>CAWUFW010006900.1:0-600000 GCA_963921515.1 Calotriton arnoldi | reverse complement strand
ATCGGTGGAGTCCACACAGGTAGGAAAAATTCTGGTCGCAAATTTAGACTACTTTATGCAATGTAATAGTGCACCTCACCCTTATCCCAATGCCTTTGCTCCTTTACCTTTTGATGAGAGGTTTGAGACAGGCTCACAAGGACAAGTACAGTTTTAAAATCAGGCATGTTTAGAATGTTATTTTTTGTGGCTAAAAGGGAACTGAGGGCATGTAATGACTATCTGGTACACCACAGTCCCTGTATAATGAATCGCCATGTGTAGGAAAGTGCCCTTTCTGCATATTTGCCCCCTAACTGTTTGCCAGCTACCTGATGCAATTTGACTGAGTGTGCCCTGGGGCCCTGCAACCAGGTTCTCAGGGCCTGTGTAGTTTCCCTAACCTGCACCATTGTTTCCAAAATTGGCCCAACTCTGGTCTACCTGTAAGTCCCTTGTAAGGGGTACCTATGTTACCAAAGGCCTGGTAGCCAGGGGAAGGCCTATGAGGGCTGCAGCATGTATTATGCTACCCTCAGAGACTTCTCTCCACAAACAGGCACCACTGCCATTGCAGCCTGCGTGTTGTAGTGCAGCTAAAAGTGAAGAGTCGACATGGCACACATCCCTGTATGCCAGCCATGCCTGCCCAGCACTGCATGATGCCTAGGTAAGTCACCCTTAAGGCAGGATGCCCTATACCTCATGTGAGGACCTATCCGCATGAGCAGACAGGTTCCTATAATATATAAGGCCATTCTTAGATAGTAAAAGTGGCAAGTAAAGCCATCCTGAGTAAATGGTCTAGAAACTGGTCATTACGAGTTTCCTAGCACCATAATGGCTTTACTGAATCCTGGGATGTTTGGTATCAAACATCCCTGAATAATAAACCTGTACTGATTGCAGTGTCAGATTTATTATTCCATTACATTCAGAGGTCCCTTCTAGAGGAGACCCATGAACCAAACCAACCGCTGGTGGGTTCCTGACTGGTGAACACCAGCCTGCCACCACGAGCCCCCTTGGGTGGGAGCCTTCACTCCCTGAGCCCAGAAACAAAGCCTTTCCTGGGCGGAGGTGTTCATACCTCCCCAGGTCAGGTAGAGCCATCTGTGGCAGGCAAACTTCAAAGGCCTTGCTCCTTTTGCAACGCGACCCCCAGCCTCTCCTGCTATCAGGAGCAGGACCCCTTCCTGTCTCAACCCCTTTTTGGAGGGAAGACGGGTGGAAAAAATCAGAACAGCCCAGAAGGTGTGCCCACCTCTGCCAACCCCATCCCTCAGGTGGGGGAGGGGAGGTGAAACCCTCTCTTCAGTTTCCGCCATCTTGCAGATGGCAGGCACCCTCCAATCAGGGTCAGGGATTGTGCCCACTCCCCCACATGGGTTGAGCACACTAAGGGTGTAGTCACCCTAAGGATACTAGCCCATTGGCTACTACCTCCAGACCCCTAAAAATGCGCACAGGAACCTACTCTACTCCCTGGCAATCGCCCTCAAAGCTCCTGTGACCCATGACATAATTCACTTCCTCCAAGAAATAAGCATCTAAATGGACTGACCTTCACTGCCACCCATGAGGGAACGTTTTCCTCTTTGCACACTTATTTGACAGGTCACTGCCAAGACCTAGTCTTCTCCCTGGGCTATTGGACTACAACCCTCTCACCTGATCTGACCTCTGCCCATACACTATCAACTTACTTTAAATGCCACAACCAGGGCCGGACTGGGAACCGAAACCAGCCCAGGCACACAGCTCGGTCGGCCCCCCCGGGGGGGAGGCCGGGCTGGTTGCTAGGCCCGGTTTCGCCCGATTTGGTTACCGGGGGTCGATATTGCCGGCCCCCGGTTACAAAAACGGCCCCCTGGGGCCCAAAACCGGCCCCCAACCTAGCGGCCCACCGGGGAAATGCCCGGTGCCCGCTACGGCCAGTCCGGCCCTGGCCACAACCATCCAAACTTCCACATTTTATCGGTCAAAAAAGACACTCTGCTTTGAAGAATTCAAATTCGGTCCTATGGCAAACATCTCTCTCTTACTTCACCAGTGATGCGACCTACTCACAGATCGCCATCACCACTAACACAGACTCTCCTCTCTGCTTTGCTTCATGGATACTACAAAACCCTTGTTTGTTCCATTACCCACACACCATTTCTCTCGAATACCATAACACACACACACACATGCAATATCTCTCAAACAAACTTCATCACACACAATATCTTCCTCACATACACACATGCACATTGACAGCATCACACATACCATTCTGCCCATGCCATCATTCATAGCACAATCACAAACACCATCACACATTTACCCACATCATCACCTTAACACACACATCGCAATTAGATAGACACAGCATGACAACAACACCCAAAGTAGCACATTACCATACACATTAACAGCACTGCAACAACAAACACGAATAACATCAGCATACATCTTCTCACCATCACACTGCAGAGCAAAAAATGCATCACCCCATCCCATGAACAGGCACAACATAGCCCCATTGCAACCCATCACTCCCTTGCATACAAAACAAACACAAACACATTATCGCACTAGGACATCACATATGTAATAACACCAACACAGTATCAGGCACACAATCACACCAGCACAGAGGCAACCCACCCCACCAATATAAACTATTACTTACGCCATTTGACACACAGAAGTTCACACTCCAGTGTTACACATACTAATGCACCATCAAACAAATCATCACGTAGATTCGCACACTCTGTGAGGCAAGCTTGCACTGTTGCTAGTAGTGTTGTCACTGTTCTTTCTGTAGATATGAGCAAAGCTCACACTGCTTTTACTGCAACACTTCTACACGATGAAGTGTGACTACTACTTAACAGGCTGTTCTTGAGTTTTTTGTGTGAGGGAACATTTAATGTTGCTGACTGTGCACTTACGTGATGAAAGTGTGCTCTTTGAAAGCAAGCAAGCAAGCAGCAACATAGGGACAGTTATGTCTATCACTATCTGCTCCAATGTCACTACTGCTCCGAAATCTTAAAGACAGAGAGAAGTTTAGGCACACAAATGACTCTCAAAGCCATTTAAAATAATCCATAAGTAACTCAGGCCATCTCATCGGAGCGTAGCGGGTCCACTGCCCTATCCTCTCTCTCCTTCACTCAAAAATGATCTCCATCTGCAGCACATCCCAGAAAACATACGAGTCATGCTTAACTGTTTTCGTTCTTTGTTTACATTCCGCAGTCTCACTGAAGCACTTCATCTGGCTGGTTGTCTAGATCTTATCCATAGACTCCAAGCGTGCTCTTGTCCTATGTGACGCCTTCAGTCAGTCCTGGCTTTTTTAACCCCCTGATGGAGTGTGGGATTTGTATCTTATCAGTGAAAATGTAGACCCCCCCAAAATCCCCAAAAAAGCCAGGACTGCATGAAGATCTCTCTAAACACATGGTGCGGGAGGGGGTATTTGGGGTACTAGAGATCATATACATATCAGCAACTAAAAATGTCATGATTCAATCTTAAATCACAAGACAAAAGTATGCATAACTAAAGAACGTCAATTAAAAAATGTTCTGCACAAATCCCTTTTTTGTGCCGCATAATTTTCTAATCTATGACACAGTGCACTGGGAGTTCTGTTCAAACAGCACAATGTGGGGTTTGTCCACTCTTTGCAAATGCGTTTTTTTCAAATTCTTTAACTAGAAAAGGCATGTCTAGAGTGTTACTTAAGGGAATTACTGGAAATGTTCCTGATGCTACTGAGGTGGCTAGTGATTATAAATAATATGGAACAGTGGTTCGTAACCTGTGGTCCGGGGACAGTGGGGGTCAGCGAAGCCTACTCAGGGGATCTGCTACTAATTAGATAATTAAATAATGTTAACAGATTAATAAAGTATACACAAATAAAGAAGCAAAATGTACAATTAAAAATTAAGTTAGTATCCTCAGATTGATTTATGAAAGCAAGTGCATCAAATAGTATATAGTTAGGATAATGAGTGGCCTCAATTGAATTTAGAAAAGCTCCAACCTTCCCATTACAATTATAGTTTAGATTTTTTGATATTTGTTTGTGAATTAAATATAACATTTCATTATTTTTTATATTAGTTATATGAATGCTTGTTTCTGTATTCTTTTGAGGTTCAAATTATCGAAAATGCTTAGGTTGGGGTCCCTGGCTTCCAGTAATTGCTCAGTGGGGGTCCCCAGATTCCAATAATGATTCCCTGGGGGTCTCCTGGTTCCAGTAATTATTTAGTCGGGGTCAACAGAAGTCAAAAGATTAAGAGCCACTGATATAGAATATAATATACAATTTTAAGATATCATCAATACAGTTGTAAAAGTCATAATTACTGTAGACAACATAAAATGTCGGACAGTTACATAACATATTTGGCCATTTAAAAAAAAAAATATATATCTTTATTGACTTTTTTCAAAACAAACATCACTGGTAACGGCATGGACCAAATCATGAGCATACATTACTGGTCATTCAAAGTCCACAAACAACAGGCTGTAGCCTAAATTCTACAACAGTAAGTTCAGCCTTAATCAGTCTTCTCACCCACCTATACCTCGCGTATTAAGCCATAGGCATGGACGAAGACCATCCTGCGGATCCCCGCTATGGCCCATGCCCCCAAGCTTCTGTACTACGGGTCAGCCACCTACCCCCCCTCCCATACCCCTAATCCCCAACACAACTCCCCCCGCCCCCCGCCCCCAGCCATGTCTGGTGTACAATGTCTCAAGATGTACCTGGTATACCACGCTCCCCTACTCCTTCCGTTTCCGTTCCAGGAGAACTATGCTACTCTGCCTCCCTCAGCTCCCCGGTATTGTCTGGCTCCCCCCCTGAGTGTGTGTCCCCCTCAGCCCCGTCACTGTCTGCTCCGTCTGCTCCATCAGTGACCAGCTCTGCTACCATTGCCCTCCAGGCTTGTACGTCATCTTCTAGTTTCTCATCGCGTCTGGTCTGCTGCATCCCAATCACCTCGGCAGTTGCCCATTCCTGCATATCCCGCACCCACTGTGTCATATTGGGCAGACGGCGACCCATCCACAAGATGGCTATCCGCCACTTGGCAAGTACCAGCCCGAGAAGGGCTAGCTTCCGACTAAGGTTCTTGTTCTTGGGGCGAGGTAGCAGTCCCAGGAGCACCACCCGAATCTCTCCCGCTATCTCCCACCCTGTCGCTCCCCTCAACGCCTCCAGGACTGCGGTCCTGTACCCCTGAAGCTCAGGGCATGCCCAAGCCATATGTATGAACGCAGCCTCCTGCGCTCTGCACCGAGGACATTGCCCTGGTCGTTCCGGGTATATCTTGTGGAGCATTCTCGGGGTCAAATACGTTTGATGGACATAATTAAATTGTATTAATTTAAACCTCGTGTTTGCACTCACTTGCTTCACCCCCTCGTGAATCTTGCTCCACTCCTTACCAGTGAGATGGTACCCCGTCAGTGCCTCCCACTTTGCTTAAATTGGCAGCCCCCCAGTCACTCGATCATCCCGTATCGCCCGGTACAGATGTGAAATCAGCCTGCGGCCTTTAGCCATTACTAATAAAGTCTGTAGCACCAGGGAAACCGGGGGTTAATCGGGAAACGCGGGCCATAAGTCCCTCGCCACCTGTGCAATCTTTTCATATTGTAAAAATTGTCCGGGACCCAGCTCAAACACCTCCCGCGCCTCCTCGCGTGTGATATACCGCGCGTTATCATATAGGTCGCCCATGGTCAGGCATCCCCCCTCCCGCCATCTCCACACCGACATGGAGGCGGCGATCTGTCGGAACGGCCGAACCACCCACAGGGGCATGTCCGGCGCATATGGAGCCCTCCTCAGCACTCTCCGGACCACCACTTCCCACAACTCCGCCACATGTCGCATAATGTATGGGCATGTCGGGGGCACCCCCGCCCCCATCATGAGCAACTCAGGCAACTCGCTTCCCCCACAAGTCCCCGCCAGCAGGGTCTTTTCCCAGTTATTGTCCCTGTCTAATCAGTGCACTGTGTGCTGGAGCTGCGAGGCGATGTAGTAATATTCCAGGCATGGGACCTCCAACCCCCAAGCTTTCCATGTTTGGTGCAGAGTAACCAGGCTAACACGTTTACGCCTGGACCCCCAAAGCAGATCAACGATAAGCCTATCCAGTTCAATGAAAAAGGATCGGGAGATCCCATAGAAGGAGTGTTGCATCATGTACAAACATCGAGGCAAGGCCACCATTTTAGTTAGCGCTTCTCTCCCCATGAGAGATAAAGGCAACTCCCGCCAAAAACGCACCAAGCTTCTCAGACCCTCCACTACCCTGCCGATATTATGAGCCAAAAATTGATCGGCTGTGCCTGCTAGTCGAATCCCCAAATATCGGGGTGCGGACCGTACCCATGGAAGTCCCACCTCTGGTAGCTCCTCGTCCGGACAGAGGGCCAGTCGCCCCAACGGAACCAGCTTGGACTTCCCCTGATTAATTCGTAAGCCTGACACACGCCCAAACCCCATCAGCGTGTCCAGCAGCACCGGCATCGCTACACTTGGGTCCCTGACGTACACCAAGGTGTCGTCCGCATACATGGACACTACGTGATTAGTCTCGCCGATCTTGATCCCATATGGCGCCACCCTTTCCCGGAGAGCTACCGCAAGTGGCTCCATCGCTACTGCCAAAAGTAACGGCGAAAGCGGGCACCCCTGCCTGGTGCCCCTTTGCAGTCGGAAGGCCCGTGACACCAGGCGCCCCACTCTGATCCTGGCATACGGTGCCGAGTACAGCAACTGCACCCATTGCAAAAACCGGTCTCCCACTCCCATTGCCCGAAGAACCTCCCAGAGATATGCCCACCCTACGGAGTCGAACGCTTGTTCGATATCAAGAAGTGCTAATGCGCACTCCTCCTGCTGGAGCACGGGTGAGTGCCAAACATGTGACAGACGTCTGAGATTCAGGGCCGTGCTACGCTTAGGGATGAACCCCGCCTGGTTCGAGTGAACGAGGCACTGCATGTACGGTTGAAGACGTCCGGCCATGATCCCACTAAGAATCTTCATGTCCATATTTAGCAGTGATATAGGCCTATATGACTCTGGGAGTTGGTCGTCCCTGTCCACCTTTGGGAGCATCACCACCACCGCTTCTTTCAGGGATGGCGGGAGTGCCCAGGACTGGAAGGCTTCATTATATACCACAAGGAAGTAATCAGCCAAAATATGCGCGTATTTCTTATAAAATTTGGCCAGAAGGCTGTCACTGCCGGGACTTTTGGCCGATTTCAGCGATTTAATCCCTCCCATGACTTCCTCCTTCGTGAGCGGCTTGTCCAACAACTGACTGAACTCCGCCTCCAGGCAGGGTAGTTTAGGAGTAGTGAGGAAATCCTCTACCGTCTCCCGCGCTGGAGCTTGGTGCCCCGTGTATACTCCGGCCAAGTGTTCCGCCAAAGTATCCAGAATACCGTGCTGGTTGTATACCATGTGCCCATCCACAGTCCTCATCTGGACTATCGGTGAGGGCTGCTTCTCATTACGAATCAACCTTGCCAGCAGTGCCCCGGAGCGATATCCCTCCGCATGTAGGCGCTGCCGGAATGCGGTATAATGGAACTTCTCCAGGCGGCATAACGCCGCCAGGAATTCTGCCCGCGTCTCCCACCATTCAGACCAGCGGCATGGATCCGACGGCAGCACCCCTTCCAGTTCAGCCAGTTTCCGCTCAGCGACTTGGATATCACGTTTGAGCTGTGTTAGACCTGCCATCCTTGGCGTGGGTCTCCCTTTCATTTTTTCACTATGCCTCCACTGTTGTTGATATGTTTTTGCTGGTCTAGATGCTTTGGGCACTTTGCCACTGCTATTCAGTGCCAAAGTGCAAGTGCTCCCTATGGTAAATTGATGTATGGATTAGTGACTCCATGTTTGGCCTATTTGATTCACTGTCAGACCCTAGTACAGTGCACTGGTTGTGCCCAGGGCCTGTGAATCAAATGCTGCTGGTGGGCTTGCAGCACTGGTTGTGCCACCCACAAGAGCAGCTTGTAAAGTGTGTCTCAGGCCTGCCATTGCAGAGCCTGTGGGCAGTCTGGTACTGCCATGTCGACTTGGTAAGTGCAACCACTTACCAGTCCCCAAACCTTCCCTTTTCTGCATGTTAGTCACCCCTAAGGTAGGCCTGAGGGCAGGGTGCATTGTATGTAAGAGGTAGGACATGCCCTGGTGAATGTGGCATGTCCTGATAGTGAATTACAGCCAATTTCGTTTTTCACTATTGCAAGGCTACCTGTCCCCATAGGCCAGAATGGGCAGTTTGATTATAACATCTTATAATCCTAACTGACCCAGGGAACATGGTAGAAAAACGAATTTAGTATGCCTGAACTCAGAATGATAAAATACATCTTTTAGTGAAGTTGGTTTTAACATTCTGTGTTTGAAAATACCACTTTTAGAAAGTAGGTATTTTCTTGCCTAACCATCCAGCCTGTCTCTGCTAGCTTGTGTATTGTATGTCTGGGTTTGTGAGTGACAGGGGCTGGGGGACTCCAGGAGACAGGGTGAGTCAGCACAGGGCTGAATAGACTTATCTGCATGTAGAGTGGTGGGAGGAGTAGCACCTGGGCCTGAATAGGGCTGTGCCTGCCTTCCACAATGCTGGCTCCACCTCCTGTGGTGCGTCTGATGTCCCTGGCCCACATTGACAAAGGAAGAAGGTGTGCACTGGCAGAATGCACCCAGAACTGGTTTGGACTAGGTACAGGACCCTCTGACTTCAGAGGACAAAGGATTTGTTAGTATAAATATTGGGACCCAGACCCCAAGATTTTAGATCACTTCTGGGAAACAAGAAGAACCTTTGCTGAGGAGAGGAACCAGAGAATCTGAAGGAGGAGACTATCCCTATGCTGTGTGCTGTTTGAGGGATTGGCCTGCAGTGGTTGCCTGATTGCCAAAGAAAGGAGAAAGGAACTTTGTGCTACTTTCATCATCTTGCAGAAAATCTCCAAGGGCTTGAAGATTGAGCTTGCCTCCTGCTGAAGTCTCAGGGACACAAGACTTCACCAACCAGCTCCCCTGAATTCCCTTGCTGGGAATTTGAAGTGCCTACTGTGGTGTTGGGCCTTCTGAGAGACTGCGTGCCGCTGGGAGCTGGAAGCGCGACTCACGAAGAAGAAGCGTGTGCCGCCGCAGCAGCTGTCGTCGCATCGCCGAGAAAGCGTGCCGCCGCTGCTGCTGTCGCCATCGCATCACCGAAGTGCCTCGCATCACCGGAGAAGAGTGCTGCCGTCGCAGCAGACGCTGCCGCATCACCGGAGAAGCATGTCGCAGGGCCTGTCGTGGCTCCAAAGATTCACCGAGTCGCCGCACCGCCGTCGGGCGTGCATGCATCGCCCCTTCGTTGTCGCATCGAGAAGAAGACGCCATTTTGTTTCATTGCACCGGGTCATCATCGCATCGAGGCGCTGCTGGTCGCATCGCCACAGAAGCGCAGTAAGAAACCGACGCATCACCTCCCCACGCGGTGGAGAACCGACGCATCACCTCCTCTCCGGTAAGGAACCGACGCATCACCGTCCCCTACGCAGCAGTAGGGAACCGACGCATCACCTCCGCCGGATCAAGGAACCGACGCATCACCGTTCTTGCGTGTAAGGAACCGACGCATCACCTTCCCTGCAACTCTTTTGTTTGTATCGCGTTAGGCATCCAAAGGTACATTGAACGTAGAGTGTCGCATTTATCATCTTTATTGAACTGAACTATTTTCTACCATTGACAGTCATATTTTTCATAGTGTATTGTGGATTTTTGTCGCTTTGGGTCTTGTGTTAAGTCTATATAAAAATACTTATTTTTATAATACAACCTGTGTGGTGTCCATCTGTAGTGTTGTCACTGTGTTACTGTATGTGTTCACAAATGCTTTAAACACTGCCTCTGAGATAAGCCTGCCTGCTCGTGCCAAGCTACCAAGGGGGTGAGCAGGGGTTATTTTAGTAGTGTTTCCCCCTTACCCTGACTAGAAGCAAGGGTCCCTATTTGGACAAAGGTACCTACCTCTGCCAACTAGAGACCCCCAGTTCTAACAATGTGCTTCCGAGCGCCATAGGTCGTGGTGAGGCATACCCCCCGAACAACCACCTTCATCGCTTCGCACTCCGTGCCCCTTGACGATCCCGAGCCCCAGTTAGTCCTAAAATAAGACGTAAGTTCCTCCTCCAGTTTCCCGGCGAAGGGCGGGTCCGTGAGCGCTTCTGATTGGAGCCTCCATGTAGGGATCGCCGCTCATGGTCTGGCCATACTCAGCGTCGCTAGCAACGGGGAGTTGGCCGAGACATGCCTCGGGAGGTACGTTATTTCCTCCACCCTGGACATTAAAGTCTGTGATACTAAAATCTGATCCAGCCGACTGTACGTATTGGACGCAGGGGTATAGCATGAGAACACCCGCGACTCCGGGTGCCGGTTCCGCCAGGCATCGATCAGGCCCATCTCCTTCATCACATCTATCAGGGCTCCAGTCATGCCGGGCTTGGTATTCGCGCGGGAGGCTCGCGGTCTTTCGTCCCGTCCAGGACACAATTAACATCCCCAAAGAATATAATATCTCCACCCAGGTATGGTGACGCCACCCTCATCACGTCATAGAAAAAACCGGGAGTGTCCACATTGGGGGCATACACATTAATCAAGCATACTTCCTGGCCGTCCAACCTACCATATAATACTACATAACATCCCTCAGGATCAAGTGTGTGATGTAGGTGTTGGAAAGGGGTCCCAGGAGCCACCCACATTAGTGCCCCCCACGCAAAACCCGAGAATGAGGTGGCATAGAGCTGTCCGCGCCACCTACGCCTGATGAAAGGTAGTGCCTCCACCCAGACATGTGTCTCCTGCAGCCCCGCTATGGCTATTTTATACCTTCGTAAGAATGAATGCACCCTTCTATGTTTTTCTAGCGATGCCATTCCCCGTATATTCCACGTGAGTAGCTTCGTCAGGGAAGGAGACATAAGCCCGTACATCTGGCGGTCCGATTCCATTCCCATCCCGCCAGCACATCATCTAACTGAACATTCTGGGGTAGTTTTTGACCCAGACATGGATCCCCCCCTCATCCCCAACAACCATAAACAACCAGTAACACAGTGCAAACACCCCGGTGCTCTCCCCACCCGCTGGGCAGTGCGACAAGACCATCCCCCCGCCAACAGAGCGAATGAGCAGTGCTATCCCCCACCCTATACCACCCCACTCAGTCATTTCCAAGAATACATTAGGACTCCTTACCCCCTCCCCTGAAAAACAGAGCACGTCCTAAGGAAACATACTCTGACTCTTGACTATCATTAGTGCCACGCAAGCGACTGGCTCCCAAGCCGGGCGTGAGGTCTGAGCCTCTATCTCCGGGAAGAGGATCCAGCCGCTAGTGAGGGGCGTGTCCCACTCCCCCGCGGCATGTGCATACGATTATTCCTCACCCATAAACTTGAAACGTGCAACCCAATAACATTGGCTACAGTGCGGCAAGATACAGTCACTTATCTGCACATCCAGTGTCCCAGCCATCTTCCTCATCCCCTCCAAGTGTTCAGTCCACATTTGTGTCCGGAATGACCTCCGATGAGGCCAATTCAGAGTCCGGCGAGCCATCCACTACCTGCAATGTTCCATCGTCGCACACCTGAACCGTCCCGGAGTCCCGTAATCTCATTCCTTCAGACATTCGGCGTCGTCTACCATTCCGGTCCAGCGAGACCGTGCACTAGCTCGACTGCATCTGCGTCTTCTTCCGGAGCTCCCGATCTCCTGTGCTGTCCATCCAGTCAGAGGCCTCCATCGCCGATCCAAAAAACAGAGTCTTGCTCCCATGCTCCACCCGAAGCTTGGCCGGATACAGAAGGCTGTATTTCAACCCCGCTTCCCTCATGCATTTTTTAACTGACATAAATGTGCGTCTCTGGTCCTGTACCCTCTGGGTATAGTCGGGGAAGATAGCAATATGATGGCCCTCAAAGCTTAAATTGGACTTGTTGCGAGTAGACTGTAGGAGCAGGTCTCGGTCCTGGTAATTAAAGAAACGGGCTATAATGGCCTGTGCCGGCGCTCCTGGTTTCGGTGGAGGTGCCAATGCCCTGTGGGCCCTTTCGATATTAAAAAATGCTGACGGTTTGCCAGGAGCCAGGATCTTCGTTATCCAGTCCTCCAAGAATAACTCCGCCGAGGGCCCCTCCGCCCGTTCAGGAAACCCCACAAACCTCAGGTTGTTCCTCCGGGTACGCCCTTCTTGATCTTCAGCGCGGTCGTCCAGCCTGATCGCCTTCCTCTGGAGTTCCATGACTGTGGTCCGTAGGGCCTTCACCTCTGATTGAAGCGCGTCCACGTTCTGCTCCGCTGAGGTGACCCTGTCCGAAACTTTGCGCAGGTCACACCGTAGAAGGTTCGCATCAATTGCCACAGCATCAATTTTGGTCACCATCTCATCTCTCGTCGTCCGTACCGCTGCCAATATATCCCTCAGAGAGGGGTCTTGCGCGTCTTCCCCCGGAGCCGTCTCATCGTCATCCTCATTGCGCGTATCTCTCTGGTGTAGGCCTTGCTGCAGGGGCTGCGCGTAATTCAAAATTTTGTTTGTTTGTGCCTTAGCAGCCTTCTCCTTCCCCATGGTGGACGTCAATGTCGCGCCTCCTCGCCTCCAAGCAGTATAGGCTCGCCCCGGATTCCACTCCTCCGTCCTCGTCCCACCACAGCCACGTGACACCGCTGACTTTCAGGATCTCTGATAATCCCAGTCCAAAGGGACCCACTGTGTTCAGCACTGGTGACCAGCTCCCCAGACCACTGGGATCCATGTGCGTCCCAGCCGCTCCTCTGCTTCACGATCCCCTCGAGGCTTCTCAGCAGGGCCAAGAGCAGGCGCAGGTGTCTCAGTCCCACAGCCAATGTATTCTGGCAGCACAGCAACCAGGCCCTTAGCAGTCTACCTTGCGTGCACCCGCCTCACCGCACCTTCAGGGAAACTGCCAAACAAATACCGACCACGCGCCTATGCCTGCACTCCGTATGTTTTTATGGCCTTTTCATGTCGGTCTGCTAGACGTAGCTCCAACGCTCCAACGCTCCGTCACTGATGTCCCTGGATGCCTCCAAGTCTCTTCCAGCAATTCCTGGGTATGCACTTCGCAGGGAGCCTTCTGGCCCTTACACTCCAGCCTCCAGAAGTCCCCGAGTGCAGGTGTGTCCCCCGTACAGCCGCCCACTGGCAAACCACACTGCTTCTCTATCCCATGAGGCCCGGGCCCCTGGTGAAGGTCGGGCATCTGGGTGCAAAGGCCGCGCTGCAATCAATGCGCCCCGCTCCTCTCACCTCAGTAACGATCTCGGCACTCCGTGCGGTGCCTGCACGGACCCCGCTACTGTCCCGTATCCTCCGGAGCTCCGAGGTCTGGGTGAGTAAGTCGGCCCCTCCTGATCTCCGGCGCGTCTGCAATGAGCCCCGCTCCAATCAAGATGGCGGCAAGCTCTCCGGACGGACTTTGTTTCTAGCGCCGTGCGGCCGCTCGCACACTTCCCCGCAGCTTATTTCACTGGCAGCGGGCACACCGGGTATTAAGTATTATGGGGCGAGGTCGGTGCCTAAATCAGCACCACAGGATCATGCCGGAGTGTGCCGCGGTAGGACGGAGCTCGACACCGCACGTCCTACTCGGCCATCTTGTCGGCCACACCCCCATAATTGGCCATTTTATATTTCTTTTCAAAATGTGATTATGGAAGCTGCAAATGACATTTGACATATTCAAATGTTTGAAGGAGAACCTGCAAAAAAGAAATGGAAGCTATTCTATATTGGCTAGTAGCTTTCACTCAGAGTGAGACTACAAATTTGCTGTGCGCTGCTGCGAATTCACGCCGCTAGGGTGTAACGTTGTGTAGTTTTCCACCAATGGCGCTTCAGAGCAGTGCTGGAAGCTTCTTCAGTGCCTGGATAGCTTCGAATACTTCTCCTTTTAACTGAGGGAGAGGTGGTATCACATTCTGGACAGGACATTCATAGAGTGGTGATAGGGTTTTTGGCTAGCAAGGGAGGACTTTGGGGAAGGCCACCAGACTCAGTTGCTGTCTTTCCGTAGACCTGCTACCTCTAGGTCTGTGACATTGGTTTCTTCCATTCTGCACTGAAAAGAAAGGCCAGACCCTGGGGGGCTCCTCAGTTACCAATTACTGCAGGTGACAAATTGCCTTTCCGCTGAGATTACCACTCTTCCAGCTAGTAATGCCGGCAGTTTGGCAATTATGCATATCCGTTAGTTATATGAAATAAAATGCAATAGCATTATCACTGTTGTGCAAAGATGCAGCTCTGAGAATCAATATTTTCATGAATTTTCTGAATGGGTTAAGGCAATACGACCTGGAGAAATGCCTCCATCTGCAACATACAATCATGTTGGGGGCAGGAAAGTGGCCCTGCAACAAACACCCTCCTCGGTACTTACCTGAGTGTTTAGAGGCAACACACAACACACACTTAGGTTGCATTAGTCGTTATAAACTTTCACTATTTTTTAGATCAGCCAGAGCTGTTTTAATTCTGGTCCATAAGTTTCAAAGTTTTTGGGTGCTCTTCTACATAGCAATAGGTTTCACAGGCAATAACGCAAATACCGCTGTTTGTGTAGTATTTACCACGAGTGGTAACTCATGTTTCCACTGAGAGTAATCTAGAGAGAGGATGTTGCCACCATACTGTACTCACTCTTCCTGCAACAGGTAGGATTTACCTTCTGGCAGTAATTACAAAATACAATTATTAACAGCGGTATTCTTAGCTTCCCAAAAGGAGACCCAGGGTACTTTAGCAATTAAAAAACTATAAAGCGTTTCCCACCACACAGTCCCCAGTAACAACCACAGGCAGCTCAAGCCTATTTCTTTGTATGTGGCCGTACCCCAGCCCCCTCTGCCCTCTCTTGGGAGATAACCCCCCTCCATGTGCATGTGTGGGTGTTGATTTCAGAATATACAGCACAGAAGCGGATCACACTTACACCAGCTTTCAGACTGTGATGACAGCTTGCTTTGTCTTGTGTTGAGGAACCTCTTGCGTTGTTTTGACGTGACACTGCGTGCATCAGAGCGGGTTACGCATTCGTGCTGACGCACTGCCTCGCAGTGTTTTAAGACAGAGAAAGCCGCAGTTCATGCAGAAGGAATAATATGTTTGGACTGCAGTTTATCCCCTGAATAGGCAAAGAGTCTTCAGTGTGTGCAGTTCTTTGCCTGTATTAGCCTTTGCTTCAAGACGCTGAAAAATACCTATTATTAACAAATTACAGGGATCATTTATGCTTCATATCGCTGCTGACTGCACCGCTCTGTGGGTACGTGAGCGCCGCTACTGTGTAATTGTTACATGATACTGGTTGTTTATAATGCGGATGGAAGGACCACTTTTTGATGCCATGTCTGAATCATTTTACGCTTAACTTGGCATTAAGTGCACTGTCTGAGAGTTTCTCTGTTGGCTTGGTGTGGTCTGGACTTACCTTAGCTGTAGGCTTTGAATTACCTTGGCCTGATCTGAGCCCTCTGGGTGAGGAAGTATCTTCGGTACTGATCTCAAATGCTTTCCTAAGCACAGTATTAATGCGGCTTAGTGCATTCTGTCCTGGAAGCTTGTCGTTAGCATGCCTAGCCTCAGTTCACAGGCAGGCTCAATGCAATCAGGATCCGCACGCTTTGCATTTGCCAAGGGCTCCCATCCAGGTTTATTTACCCAGTCATTGCCATTGGCGCTGCTGTGCACAAACAGGAGATGGGATCTCAGCTGCACCACCACAGTGAGATCAGCGACCTGATACCGTCCATGAATATGTAGTTTATCAGTGCTAGGGTAACCAAACGCATGGTTAATCATTATGAGTGCAATATTCTCCGATCTACCTCGTGACTCGCATTTCTATTTCATGTAGTTTGCTCCTTTTTAATGCCTGGAATCCGCCTAGCTGCATTTAGCAATCAGCAACGTAATTCCAATTGTCTGTTTATCTCTACCATGGAGAATATTTGCGATAGAGCAATTTCCAGACCTCTGCTCGAGTAAGATTAATTTTAGTCTTAAACACCAAGATTACCTCTGGAACTGTGGTACCCTGCCACCTAACAGGAAGCACTCAGCTTTCATTGCCACCTTCAAACATCCATCCAACCTGCTGCCAGTCATTACTTAGCAAAGGAACTCACTGAGACAGGGTGGCACCAATTAGCAGTCTAATACAATTCTAGAGGCCTAAGCCTTTAGGGTATGCCTCTCACCATTGTCAATTTACCATTCCATGGAATGGTTCAGCACCTTAAGGCAGGAGCTATCCATAACTGTGTTCCTGTGGGAATGTCTCACCAGGAAAAAAATCTGATAAGATCTTCTGTCCTGTCGGTTTTCACAAACCCCTCTCCCATGCCTCAAACAGAACACCACTCACTGTTCAAATCAGCTAAATCATTTTTACCAGCCTCAACATTCTATTGTATCATCACAAGTGCTGCCTGTATGGCTGGGTCAGCCCTACTGTGCTTTGATGTATGTTAGAAATAGGGGTCTCTCATTGGCAATGGTTTGCACCTTTGTTCAAGTAGGGACCCTTGCTTCTAGTCAGGTAAGGAAGATACACCCTTAGACAACCCCTGCTTACCCCCTTGGTAGCTTGGCACGAGCAGACAGGCTTATCTCAGAGGCAGTGTGTAAAGCATCTGTGCATGCATACAGTAATGCAGTGAAGACACTACAAATGGACACCACACCAGTTAAAAAAAAAAAGTAATCTTTATCTAAACCAAACAAGGCCAAAATGACAAAAATCCAACATACAGTTATCAAGATATGACTTTTAAAAGATAAAAACAGGTCTGTCCATAGCAAACTATAGATGCGACATTTTCAACTCAAAGTACCTTGGAAGTGTCAAAATCATAAGCAAAAACAGCTACAGGGAAGGTGATGCGCCGGTTCCTTACGTACAGGGAAGGTGATGCATCGGTTCCTTGCTCCAGGGGAGGTGATGCGTTGGTTCCTTACTGCCACGCAGGGTAGGTGACGCATCTGTTCCTTACTGAAGAGGAGGTGATGCGTCGGTTTCTTACTGTGCGGGGAAGTGATGTGTCAGTTTCTTACTGCAACCCTGGCGTTGCTGTAGACTTGGCACCCTGATGCAATGCGTGGGGATTCAGGAGGTGTCGGCTCTCGATGCAGTGGTGGCAACGGCGCTGCATCGATCTCTCCACCCGCTGTCCCCCGATGCGTTGGTTCTTGCAGTCGCATAGCAGGGCCAGCATCAAAGTCGGTGCGGTGATCTCGGACTTCGGAGGTCTGTGCGCTAGACTCAGCGTGCGGCATTTTCTCCAGCCGTGGGTAGGCGCTGCGTCGGTTTCTTCAGCGGCATGGTGGCGATGCGTGGAAATTCTTCCTGCACAGCGGCGTTGCTTCACAAACAGGAGTGGATGCGTCACGCTTCTTTAGTTGCTTCTCTTTTCTCAGCTCCCAGCATCAGGAACAACCTCCAGAGGCCCAACACAGGAACAGGCACCCCTTGGCAGGTCAGAAATCCCAGCAAGGGAGTTCAGGGCAGCCTGTGGTAAAGTCTTTGTGTCCCTGAGACTTCAGAACAGGAGGTAAGCTCTACTTCAAACCCTTGGAGATCTTCTTCAAGCAGGATACACAGCACACAGCAAAGTCTTGTCCTCTCTTTGGCAGAAACAGCCACTGCAGGCCAACCCCAGACAGCACACAGCAAAGGGGCAGTACTTCTCCTTCAGCTTTCCCAGCTCTTTTCCTTGGCAGAGGTTCCTCTTGAGTCCAGTAGTATTCTAAACTTCTGGGCCCCAATATTTATACTCAATTTCTCTTTGTTCTCTTGTGGCAGAGAGGCTCTGTGATCAGTCAAAACCAGTTCTGTCCTCCCTGGTCCAGCTTCCCAGCAGGAGGTGGAGACAGCATTGTGTAAGGCAGACCAGGCCCATTCAGGGGCAAGGAAATCTCCTCCTCCTACTCTAAATGTAGCCCAGGTCTATTCAGCCCAGCCCTGACTCATCCAGGAAAGGCAGGATACACCTCAACCCCCCCAGTGGCTGTCTACAGTGAATACACATCCCCAGCCCCTGTCACTCCAAAGCCAGACAGTCAATCCACAAACCAGTAGAGGTGCACAGGATGGCTAAACAAGAAAATACCAACTTTTTAAAAGTGGTATTTTCAAACACACAATATAAAAATCATCTTTACTAAAAGATGCATTTTTATATTCTGAGTTCAGGCATACTAAACTCCGTCTTTCTATCTTGTCCCAATGGAAAGTTATTTGAAAGTTATTCTTATAAGATGTGATAAGTAAACTCCCATTCTATCCTATGGGACAGATAGCCTTTCAATAATGAAAAACGAAATTCACTGTAGTTCACTATCAGGACATGCCACACACCATACATGTCCTACCTTTCATCTTACACTGAGCGCCCTGCCTACAGGGGTACCTTAGGCCTACCTTAGGGATGACCCACATGTAATACAAGGGAAGGTTAGGGCCTGGCAAGGGGGTGCACTTGCAAGGTCGACATGGCAGTAGAGACTGCGCACAGACATTGCAGTGGCAGGTCTGAGACCCTTTGGAAAGGCTGCTTGTGTGGGTGGCACAATCAGTGCTGCAGGCCCACTAGCAGCATTTGACTTACAGACCCTGGGCACACACAGTGTACTGTACTATGGACTTAGTAGTAAGTCAAATAAGCCAATAATTTAAACACCAATCCATATTCACAATTTACAGAGGGAGCACTTGCACTCTGGCACTGATCAGCAGTGGCAAAGTGCCCAAAGCATCCAGACCAGCAAAAACGAAATTCAGCACACTGTAAAAATACAGGAGGCAGAGGCAAAAAGACAGGGGAAAACCACGCCAAGGATGCCAGGTCTAACAATCTACACTAGCACTTTCATACGAATGCATTGTCAGAGCTGTTCTGGGAGAAACGGAGCAGGCAGGGGTTCCTGGGCCACAGCCGTGGGGTTTGGGGCTGTATGCCTTTACTGTCCCAGGGTCCATCCTACTATGGCACTGCAGAACTGGGCCAAGCACAACCCCATATCACTTAAGCTCTCAGTGGCAGTGATAGTGAACAGGTACAGGGTTCTCAGGGAGGTTAGTGTGGAGGAATGGCAAGCTCCAAATTCAACAACACCCCCAGTAGTACAGTAACGTGAGTGACCAACCCACTGCTTCTCTTTAGAAAAGAAATGCACTTTATTGTACAATAAGGCAATATATTACCTAAAACACAAGAATGTAACAGATACCCAGTGTACGAGTGTGAGTCCAATATGTTTCAGGGTTGGCCTCCTCTCTAACTGGACCCTACCCTCCTTAGAGTCTAGGACCTGGTGATGTAGTAGCTATTCGAGGGACAGCACTTCCCCTCAGTTAGTATATAGTCTTTCTCTAACTGAAACAGTCAAATAGTCTCTCACCCATTCCTTTAGGTGGAGGTGGGCCTCGCTGGGCCTTCTGCTCACAGTCAGGCTACCGGAGTTGTACTGAACTGTGGTGGTGCCATGTGGCAGAACTGCTCAGATCAGGGAGGTGCAGTCCTGAAGACAGCAGCAAGAGTTGCTCGCTAGATAGTGGCCCTCTTTTGGGTTCCTGGCAGTAACAACAGCAAACGGCCTTGCAGGCTTAATTCCTCTGATTTCATGAGTCTCAATGGAAGTTTTGCACAGCCTCTCTGGGTTGTGGTGATGTCACAGTCCTCTTTCCAGGTGCATGGCTCTGGTGGCAATTTAACAGCTTTGAAGCAATATGGATGGCCAAGTCCTACCAGTTGCACAGATCTCTAGAGCCATGGAAGCCAATCAGTGTTTTGGCACAGAGTGCCTTGAGGGAGCAGTTTGTTCTTCAGAGCAGCGTAGTTCATTCTGGCACAAGTTGGGTCAGTGCCTGTCCAGCAACTCTGATAGGTCGTGGGGTACCCTGAGGTGGGTACCATGGGTTTGTAGAATTCTTCTTCTTAGGTGGCAGAGGCCTCTTGAGCAAGGGTCAATTGGTGCAACTATTTCCCAAACCAAAATCATAGGCATAGAACAGGTGCCGCAGAGTAGTGTTGATCTCTTCTTCAGTCAAGTACACAGATTCAGCACATTTCAGCCAGTGCCCTGGCGTGTGATGATGGGGATGAAGGCGGAGAACCTCTGTGGTTTCTCCCAGGAGTTCAGTGACCAGCTCCCAGGATAGAGCATGCTAGTCGCACTAGTTGCAAGTCTTTGGTGAATGGACCACAGCACCAGGGCAACTTCTTCTGTCTACACCAGCAGTCAGCTCCTCCTAAAGGATCAGCTTGCTCTGTCCCTCTCACGCAGGCAGGACTCCTCAGGCTTCCATGTCAAGACAGGCAGTTCTTCCTCCAGACCAGACTCCAGGTAATGTCCCCTCACATCTGTGAAGCTAGCTGTCGGGTAAACCACAGCTCGTGTTGATCAGTGGTCCTCTGGGTACTCTGTGGAGCACCCCTTCCTTAGTCAGAGAGAATGTGGAACTGGAATGGAACGAGTGGGTCAACAGGTCACACCCTTATGATGACAGGCAGGCCCTAGTTTAGGTCAGTTCTCTTTTCATGTATCCTTCTCAGGCTGTCTTCCAGACTCAGCCTTTGTCCTGAGTGTTGCTATTTAGAGCAAGGTCATCTTCAGGATGGAACACACATAAGAGGGGCACAAAGAGGTGCAAGCAGTCTGCACCTGAATATCAATTGCCACACCTGGCACTGATCAGGAGGAGAGACAAAAGACTACCCCAACCCCCCCCCACCCACCCCCTCCAAAAGGAGCCTTCAAACTCTGCCAACAGGAACTTTAATCAAAGCCTTTTGCACCTACCATTCACCACATTGCAGTCACAGTAAGAATAATCAGCAGCCCTACATTATGTTAGGGGAAGCCTGTCTTCTCTTAGCCCATTTTAGCATCTGGGTTCACTCCCTCCGGTCTCAGGAATGTCAGCATTACACTTCCACTGTCTGGGAATATAATCTCACCTCTATCTTGTACACATGATCAGACCAGGGACTTCCAAAATAGAACGGCTTCCAAAATAGAACTCACAGGCCTGTATCACTCTGTTTCACTCAAGCACTCATGCAGTGTGTAACACGTTTCTCACACACCACACGCATTTATCCACATGCTTGGGATCTTGGAGCTATTAATCTGAGTTCACTTTTAGCAGTGGAAATTTAGACGAGGGGCCTAGTAGGCCCCCACTATTGTGACACCAGTAAAAAGACCTGGTCATGCTGCAATCACTCACTTCAAAACACGGTATGCTGCAACTACCTCAATATACGTATGAACCTGTGAGAGGGACTGTAGTCCTCTGTCACTACTTAGGGCTCACTTGCTGCGCCCCTCCAGGACTAAGGTCTTGGGCCAGTCTCATGTCAACGTCAGGGCTAGGCCTTCACTCACATACTAGATCAGTGTTAGGCTGCGGCCAAAAATTCAGAAACCGGGACACCAGATACACATAGCTGGGCACAGAGGGAGGGGATGTGGCTGTGTACCATGCAGGGGCATTCCTTTCTCAACACGCATACTGTCCCAAAAGAAAGCAAAGCATTTAAGGGACACAAAACAATATATAAATAAACTACCTACTGGTTAAATAAATGTTATAATGCTTGAACATAGGTGTTCTTAATGTACCTCAAAGGCAGACCTGACATTAGCCATACAAAGTGCTAGTTCAGCTACTTATTTGGCAATACCACAAAACTCCACAGGAAGCTGGAAGGCTCCATAAGGGAAAGAATGGGCATAGAAGGCCATTCATAGGAACAGGCATTAAATCAGCCTTAAACTCGAAGTGCACAAAAACATACTAGCAGACTACAACAAATACAAAATGTCAGAAGAAGAAAGGTAATAGACGGCGTTAATTTCCCCCATGTGACTGCAATCTTCAGGAGACTACACCGGCTTAAAGACAAGGGTCAGGTTCCAGATCACCATTGTGATGCATGAAATCATTAATGGACATACAAGTCTACCTACGGGTGCACATCAAACTCTGCGTTTCACCCTATAACCTCGAGTCTAATTTACTTCACAAAATGGAATCTCCTATGTCCAAAACGGAAACAACAGAAGGTCAATAGTTATTTATGGCCAGCCCTACAATGCGCAACTCCTTCCCTCTCTGAATCTGCTAGGAAGCAAGCTTTGTGAAACCCCTTCCAATAAAAAGCAAAACCTTGACTTAAAAAAGTCACCAGAGCCGCCATCTTAAAGACATCATAAAGAGAGCTCATTAGTGTGTAAGAAGCAAAACCAGTCTGATTGCTGAAGGTGTCAGCACTACACCAAAGAGCTATATGTGTTTATGTGTAAGCTTCCTTGTAGTTGTCACATCAGTTGTGCTTAATTTATACCCTCTGCTTCGATCCATATACACTCGTGTGTTGGGTACGCAGGGGTACAATCACACACAAAATCATTCTTTGAAACTGAAAGCTTAGGCACTTATTTACAAGCCCCGGGTGCGGCCAGTGCGGCACTTTTAATATGGGAAAAAGTGGCATGCTGGCGGACCAAGGGGCCCCTTAGCCTTCAGAACTCAATCTATGTATGGCTTAAAGGTATACGTAACATAGAGACTGTGTTATCTGCTGTTCTCTTCTGCCCTATTGAGTGATTGAATGCTCAGATCAGACTAGAAGAAGACAGGCAGGGTCAGGGAAGTGTGTGTCTGCATGAGCGGGTCTGGCTGAAGGACAACAGTGCTTACGGGCAATAAAAGATTTTATTTGCCCCTCACTTATTCTAAATCCTCACCCAAAACTTCTAATTGTGGGGCAAACAAGCAAGTCAGTGCATTAGTTTGCTGTCACTTCAAAGCCCTTACTTACACCTGCAGTTATAAATGGGTAAGTAATGTGTATTCATTTACTCAGTTAGTAGGAAGATGTGTTGATTATATTTGTGATAGGCAGGCCAGTAATAGGGTGCCTTAGTTACCAGGTTGGTGTGTGAGAGGTCAATCAGGATTTGAAGGGAGCTCTTCTTATGACTTCCAGTGAATACTGTGTTCATCAGAGCTGGGCTATGTGTAGACAGTCACAGCACTAGAATCCTGCCCAGAGCCTCAGTGGTAATATTTTTTGTGATTTTAAAATACTATAGTATGCAGGCTACAGGCCCGCTTTGGGGAGGCATGGTAAGAAAAAAATGCCTTCACTAAAATTATTCTCCTGTGTGAATTTGTAATAATTTTAGAGAGCAATGCTGGTTATTCTCAGGCTCCCACCGATATTTGTAATCACATTCGATTTTTTTAAACTTGTTCCCTTTCTCTGAGACACATGTTTGGAATCACAAAATTTTCCATTCATGTTTGGAGTAAGTCAGTGGCGGGATAGGAGAAGAAGAGAAGCTACGGGCTAACTGTGCTATCAATGTGTGTATGCAGCTATCCAAGGACAGAGATGAGCCAAAGGCTCTTGGTGGGGCCCTTAATTCCTTTATTGGTTGCTTGGTTGAGCTCCAGGCTTCACCTGAAAAGGAGTACTGTGGTTTGAATGTGAACTGAAAAAGAACAATAGAAAAGTTAACAGATAAAAATTTAGATAAAGGAAGAAATAAAAATACAAAAATGAATTTTTGTACCACGGGGGGCGGTGTGGGGGAGGCCGAAGCTATCAGAATGTAAGATTAAGCTGCACATCAAATAATGCTTAGGGATAGCGCTCTATAAACATGTATTAATGTCTACACTGTAGAAAGATGTTTAGAAAATTCTAAGTTTCTCTGTGGACTGTTTAAACATCAGTAAGAAATCCAGAATAGGCCAGGATAAGTGGACCAGTTTGTCATGCACTTGAAGTCGGGCATGCTGAGTAAAGTTGCCTTTGTACTCTGAAGAATTTCTGTAATTGATTTGACTCAAAGCGAGAAAGTCCAAAGTCCTGTAAGCCTCAAGCTGACTTATTTAGTGCTTGTGATGAAGACGAATTGAAGAATTGACAAAGGTCCATACGGGAGAAGTTGGTGCCATAGGATGCTTCGCGATATTTAGTTCTTAGATAAATGTGTAGATTATGTAGTGTGACAGGCGTTGTCATTGAATGCAAAACTCATAATTCCATCTATATTTACTATGGACAGAAATCCATGCTGAAACCAAAAGGAGGTACTACATGTGCAAAAACACAGAGATCCATCAGATTGCAGATGGTTATTTTGCAGAGTTTGTGAAGGCTCAAGCTGGCAGGATCTCACTGCCAGAGGTAGCTTAGGCATTACAAAGAGCTACGATGAAACATTCTTTTTGTGACCTCTGTGAGGCAGGAATCTGGGCAGAAATTGTACTTTGTGAGGCACATGCTAACAAACCCTTAAATAATATTTGATTGCAGCACTCTCTGTCAATAACTTTGAAAAAGGCTAGGAGGCAAGTAGCCTTCTTTTCTATCATATGTTTAAAAGACCAGTACAGAGTACAAATGGTAACAGGGATACCTCTGAAATCACAACTGTTCTTTTAAATGATTTATCTTTGCAAGGATTATACCCTTATATGGATTATCGCCGAAAATATAGAATATGAAAACTTGCAGCTATAGGAAAAGTATTTCTCAAAACCAGAGTGAGAAGTGCATGCTTTCCAGGAGTGTGTAAAACACATACACATCTACAGAACATCTACAGTTCAACCATCAGAAGATTAATGTCTCAAAGAACCACAGCACCGAAACAGCACTCATCGTGACAACTGACGACATTCAAATCATCCTGAACCAAGGAAAAATAGCGGCCCTCATCCTGCCCGACCTCTCCGCGGTCTTCGACACTGTCTCCCATAACACCCTCATCAGAAGACTCCACGAGACTGGCATACAAGGATCCGCTCTCAAATGGATCTATTCTTGCCTCACTTATATATGACACCACTCGCCAACATCATCCGATCATAAGATATCACCGTCATCTCCTACGCCGATGACACCCAATTCACCCTCTCCCTGATGCACAAGACAACCACCATCAGAACCATCTTCTCCAACTGCATCACCATGATAGCAGACTGTATGTAAACCAGCTGCCTGCATCTCAGTTCTCAGAAGACGGAAGTACTGCTCTTCGGCAACAAAACCTCCCCATGGGACTCCACCTGGTGGCCATCGGATTTAGGACCAACACCCACATGCACAGACCACACAAGAAATCTAGGGATCATCTCAGACGACAAGCTGATCATGACGGCTCAAGTCAATGCAGTGTGAAAATCCTGCTTCCACATCCTATGCATGCTACGAAAGATCTTCAAATGGTTGCCTCAGAACACTGGACAGACTGTTGCACAAGCATTCATCACCAGCAGGCTGTGCTACGGCAATACTCTCTACACAAGAATCTCTAAGCATTTCTTGCACAGACTCCAGAACATCCAGAATACTGCTGCAAGCCTCATACTCGACCTCCCATGCCACACCCACATCACACCGCACCTCAAGAAGCTTCACTGACTCCCCATTCACAAGCGCAGCTAATTCAAACGTCTCACGCACACATACAAAGCCCTACACAATACAGGACCAGAATACCTGAACAGCTGCATACGCTTTCACCAACCCACCAGACACCTATACTCTGCCTCACTCTCACTCGTGTAGGAATAAAAATTATGTTTTTGTATTGTTTTACGTAAGTTAGCATCCGCGGCGCCATTTTGTGTGTAGGCGCCATTTTAGATTGTGATTGAAACTAATTTTTTTTGCTATTTCCGAGAAACGGGCATCTCTAGGTTATGTTTCTTCGGAGTTGGGTTTTGCCACACTAATGAATGCACTGTTCTTATTAGCGCATACCTTTCATCTTAGATGTAAGCCTTCTCCCACTTGTCTAGTGGCGGGGACAGGCAGAGTAATCTTGAAAGATAGATAATGTGTGCCCGGCCTCAGAACCGAAACTTACTCCTTTGTAATTTACTGTCCAGCTGCATCTCTCTGGAAAATTCCATTGTAGGCGTGCCTTCATTGGTTCTGAAATGTACATAATGTATCGTTATGCTTGTTGATGTCAGTCCCTCTGCAATAATCCTTATCGACTGGGCAGATAGGGCTCCGCTCTGACCGTACTCTGAATAAACAGATATTGGTTTGCATTCTCTACTGTCTGACCGACTCTTCATTTTGGTAGACGGCTGAGAGGTGGTCATCAGTGGCCTGAGTGACCTGAATTGGGCCACTTCCTTCAGTTGGCGCCTGAACAGGTACTCCTTCGGGTGAGTGGCCCTTCCCCTTCCGCGGATGGGGGGGAGGTCGAGGCCATGGTCGGGTCGGACGGACGGATCAGGGATCCCTGCACGAAGAGTTCCTGATACTCGTAGCTGCCCCTTCTGTCCTGCCAGACGGTGCCTCGCCCGGTGGTCATCCCGACTGGAGTCCTGTACGGCGAAACCCTTGGATTTGATCGTTTGGTCTGAAGAGTCGGCAGTGGAGAATAGATTAGTTTGACCTGCATATATCAGGTGAGTTTGTTTTGGTCCTTTGTGGATATGGTACCATTTTGGTTTGTCTTTGGTACGGTCTAAGGACCGTCTTTGGGACAAAAGCAATTGCAATTGTTTTGCTCGGCATAGAATTGTGAACTTGTTTTCTTTTGAAAAATGCCTAGTTTCAGTAAATTGTTTGTCTTGTGCTGTCGTTGTTGTTCTACTGATGCTCGATTGGAAGAAAGTCAGCCGGCGCCTCCAGAAGGCGCTCCAAATTTTGATATGTATGTGAAGCATGGTCTTGGCCCTATTATGTTTAGTACATTATGGCACAAATATACGAGGGACAATGCCGAATTGCAGTGGCCATTGACGGGCACTTTCGATGAACAAAGGATTGAGTATTTACAGGAACAGTTGTTTAAGAAGCGAAGTAAGCAGTCTATGTTTGATTCCCTCAGAACATGGCAGAAAGCAGCTAGACAAAAGTGGTTGAAGGCAGAAAAAGAGGCCCAGAAAGGAAGAATGCAGACGTTGACTGGGAAGGCAATGCATATGATAGGGAGAAACAGGAAAAAGGTGTTGAATGCGAAGATAGAAAGTTTCGATTACACATTGATAAATCGTATGTGGTTCAGGAAGAAGATGACGCTTATGTTGAAGAATTATTAGATACCCAACCCCCGCCTCCATATGCCCGCAAAGAATATATCCCATTGTTCCGATGCCCTCGCAGTCGGGAAACAGCATTTACAACGCGGCCATTACATCGCGTTCCATTTAACAACGCGGTCGTTACAATGACCGCGTTGTTAGAACGCAATGCCTTTACATCGCAAGTCGTTATATCGACTTGCTGTAGGGGGCGCTCTAACCTAAGGAACAGTATAATTTACTATTCCAACACCTTCCCTACTGTTGCGCACGCAGGAGTTGGAATAGTAAATTATACTATTCCTAAGTCCAGCGTGCCCCCTACAGCAAGTCAATCTAATGACTTGCGATGTAAAGGTATCGCGTTCTAACAACACAGTTGTTGTAACGACCGCGTTGTAATAGAACGCGATGTAATAGCATGCGATGTAACATGCTATATTCTCGCAGTCGCCTGTTACAGTTGCTTCCACTGTCTCTGTCCCTGCGTCCACCGTTGTTACGTCAACGGCTGTGGCTTCGGCTCCTCCTTCTTTTCCTTCTGTTTCTTTGCCGTCTGTGGCAACTGTGACTGTTAGTACCCCCGCTGTACCTATTGTCTCAGCTACCCTTCCACCAGCTCTTTCCCCCACAACACAGCCCCCAGTGACAATAGTGCCTGTTGCTTCCGTTGCGTCTCCCACTGTGGTTTTTCATTCTCCGACATTAGTATGAGGTGGGACACCGGTGCGTAGATTTGAGGACAGGGATTGGACGAAATTTAAGGAGCGCATGGGACCGTTAGTAAGATCTGATGTGGGAGATGAAGAAAAGAGGGTAATAGCTAATCAGGCTGCACAGTGGGCCCGTAATCCTATATATAGTGTAGAGGATGTCTGGGCGACAAAGAAAGATTTTGAGCCCTTTATACAGCAACATGCCCTTAAACACATGTCTGCCACTTTGATAGGTCTTTAGCAACAACACTCTGAAGCGGAAGCACCTCAAATTTTATATGACATTAGAGACCGAGTGTATATTAGTGAATTGGGTCCGGAACAGGTTTTTGCTAATGTTACGACAATAGTTGCATATTAGGGGAAGACTACATGAGAAAAGTCCTAGGTCAGTATCTCAGTTTCCGATGCGAGAGGTGCATCCCATATATCACCCCGGGATAGCGTAACTGACAGAGGTCGTGGTAATGTTACTTGAGCAGCAGTGGCGGCCAGGTTCCAGGAGCAGTGGGTTTACACTCCGTGGAAAAGAAGTGAGGTTTTATCTCTTGAAAACTCATTTACCAGATCATAAGAAGAATCCCACTGCTTATTATAAAGAACTGACTGAAGCTGCTCCTTCTACGGTGATGACTCTTGCTGATTTCGAAATGTTCTTTGGTCTACTTGTTCCAGTCGATATTTGGAGACAGGTTCATACTCAAGATCATGTTCCGGAGTTGGGTGGTACTTGGGATCAAATCAAGGCATGGGATCAGGAAAGGAAGCCCGGTGATAAGCTTTGAGCGGAGATTTTAGCGTTGCCAGGCCGCATAATTACGTATATGCATTCTCTTATTCTGCCAAGAAAAGTGGATTGGGATAAATTGTCTGCCTGTCGACAGAAGAAAGATGAGAGTGTGTCTGATTTTTTCACTCGATTTGATGGCACATTTTTGGATTATAGTGGACAGGATTTGTCCGTCGAGGGAGGTGTTCGGTTGTTCGTCAATAGATTTGTTTCTAACTTGCTTCCTGAAATTGCGACTCGATTGAAAGCTTCTGAGAGTACTTGGTCCACTTCCTCTCCCTCTGGTATTTTGAATATGGCACAATATTATGAGCATTGGGATAATGAGGAAAAGGAGAGGACAGAGAAGAGACATAAGGATTTAAAGACAAAGGTGTTGTTTCAGCAGGCTTTTAGAGGGAATGCAAGAGGACGTGGTGGTCCTGCCCGACAGCTTCCACGCACTAGTAGGCAGCCGAATACGACGCCTCTAGGGCCGAATCAGTGTGCGTATTGTAAAGAGGAGGGACATTGGCGTAGCGAATGTCCTGTGCTTTTGCAGAAGGTATCGGTCCCGAGAGGACGAGGTTCTCGTGGACGGGGTCGTGGAGCTGGTGGGGCAGATAGGGCTAAGAATACTACAGCCTCACAGGGTCGTTCTGATAATAATTATTTTGATGACCCTCGTGATGGACAGTATTATCATGATGATTATGACATGGAGGAAGTGACAGGGATGTCTTACAGTTAGGACAGCCAGGGGCAGAGTGAGGGACCAGTTCCGATACCTGTAGACCAGCGTGGTCCTTATGTAACAGCAGAACTGCAAGGTTCAACTAAGGAATTTTGGGTGGACACAGGTGCGACAAAAAGTTCTGTTTCTCGAAATATGGTCCCTGGGGCGGCTCTGTCTGGCCATAATAATGTGTTGGTTGGTTTCTCTGGTGTACCGGTTGTAAGCCCCATTTAATAACCTCTTGCGTTGACTATTGGTCCTTTCACTGTGGATTCGTCATTCTTGTTGACCTCTAATTGTGGTGAGAATTTGATGGGTTTGGATTTGTTGAAGAAATTGCATGCCACAATTTATTGTTCTCTGGCAGGTGTCTATATGACAATGGGTCCAGATGTAGCACGTGCTAAGCAGTGTTTGTCCAAAGATGCACCCCTTCCTGTTGATTCCCTCTACTGCTAAATTTTTCACTGTCAGTGATCTGAAAAATGCTGTCTTTAGTATCCCTATTCATCCGGATAGCAGATATTTGTTGGGGTTTAAGCTAGCTGATAGGAGTTTTAGGTTCTGTCGAGCTCCTCAAGGCTATACTGAAAGTCCGAGTATTTATAGTCAAGCTTTAAAAAGCCAGTTGGATTCCCTATCACTTCCCTCAGGTAATGTATTAGTGCAGTATGCTGACGACTTACTCATCGCTTCCGACACAGAACAAGGTTGTAAGGACAGTACAGTTAAATTGTTGTTGCATTTGGCTCAACACGGACATAAGGATTTTCTTTCTAAATTTCAATATTGTCGACAGGAGGTCACCTATTTAGGTCACCTACTGTCGAAGGAGGGAAGGAGATTGACTCCTGAGCGCATCAGTACCATTGTTAAGATGCCCGTTCCGCAAACCCAGAAAGATGTGCGCGCTTTCATAGGTATCACTTCCTACTGTCGGCAGTGGATACCTAACTACTCTCTACTAATTAAACCTTTGCTTGCTCTAACTACTAAAGATGTGCATGAGCCCCTGCCTTGGACGCCCGACTGTCAGCAGTCTTTTGAGCAATTGAAAACTGCGCTTTGTTTGGCTCCGGTACTTGGCACTCCTGATTATAAAAAAACGTGTGTGTTGTATGTCCATGAGATGGCTGGCTGCGCGCTTTCTGTTTTAACACAAACATTTAGAGATAAGCAACGGTCGTGTGCTTATTTCTCTGCTGTTCTTGGCCCTGTCGCAAGGGCCCTCCCAAGCTGTCTAAGAGCGGTCACGGCTGTGGCTGTATCTATCAGACAATCGGCTGGACTTGTACTTGATACTGATCTCACGGTCATGGTACCCCATGCTGTGGACACGCTTTTGAATAAGACTAAGACACAGCACCTCACCAGTGCACGTCTGACTGGCTATGAATTAACTTTGTTTGCCAAACAAATCACGATTAAAAGATGTGCCGCTTTGAATCCAGCCACGTAACTGCCCCTCCCTTCTGAGAATGATGAGATTGATAAACATGATTGTATCTTCCGAACGGAAGAAGAGACAAAGGGACGGGTAGACTTGACTGATATTCCCTTATCTGACCCACAAGGGGAACTATATGTTGATGGCTCTTGTTTTAAATTTCCAGATGGCACTACAACTGCTACATATGCTATTACCACACTGCGTACAAAAGTTGAGACATCACGAGTTCCTTACCAATAGGCTGAAGCTGCGGAGCTTGTTGCTTTGATACGAGCTTGCAAATTGAGTGAGGGATTGGTTGTCAATATTTATACTGACAGCCAATATGCCTTTGGAGTCGCACATAACTTTGGGCGACTCTGGGCAGAGAGAGGGTTTCTTACTTCACATAGTGTAGTATGGGAGAACAAGGGTACCCCGATAAGTGAACCAGGGGTGAGCATATGTTTAGGGAAACAATGGTTCAATGTTGGCCACAGTGGGTCCAGAGCAAAAAGTGTTAACCCCAAAGGGGCACTAGCTTCCTAAATTAAACTTGAGGATTAATCATACTGAGAGCACAAAGGTAGGGAAACATATGTAGTGTAAAATATACCGTTTATTTTACACGGGTTAAACTTAGTACTCTAAGTAATATTCAGGTGCTCATAAAAAGTGAAAGTGGGCGTGATGTGACAAGGTGATAGTGGATTAAAAACCATAACATCGCATTGACAACAGAACAAATGTAACTCCACGTGAGTTTAAACAATGGAAGGAGTTCCTGTTGTAAGGGTCGACGGCGTTTCGATCTTAAAGAAATAAGATCATCTTCAGGACATATAATGAGCAGTCTGAAATCTCAATTGGTAGGGGGAAGGTAAAGGCCCAAGGAGAGGCGTGAACGTAGTCTCTATAAGGAGTCACGGGAAGCCGCTTGCGTGGGTCGGCTGTTGCAATTATTAAAGCCTCAAAGAAACCGCCGGTACAAGTCTACTTCTAGCCGGAAGTAGTACAGGAACACGGGCCTAAGTTTTTATTCGTTCTGTGGTTGTTCTAGGACGCCAGCGGAAACAGGGTCGTGTGTGCCTGAATGGACAAGCAAAAAACGCCGGCGTGGAACGCTCGGTGATCACCTTACGACTGATAAATGCTGAAGGGTTGTAGGTATTAAGGACGGATTCAGTTGTGTCTGAATTTGTATAATAGCCTGGAGCTAGTCGATAGCTGAGCGCCTCCAAGGAAGGGCTTCATTCCCGACCAGGACACTTATACAAATTCAGACGGTTTCTTTGAGGCTTTAATAATTGCAACAGCCGACCCACGCAAGCGGCTTCCCGTGACTCCTTATAGAGACTACGTTCACGCCCCTCCTTGGGCCTTTACCTTCCCCCTACCAATTGAGATTTCAGACTGCTCATTATATGTCCTGAAGATGATCTTAATTCTTTAAGATCGAAACGCCGTCGACCCTTACAACAGGAACTCCTTCCATTGTTAAAACTCACGTGGAGTTCCATTTGTTCTGTTGTCAATGCGATGTTATGGTTTTTAATCCACTATCACCTTGTCACATCACGCCCACTTTCACTTTTTATGAGCACCTGAATATTACTTAGAGTACTAAGTTTAACCCGTGTAAAATAAACTGTATATTTTACACTACATATGTTTCCCTACCTTTGTGCTCTCAGTATGATTTATCCTCGAGTTTAATTTAGGAAGCTGGTGCCCCTTTGGGGTTAACACTTTTTTGCTCTGGACCCACTGTGGCCAACATTGAACCATTGTTTCCCTAAACATATTCTTACTTCACATGGCACCAGGATTCAGCACGGACACCTTATATTGAGACTTCTATCTGCTTTGACGCTCCCTAAGAAATTGGCTATAGTGAAGTGTAGTGCCCATCGGAAAGTCACTGACGATGTAGGTAGGGGCAATGCTTTTGCTGATCAGATAGCTAAGGAAACAGCCCGGACCAAAATGAGAAGAATGCTTGTAGCAGGTCCCGCTAGGTGGGTACCTGAAGTTACTATGTTTGAGGATACACTTGAGAATGTGAAGGAGATACAAAGTGAGGCCACAATAGAAGAATTAGCATTATGGCAAGAAAGTACAGCACAATTGAACGATGAGGGATGTTGGACTGACAAGTCAGGGAAGCTGAGATGAATGTTGCCAGATGCATATGTTCTCCCTGTAGTTACGATGGCCCATGGCCCAGCCCATATTAGTGCTAAGAGTATTTGCAAGTTGTTAGACCCTGTATGTCAGAATGATAGCATTTCAAAGACTGCTGCACATTTAGTGAAGTATTGTATGGTGTGCATGATGCACAATCCTGGAAAAGGTACTCCTACCCCTCCCGGTAATTTTGCACCACCTACTTTCCCTTTTGAAGTCCTTCAGATGGATTTTATAGAATTGGATCGGTGCAATCATTTGAAGTATATTTTGGTGGTTGTTTGTGCTTTCAGTAAGTGGGTTGAAGCTTATCCCACTAAAGACAATACAGCCGTTACGACTGCAAAGGTATTCCTGAAGGAGTTATTTCCACGTTTCGGCTTGCCCCATTTGATTTGGATTGATAACGGAAATCATTTTAATACCAAGGTTATTCAGTTAATTTGTGATGGTTTGCACATAAAACATAAGTTTCATGCTGCAAACCACCCGCAGTCAGCAGGTTTGGTTGAGAAGTACAATGGTACTCTCAAACTGAAAATGGCAAAGATTCAGGAGACAACAGGATTACAGTGGCCAGATGCTTTACCATTAGCACTTTTGTCAAGAAGAACTACAGCACATTCTAGGACAGGATTGTCACCGTATGAGGTCGTGTTTAGACGCCCGGAAAATGTCTGGGGCGCCCCACTTCCTCGACGGTTTACTGATATTGAGTACCCCTTGTTGATTGATTACCTATGCCAGTTAACTGAAAATTTGCGTTCTATTCACCAACAGGTCCAGGACGCCCTACCAGCTACGTCAGAGGGGCCTGGACATGCTATTCAGCCTGGTGATTACATATTGGTTCAGAATTTTCAGCGGAAGAAGAGTTTGGAGCCGCATTGGAAGGGGCCACTCAAAGTCTTGCTGGCTACCCGCACTGCCGTCAAAGTTTCTGGTCGTAAGAATTAGATTCATACATCTCACTGCAAGAGGGTTTCTCTCCCTCTTCCCTATGACCAGTGGACCAAAGATGGAGTAGGGGACTCTAAATGCGAAAATGTGCCCCAGTTTGTCCCTTTCAGTGATGCCAGGCTGACCTGGACCAAAACGGATGAGGAGAATGATGAAGTTCTGAATGCAGCAGTACCTACGGAAATACAGGCTATCCAGGAGCCCCTTTTCACAGAGCCCTCTATGCCTGGAGTCACTAAGTATAATTTGCGCCCTCGGCTAAAGAACGGTGCACAAAAGGAGAAGTCAGATTAGTTAGGGATGGACTGTGTAAGTTAGGGAGTACTTTGCAATACTACCAACGGATTTAGTTTAGGGGCGAGAAGGGATTTGTGCACTGTTTGGACATTGGACAGGATAGATTAAAAGTATCCCCCTGGGGGTACCATATCCTGATCGACGTGTGAACCCGAGCTTAGGACAGAGCAAGCTCCACCGCCGGTGCTCAAGAGCGCCAACGTTTGATGGACGATAGGAGCCTGTACCAGTGAGGCTCTGACGGACACTGGGAACTTGTATACTTCTCTTGCTGGCAACATGTCCCCTTGCTTTATCATTTGCTATGCACCCTTTTGGCAGAATGGTTGCCAATGAAGAGCAGCCAGTAATTCCCCTTGTTCATATACGTAAATTTTGGTCCACCAAACAAAAAATACTATGTGCTATTCTTGTGTTACTATTGTTGTTTATTCTGGGGGGGGGGTGTCCTGGGTTTTGAAATGTGATCAGAATGCACAGTCATGTACTAAACACAAGGTTGTTTCTCAAGTTCGTACGAAAAGGACAGCCCCGAGTAATATATTTTTGGACACACATAAATGTTTTTTTGGAGAAGATACTGCTTGTTATCCTACTGAGCCTGTTACTAGCTTATGGACTGCATATCCATTGTCACTTTTTAATTACACTTATACTCAGCCCCCTGATTTTGTAGAAGTACATGGAGTATTTGGATTTGGTTATCCAGGCCCATGTCTATATCATCGAAAGCCACGAGGCACAGGTTATCCAGGATGTAACAACAACACTTATTGTGATAATTTCTATATGGAGAAACAGAATGTCACACTGGTGGGTTGGCAGTACACAGTATTGACAGTTCCCCGAGAGGCTGGTTATTACCCTGCATGTTGCCCAACTGTCAATTATACTCACCTCATTTTGTATGCTAACTGCTCAGGGATAATTCTGCGTAAAGACACGTACTCTATGGTAGATCCAAAGGATCCTCGTACTGTTGGATGGAACTCTAGGTATGCTGCTGTAGATTATGATAGGCCCATTTATGCACACCCAGGGTTTTTCTTTCTGTCTAATGGGACTTATTCCAATATGCATAATGGTACAGATGATGTGGCCCTTGGGATGGTGTTGCCTCTAGGTGTGCCCTGCAAACATGCGAAGCCTAGGGTCAGATGGGTGAAAAGAACACTGACAAAGGAATTTTGCGAAGGGGTGACAGACCTTGAAGTCAATAATTATGTTATGAAGTAATGGTATCACCTTTGGATATATTCTCTCCTCCATTATTACTTTTGGTGGTACCGCTATGGCTAGAGGTGAAAGGGCCAGAGAATATTTTGGATGTAAGCTACAGATACTGTCGAATTACACAGTGGCAGCTCTGCCCGACATCACCACCCAATTAGAAAGAATGCGAATATATTCTGAGCAGACTAGATATGCTGTTGATTTCATTTTAGCTAAGAGCGGTGGTGTGTGTGAAGTAGTAGGAGATCAGTGTGTAGTCGGGATAACTAATGTGGAAAAAAATATTACCCAACACATTTTAGACATCCTAGAAAATGTGAAAGGAATGGAGAGTGGGAATTGGAATTGGTCATTGTTTGGTGGTTGGGGTTGGATCCTTGAAAGGGTAATCTATTTCATCGTGATCCTGATTTCTTGCTGTGATTTGGTCCAATGTCTTCCCTTATGCTGTTCATATTGCACCACTCTTCTCTCTACTAAAAGAATATCAATTAATGATACTAATGCAACAATAATGCTTCAGAAAGAGCTCGATGACCTTATGCAGATAGACAAGGATATTTTCGAGACCTCTTCCCTCCAGATGCTGAAGAAATGGAGTGTTCCTAAAATGTATTCTTGGTTTGTTGAACTATATGTTTTTCTTATTATCACACAATAATTGCTTAGCTCATGCTAAAAGGAGGGTCTGTTGGAATAAAAATTATGTTTTTGTATTGTTTTACGTAAGTTAGCATTCGCTGCACCATTTTGTGTGTAGGCGCCATTTTAGATTGTGATTGAAACTAATTTTTTTTGCTATTTCCGAGAAACGGCCTTCTCTAGGTTAATTTCTTTGGAGTTACTTTTTGACACACTAATGAATGCACTTTTCTTATTAGCCATACCTTTCTTCTTAGATGTAAGCCTTCTCCCACTTGTCTAGTGGCGGGCACAGGCAGAGTAACCTTGAAAGATAGATAATGTGTGCCCGGCCTCAGAACCGAAACTTACTCCTATATAATTTACTGTCCAGCTGCATCTCTCTGGAAAATTCCATTGTAGGCGTGCCTTCATTGGTTCTGAAATCTACATAATGTATCGTTATGCTTGTTGATGTCAGTCCCTCTGCAACACTCCTCAGCGACTGTGCAGATAGAGCTCTGCTCTGAGCGTACTCTGAATAAACAGATATTGGTTTGTATTCTCTACTGTCTGACCGACTCTTCATTTTGGTAGAAGGCTGAGAGGTGGTCATCAGTGACCCGAGTGATCCGAATCGGGCCACTTCCTTCACTCGCACACATTCCCCTCATTCACATAAGCAAAACTGGAGGCCTCTCATTCTCCCACATCGCACACAAGACATGGAACAACCTCCCTCAACACATCAGAGCCCCTTTCTCACTTCTTGAGTTCCGCTAGAAGCTGAATACCTGGCTCTTCGTAGAAGCACCTTGGAGACCTCACGCCTACACCTCTGCCCAAGCGCCTGGATACCCTCTTGGACGATTAGTACGCTATACAAATCAATATAACATAACATATGTGCTTGAACCTAATAAACAACCTATGTTTTGTTTGTGAAAAAAGAGAAGCTACAGCTCACTTGACCTGACATATCACGTGTTTTTCCAAGGTAAATACAAAAACCATCCACTAGAAAATGTATAGATATTGGTGAATATAGGGCTAATATTTAAAGGGATTGGCTAAGGTTGAAATGACAATATACAATGTAGGATATAGAATTGACATCGCAATGGAGTTAAACACTGTACCAAGACGTGAGGAGTTTGGTTAGAAGTACAATGTGGGATGATGCATTTGAAGTGAATTCGAGGAATCTCAGTACTCGCATGATAAAAAAAAAACTGACTATTAATAATATATAAGCAAAAAAAGAAGGAACGGGTTTGCTAATTACAATACATTCAAACTCAAGAACGTGCACAAAGAAGTTTTTAGTTTAGCTTCTTTTTTCACCTACTACATTACAGTTTTCTGGACTTGCTCTTATTATATGAAAGATAATCTAATTTACGACGCCATTAATGTGCCTAAAAATATAGCGTAGCCTTTGTTTCAATATGCGCCATGATAGATGGTCCAGCTTTCCTGACTTACCATGCATGTATCGACAGACACCCTCTTTCCTCGAACGTGAAACCGACTCCTAATGAATATTCGTCGGCGTCTCTCTGGAGTCCACTGTGCTTCTGGGGAAGGAAGCGGTTCAACAGATAAAGGTGCGTTTTGGGAATACGGCTCTCCCCTCCACTGCGCGCGCTCCGCCTGCAGCGCGAGGCGCTCCCTTTCTGCTGTCACTCTCCACTCTTTCCCACTCGGATGATGTCTCTGAAGGAGATTTATGACCGGAAGGTGCTAATGCGAAAATAAAAGAAATGCAAATTCTGTTCTTGGTGAGTTTGATAATATTACCAGCGACTATTTGGAGACCTGGCTTCAGAATTGTTACATTTGTAACTGTCCCTCCTAGGAATGTTTAATGTCTGTATTTTGTAGCTGTGGAAAAGGTATATTCGATGATAAAAGCAGATGAGCACTCTACTTTTCTCACAGTATCAATGTGTCTTAATTCAGGTCACTCACTATTCAGTCACTCTGTATTAATTGTCCCTAGGTCATATAGTTGATTTTTTCATCCATTTCGAATCAGTGTTTCACGTTATTTCGTCAGCAAGGAGGTGCATCTTTGTTCTGTGTTATTGTCGTACAGGTCAACAGAAACTTCCTAGTGCAGCAGTACAGCAAACTCCCATGAAGTATGTGGACATTGAATATTTGTGTTATTACACCTTTGCAGGGTATCAGTTTTAAAGTGGAAACCATTTTGAAAGTATTTCGGTCCCTGCTGTCAGTTGAATGTCGTAGCCGTCACTATAATATGGGTTGCACGAGCTTTCCTCATTGTGTTATCACAAGCTGTCTGTCTTTCCATAGGTTTTGGCAGCACTGCGCATTATAGGGAGTTGCTGTATTTATGTGAACATTTTCAAACTTTTTGCTTAAATGACAATTTGTTCCTTTAATTGGATTGTGCCAAATGTAGATTAAAATTGCCTTCTCGGCCCTCTTGCCCCCTCTCTCATTGGGACACTGATGACGTTGCGTAACCCAATCTGCCTCCACTTTCCTAAATGCAAACTCTGCTTGGACTGTACAGCTCATTGCTTTGGAGCTAGACCGGTGCCACATGAGGCACATACATGCATGCGTCAAAAACGATTACAATATCACAGACCCCTAATTCAGACGGCCAAAGCAATGTGGGCAGCTTGGAAGTGCATATATCCTGCCAACAAAGCATACGGCTTCAAGTGAGTCGAAAGAGGCACACAAAGTGGTGGTTTTTGAAATCCTAGCCGACTCTGACAGTGTCACTTTTATTTTTCCCTTTGCTGGAACTTTTGATCCGAGTCCTCCCTTTTTAATTTGTTGTCACTGTCTCTCACGTAACAGCACTGTCAAGTTCAGATATTCTCATATTGTGTCTGTAGTTGACAGCAGCCCCCGATGATACCTTGCATGGGCTCTGAAACGTTTGCTAGCTCTTGGGTGGAGGTTTCCTTCATTTTAATCACAAAATTAAAGTAGGAGGTCTTTGTGGCTGATAATTTGTTTCTGATTTAATTCGAATTGAAACACAAAACTGGGTTGTGGCAACTCTGCTCAAATTCCTTATGCTTTATATGTGAAAGTAGATTGTTGATATGAAACTGGTATCTTTGTCTCCTGATATTGTGCCTCCAAAACAGGATCACCTTTATAATAGTTTGTCTCTCAAGTGCATTACATATTGTACCTTGCACACAATAGTAAGACCCAGTCCCTTATTTCCTGTGTCCTCTATGGTTTTTATTAATTCAGATAATGGTTAAGTGCCAAAATGCAGGCTGGTGGCCTCTTCACAGTATGGAGTCTGCATTGGCAGTGATTGTATCTCTGATCTAGTATTCCTAGGCAACAGTCATCCGAGTGCCTTGGTCCTGATGCCCTAAGGAGAGCAAACTGTGGAAGGTCCTTCTAACAGTGGGACAACCCCTCTTTGAATGGTCTGTGGTCCTAGTGCAGTCAGCTTTCGTGAAATAATCATTGAAGGATGTTGTCTTCACTTCCATCTTCAAGATTGTGATGATTGGTTGACTGATCAGGTAGACATTCCGAGAGTACCTGCTGCACACTGCTGGCTTTGCTCTGTATTTCTTCCACCAGAATTCAGCCCGGAGGATTGTCCTAGCTCTGCTGCATCTGAAGCTCTGGAGCGCAGTGTGCTCATGAGGGTATTCATAGCTGTCACACCCCCTTTTGACCCCTGTGTATTTGTGCAGGTGCATATGATTTGAACGGGATTCTCGTTTCTACAGAGAACTAACGCTTGCAGAGGATGTCGTCATTAGTTTGTTCTCACAGGCTGAGTGTACCTGCATGATTCTTGATCCTTTGAAGGTTTGATATTTCCTGTCCCTGGTGGTCCTGGAGCCAGTGGCGTCACTAGGAGGTGCGGGGGGTGCGGACCGCACCGGGTGACACCATCACATGGGGTGACACCTTTCCCAAATGAGACTATTTACTAGTCTCATTTGGGAAAGGTGTCACCCCATGTGATGGTGTCATGGGGTAAGTCGTGAGGGGGTGACACCATGAAGAGGGGGTGACACCGCACTGGGTGACACCAACCCTAGTGACTCCGCTGCCTGGAGCTGATGGCACAGGAGCCATCCAGGCAGGAGACCACCAGCACTCTTCTGCAATCCACCTGAAGATTGAACATGAGGAGCAGGATCTCCTCTCTAGGCATCTTCAATGGGAAGGTTGTACCCTTAACGTCAGTTTTTATCTGAAGGATCAACAAAAAAATCAGAATTGAAAATTATTGCCTATTTTTCCTTTCTGCATCGGGATTAAATTGTTCTATTTGTGTCCTAAAACTTTCAAATTAAATAAGTCAAATTAGTGTTCTGGCCAAGAATGTATTACAGTCAGGGTGTGAAAGTTTCAGAGATTACCAGTGTTGGACATGGCCCTTTTTGCAGGGTCATCCCTGAACTTTTTGCCTTCCTCCTGTACTTTTTCTGACCTATTTTTGTTGGTTTTATGACTCTGGGCACTTTACCACTGCTGATCAGTGCTAAAGTGCATATGCTCTCTGTTATAAATTAATGTGTGGATTAGTGACTCCATGTTTGGCCTATTTGATTCACTGTCAGACCCTAGTACAGTGCACTGTTTGTGCCCAGGGCCTGTGAATCAAATGCTGCTAGTGGGCTTGCAGCACTGGTTGGGCCACCCACAGGAGCAGCTTGTAAAGTGTGTCTCAGGCCTGCCATTGCAGAGCCTGTGTGCAGTTTGGTACTGCCATATCGACTTGGTAAGTGCACCCAATTACCAGTCCCCAAACCTTCCCTTTCCTGCATATTAGTCACCCCTAAGGTAGGCTCTAGGGCAGGGTGCATTGTATGTGTAAGGTAGGAGATGCCCTGGTGTGTGTGGCATGTCCTGATAGTGAATTACAGCCAATTTCGTTTTTCACTATTGCAAGGCTACCTGTCCCCATAGGCCAGAATGGGCAGTTTGATTATAACATCCTATAATCCTAACTGACCCAGGGAACATGGTAGAAAAACGAATTTAGTATACCTGAACTCAGAATGATAAAATACATCTTTTAGTGAAGTTGGTTTTAACATTCTGTGTTTGAAAATACCACTTTTAGAAAGTAGGTATTTTCTTGCCTAACCATCCAGCCTGCCTCTGCTAGCTTGTGTATTGTATGTCTGGGTTTGTGAGTGTCAGGGGTTGGGGGACTCCAGGAGACAGGGTGAGTCAGCACAGGGCTGAATAGACCTATCTGCATGTAGAGTGGTGGGAGGAGTAGCACCTGGGCCTGAATAGGGCTGTACCTGCCTTCCACAATGCTGGCTCCACCTCCTGTGGTGCGTCTGATGTCCCTGGCCCACATTGACAAAGGAAGAAGTTGTGCACTGGCAGAATGCACCCAGAACTGGTTTGGACTAGGTACAGGACCCTCTGCCTTCAGAGGACAAAGGATTTGCTAGTATAAATATTGGGACCCAGACCCCAAGATTTTAGATCACTTCTGGAACAAACAAGACGAACCTTTGCTGAGGAGAGGAACCAGAGAAGCTGAAGGAGGAGACTATCCCTATGCTGTGTGCTGTTTGAGGGATTGGCCTGCAGTGGTTGCCTGATTGCCAAAGAAAGGAGAAAGGAACTTTGTGCTACTTTCATCATCTTGCAGAACATTTCCAAGGGCTTGAAGATTGAGCTTGCCTCCTGCTGAAGTCTCAGGAACACAAGACTTCACCAACCAGCTCCCCTGAATTCCCTTGCTGGGAATTTGAAGTGCCTACTGTTGTGTTGGGCCTTCTGAGAGACTGCGTGTCGATGGGAGCTGGAAGCGCGACTCACGAGGGAGAAGCGTGTCGCCACAGCAGCCGCTGTCGTCGCATCGCCAAGAAAGCGTGCCGCCGCTACCTCTGTCGCCATCGCATCACCAAAGCGCCTCACATCACCGGAGAAGAGTGTCGCTGTCGCATCAGACGCTGTCGCATCAACGGAGAAGCGTGTCGCAGGGCCTGTCGCGGCTCCGAAGATTCACCGAGTCGCCGCACGGCCGTCGGGCGTGCACGCATCGCCCCGAGTGTCGCATCGAGAGTAAGACGCCATTTTGTTTCATTGCACCGGATCGTCATCGCATCCAGGCGCTGCGGGTCGCATCGCCACAGAAGCGCAGTAAGAAACCGACGCATCACCTCCCCACGCTGTGAAGAACCGACGCATCACCTCCTCTCTGATAAGGAACCGAGGCATCACCGTCCCCTACGCATCAGTAGGGAACCGACGCCTCACCTCGCCCGGAGCAAGGAACCGACGCATCACCGTTCTTGCGTGTAAGGAACCGACGCATCACCTTCCCTGCAACTCTTTTGTTTCTATCGTGTTACGCATCCAAAGATACATTGAACATTGAGTGTCGCATTTACCATCTTTATTGAACTGAACTGTTTTCTACCATTGACAGTCATATTTTTCATAGTGTATTGTGGATTTTTGTCATTTTGGGTCTTGTGATAAGTCTATATAAAAATACTTATTTTTATAATACAACCTGTGTGGTTTCCATCTGTAGTGTTGTCACTGTGTTACTGTATGTGTTCACAAATGCTTTACACACTGCCTCTGAGATAAGCCTGCCTGCTCGTGCCACGCTACCAAGGGGGTGAGCAGGGGTTATTTTAGTAGTGTATCCCCCTTACCCTGACTAGAAGCAAGGGTCCCTATTTGGACAAAGGTACCTACCTCTGCCAACTAGAGACCCCCAGTTCTAACAACCAGTCACCAGTTCCTCCTATAAGATTGCATTTCTGCTGCTATAGCAAGCAGTGAGTTACATTTGTGATATCTCCAAAGTAAGATTTGAATCTGATATTTCCAAACAAAGATGAAGAGGCTAATATCTACTGTAACCTCTCAAACGTTGATTTCATCTGTAATCTGTGGTTGCTTTTCTTTCTACAGGTGTGCAAAACCCCATACTCTTCAGATTGAAGTTCATAGTTTTTAGTGTTCAGACTTTACCTTTAAAAAACCTAGGGGCCCATTACGATGGCGGGCGGAAGCACTACCGCCGTGCTGGCGGATGCAAAAACCACCAGTTACCGCCGGCACGCAGCAGTCCACACGCCCGCCCAATTACGATGCGAAAAGCAGGCCAAACACCGCCGGCAAGCCAGCAACACCGTCCGCCATCAAAGTGCGCCCGTTCACGTAGCGGCGCAGCACAACTGACACACACCGTCCGACGAAACACGTCTCGCCCGGCGCATAAATTACGATGCCGCAAACAAACGGCTCCCACGGCAAAGAGACACCGCACGTGAAAGAGAGGCGGAAACACGGACGCCGAGCACGGACAACGAAGAAGCGGCACCCCGGGCATGAATCCAGCACTGCAGGCCCTTCCCATGCTTCTGCTGATGCACCACCAAGGACGCAACGTACCGCGGAGACGCAGGTAGGCACACACACAACAAGTGCACGCAAACAGCGCACACAGTGCAAGGGCGGATAAAGCGGACAACCCCCACCAGCGCGTGCACACTACACATCCACCATTGCATCCACATATGACACACAGGCCAAATCCTAACATCGCGGAACACATGTGTACACACCACCTGGGACTAGGAACCAACCACCCCGTCACGGCCCCAAAGCGCCGATGACGCCGCCACACATGCGCACAACGCAGAGGCCAACCGCAGCGCCATGCATGCGTCGCACACAGACACAGGGACACAACCAAGCAGCACACACACCAGCCCCACCCCGAACGCACATGACACGTGACAGGCCGGCCACAGACATGTCCCCAACGCCCAATTCACGGACAACACCCAACGCCACACAACCGACGCACACATGTCAGTTAAGTCACGCAACAGCAGGACACACCCCAGTGTAACAAACATGGCGAAGCACACAGCGGCGGCAACACCAACTAGGAGAAGCAGGGCCCCTTCGGGAAGAGGAACGCCAGTACCACACTGAAAAACCCATACCACCCTGCACATATGAACAAGACACATGAAACGGAACACCAAAGAGCCCGGGGACCGACAACAGGTGGCCCAAGAATTACATCCACACACAAGGCCCAACGCAGAGCGGAAAGGCAGCCTGCCGCCCACACAAGGGAGAGCAGACAGCACTGAATGACCTTCCATTCCAACACCGAAACCACAGCCCTACGACAGAAGCCGGTGAATACAGCCATTGTCCAAGAATAGACCAACACAGGCATGCCGAGGAGACCGACCACACGGCAGATAGCGCATATCACAGAAGCACACAACGGACGGGGAAGAAAGAAGAAAACACTCCCCCATGTCGGCCACATGCAAGTTAATTGGAAGGAGTCACACAGCACCGACCTTGAACTGTCTGAGAAGCATGTGGGAAGAGGGCCCGTGTCCTCCAAACAAGCCAACAGAACACAAGTCCTGTCTCCCCACGACTACACAGAGCTCACAGCAACCCCGGAGCGTGCACATTGCAGACTGCACACACAGCCGGAGCACGCCACCTCTACGAACCGCTGCGAAATGGCAACCGCAACACACCTACCCAACTACGCCGAAGAGCTCAAGCTGTACCAAACCAGCACGATACATACATTGGGATGCGATCTCCTGTCCCTGCTGAACGTAAGTTACCGACTGACTTACCGCATCACATTGTTCAGCTGCGTCATGCCCGTCTTCTACTGTCGGAGGTGTCCCTACCAGCATCCCGTCGAGATATGCCTCTCCAACCCGGCATGTCTGAAGGCGGACCTGCTACCACTACTCCTCCCTCTGGACGCACACGACAGGGCCTGCTCTGCCTATGGGGGCATGGCGTATGTGGCCAACATCGCACGCGCACTGAAATGGAACCACTGTGCCTCCACACGACGGATCATCGAGAACAGCTACATCGAATGTCACCCAGCATGCCCCATCATGGTCCTCCAAGGGACAACCTACGAACAACACCTTGACAGCCACCATCCGCTTCATTGGCTGGCAAACATGTACACCACCAATGACATGGAAGCCCTGCTGGACGGCATCGCATACCTGACAACCTGTAAATACGTCGGACCACAACGCAGGTTCCCCGAGTGACCTATGAAGTCCAACCCCGCACCCATGCTCAGCTTCCGCACGGACTAGCCAGTCACCACCACAACAGCCATACCAAACGACCGGCAACTGTAACCACACCATCAACGACATCGCCATGACATCGGATATGACCGGGACATGCACACTGTTCCCCATCACATCCAGGAACACCGCATGCATCGTGGGAGGCAGTGGCATGGGCTCTGTGCATCGCACCCACATGGATGGAACTGCACGAACAACCAGGACACGACATGGATCCAGCGCCCATGGACACACGCACCGCTCAGTGGACATGAATAGGTCGCCTGGAGTCTGTGGGTGCTGCACCCCTCCCACCCCCGCCCCGGGAAACCCATACCAGGACCTTTGCATGGACGACAAGTGCATACAACAACAACACGACCCCAGTGACTGTGACATGTCCAGTAACCACCACAGTGCAACAACAAGTGGCACGCCGCTGCATGCACGCAAGCACATGCCCTGATGTCATCTCACATGCACGCGTGCATGAGGAACAACCGCAGCAAACCTGTCACATGGAACTGAGATGGACTGTGCCCATGATGCCGAGCGGTCTGGTAGGCTACATGTATACCGTCTGTGTCAAAGTCCGCAGCTCCGCAGCCATACGTAAATGTACATTAGCACAGCCTTGGCCAAGCAGATGTAACCCCACACCCTATCCCATTTGTAATCATGCTCAGTATATCCTCAACATGTATCCCGCTGCCAGTAGTGTCCACTATACTGCATCACAGAGGACAGAAGACTCAATATAATGTTTGAAACCAGAACTGTCTCCGCTGACTCATTTCACAAGTACGAATGAGAGAGGATGAGAGTATGTGAAGTACACGGCAGTCGTGACATGACCATGTAGTCCACTGGTATTGGATGTCAACGCAAATGAGTAGCACTACTGTGGAAGACACACATGTGTCGTGTGAAGTTGTATGGACGCAGTGCTCAGGTGGGTGGGTGCGACGGGTAGATGCGCACATGCCAAGTTGGAGCACGCCGTGTTGGGAGGGGTCATGAACAGTACACCACCGCTTCCCTGGGCATTGTGAGAGGACACCTGTCGGGGGAGTGAACACGTGTGTGCACAGCAGCCGGGCACACGTACAAAGCGGTACCAGGCGCACCGAATGCCCACCCTCTGTGGACAAGCTGGATCCTGTTGTGCGCCCGCCATGCCCCTTGACAAGGCACACACAGCCCCAGTCGACCAGGTGTAACCCCAACATAGTCAATCCACACAGGCGATACAGGGCACGGGATGGCAGTGGAGCATGGTGTGTGAGAGGTCTCCTCGCGCTCCTCCTGGTCATATCACGCAGGCAATAGAACCTCAACGTCCAGCATGGCAAAAAGTCAAATGGAAGTGTAGGGGGACGCACCACAGCACGAGCAGCACTGACGTCACGGGAGGTGGCTCGCACCATCCCATCCATTGCCCATCATACCAACCACGCCACATGCCATTGCGACTAAGTGCAAGCGCGTGCGCCACCACCCCTGAGCCCTCCCCAGAGAGGCCAAAGAGTGAATGTGTGGGCCATCAGCCACAGACGGACGCGGCATGGCCGCAAGGGCAGCCACAGCCACTGGGTGTCGCAGGTGGCGGATCCGGAAGGCGAAGACTGTGATGCATAGTCCATGCAGGCCGGGTCTCCATTTGGGGCACCACGCAGGTGGACGGCGTCCCGCCACACATCATACCCTGAGACAGCCCACTCGTGCAACTGGACCCACACATGCACTCCTTGCCCTCTCTGGTGCGAGCTTGGGGCTGCCTGTGCAAGCGCTAGCCTCGCAGGTGAGCATGCATATTGGGGGGCGAGGGGAGGACATGAGGGCTGGGGCGAAGATGACTGTATCACTGTCAGTTAGTACAAGGGATGACCCAGATGTGGAAAGGAAGAGTCGTGTCCCGTGTGTACTGCAACTAGTCGCCAATCCAACTACCCCCATGTCCGGAATGTAAGCCCGCACCTAGGCCCGCCCATCCGCCACATCGAACATACCACCAGCACGACAACCTTCCCATTCGAAACACTGACTGGGGGTGGCGACCAGTGAACAATCATGTGTAGCCTACCCACGCGTACATGTGGGCCCTCCATGATCCATGTCACCTGCGGCAAAGACATGACATGCGCAATGAGGGAAGTGAGGAGAGCTGTCCGCCCCACGCGCAGAAGGTGCATCAACTCCACAGACCCAGCAGCGAGTCCAGCAGGGGTCACATGTGCAGGGGCAGCTGTGCCTGGTGTGAAGGCACATGCATATGGACAGCACATCGACCAATGTGTAGTCTGCCCACATCCACAGTCCATCATCATGCGGACATAGGAATTGAACACAGGGCAACACATCTTAGCTGGTGCACCCACCGTGACCAACAATGCGCAATCATCGACGTACCCGCCCTGTGCATGGCCCCCCACCCAACGGAGGCACATCCAGTGCCACCATCCCACACACACAAGCCTTCCACGGAACATGCTGTGTCCAATGGTCAGTACAGAGTCAGCGCCCATCTGGTGGATCCTGAACAGGAGACACATGCACACACATGCCAGCTCCCACTATGTACGACTGCCACCTGGCACGTGCAATGTAACCTCTCACCTGTGACGTGTGACTGCAAGCACACAGCCGTCTTGGCATGGGGCTGTCAATGTGGACACCAGTCAATGTTTCGGGAGCTGTGATCCGTACAGTGCTGTACATAGGGTGCAGTGCTGACACCTACTACTGTCTCATATCCCCTCGTGCCACAGGTCCCACTTGTATTGGCCGCTCAGCCCGTGCCCACATCGTCGTCGTCGTGTGCCATACTCATCCAGCCTCGGAAGCAGTTCCATGCTCAGCAGACATTCATGTTGCCGTGGCGTTGCCGCTTGACGAATATGCAGTCAGTCCCCATCAGCACGCCCCGCAAGTCATTGGGGCCTAGATCCCCATGTGCATGCACATGGCAGTGGTATGTCTCACTTGCCATTGCCATTGTTGGGAGACCTGTGTAAGTGTATTGTGGCCGTGCCGTCCCAGCTTGACAGCTGGGCTGTGGCCCATGTGCTTGCTCAGTCATGTCAGTGATGTGTATGCGAAATTGCTATGTGCCGTGTTGCTTTGACATGTGTCCTCTGCCATTTAACCCAGGCGGAGACCGAACATTGACCGCCCATACCAATTGCTGGCGGACATGGACGATACAGAGGTAATCAGGAAGTTTCGGCTGGACAGGCCAACTCTGCATCGACTGTGTGCCATGTTAGAGCCCCATCTCCGTCCCCGCAGGGTGTATCCGACTGCTGTCACCCCCACGGCTAAGGTGATGGCCGCCATGCATTTCTTCGCCACTGGGTCATTCCAGCACACAGTGGGCAGTGGAGGAGGGATGTCCCAGCCCATGTTCAGCAAGGTGCTGAGGGATGTACTGGCAGCCATGATGCTGTACCGGAACAGGTACATCAGATTCCCCAGGGCTCGTGAATTGGCGGCAGTGAAGGGTGCATTCTATGCCCTTGGCAGAATCCCACACGTCGTGGGAGCCATTGACTGCACACATGTCGGCCTTGTTCCACCACAGGCCACTGAGCACCTGTACCGCAACAGGAAGCACACGCACTCCCTGAATGTGCAAGTGGTGTGCCTTGCGGACATGGTGATCACCCACGTGTGTGCAAAGTTTCCAGGCTCGGCCCATGACGCACACATAATGCGCAACAGCATCTTGCCACGACTGATGGCCAATCTGCAACAGGATCGTGGCTGTATTGTCGGTGAGTATGTGGAGTGGTGTAGCGTGCTGGTTGTGCGATGCTGTCCCCTGTCCAGTTGGAATAGCAACGGTTCTCTGTGTCCCTCACACCCAGGTGACTCTGCGTATCCGAATGGGGCATGGCTGCTCAGTCCATTGAGGAATCCTCGCACCCCAGCAGACGATCGATACAATGAGGCACATGGGAGGACCAGACGTGTGGTCGAGCGTACCTTTGGCCTCCTCAAGTCCAGGTTCAGGTGCCTGGACCGCACCGGGGGTGCGCTGGCGTACTCCCCACAGAAGGTGTGCCAGATAGTGGTGGCGTGCTGCATGCTGCACAATCTGGCCATTCGGAAGCAGATCCCCCTCATTGTGGATGACGGAGATCAACCAGGGCCCCAGCCCGCAGACCAGGACAGCTCGAGTGAGGTGGACAGCGGAGAGGAGGAAGCTGGGAATGTGCGCCAGCAGCTCATCGCCCGCTACTTCACTTGACGGTGAGTGTCCATGTACGACGGATGATGTGTCTGTATCTATGCAGGTGTGTGTGTGCTGTGTCAGGGTGGCCGTATGTTCACTGCGTGCAGTGTGTCAACGCTCCATGGCCAGGGTAGTATGCCACTGTTGGTGACTGTGGCATTGTGCCCTATTGCTCTGTGCGATGTGTGTACATTGCTTGTAGTTGTTGACATGTACTGTGTGATGGGTGTGTGACACACTCATTGAATGTGCTCCTGTTCTGTCTCCCACCCCTAGGTCCCTACAGGCCCTCCGGATTCCATTTCCATGCCACGCATCAGGTGCCTTTCCGCCCAAGGTGGCCGTTGTATTCCGTACAATAAAGACACAGGGCACAAACAGCAGTTAGTGAAAAAGGTGCATTTATTACAAACTGTGACATGTGATTGTGTGTAAGGTGATGACAAAAGTGGTGTGTGCAGTGACAATGAGCTGTCGGTCATGGCTGCGTGATGATCAGGGTGTACCCACTGGTTCTATGTCCATAGTCCAACACACACATGCCATCCAGATGGCTGTGTGGAGTGGGATCGTAGAGCAAGTCAATGCAGTGGCTGGTCAAGGAAGGCTGGCGGAAGGCTGGCTGGCTGCCTCACTTGCGACTGGAGCGTGCGAAGTCCTCCCGGGAGATCTGTTTCCTCTTCGGACGGCCCCTTCCACGTTTGGGAGGGGGGTGTGTGGTGGCGACCTGCTGGTGGTGGGTGAGGTGTGCTCACTGGCTGTGGACGCAGGGGAAGTGGACACTGCTGCCCGAGCCTGCGCCCTAGCAGGTGGTGGCGGAGGTGGTGTTGCTGGCCTTGCCTGTGACCCCACCGCCACCACCAGCTGGCCCATGAGGTCCACGAGTTGGTCCATACGGGACACGAATTGGCCCATATGGGCGTCCATGGACCTCAGCACCCCCAGCACCTCCCGCGTGTCAGTAGCAGACCTGGCCCATTGTCCTTGGGCCTCTTCATAGGCCCCAAGGACTCTGGCCATTTGAGGCAGGGCATGGCTCCCAGGGAGGCTGGCGTTTCCCTGACCCTGCTCCTCCTACCAGTCCTGCTGCCACCGGCCTGCCCACTAGCCACATTGCTCACCACGGTCCTCGCTGTGGCTCCCAGGGTGGATCCAGTCGGCCGGGCCACCACCTGCGCTGGGGCTGGTGCCAGCGAAGACGTGGTGGTGGTGGAGGCGGTGGTGGTCGGTGCGGCGATGGTGGCGGTTGCGGCAGTGGTAGTGGCCGCAATGACCGTGGGTGTGGCCGCAACGACAGTGGCAGCAGGGGACTGGGACTGTTCAGCATCCCTGGATGATGGGTTGGTGGGTAGGAGGGGTCCTGGGGAGCGGCTGGGCCCTGCCACGCCAGATGGGCCAGCTTGGTGGTCCGTGTCCGAAGAGGTGGACAGATCCTCCAGATCCGTGTGTCCTCGTTGGGGGCTTGTAGGCTGGCTGTGCTGGCTGCTGTCTCCATCCCCAGCGTCCAGCAGTTCGTCACCTGTGGAGAAAATGAGATTTGTTATTGTGTTGCACCTGGCGAAGTATGTATTAGTCGTCTGACATTGGCAGTTCGTGCAATCTCGTACATGGGTTTCCCGGAGGCGAGTGTGTGGCTGTGGCATCTGTAGGTGTGTGTGCTAGGCAATGGGACTGTGTGCTGTGCACATGTGGCATGGGACGGATTGGCCATGCCGATGGGTGTGTTGCTTTGCCCCTACTCATTGTGACTCTGGTGTATGCGGGCTCCTGGCCCATCCTGGGTCTGGTTTGTACTTTGCTTTTGGAGTTCAAATGGAACGCTTAGGAACGCATATGGCAACATGGGGGCCATGCCCCAGATTCGCATTTGGGATGGAATATGCTTTTGGGGTTCAAATGGAACGCTTAGGAACGCATATGGCAACATGGGGGCCATGCCCCAGATTCGCATTTGGGATGGAATATGCTTTTGGGGTTCAAATGGAACGCTTAGGAACGCATATGGCAACATGGGGGCCATGCCCCAGATTCGCATTTGGGAGGGAATATGCTTTTGGGGTTCAAATGGAACGCTTAGGAACGCATATGGCAACATGGGGGCCATGCCCCAGATTCGCATTTGGGAGGGAATATGCTTTTGGGGTTCAAATGGAACGCTTAGGAACGCATATGGCAACATGGGGGCCATGCCCCAGATTCGCATTTGGGAGGGCATATGCTTTTGGGGTACATGCTGTGAGCCATGGGTGCCGAACGTGACATGTGTTGTGGCAGCATGACAGTGCATGGTCTGAGGTGTGTGCATGCCTGACATGCCCTGCATATTTGCTGTCTGTTGTGGTTACTGGACATGGCATTGGACGCATCGTTATGAGTGAGTGATAGTTGTGTGCCAGCCAACGTATTGCAGTTGTCCCATCTCCTTGGTGTGCGTGCTGCCCTGTGCCATGTGCATCACTGCAGTGCTCGGGGGGTGTGGCCCATGTTGTGTGTTGTTGCTCACAGTGTGTCGTGCGCTTAATTGACTTCTGGCACATGGTTGGTCATGGGCATGTGTCTTAGCGTGACTGCTGTATGTGTGGCAGCTGTGCGGATGACATGCCTTTCATGAGACTGGGGCTGACGGATGGGATGGATGGTATGTTGTATGTGCATGGTGTGTCTGTGTGTTTGATGGGTTCAGTGGTGTTCGTGTGCATTTCTGTTGTTCCGCTCTGTTGCGTCTAGTGTTGTTTGTCTTACATAGGCGTAGTTGTGGGGTGTGTGGTTGACAGGCAGTAGGGGCTACATGGACAGGACTTCAATGGTGTTTCGGTTGTGTGTGATGAGTTGCACAGTGGCTGCCGTGTGGGACTATATTCAGTGTGGCTTGTGCATGCAGACGTGGCTCCTTGGGTGTTGCTATGTCTGTGATGGGTCATGTGGGGTGTGAGTCTGCTGTTCATGTCCGTGTGCACATTGTTCACTTGTTCGTGACGGTGGGCGGTGCTGCGTGTTCGTGTGCTACGTGACATGTCCCATGTGTTGGTGGTGTTATGGTCCTCATGCCTCCAGTAATCCAGCCCTGTCCAGTTTCCCACCTGCAAGTTGTTCGTGCGTGCACTGTACTGGATGCCACATGGCTCTTAGCGGGGGTGCTCCATGTTGCAGGTCTGTGGGGGGGGGTGTAGTGGGTCGTGGGGGTGGCTGTACACCCACTGACACCGATTGCTGTGGACCGTGATGTCTGCCTTTCGGCTGTCGTTGTGCACTGCGGTGGCTGACACGTGGGTGTGGGGTGTGGGGATGCTCCTCCTTGCTGTGCTGTGGGACTGGGGCCTGGTGTGTGTTGTACTTGGGCTGTCCACCGTCCCACCCACTGCACTTTGTGTTCCTGCCACTTACCTGTTACTTATCTGTTGGTGCAGCTGTGCCTGACACATGGGTGTGGGGAGTGCTCCACCTTGCTGGTCTGTGGGAGTGGGGGCCTGGTGGGTGTTGTACTTCAGCTGTCCCCCTCCGACCCACTGCACTTTGTGTTCCTGCCACTTACCTGTTACTTGTCGGTTGGTGCAGCTGTGCCTGACACATGGGTGTGGGGAGTGCTCCACCTTGCTGGTCTGTGGGAGTGGGGGCCTGGTGGGTGTTGTACTTCAGCTGTCCCCTCCGACCCACTGCACTTTGTGTTCCTGCCACTTACCTGTTACTTGTCAGTTGGTGCAGCTGTGGCGGACACATGGGTGTGGTGGGTGCTCGTTGTAGCGCTTCTGGCATATTTGGGGACCTGTTGGTGGTTACGTGGCTGGCTTAGTGTACACATGTCCCCACGCATCTTACAGTTGTTCGGTTTGGCCTGTGTGTGGTGGTGTCTGTTGCATGTGTGTGTGATGTGTTGTGTATTGTGTGCTGGACATGGGGGTGTTTGTCCCTGGGAGCTGTGGCATGGTGGTAGTGCATGTGAGTACATAGCGGTGTGCTGGTATACATTAGTTTGTACTTACCAGCCTCCACTCCCCCTGCTAATCCGGCGAGGATCTCCGGATGGATTATGACTCGCACCTTCTCCTCCCACGCTTTGAAGGTCTTAAAGAGCGCGGGATTCCCTCCGCCAGTGACGGCAGCCAGCTCTCTGTTTTTGCCCTCCTTCTTCTTGACCAGGCTCTTGACGTCATTCCAACGTTTGTTAATCTCGGTTCTGTTCCTGGGCAGGGTCCCGACTGCATTGACCTGGTCTACGATCCGGGTCCACATTCTGTTTCTGGTGGCTAGTGGTGTGTGCTGGACCATGTTCCCATAGATTTGTGGGTACACCTTGATGATCTCGTCGACCATGACCGTCAGCTCCATGGGCGTGAACTTGGGCATCCTTTGTGGTGCCATGGTGTTTGTGGTGCTGGTGCGGTGTGTGTTGTGTAATGTGCAGGGGGTTTGTGGTGCCGGTGTTTGGTGGTGGTGGTGGTGGTGGTTGTGATGTGTGCGTTTCTGTGGTGTGCTGCTGTCCTTGCTGTGTCACTGTGTCCTCTCCTCTCCTCTCTGGTTTGCAATGTAGCAAGGGGTTGTGGTCTGTGGGAGTGCTGCTTTTGTACTCACCTATGTGGGTGTGTCCTCATGGTCTGTTGTTTTCAGGTGTGTTGTGTCTGGGGTTCTGGCCTTTGTATTTTTTGTTTGTCCGGGGGGTGTTTTCGGGATGTGTACTGTGCTTGTGTATTTGTGCGTGCCTTGCTGTGTGGACTTGTTGGCCATGTTGTGTGCTATTGGTTTTGTGTGCGGATGGTTTCTGTGCAGGTACGTGGGCGCCATGGCTTCTGCCGTGTCGATTCTCATCGGCGTTGTTTGCGCTGGCGGGCGGTATATTTGTTGTTTTTCCGCGCTCATGGCGGTGCGATCGTAATTTCACGTGCGGTGTGTCGGCCGTGTGGGCGGGCGGTTTTGTGTTGTCGTGCGTGTTTCCGTCCGTGGCGGGCGGTTTGACTCCGACTCGGACGATGGCGGGCGGTATTTTGTATGATTTTTCCGCCGATGGCGGTTTTCAGTTTGTGTACTCATAATGGCGTGGTCGGTGTTCAGGCGGTGTGTGCGGGCGGATTTTTGCCGCTTCCATGCCTGGCGGATTTTTTTACGCCGGGTATCGTAATGTGCCCCCTAGTGTTTGAAGTGTAATATTCACAAAGTAGGGAACTTAAGTGTATATTGTATATTTGGGCGATAGTACCCTAACCTTTCCTTTGGAAGAATTGAAAAGGAAAGTTATAGGGTCACCGAGCTTAGTTGTAGTGTCATATCCAGATTTGTATATTGTATTGTCATACTATATTTCTTACAGTCACACACATACCTGTTTTCTACTCTAGGCCAGACACTCCTGTGGCTTTGCTATCTCAATTTAAACACAAGGAGATGATGGACGGAGCTCTGAAACTTTTCAGATACTCGCCCCCTGTCACAGATCTGGGTTGATTCCATTATTGTTCTTTAGCTCACTTCGCCACCCCAGTTCAGACCCAGCTATATGCAAATCTGTCTTAACCCTGTGCCTCATGGGAACAGTCCAGCCCAAACTGCCAAGCCAGGTCTTCCCTGGACTGGAAACAAGCATCCTGGGACTGGTTTTGGGGTAACACTCCTCATCAGCCAGGATAGCTTGAATCCAGTGGCAAAGTGAGCAAGGGACCCACGTCCTGGCATACACTGCCAACTTAGGGCGAACAAATCCTCAAGGTTACCTGCAACTTCACTGCTGGTAACCCTGGGGCACCTTATTGTTGGAACAAAAAACATACAAATTTACTACAAAAAAGTGTTAACCAGGAAATAAAATACTGTATCAAAAAATCAAATACACAAGACATGTTGTCATGCTAAGAAAAAGGTGTCTTTAGCATCCTCCCCAGCCTGGGTACCAGTTAATGACTATGACTCATACAGAGCTTAGTATAACACATCTTTATTCTTCGACATGTAATCGCAAACTCAACATTCTAAACCTACATTCGCTTTACTACGCTCTAATGCTTACATCACAGTTCTACGGATTCCATCAGGAGCCAAAATGGTCCTGTCATTGCTAACTCACACAACACTACTTCTCCCCCTCTGTTAAATAAAAAAACGACAACTTTTTACAAATATATACAATTATAACTTTTCAATGAGCCTCCGTGGTGCTCTGATCACGCGTCCCGACTGTGTCTTCGGAAACTGGGGACAATCGGTCAAAGTCTCCATGATCTGTGTTGGCGATGTAGGAGCAACAGCAGTCATCGGGTCTCCTATTGTCCTTTCAAACCCAGTCGCTACATTGACATCAGCGTCTGGCGAATGATGAGTCACATTTGGAAATATGAGGAATCTCGTGTGATAGACTTCCCAGGATGTTGGGCAGTCACCATGTGCCCTTTGCTGGTCACAACATGAAAGGGCTCAGTATCATAGAGAGCATCAGATTTCCATTTTCTAGGCTAACAGACAAGGACTTGATCTCCTCTGGTAAACGTAATGTCTTTTGCATGTCGGCACTTGTCTGCATAGACCTTCATTTTTCTTTTACAATCCAAGTCCCTTATATGGGTTTCTTCATCAGTACTTGATCTTCTGTTGGTCCATTGAGGTAACTTGGTCGTCTTGGCTCTCCCGAATATCAAGGTTGCAGGGCTTTCACCTGTGGTCGAGTAAGGGGTCAAACGGTAAGCTCGAAGTGTTTAAGACAGTTTTAAAGTAGAGATTTTCCACTACAGCATGCTGAACAGCTTTCTTGAGTGTACTCACCAAATGTTCAACAAGGCCATTGGCCTGTGGCCAAAGAAGTGTGCGCTTCTGATGCTTCACATAAGGATGACTGAGAAACTCTGTGACTTATCAATTGTTGAAAGGTGGGCTGTTGTCAGATTTTAGGATTGCAGGAACACCCCATGTCGCGAAGATGCCATCTAATTTCTCAATGAATCTTTCTTGAGTGGTGAATGAGAGATCTTCTATCAATTGAAAGCAGGAGTATTCATCAACAATCACCATCAGGTGATGTCCATTGTCAAGAGGACTGGATCACTGACAGAATATCGATTACAAGAATATCGACCTACAACAATATCGAAGTAAAAATATAGAATGCCAAAATATCGAATCCCTATCTACAAACAGGTAAGTACAAAAATATCGAATCCAAAATATAGTTGTAAAAAATATAGTTAGTCAAAATATCGAATTTTTTAAATATCTTAAAAGTAATGTAAAATTAATGAAATAATATATATAATTAACTAAAACATACTTAAAAATACTTAAATAACTTTAATATTAATAAATAATTAATGTAAGTTAAAAAAAATAAACATACATTTTTATTTTTTAATACATATATATATTAACGTAATATTTATAAAAAATATTCAATATTTTTAGCGTAGGATAGCGGGAGGGTAAAATTTACTATTACCACTCCAGTGAGTGCAACAGTAGGGAAAGCATTGGATAGCGGGAGGGTAAAAATTACTATTCCCACTCCAGTGAGTGCAACAGTAGGGAAAGCGTTGGATAGCATGAGGGTAAAATTACTATTCCCACTCCAGAGAGTGCAACAGTAGGGAAAACGTTGGATAGCGTAGGGGTAAAAATTACTATTCCCACTCCAGAGAGTGCAACAGTAGGGAAAACGTTGGATAGCGGGAGGGTAAAAATTACTATTCCCACTCCAGAGAGTGCAACAGTAGGGAAAGCGTTGGATAGCGGGAGGGTAAAAATTACTATTCCCACTCCAGTGAGTGCAACAGTAGGGAAAGCGTTGGATAGTGGGAGGGTAAAATTACTATTCCCACTCCAGAGAGTGCAACAGTAGGGAAAGCGTTGGATAGCGTAGGGGTAAAAATTACTATTCCCACTCCAGAGAGTGCAACAGTAGGGAAAGCGTTGGATAGCGTAGGGGTATAAATTACTATTCCCACTCCAGAGAGTGCAACAGTAGGGAAAGAGTTGGATAGCGTAGGGGTAAAAATTACTATTCCCACTCCAGTGAGTGCAACAGTAGGGAAAGCGTTGGATAGCGTAGGGGTAAAAATTACTATTCCCACTCCAAAGAGTGCAACAGTAGGGAAAATAATGATTTAATATTTTAATACAAATAAAATAATTATCAATACCAATAAAAAATTAATTAAAATGACTTACCAATTACAAAATATTTAATAATTAATTCTAAATACCAATAAATATTATTTCTTAAAAATTAATTACCTATTAATAAAAATTAATTACCAATTAATAAATTAATAATTAATACCAATAAATAAAAATAAATAATTACTGAATTACAATTAAATTACTTCCCACCCTATTCCCCTATAAACCCACAACCCGCTCTGAATAATAAATTAATACAATTAATATAATTATCAATTAAAAAATTAATAAAAATTAATTACCAATTAATAAAAATTAATTACCAAATAAGAATTAATTAACAATAAATTAATAATCAATACTAATAAATAAAAATAAATAATTACTGAATTACAATTAAATTACTTCCCACCCTATTCCCCTATAAACCCACAACCCGCTCTGAATAATAAATTAATACAATTAATATAATTATCAATTAAAAAATTAATAAAAATTAACTACCAATTAATAAAAATTAATGACCAATTAATAAAAATTAATTACCAATTAATAATTAATTAACAATGAATTATTTATCAATACCAATAAATAAAATTTAATAATTACTTAATTAAATTTAAATTACTTCCCACCCTATTCCCCTATAAACCCACAACCCGCTACAGAACTAAAACGCAAAATTAAATTAAATATAATTAATGATTCCTAAAAATTAATATTTAATTTACTATAATTAAATTACTTCCCACCCTATTCCCCTATAAACCCACAACCCGCTACAGAATTAAATTACGCAAAAATTAAATAACATAAAATTCATTACTTAAACAAAATTTAAAACATACATTACAAAAATAATACATACTTTTAACACATATACTAACACTTAAAACACTATAAAAAAATTCGATATTTTTAACAACTATATTATGACTGTCGATATTTTGACAATCGATATTTCTTACCTGAATTTCGATATTCTTAACCACTATATTTTGGCAATTCGATATTCTGTCCATTCTATATTTACAACTCGATATTTTGGCAATTCTATATTAAAAATTCGATATTATGTCTGTTTACCAAGAGGACTAAAGAAGTCAATAGCAATTAGCTCCCATGTAGGCTTTGGAACTCTGACATGTTTAAGGTGTGTTGAGTGGTTTTTGATGAAAGGCAGTTGCATAGATGACAGGCCTTCAATTCTCTTTCAACTGTCTCATCAAGATAAGTAAACCAGACTCGGTCTCGGAGAGCACTTTTTGTGGTAATAATGCCACAATGTCCTTCATGGGCCACTTTCATTATCTGCTGTTGCGGACTCTCTGGAATAACAATTCTCGAGCCTCTTAGCATAATGCCTTTTTGAATAACAGACAGTTCATCTTTGACATTTGTAAACTTCTGGTATTCACTGTCATTGTTAAGAGGTCAAGTGTGCTGGCTCCAAGACTTATGTGTAATAACGTCTTTCAGTTTCAACATGTCACTTTCTTGGCTCGTGGCAGTGACGATTTGTTCCACCAAAATGGCAGCTGGTGTGCTGGATTTCACAATAAAATTTATATAGGCTTCAGCTGTCTTAGAATGGGTACCAGGGCACTGTAGATACATTTGTGAGAAGTAATCAGCAGAGTTTTGATGTGACTCTTGAAGGTGCACAGTTGTGTAGTCTTATTCATGTAATTGTAGACCACAAAATTTAATGCGAGGAGGAATCTTGGCATTTGAATTGCCAAAGATGGTCAACAGCGCTTGATGATTTGTCACAAGCATGAAATGCTTTCCATATAAAAATATCTAGACATGTTCACAAGCCCACACCCCTGCTAAACTTTCTTTCTCAGGTTGTGAATAAACACGTTCAGTTTGGGACAAACTTCTGCTTGCATATGCCACAATATGAATTTGCTCCAACAAAAAACAAGAGCAACCCATATGTCCCTGTGAACTGGGTATAGCTAATCAGCCACAGCACAATTGTTCACAAGGAACTCATTTAAATCAAAAATTATGTTTTTAGCAAGGTATAAATGTTTGGAGCGAATTAAGCAAAATTAGCATATGATACAGTCAATATGTTTAACATTCATAATTTTCTTTTGAGTTTTATTAAGTTTTTGACTTCAGAGAAACACATATGACTGGAGAGAAAACCAGTCCCACAAAAAGTTCTTATGCAACACTCACTTCAGCTAAAGTGAGTGCCTTTTATTTGCAACTACAGTTTTAAGGAAATAGAAAACTATACATAGTAAACTTCTATTGTGTATTGACACTATTTACAAATTCCTTTAAGAAAATGTGTGACTTATGTGACCCCAGTGGAGTGACCATTTGACTTTTGCACCATTCAATTGGGTTATCATGTCAGTGATGTGGTGACGTGGATGTCGTTCTTGTTCTAGTTCCTTGTTCGCTTGACTTATGTCAATGCAGATTCATACAGCTCCTTCACTGTTCTTTTTGGACACTACCACTATGGGGGAATACCAGAGCATTGGACAGTGGATCGTTCAATAAGATCATGTTTGTGCAATGATTCAAATTCTTTTTCAAGAGCTTCCTGTAAATGAAATGCAGTTTGTCTGTGTCTCTGAACAATAGGATGGAAGTCCTCATTACTGTGTAATCATACTTTCATAGTCTTGAGTTTTCCTAACCCATGAAACAAGGAAGGGAACTGACTTACTCTTTCGTGATGAACATTCATGTTATAGTTCAATGATATCAGTCCCACATCAGCAGCTGTGCTGAAACTGAGCAAGCAGGCACTTGACGCCGTAACTTGAAGGACATGAATGGGTGCTTGTACTTTTATTTTCTTGTGTTTTATCTTTGCTTCAAATTATCCTTGACTTTTTAATGGCATCGATGAAGCCCATGTATACACTTTCGTATTTGATGGCGTAAGTCGTTTCAATGGAGACAGTTCATTGTATTTCTTCCCAGGCATTATGTTTATCGACGCACCACTGTCAATAATAAAAGGTATTGAGCAACCATATACTTTTAGTGTAATTGTCGGACAATGTTTGAATGACTTTGGTGCTTTTTATGTCAGCTTTTCTTGGACCTATATTTAAGCGGCCAGTCCAAAAATGCACATTTTCTGACTTAAACACCTACATGGCACAACCATCGTCTTCACTTTCACTAGATGTAGATATGAAAAAACTCTTTGAGGATGATTTAGATGATTATTGACTTCGTTTGGTGTCAATTTGTCTCAATTGGTGTGGTCGTTTGGCCTTGTGGGCGTGCAAAGAGCATCGCTTGTGTAGAGTTTGGGTGGCCATTTTGCCTTTGCGCCGTGATGCACTTCTTTTTTCCTCTGCCTTGCAAATCATCACAGAGTGCTTCTCCTTCCCACAGCCTTTGCACACCTGTCCAATGGTGGGACATTTATCTTCATGTGGAAACAAAACTCCACACCCCCTGAAGCACAACTTCTTCTTCTGTGGGTATATCACTCTGTGTCTTTCTGTCTTATGGTTTGGAATACTTTTTATGTTCATGACTGACTCACTCTGGGCACCGGTTAGCAGCTTGTCGATTGACATGCTCTTCAGCTCTAGCAGCCATGACAGCTCGCTCCAGACTAAGAGTTTCTCTCAGCATTCATTTTCGGAATGAGTCTGAGAAGCATCCGTCAATAACTCTGAGACGTATAGCTTCCTCATCATTGAATTCATTGAACTTACCGTGTTTGAGCGTATCCAGTCTCTCAAATTGCAGCATCTTTCTGTTGTTCTTGACTGAAAATCTTTCATAATCTGCATTCGGCATTGGATTGAATTTGAGATTCAAGGCTTCTTTGATTTGACGGCAAGTAATATCGTCAACTCGCTGCATTTTCTTTATGGCTTCTTTTACACCTTCACCAGCTAGATTCTTAAGGTATTTGATAATCTTCTTGTTATCTGTTTCCCTAGCGCATCAATGAAATCTTCAAATGTCTGTATCCAAGCAGTCCATCTGTCACCAATATTCAGCTTTTTGGCGGTATTGAACGGTGGTGGTGGTTTCAGGAAGGTGGAGGCACTGTAACCATTGGTGGAACTTACTGATGTAGAGAGTAATGTTCTGTCTGACGCTGCTTGGTGATTTTGTTTATGCAAACCATCTCTGAGGCCTTGCTACGTGCTGGCCTTGGGATCATCTTTGATATTTACTGGAAACGTGACCTCTTTGTTGATCTCCATTGGAAAAGCAAACTTTCAAGATTCTGATTGCCACTCTCTGCTTTGTGATCTTCACAGACCTCAGGAGTTGTTCTGAGCCCCACTCAGCAGTTTTGGTGGTGTGCTGCATTGTTTATGGATGGCTCCACAAACACAACCCCGGGCGATTCCTCTTGGACCACTCCAGCCAGCTCAGTGGTACGATGACACTCTTTACTCATTTCTGGTAAGCAGATGACCATTTCTTGTCTTTGAATGGCTTTGTTTGTAAGCGCCTCTTTGTACTGCCTGACACCTTGTTGATCTCTGCCTTGCAGTGCTTCTGATCGCAGTGTTATGAGGCAATTGGCTGTCGCTATTTGCTGTTCTTTCAAAACCTGGTTGCCTCTGCCTTTACCGTTAAAATTCCTTATGAGGTATGGCTTTAGGTTACGTAGTAGCGCTGCAACTCTCTTTGCGGCCTTCCAGCAAGTTCTCAGCCAACAGTGCGTAAACTTCTCAGTGCATTGTTCATTAACTTCAAAGGCTTCACACAGGCTGGAGTTGTGTTTTGACTCCATATACGCCAAGCGTTTATTCAGCACTTCGACTGAGGTACATGTGGCATGCACAAGCAGTTTGCGGGACCATGGCAAACTCTCTGGGAGAGCACTATCGATCTTTGGATTACTTATCCCCTATCTTGTTGCCAGTTGTAGCTTCCTCCCAAGCCTGGTTACCTGCTAATGACAACGCCACACACAGAACTTAGTATAACACATCTTTATTCTTCTACGTGTAATCGCGAACTCAACATTCTAAACCTGCATTCACTTCACTACGCTCTAACGCTTATGTCACAGTTCTACGGAGTCCATCAGGAGCCAAAAGGGTTCTGTCTTTGCTAACTCATTTGACAATACAGTGTCAACAATGCGTGAAAATGTATCAGAAACAGATGTTAGCAATAATTATTTATTTTTGGTAAGAAACACAATACTTTCCAAAATAAAATTGAGAAAGGTTGATGCCTGTATACATCTTCCTTCTAAAGGAGGTCTACGAAGTCTAGCTTTTCCAACCCAAAATATACTTTTTGTTGTCCTTCTACCTCCATAAGGAACATACCCTTATCAATAAAAAAATGTGCCTGTCCCATAGTACCAAAAGAACCTTTCAACTACAGTATGCTACTGTAGAAACATTTAAAGATCAAATTTTCTATATTGAAAATAGGTTTTGCTGGCAATAAACAGATTTTAAAAAGAATATTGCAACACTTGACACATTAAAGATTTATATTCATATTAAAGTAAATGGAAAAAATAAGCTTATAGGAAAAGATGAAAAGTAAACCGTGAAAGGTATTTTGTGAATGCTAAACAGATGGTTGACTATTGAAGCGACAGGCCTTTAGCATAGAACGTGTAAGCTGTGGGTGGGATGTGGGCACGGTCTGAGGGCTGGCAGTGCTTGAGAGACTGTCGAAAGCAATCCATGATAATAAATAACTCAGACATCCAACCTAGCTGGTGTGGTGTCAGAGTGCCACAATGGACGGCAGGATAACCAAAGAACATGATTTGTGTTGGAGTGGGAGACATGACTTAAGGATCATGAATACTGCAGATGCTGTTCATCAGAGGCGTAGCTTTTGTTCTAGAAACACCTACCTCGGGCTGTGGAGAGTGGGGGAATGGTTTGTATTAGTATTTCAAAGCACCATAGGCAGAGTGTGCTGCTAAGCGGCCAGGGTCGCGCTGCCCTTGGGCCCTTCTGTAGCAGGAGACTAAGTGGCCGGTAATGTAAGCTGAAGCCACTTAGCAGAGAATGTTCACACTGCATGTTTTATAAAAAATGTAAAGCTGATTCAGGGAGAATGTGTAGATCACCGAGATAAACAGTTTGTTTGGGTAGGCACGGCTGGTGTTAACATCATCTAAGGGACTCACTAGCTTTGGGGTGAATCGCTCAACTTATCATATTTCACTAAAACTGTTATCAGTTCACTAGTGACTCGTTGCTCTCAGCTGGTCGTAGCGCACAGTGGTTCATCTCTAAGTATTTTGATGCTTTAAGAGAGCCACTTTCTGGTCCTCCTTCCCTCTCCTTTTCTACATGCACAAACTACACACACTGCAGGGGTACTTGCGTGTGGGGGGGGGAGAGGCTTTCATAAGTCCAACCAGGGTCGGACTGGGACAGAAAATCGGCTTGGGCACCAACATAAAAGTGGCACCCATTAACGAATCAGATAGCTAAAAAAGTGGCCCACATTTACAATTGCGTGCAGTTTTCAATTTATAAAGACAAGCTGTATAGGTGTTTTGCAGAGTATGCGGCAGTGGAATGGGCAAATGGGTAGTGGGTAAAAATGAAAAATAAAAACCACTTACCTGCAACACACCCAACCCCGACCCCTTCCTCGCTGCGCGTCTTCCTCCTGCAGCATGAGCCCTTGAGAAGTGCCTTAACCAATCCTGCCGCTGCTCTCATGCTGTGAGATCAGTGCCCTGAATGGAGGGAGCGGCCTCACTCGCCACTCCCAAGGACCAACCCCGGCCCGTGCAGGTAAGAGCAGTAGGGCGGTGGGGCCGGGTGGGGGACGATTTCGATGGACGATGACGAGGGAAAATTAAATGAATAATTAATTTTCCTTCGTAAACGTTCGTCGAAATCCTCCCCCACCTGGCCCAACCACCCCACCGCTCTTACCTGCATGGGCCACAGCTGCCAAGGACACTGGAGCCCTGCACTTACTGTAACCCAGCTGTCTTAAGACAGCTGGGTTAGAGGTTTCAAAGTGTGCATGTCTGGCTGGCCATAGCAAGACGGCTGGCCAAAAAGACATGCACACTTTGAAAAGTGCCAATGCAGCCCACCCTCCTCCCTGCTACTGTTACTTAGCAGTGACACCGCCCTCGTCCTGACGCGAGTGTCAGGAGGGGTTATATTGAAAAATAAAATAGTAATAAACCAACTTTATTACCATTTTTTTCAATTCTGGGGCATTTTAGCCAGTGGGGCAATGGTCCTCTGCTGAAACGGAGGAGCCGCCCCTGGTATGGGAGATTACATGCAGTTGTGCTTGCTGCAGGCAATGTTTGTGGTAATAATGGGGAAATCAAGAATACAAAACCGACCCAGCAGACCATAAAACAGATCCACAAACAGACAAAAAACCCACCTACCCAATAACCTGTCAGACCAGCCTCATTTGCCTACAGGCCAGTCTGAACCTGACCCTAACCAGAGAGTGCCATAGATCTCTACCTCTGTGATGGAAGCATAACAAGGGATTGCAAAAACCAAGAAATGGCTATTTAGTGTATTTTTTGAGTGATATAAAGAACACCCTTTTATTTCAATAATTTCAAGAAAGTCAGCAAAAGAGGAAGAGGGGACAAAGAGGAACAGGACCACCTCCCGCAGAAGCAGTTAAGTAAATTGTAGGCAGTGTGTGTAATGCTCGATATTCTTTGGTGCACAGATGAACTACGAGTTGACAAGGCCTTATATTCACAGTAACGTATCTTGAATCTGCTGCAGAAAGAGTCCGCGACCATGATGCATGCTGTCTAATGTGTGACATGTCTTCAGAAGGGTTCCTTAAAGTGGGGTGGATTCAAGAACTGCTATTCTGCATTGAAGGAATCTGAACTCTATGAGCGCTGTTATAATCATCTTCTTGTCTACTGAGAAATGAAGTATGCTCTTGGTTTTTCAGAGTGCACCCCTGTCCTTCCTCGCTTCATAATTGAGCCTGAGAAGCAGATCACTGCTGTCAACCGTAGGTGGTTGTCTGTTGCTTGTTTGTGTAGTTAACACTGAACATTATCCCTAAACCTTCCCACTGCCTTCAGAGGTGTCTGCTAAAAGCCTCTTTCTGTGTACAAGAAGAACACATGCATTTCAGCAAAATACATTCTTGTTAATACTATTTAGGTTTGTTGTATATGGACTTTTTCTCTTTAAATTTTTTTTTTTTTTTACAAAGTTTTATATAGCGCGAACTTGACCCGAAGGTATAGGGTATCAGAGCGCTTTACATAGCACCAGTTGCATTACAATAGGACACATTCATTTTTGTTAGGCAAAACTTTTCTCTTACATAACATACCTAGTATTAACATTCTTGTTAATACTATTTCTGTTTGTTGTGTATGGGCTTCATCTATTACCTAACATACCTAGTATTAACATTCTTGTTGACGCTATTTTCGTTTGTTATGTATGGGGTTCTTCTCTTACCTAACATACTTAGTATTTACATTTTTGCTAATACTATTTCTGTTTCTTTTGTATGGGCTTCTTCTCTTACCTAACATACCAAGTATTAACATTCTTGCTAATGCTTTTTCTGCTTGTTGTGTATGGGCTTCTTCTCCTACCACCTAAGATACTTAGTATTAACATTCTTGCTAATACTATTTCTGTTTGTTGTATATGGGCTTCTTTTCTTACCTAACATACCTAGTATTAACATTCTTGTTAATGCTATTGCTATTTGTTGTGTATGGGCTTCTTCTCTTACTACCTAAAATATCTAGTATTAACATTCCTGTAAATACTATTTCTGTTTGTTGTATTTGGGCTTCTTCTCTTATCTAACATATGTAGTATTAAAATTCCTGTTAATACTATTTCTGTTTGTTGTATATTGGCTTCTTCGCTTGCCTAACATACCTAGTATTAACATTCATGTTAATACTATTTCTGTTTGTTGTGTATGGGCTTCTTCTCTTGCCTAGTTTTAACATTCTTGTTACTACTATTTCTATTTGTTATGTATGGGCTTCTTCTCTTACTACCTAACATACCTAGTATTAATTAACATTCTTGTTAATATTATTTCTGTTTGTTGTGTATGGGCCTCTTTTCTTACTACCTAACATATCTAGTATTAACATTCCTGTTAATACTATTTCTGTTTGTTGTATATGGGCTTCTTCTCTTACTTAACATACTTAGTATTAACATTCCTGTTAATGCTATTTCTGTTTGTTGTATATGGGCTTTTTCTCTTGCCTAACATGCCTAGTATTAACATTCTTGTTAATGCTATTTCTGTTTGTTGTGTATGGGCTTCTTCTCTTACTACCTAACATACCTAGTATTAACATTCTTGTTAATGCTATTTCTGTTTGTTCTGAATGGGCTTCTTCTCTTACCTAAGGGAGCATCATTCAAATCTGTAAGCATCACAGCAATGCACAACAACTTATTACTGCTGTTTCTGTTTTAAGCATCAAGACTGCTTCACTTGCTGCTGCCAGTGCAGCAACCTCAAACCTTTAGGTCTCTAGGACCTGTGGAGAATGGAGGAGCAGTGAGTGTTTTGTGGCAACTTGGTGAGGTGACCCTGTTGGGCTGAGCCACTCTTATATGCGTCCCTGTTCACCTTAGTGAGGTGTGGTACAGTGCTAGAACACCTAGTATTTTTATGTTTCATGGCTGCCACGAGGGAAGTATTGGTTAATGGCATAGGCATCAGGTTCCTTTGTGTGTGGGGGGGTGAAAATATGTGTGTCAGTGTCTCACCCACCTAACATTAGATGCTCATTGTTCAATTAACGTCTCTTATATTTCATATTATGAACATGTACCTTCTATCTTAATCCACTCTGTGTTCAACACCTTCTCACAGACCTGAAAACCGATTCCAGAAACTGTCTTGTACATTACATAATTTGTGTAAATCTGTCACGTGTGTATTTAGATTTAGAATGTGACTGCGACCTTGCCTCACTACTCAAATCATGTCCCACCCATCCACCCAGATGAGTTCTGCGTGTGTTCTCATGTAGGGCTTGATGTTCTGTACAGCATTGCTGTGAGGAAGGCAATTTGCTGCTCAATAAATACAATACATAAAATACACTAGTGGATAAAGAAACATAATAATATCTAATCAGCTATTTTTTCATTAAAGAATATTTCATATCAGGAAGGTGTAATCCACAGCCTGTGTAATAAACACACCATAAGAAACAATATATGTAGTATTTATCAGTGTCAAATCACCTAAGGTAAAACGTACCCAAGTTTTGATTTTATTTAGGTTTTTATACTCATTTTTTCTATCACACGCTTTGACAAGTTTGCTGATCATGCAAAGTATTATTCTGCACCATTGAACACCATGATAGTTGCCCTTCAATAATTTGAGCAGAGACACTGCATGCGCTTGATGAAGCATAAATCAGTTTTACCACAATATCGAAGTCTTAATATCGACCCGCACTTGTGTGGACTCTGCAGTGTTAACTAGCAACAGATTGTCAAGGCAAAAGGATGTGATGTTAAGAAGAGAACATCTACACTAAAATCTGTATCTTGATGATATGTTGGTAGTGAATTCTGTGGAGGCTATGTATGTGCATGTCTAATTATTGGTCTAGAAATTGTGGCATACAGTAGTATCAACCCATGTTTTACAATCACCGGGAGTGACCCCAGTAGCGTCTGCTACCGGACCAGGGTGGTGGGGCGGGGGGGTTGTGGGGGATAAAAAAAAACACAAAAAAAACCTCTTACCTGAAAACTACCGTCCGCCGCCTCTCCTCCGTCCTCTTCTTCCTGTCTGGCAGCAGAAAGCAGCAGGAAGCACCCGGGCTCCCGAGCTTCTGTGAACCAATCACAACGCTGCAATGCAGCATTGTGATTGATCTGAGCACCGTGGTTCAGCGCTCAGATGGGAAATGGGAGGCTGGGCATGTTCCTCACCAGGCTGTGCATAACAGCCTGATGGGGAAGATGCAAAGTGTGCATGACTGTTTGGCCAGCCCAAGAGGGCCGCCTAACCAGTCGAGCACACTTAGGGAGTGCAAACCACTCCTTCCCATTGTCTGGCCTGTCCCGGCTCGGCCCAAGAGCCACTGACTGCAATAAGAAAACTAAAATGATAATAACGTTATGTTATTATCATTTTATTTTTCCCTTTGAGCAGTGGGGCGACGCTCCTTCGCCTTAGCGGAGGAGCCGCCACTGAGTGGCCCTGTTGACACATGAGTGCAGTCAGAAGAGGCACGTGGGGAAGACCGAATCTATGAAGAAAACATAACGAAGTGGTCTAACGTGGTAAAATTCAGTGTACCTCCTAAATAAGGTGAAAGGCAGATCCTGCCATATCTCTTTTGTGTGATGGTAAAAACGCCTCAAAGTGCACATTTCAGGGCAACAATCTTCGAAAAACTGATCTTCTCAAATGCAGAATGGAAAAAACAGACGTTGTAAAAAAGAGCAAGCTAAGCATTAAAAGGACATTGATATTGGTGACAATATACATCAATCAGTCTTATTTGGAGTGAGTTTCATTGCTAGAAGGTGCCACGTCAGCACAGGAAGCAGCAGGATGACCCTTGCAAAGAGTCTAATTATGGTTACATTGAATGCACAACATAAACGCTAAGGACAAATACAATGAAATACTAAGACACTCCCTGGTTGCTTAAGATAATATAATACCTCACAGGCAGGGCAAATCTGCAGGCACAGCTCGAGGACAGAGCTGCTAGGAGAGTAACAAGCCTGGTATTGGTGTGAGAGACCCAGGCCACGCTGTAGGTGCGAGTGTGGCATACTTTAGATGGAGACCGGGCACAGCCAAGAGCATCACTCATTCCTATGGTGAAATGTTACTGCGTCCTGTAGTGATTTTAGGATAAATTATATCGTTTTTTTTTTAACATACTAGCATAGTCACCTTGAGGTTATGTGGGAACACTTGTAACATTGTGGTAAGTCTAGAGCAGCGGTTCTTAACCTTTTGACCTCCGTGGACCCCCACTGGATCACTAGTGGAAGCCTGGGACCCCCGCCTGAACAATTTATAGGATGTGAACCTCAAAAACAAAATACACAAAACTGCAGAAACAAGTATACATCAAACAAACACACAAATTAAGACATATGTTCTTTAATTCACAAACAAAAATTGAAAAGGCAATTTTAATGGGAAGGTTGAAGGTTTTCAGAATTTGGGTTTATTTCTAAAAGACAAAGCTATATGCAATGCTCCACCGTATTGCTTTGTATTTTTTTTGCCTTTAATGCATTCTCTCTTTTTGTCAGAGCATGCTAGTACTTCCACTAATCATCCGTACAACTGTTTGACATATCTGTGCTGTTTCTGTGAATCTAGCTAAGGATATCAACTTAATTTTCAGCATCCAGTTTCAAATTCCTTAAAATTTACAGAGCATTTAAAAAAAATTAATTTAGCTTTGTTATGTGGATATACTTTTATCAATCAAGTGCCGCCTTTAGTGCTGATGGCACCCAGTGTGGCAATCTTTGTTACCACCCCCTTAAGCACCTTCTTTTCCATGGATTTCCTCACTGCCACACACCAACAGTGCCCCTCACCTCTTCATAGCCCTTCCCTCATATTTAATGATTTTTTTAATAGCGCTACTCCTCCTAATATAGGGTGTCAGAGCTCTTTGCATCACACACACTTATCATACAAAGCCAATGAATCATACATGTTTGCAAATCACTGTATAGGATATTAGTGTTACAGGCTGTCTGAGTTGCAAATCATCCATACTGGTAGGAATTGAATGGTTGTTTGCACTAATAAAACATTATTACTACACAAAGACACCCGTTTCAGCAACCTCTGAATAAAAAAGACTGAGGGCGTAGTTAGCGAATACTTTTCTAAATCAATGCCTTGACGTTCGCATTCAGCTGTTTGATGCTGATTACTGAGAAGAGTTTGTATTTTACGCAAGTAGTAAAAGGGTCTCTATGACAAAATCATTAACCCGCTGGGTTATCTATCTGAAATACAAATCTGTGATCTGCATGTTAAACGTTGTGCTTTGCAGCAGGCACATTTGCTCTCTGTTTATGTGAGGGATCAAAACTTCCACTAGACAAAACTCAGACCTCTCCCGCAAGAGTATTAATCACCACGTTAACTTGAACATTTTATTATTGCCTGAAAATTGCAAATCACACAAAGAACTCTGCAGCATGTGCCTTCACCGTGTATGATATTTTAAAGTGAAGTGCCCCTGAGCTTGGCACACAGTGTGGTGACACTCGTCGCACAACTATAAAGCTGGCACTAATATTATTTAATTTTCTGTACAGTTGTGGACCACCTGAGTAGGAGCCATGGACCCCGAGGGGTTTGCAGGCCACAGGTTAGGAATCACTGATCTAGAACAATAAACCTAAAATGAACTGTGAAGAATGCAAGGTGTCATTGTCCAATATTGCTCAATGCTTACCCTTAATTGTAGTTAGTTGAATGTCTGTGAAAGTTTTTCGAAAGTGGAGGTGATGGGTTCATGCCTAAAAAGGGGTTCAACTTGATCCTGACTTTGGGGTCTTAAACACCCAGGACTCATCCTGCCTGCTTTAGATGTTTGAATCTGCTGTGCAAAATCAGTTTGTAAGTTGTTGAGCCACAATCTCTATACGGAATGTAGAGTGGGTCTAGTTTTTGTATGTATTCAGGCCTTTGTATGAAGCTTGTGCATGAAGCAAAGCCATATCTTTTTGATTTACCACTGTCTATTGGTGCCTGCAAGTATAGAGAGGATTACACTGATTTTCATGTAAACAATGATCATACCAATGATGCATGTATATTAAGCCCGGGCGTAGTTTGCGTAGTAGCACTTCACGTAGCTACGTGAAGTACAGCTTCAACTACACGTAGCTATGCAAATTGCGTAGTGCGTAGCTGTGTGCTTGACTGCACTGTACAATAATTACCAAAAGCAAACTTGTACAGTGCAAGTTAAGATAAAATAAATATCTCTGTCTTTATATGCTAAAAATGCATATAGTCATTTCACTAAAGTGAAAACAAAAAGTTAACAAGCAGTGAGAGAGGTGATGATTTTGGTATCCTCACTAACTTAGGGAGAGAACCAACAACCAAGCAGATGTCTTGAAAACAAAAAGCACATCTTATTGAACGATTCCTCCTAGGACCACCCCAAGCACAGTTATGGGCAAAAATACAATCCCAACCAAAGGCCCTGCAAAGCATTATGGGACGAGATTAGCAGTGGGCAGTGAATATTATAGTGTCCAATATCAAAATAATTCTACAAAGAGCTGCAGTTCAACTAGTCGTCACTGGGTGTCGTCCCTCAAGAGTGAAATGCAAAAGTATTGAAAACCTTTCATGAAGCTTTTGCATTTGACTCGTGAGGGACGACACCCAGTGACGACTAGTTGAACTGCAACTCTTTGTAGAATTATTTTGATATTGGACACTATAATATTCACTGCCCACTGCTAATCTCGTCCCATAATGCTTTGCAGGGCCTTTGGTTGGGATTGTATTTTTGCCCATAACTGTGCTTGGGGTGGTCCTAGGAGGAAGGGACCACCATTGAATCGTTCACATGATATGCTTTTTGTGTTCAAGGCATCTGCTTGGTCCTCCCCCTAGGTTAGGGGGACTCCAAAATCATCACCTCTCTCATTGCTTGATATGTCAAAATTCATTTTTGTGAATTGGTTATATGCTTTTTAGCATAAAAAATTGCTTTATCAAAGCATTTGAAGGAGTTTGTTATTATTATTAAGCCTGGGCGTAGTGCTAGCTGTGTGCTTGACTCACTGCACTGTACAATAATTACCAAAAGCAAACTTGTACAGTGCAAGTTAAGATAAAATAAATATCTCTGTCTTTATATGCTAAAATTGCATATAGTCATTTCACTAAAGTGAAAACAAAAAGCAGTGAGAGAGGTGATGATTTTGGTATCCTCGCTAACTTAGGAGAGAACCAAGCAGATGTCTTGAAAACAAAAAGCACATCTTATTGAATGATTAGGTGGTGGTCCCATCCTCTTAGGACCACCCCAAGCACAGTTATGGGCAAAAATACAATCCCAACTAAAGGCCCTGCAAAGCATTATGGGACGAGATTAGCAGTGGGCAGTGAATATTATAGTGTCCAATATCAAAATAATTCTACAAAGAGCTGCAGTTCAACTAGTCGTCACTGGGTGTCGTCCCTCACGAGTCAAATGCAAAAGCTTCATGAAAGGTTTTCAATACTTTTGCATTTCACTCTTGAGGGACGACACCCAGTGACGACTAGTTGAACTGCAGCTCTTTGTAGAATTATTTTGATATTGGACACTATAATATTCACTGCCCACTGCTAATCTCGTCCCATAATGCTTTGCAGGGCCTTTGGTTGGGATTGTATTTTTGCCCATAACTGTGCTTGGGGTGGTCCTAGGAGGAAGGGACCACCATTGAATCGTTCACATGATATGCTTTTTGTGTTCAAGGCATCTGCTTGGTCCTCCCCTAGGTTAGGGGACTCCAAAATCATCACCTCTCTCATTGCTTGATATTTTATTGTCAACATTCATTTTTGTGAATTGGTTATATGCTTTTTAGCATAAAAAATTGCTTTATCAAAGCATTTGAAGGAGTTTATTATACTCCTGCTACGCTACGTTTATTAGTACAGTTATTCACTCTGCTACGTGCAATTTGCGTAGTGCGTAGTAGCACAAACTTTGCATGCTTCGTGAGCGTAGCAAAGTATTATGCCCAGGGTTAATGTATATACCAAGGAGGAAGTATAATGAGATGTAGCCAAACAGTTTGCAAAACACAAAAAAAATGAAAAAGTTGTCAAAACTCTGCTCTCTACTGTGTCTCAGGTCCACTGTTGCTCCTTCCAGTTCAGCCCTTGAGCTACAAAGGAAAACCATATCGCCAGTGGACAGTTGGACTAGGTCTTCCACAAAGAAAGAGGACCTGTAACTCTCGGTGTCCCTTGGCTATAAAAGGCAAGAATGGTGTTACTACATGTTTGTTCCTGTGGTTTCGGGCTGACTGGGATGCATTGAAGCCAGTCAGAATCCACCGTTCCAAATAGGATGAGTATGATACACTTGTCCGATAAGCTATGGTGACCCTCTGGTTGCTTTGCACCAAGCAGTCAGCCTTATCCTCAGGGCTCAAATTTTAAGTATTGGCACAACATCACACTGCATACGCTACAAAAAGACTCCACACCGTATGTATGAAACACTTGTCTTTGTATTACACACACACACACACACTGAAATCATAATGAGATACACTTATATATACACATTACAGTTATGAGCAATTGTCAAACTTCTCCATTGAAATCAAGACGAAACACACATTGTGTATACACTTTACAGTTATATGCTAGTTTTGAACTTTCCTATTATCAGAAAGGTCAAACAGTCACAGGTCTTTGACTACGCCTCGTGACCCATCCCCTCAGTCATTCAACTCCACTAGCCAATGATACACGTTGCCCATGCAGGCGCCCGCTTGACTAGACAGTCAGAACCACCTTACACGCAAAGAAACAGTTACTTAGCTTCGTCCATCTAGATTAGACCTCCGGGCGCTCGATGACACCTGCACGAGTGCAGGATCGCTATCCCCTCCGCAGGCAAAAGGTTGTAATCCAGGAAGCTGGCATGATTACAAATCTGGAAAAAGGTTTTCCCTCAAGCAGAGGTGTGACCCGCCGTAGCCATCAGCAATCAGCTGCAGGTGCCCACAAGGTACACGAAACCCCTTGGGCCTCGTAACAGTGTTTTCCACAATGAAGCTCCTTCTGGCGTGGGTCTGGTGGTGAGGGAGCCAACGACCTGAGGCAGAGACCGCAATGTCAGGCACTGTCGTCCTCCCAATCTGGAGGCCGAAGACAGTCTCAGCTCCCGGCTCAGGTTCTCCAAACACTACTCGGACAGGCTCAGGAGCACAAGCTTAGCTCAGGTCCCTTGGTTGCAAGCAAGGGCCCCTTGGACTCTGTAAGCTTCCCCCGCACGCCTTGGACTGCTCACATCTCGGCACCTCAGGTGGCTGCTGATCTTTACGCTCACACTCCTCTGCACAGCGTGATGATGGTGTATGTCAGGACGGTCCTTCTCCCAACCATGATCACTTCCACCCATCTCCGCTGCATTCGATGCGGTCTTTATGATCTCGTGAAGATGGTGAGATCCTTTGTGTCCCTGGGATCTCCTGAACAGGAGGCCATCTCGCCGGCCCTTGGGTAGTACTTAGGGACCCAGGCCACGACAGTTTGCACTTAGCTGCAGGCCAGCAACATCCAGGCAAAACCCACCAAGTGATAGTCCGCTTCCTGGAACACGACAAGCTGCAGGCCACCACAAGTCTGCAGATCGTCCAGTTGCAGTCCTTCCTGCTCTAATGATTCCTCATGCCGATGCCCCAGCATCGAACCAGCATAGTATGGTTGCAAATCTAAAAGCGTTACTACTTTCGGAGGCCGTAGCCCTAGCAGCTCTACCCATATTGGTCTTTGAAGATACAATCAGTTTAAAAGGCCTCCTTTGAAATGAACAGGCCCTCTAAATTGTGTCCTGTCTGTCACCCTAACCCAGGAGGTTTGATCACTATCTTTAGTGGAGCCAAGACCCAGCCCCTTTGAATGCAGGTGCCAATTACACCCCCACGTAACTGTCCCACCTATTCATGCATAATGTAGATGTGCTTCTGTGATGATGAGACCAGCACATACCTGTGCATTGTGTGTGAACCCTCTGAGTGGTAAGTGGAGTCAATTTAGAGAAAACAAAATACATATGTTTTTATAATTAATTTTATTGTTTTCCTTGTAACATCACAGGCAATGTACAAACAATTAGGCATAGTCTACCATATGCATGCGGTATGCATTAAGATTATTACCTATTACCTTCTGGTCTCCCTTCCCAAGCTACCCCCCATAATTTCAGATATTTAACGTTATAACCTCAGAGACGACACACAGCCCAAGGAAATACTGTTTATTCCTGTCTGTTAAGGTCTGTATCTCTCCACCAAGATTCTCCTGTATTTCCTTATGCATCCACACCCTTTGTAAACTGTTTTCTCTGCAACTGTACAGTTTTCCATGCCACCTATGCCACTCTGCCGGAGTAGAAAGTCTACCGGCCCAATTCACAAAAGTAATCTGAGACAAAATCCTAACTTTACGACTTTCGGTATTCACAAAAGGCATTTAGGAGTAGTAAAGTTAGGATTCCCAACTTTACTATTCCTAAACTGAGACAAAATCCTAACTTTACGATTTTCGGTATTCACAAAAGGCATTTAGGAGTAGCAAAGTTAGGATTCCTAACTTTACTACTCCTAAACTGAGAAAAATCCTAACTTTACGACTTTCGGTATTCACAAAAGGCATTTAGAAGTAGCAAAGTTTACTACTCCTAAACTGAGAAAAATCCTAACTTTACGACTTTCGGTATTCACAAAAGGCATTTAGGAGTAGCAAAGGCCTTTTGTGAATACCGAAAGTCGTAAAGTCAATATTTTTCTCAGTTTAGGAGTAGTAAAGTTAGGAATCCTAACTTTGCTACTCCTAAAGGCCTTTTGTGAATACCAAAAGTTAGGATTTTTCTCAGTTTAGTAGTAGTAAAGTTAGGAATCCTAACTTTGCTACTCCTAAATGCCTTTTGTGAATACCGAAAGTCGTAAAGTTAGGATTTTTCTCAGTTTAGGAGTAGTAAAGTTAGGAGTCCTAACTTTGCTACTCCTAAATGCCTTTTGTGAATACCGAAAGTCGTAAAGTTAGGATTTTGTCTCAGTTTAGGAGTAGTAAAGTTAGGAGGCTGCACTATGACCTTCCAGTGTAAGGCTCATCACTAGATTAAATTCTCCCCCCTAGGATTGTCATCCTTGGAGAGATACTTAGTAGATCTCAGGTTAAGTGTGGTTTCCTGCAAGCTAGGGAGTAAGTATTTGCTTACACATAAGGCACTTCACAAATCCCGCCCCTTCTACTTGGCCATGCTTTTAATACATTATCGACCCGCGAGATGCCTCAGATCCTCGGATAAGGCTCTTTTGACTATCCCTCGAATTCGGACCTGAAATCAGAGGGGTAGATCTTTTTCCTACATGGCCCCCTATCATTGTAATAAACTCCCCACTAATCTTCGCTTATGCTCAGACACTATCGTATTCAAGAAGGCTTTGAAGACCTGGCTGTTTTAGGAAGTTCCTCCTTCTCAGCAGTGCAGCGCCGAGATACAGCTTCAGGAGTGATTTGTGCGCTATATTAAAAGTCTATATTATTATTAATGCTCGCGAGTGTCCGTGGGCGTACTTCCATCCACCCCTTACAACAACAGATCAACGTAGGGGGTCCATCTGTGCTGCAAATAGAATAAAAGGGAATGATTTCCAGTGCAGGATGGTGACCCCTCTGGAACTCCGACCAAAGCCTCCCTGCCTAAAGACCTACGCTGTAACCCCTCCTACCTCAACTTCAAAAAAGAACTCAAATTGTTCCTCCTCAACAAATACTGGGGTCCTTAATACCTACATCTGACACTGTTCTCTCGCACTGCGACCCCGTCAGGCCCCCCTCTATTGCCCTTCAATTCTTTCCCCCCCACTTTCTCCCACCTAATGCCCCTCCCTCACGCTACTCTTTCCCCCCTAATCCTCCCTCCCTGCTCTCTATATCTACATTTGACATCTAACCCTACGCACGGCCTCCCACTGACTTACTACTCCCCTAACTCCTACTCTTTTTGTCCCCCTCCTTATCTCTTCTCTTTCTCCCACACCCACCCACCCTAGCCTAAGTTCTCACTACCCACGTTTGCTTAATATAGTTGTTTTGTAAATAGCTCTCGCATTTATCTGCTTTCTTTTTTATATTGGCTCTTGTTTTGATCAAATGTTGTTGAATACTGTACCTCCTCACATTCCTGTAAAGCGCTCTGATACCCCTGGGTCTAGCCAGCGCTATAGAAAACCTTTAAAATAAATAAAATAAAATAAATAAATAAATAAAAGCCTTAGGACAATATTCTCATCTTGGTGCAGAAGGGCATCGGATGTGTTTTGTAGCATACAGCATGCCCACTCCCCATTTCATTTTGTTGCTTAATTCATTCACATGGCAGGCGATAGTGCAGTATTGGCCTGTGGTCATGTTGTGCATAGCAAGTGGGGATGCCAACTGATTAAAGGGGCGATCATCACACGCCTCCAGAACATTTTGGAGTGTGGGGCTAAGTTGCGCCTTGGTTCCTCAGGACACAAGGAGCCAGGCTGGTGACCCAAACTATGCCTCCCACCACTCCCCATTTGTGAGAGTTAGTGGTTGCAATAGGTGAAGAGTGCTATAAGTGCAGGTGTGACCATCTGCCTGATATGTATTGTCTTATACCTGTGGTGGCAAAAATTTAGACGAACAAAGATCAAACAAAATTGCAAAATAACCCTAATATTCCTAGACCCCCAGCTCCCCCTACCCTATACGTGCTCCCTAGAAGCATCATTTGCCCTAATCTACATATTTAATACTTTAACTCAATAACCTAACTTGTAGGGTGCACACAGTCACTTTTCCTTTGCTCCCCCTCCATCCATGAGAGTCATAGTATTAATGCTGTTATCCACACTAGATGTATGTATGTGTGCAGTTCTTTTTCCCATGTATTTGTGTATTACAATGTGGGCCAAGTAAGTCTGCAACCCCTCAGTTGGCAGCCATGTACCACGATGAGTCAATGTCTCCTATCAGTTTAGTAAAAGCGGAATCTCGATGTTCCTGGGGGGCTATGACCCTCTGCATTGTCCAAGGGTGGGGCCGGGCCTGGTACAGCTTTGCTCTTGCATCTTGGGCCACTGAGTCGCCCGCTTCACTGTCATTGTTGTCTTGTGTGGGGCTCTCTTCATGTATTCCTTTACACTACTTGGATCTTTTCCTTTACTGCTGTGGGTATGTCTTGAGTCTCGAATCTGTGATGATGGTTTTATTTCTTGATGTCTGCTGTTGCAGTACTTTTTGCTCTTCGACCCAGCCCCATAACACTTCTGAAGTGTCAAACAAGATTCTGACATTGAATCTAACCCAAAGTCTAGCAGGGTATATCAACACGTATTCTAGTTGCATCACTCTAAGTTTTTTTTCACATGAAAGAAGGCAGCACAGGTGTAATTGGGAAACACCATAATTTTGTGATTTTCATATCGGATTGTGCCAATTGTGCACACTTTTCAAGGACAACATTTCTGATGTTATAATTTAGACGGAGTAAAATGATGGGTCATGGAGGAGCCCCGGGGTTAAAGGTGGGTGTTGGCCACAAGGACAGGTGTGCTCTTTTCACAACAAAGGATTGGGAGAAGGTCTCTGGAGGAATACAGACCATCAGCCAGTCCATGAGTAACTGTTCCATGCACATGTCCTCCGCCCCTGGGATGCCCACTATCTTAACATGATTTCTCTGGGACCTCCCCTCAGTGTCCTTGGCTCTTACCTCAAGATGTTTGGTTACCTCCAGCAGTCGGGTGATTCTGACTTGCATTGTATGGGTCTAGTGCTGCAGACAGTTCAACTCTGAGCCTGAGCAAGGTGGCATCAGGGGGCAGGTCTGCGTGGTGTGGTCGCCCCATTTCCGCTTTGGCAACACTCTATCCCTCTTCTGAACTGCATGTAGCAAGAGAAGATGCGCTGATTCTGTCCACAGGGACTGTGGGGAGGCCTCAATACACTCGTCCTCAGTCTGGTAATGCAACCACCGCCTACTGGGCTGGCACCACCTCCAGGTCCCGGCGCTCTTCACCTCTCTCCAACTGCCACAAGCTAAGTCCTCCAGCACTCACCAGGTACTCCCTAATTGGGGGCCGTACTCCCAACACCTCGAATGCCTGTGCAGCACCAGTGTCAGTCACCAGCCCCGGCCACCATATTGCAGCCTCTGGCATTGTATGTTGCGCTCCTCCTTCTCCTCCTCCTCGGAAGCCCGGTACCTCACAGCCCTGGTCCTCAGCTCCAAGGAGGCCTCTTGACCTCTGTGTCTTGGGGTAGTTTTTTTTTCACCCAACAGATTGCAGGCAGAAGCAGGATGTTAAGGGCTGGTAGGGGGTTGTTGGGAGGTGCTGGATTAAGTGTCTGCCATGTTGGCTTGTTGATCATGCCCCCAAAACATACATAATTACATAAAGCACCTATGGCTGGTCCTAATCAGTAAGCTGGAGCCACAGTAAAGATCAAAATACCAAATCTTCAGTGCAAGAAAACCCCCCAAAAAGAAGTGTTACCTTACAATCTATTAATGAGCATTTGCTTCAATGTGTGTACACAAAAACTAACTATAGCACCGGAGATATGCCCTGGGCCATTCATGCAACAGCAGAGGAAGACTGATTTGAAATTTGAGATAAATTGTTGTCTGACTAGAATTTGACTGGAACGGAGCATTTGTATTATACATTTCACCTGAATGAAGATGTGTGGGTGTGATTCATGCCTATGTTTATAAAGAGCCTTGGCCATTATACTGTAACAACCTGTGGCTTCACAGCTTTGCACACTGAACACCCTTAAAGAAATATGATCTCACACATGCCTCGCTCACTATCGGCAGAGGTATGAGTAGACTTTGGGGCAGGGGGGCGGGGGTTGATGCCTCCTGCAAAGTTGGGTGCAGTCCATGACTATGTAGTGAATGCAGAAAGGGAAACATCCGGAACAACGACTCCGGAACAACGAGTTCCGGAGTCACGCAAGCCAAACAACGACTTGCCCAAACAACGACTTAGCCTTAACCACGCATGTGCGTTGTTAAGGCTAAGTCAGTCTAGTGTTCAGGATGGGCGGGGAGAGAGGAGTGTCGGACAGGAACAGGACAGGTAAGAGGGGTTTGGGGTAGTTTTTAGGGGGTGGGAGGGATTCAGGGTATTTTTTAGTGGCTGTGGGAGTTCGGGTAGTTTTAAGGGGGTGGGAGGGGTTCAGGGTAGTTTTTAGGGGTGGGGGTTCAGGGTAGGTTTTAGGGGGTGGGAGGGGTATGGGATAGTTTTTAGGGGGTGGGGGGTTTGGGTTCGTTTTTAGGGGGTGGAGGGTACGGGGTCGTTTTTAGGGGTGGGAGGGGTTTGGGTTAGTTTTTAGGGGGTGGGGGATTAGGGGTAGTTTTTTGAGGGTAAGGAGGGGTATGGGATAGTTTTTAGGGGGTGGGGGTTTGCGGTAGTTTTTAGGGGGTGGGAGGGGTTTGGGTTAGTTTTTAAGGGGTGGGGGTTCAGGGTAGTTTTTAGGGGGTGGGGGAGTTTGGGGTAGTTTTTAGGGGTTGGGGGGTTTGGAATAGTTTTTAGGGGGTGGGGGGTATGGGATAGTTATTAGGGGGTTGGGGAGATCGGGCTAGTTTTTAAGAGGTTGAGGGGTGTATTTAGGGCTCAGGGGGAGAGGGAGGGTGGTCGTAAGATTAGCCACAGATGGCCGTTTACCAGCATGGCTTTACCACGAAAATTTGTGGTAAAGGAATGCGTGGTAATGAAAAACGTGGTTAAGACGCGGTCGTTGTAGAGACCGCATTGTTAAGGTAGTCGTTGTTGAGGAACTCGTTGTTCCTACATACAATCCTGCAGAAACAACTTCACTTGACCTGTGCAGGGTCCCCTGGCTAAGTGCCGATTTGCACAGTATAGTACTCGAATATGGTTCCCTTAATATCGTTTTACAGAAATATTGGGTCCTAAGTATCGTTTACAAAAACATTACCCCATTGACGTTAAATATAGAATATCTACAGCAGTGGAGCAATATTTTTGTAAATTATATTTTGGCCACAATATTTATGTCAGGCAATATTTTTGTTACCGATATTCTGACATACAACCAAGTTTCATATCCCTGGCTCTGTTTGAGGGCACCCTACCCTGTATTTCGAGATGGAACATCCCTACATTGTTGTATTCTATTGTAATTGTATTTATATAGCGCTTACTACCCCTGAGGAATCATTGAAGCGCTTTTCGGCGAGTAGCATGCTACTCCGGAACCCATAAGGATTATTGGTGAATTAGTATAGTGAAAATTTGAAGATAATTTGAGTGGGGGATATGTTAGTCAGTTATTTGGATTGAGAAGGATAGTGGAGGGATAGAAGAGGGAAACTGGTTTGCATTTATATAGCGCTTGCTACCCTTGATGGGGTGTTGCAGTGCTTTTTCGGCGAGTAGCACGCTACTTCGGAACCCAGAAAGGATTAGTGATGAATTAGTATAGTGAAAATATAAAAGTAATTTGAGTGGTGGATATGTTAGTCAGTTATTTGTATTGAGAAGGGTAGTGGAGGGATAAAGAAGTGAAAAAGGTTTGAATCTATATAGCACTTGCTACCCCTGATGGGCGTTGAAGCACTTTTTCGGTGAGTAGCACGCTACTTCGGAACCCATAAAGGATTAGTGGGGAATTAGTATAGTGACAATATGAAAGTAATTTTAGTGGTGGATATGTTAGTCAGTTTTTTGGATTGAGAAGGATAGTGGAGGGATAGAGAAGGGAAAACGTTTTGCATTTATATAGCGCTTGCTAACCCTGATGCGGGTTGAAGTGCTTTTTTCAGCGAGAAGAACGCTACTCTGGAACCCATACAGTGTTAGTGGTGAATTAGTATAGTGAAATATGAAAGTAATTTGAGTGGTGGATATGTTAGTCAGTTATTTATATTGAGAATGATAGTGGAGTGATAGAGAACGGAAAAAGGTTTATATTAATATAGCGCTTGCTGCCCCTGATGGGGGGTTGAAGTGCTTTTTTCGGCGAGTAGCACGCTAGTCTGGAACCCATACAGTATTAGTGATGAATTAGTATAGTGAAATATGAAAGTAATTTGAGTGGTGGATATGTTAGTCAGTTATTTGGATTGAGAAGGATTGCGAAAGGGTAGAAGAGGTATGACATGACTACACTCTCTCATGGGTGACTCAAGGAGGGCTTCATACACCTTAAAAGACTTCCTCTATCTGCCCCCACAGGGAAACAAAATGCTGATAACTTTCTTCGTGGTGCATGTTCTGCAGCTTCTTCCGCAGGTGTCTCAGTCTGGTGTATGTTTCTTAATAGGAGCTTGAAACGAGTCACTGGCCGATCTCTGATCCGTTAGAAATTTGCCCCTGCGGAAGCCCCCTAGCACATGGACATAGCTCATGCATTCAGCATTGCACAAGAGCTCATGTTCATGTGCACACTTTTCAGTAATAGGCTCCAGGGGCGCAACCAGACTCAAACTTCAGGGGGGGCTAACACATGGAGTAGTGAAGACAGAGACATCATAAGAGCCAAATCAAATTACTTGTGGGGGGCTCCCTTCGCTTTTCCGATGTAGTGCATAAAACACTGAGTCATTCTTAGAGACTACAAGTGGCAAATAGTGCATTTTAAAGCACACAGGGTCAGTAACATTCTTGGCATAACATGATTTTGGGGCTCTCAAGGAATTTTAGCACAGTAAATGACAAATGTTCTATTTTAATACACATTAGGCCAGTAAACCTGTTGCAATGTGAATCACCAGATTCTATTTTACATCACAATCTCGGGCAAATCGTACACTCCAAACACTCTGGGCCAGTTGTGTCAACCTAACTAGTCTTAAAAAAATCTTTTACAAGATATTTCACCATCCTTATTTATTTAGTTACTGCTCTGTTCATGCTTCATTTACCTGCACACAATACTTTTATGTTATTTTCTGAATATGATGTTAGTATAGTAAACAGCTTTGTAGCTGTTTGGGGGAAGCTGCCACATATCCTAGCTCTATAGCACAAAGAATGTTGAATATACATATTTTGGTACTTTGTGACAACTCCCACCAAATATTTTTGAATTTGAAATGCTTGGGTAGTCATTTAGCAAGAAACACATCTCATGTTTGATAAGATTTGCTCTAATAACATACATTAAGGGTAGAAACTGAGCACACAATCTTGATTATAGATGATACCCCCACATCACAGATTTGTCAATCAGCGATTACCAAGGGTAAGAGATATTGACCTAGTTTTCCATTTGGCACTCATCACACTGCACTCAGTACCCCTTGTCTAAGTGAAAGGATCAGAAAATAAACAGAGCTTTAAAAGTCATATGCATTTTTTACATTCCAGTCCCTCTACCTAGCCACTGGGCAGCAAATAAGTAGCTGTTGTGGAGCTAAGCATGGGTAAAGGGATCAATCTTTGATGCCACTACAGCTATTGCTGCCATTTTAGTGAATAAATGCCATGGCAGCTCAGGGCTGACATTCAAACATGCAACATACCCCTCAACAAAAATGGGAGCAGATTAGTAAATAGCAATAACATTAGTAAAAATAATTTGCAACAGTGCTCGAAGAATGAGAATGCATCTACTGATAACAATGTTTGCATATTTCTATTGAATTCTTGTGTGAAGCAAATGACGTATGAAATAAGACTTCTTGGAGTGGAAGCTTAGTAGCAGTATGACGAAGTAATCCCAGAAAGAACTTTGGATGCATTAGTCTGTCGTCTAATAAGAATGATGGGGCTAAATTAGAACAATTGCATAACATTTTGGAGTAATCATAGTGTGAGAAAAAGACTGGACTGCAGACAAACTAGTCTCTGCTTTGTTGTGGCAGGCAGGAAATTAGGCACAATCGCTAGGCCCTGCAAACCTAATCCCAACCTCATTTGAGTTAACATATTGGCTCATCTGAGCAGGAAGCAATTACTGCAGAGACAGAAATTACCTTCATGAAGTATTATCCATTGTAAGCACTGCCCATCCTGCTAACATAGCCTTCTGCCCTATAAACTATTGCAGAAGAGAAGGCAACCATGCTGGCCTCTGTCCTCAAAGAAGTCATCTCTCCCTTCCACATTCCCTACTGCTGTCTCCTCAGCTAAATGTACCTATTATAGCGAGGATCATGAGAGGTCTGCCTTGAGGCTCTATGTAGAAGGTGGTACAATACAAGGTTGACTTGTCAACGTCAACGTCTCCGTTTGACTGAGCAGTGATTGTGTACCGAGCGGGCCGCTCGTGTGTCCTAAGAAATCCTTCAGATTAATCTTCGTGTTTAATGCAATTCTATGGTCCAGCTAATTAATGTGGCTTGGTTCCGACGTGTGTTTGGAAGGGACAAACTAGATAGTTATCAATTTGAAGTGTCTGTTCTCCGCTCTCGTTTTCCTTGGAGCCTGTGCGCCCAACTAATTGTATATCATCCCCAGCCAGGGATGTTCTTGGGTGCCCCTCCTTCACTCCTGTCCTAAGGAAGACCCCTCCGTAAGGGATTAAGAAACCTACATTTCTTTAGGGGTCGAAACGTTGACATACTTACTGTTTGCCAGCTTGATCAACAGCGATTCTTCACTGTGATACTGTTTTCAATCATGGCTATGCATTCTTTTGATATTGTTGCGATTTAAGTGGCTTAAGGATGAGCCATATTTTCATGTATAGAATCCTGTGATGTGCACAATACTTTCTTTATATACCCTCTTATCCTCACTCAAATCACCATACCTTCTTTATCACTTCCTGTTTCTTTTTCCCCCTTTACGGGGCACTTGCTTCTGGCATTGTTTTGATTCAATCATTTATACATAATCTAATGTTGCGTTCAGTGTGATTAAATAACATTGGACCTCCAAGCATACAACGTGTGAGTTTTATTATGTTTTTCATTCTCCTGTTTATACTGTGTTTGTGTTGAATAATTGGCCACTGGGATCAACCTTGTATTGTACTGTCTTATACCCAGGTCCCAGTGACACTTTTTTGGGTTTACCCGTTCTTGTAACTATGTAGAAGGTGGGCAGCTCCTGCTTCCAAGGGGTTCTTCTTGGCCTGCCCTAGTATCTTCTGCTCTCAAAATACTTGGTCAGATGTTCCTCTTTCAAATCATTTTTCATTTCCCAAAGGGGAATCTAAACAAAGCTTCACTGATACATACAGACTAGAACTCTGACCTCAATACTGGCAACCCAGCACTCATTCATTTCCTTCAGGAAGCTACACACTGATGTGTCCACAAAGCAACATTTTTAAACTCACGCCATGCAGAGATAAGAAACATCTAAAAACACCTCATATTCAGGGATGCAGTAAAGACCTGGCTATTCCGTATAAAGTGACACCCATACTGCAAAGCAGTCCCAAATCCTAACAACCCCACAAAGTTGAGTCAGTCACCTATATACTGGTGGTAGAAATTTGCATCTCTCACTCCTTTTGGCTCCAATCCGAGCTTAAGTGTATCTAACAGTATTGCACGCATATATCTTTTCCCAAAAACACATTGAAAATTATGCTAGTTAGGACTGCACAATTTTGTACTGTGAACTACGTAATTTTACTTAGGCCCTGATTACAAATGCCTTGGAGGAGAGTGTGATATCTATTGCACATGTTAAGTTAGATACTAAGAGAGGGTTTCCATTTATCCGGTGTGATAAATAGCATCAATTGTGAGTTTTTTCTGAAAATGGGACATAAGATCCAGATTTTAATATTCTCTGCATCAAAACCTGCATGTTCTGTTATTTACAAGGCACTTATCCCCCAGCAAAGTTTTTCTCAGGAACATTTTGGCAAGGGAAACCTGTTGAAATTTACCTGGGAAAAATGTTGTGGTTGTGGGGCTTGCGATGTGGATATGTGCTGTACCAGCAGCTACCATACATTTTCGAAATTAACTAGGCCAAACATAATCGGTGGCTTTACCCACTTAAGTTCATATAACACAAAGTTTTAAGCATGGTACAAAGATGGGCACTACAAACTACAACACTTAAAAAATATATCTCAAAAGTTTTTGAAAAGCATCATTGATGGTGCTTTTAAAGCTGTAGCTAATTAATTCTGAATGACTAACCCTTACTCCACAGCACACAACATAATTAAGATATCTGCAAGTGCTGTGATTTAAAAAAAAGCAACACAACTGATGCTCTTCTGTACTTTTGAGGCTTTTATTTATAAGGGTTCTAGCATACAACATATTGTAAACTTAGCATTGCTTGAAACCTGCTTAAGTTAAATATATAAATGTGTGTTCTACATTACACGGGCTACATGATATTTTATAGTTTTGCAGGATTGGTTTAGCTATTTTATCGATCCCAGAAGGAAGAAAAGGTAAGATGCCATTGTTGGAATTCAAACTCAAATCCATGTCCGGGGGGCTTTAGAGTTGGTTGAGTGACTGAAAGTTCAAGCCAGGCTCGAGACAGATGCCTTGCTCTGGCTCACCTCGAGGTCCTCTTAGACCTTTAAGACCAAAAAGAGCCAAGATTGCTTGAGGCTTTTCACTGCCACTCACACTCTAACCTCATGCAGCAGGAATTAAAAACAAGGTATTGACCTGTGATGTAAAACAGGAGAAAGTAATGGCCATCTAGTGTCTGAAATTCACAATGAGAAACCAGAAAAACTGAGTTCAATCCCAGCTTCCTTGCTTGACTAAATGGTGTGATCCTAGGCAATATTTAATTTCACCATACCTCCTTTTATTATTGCACATGGCAGCACCTTGAAATACGTGAGCACAGTATAAAAACGTCTTGCATTTGATTTAATAGTCTATAATGCTTCTGCATGTATATTAAGAATCTAGGACACATTTAGGGTGCACATGACAACTGCCTTGCCTCTTAGTGGCTTATTTATGGGATTTTGGCATAGGGCAGTGCACCAAAACACCTTGCTGTGCTGCCCTATGCCAAAGTGAAAGGGCAGGAATTCATCATATTTTTGCAATATGGTGCATTCCTGTCCTTTCACCCTACGCCAGTGCTGTTTCTGCAGCCTAGCCCCAACGCAGGCCCCCTTGCACCATGGTGCAAGGGTGCCTCCATTGCATGCAGGATTGTTTTTGTGCAGGAAGGGGCACCTTCCTGCACAAAAACAATGCTAATAGGTGTTTTCCTTTTTCTATGAGTGCTGCAGAATGCAGCACACATAGAAAGAGGAAAGCATGAGGAGAAATGAACATATTTCTCCTCGTTACGCATCATCTTGTGAAGCGTACAGATGGGGCGCTTCCTCAGGTTTACATGACTTTGTAAATCTGGGGCAGCGTCAAATTCCATTGGTGTTGCACGGAAAACCCATTGCAACGCCCATAAAACGCCTCCCGGGCACAGAGTAAGGCGACGCAGCGATTTGCGCTGCATCGCCTTAGTCATGCTTTATGAGGCCACTCAAAGCCATGCAAGGTGGCTTTGCTTGGCATCCAAATCGAAATGAGAGCTACTCATCCGAAGTATGTACGGCAGGGTGTTGGAGTGCGTTACATCACACACATATTATATAGAGACAATGACTCATAAATGTGAAAGTCAATGTATAGGAAATGTTACTTAAGACATTGAGGGCTACAAGGTGTAAGAGTCAGAAGTCATGCATTCTGGTAGGCAGTGGTGTAGCGTGGGCGGGGCCACAGGGGTGGTTGCCCTGGGTGCAATATTCTTAGGAGTGCAAAATTTTAAAAGAAAAAAACATTTGTGGTGGAAGGGACTCGAGTCACGTCAGTGCTGTTGTCTGCAAGTGCAGGCTATGTTGTCTTGCCCGCCTTTCCCCGCAGAAGTGATGCACAGAGCTGTGCCCTCATGCATCTCCCATGGCCTCGGGCAGGTGGGAGCTGCTTGTGCTGTTTCCCGGTGGCACAACAGCGGAACATCTCTTGTGGTACCACGACGCCGTACAAGGACTTAGTTTCTGCTTTTTGGCCGACAGAAGGAGCATTTCAAGTCCGAGTTCCACGCTTCCTGCCTGACGTCATGTGTCGGTTTGGGATGGTGAGTTGAGTCACCCGGGAGTGTGGCATCCATTCATTATTTCATCCATTATTCATTCTTTCACCATTCATTCTGTCCTTCCATCTGTGTGCCCATCCATAGCCAAACCTATTCAACCATTTCCAAACCTATCCATCATCTATCCTTCCATCCATCATTTCACTCATCCATCCCTCCATCCACCCTTTCACTCATTCATTCATCATCCATCCATCATTTCACCCATCCATCCATTCTCATCCATCCAACCATTTACCCTCGCACCCATCCAGCCATTTCACTTACTCATCCATCCATCCATTCACCCAGTCCCTCATCCGTCCATTCATCCATCCCTTCACCATTTCACTCACTCATCCATCCATCCTTTCTTTCAGCTCTTTACCCTCCCTTTCACTCATCTATGCATTCTTTTACTTATCCATCCTTACATCCTTCTTTTCACTCATTCATACACCCATTTCCCTATCCATCCTGTCAATCATCCACCCATACTTTCACTCATCCATCCACCCAACAATCCATCCACTAATTAATCCATCCATTGACCCTATCACTCATCCATCCATCCATCCTTTCTCTCATCCATCCACCCTTTCACTCATCCATCCATCCTTTTGCCCATCTACCCTCTCATTCACTCACTCATCCATCCTTACATCCACCCTCTCACTCATCCATCTATGCACCCTTTCACTTATCAATTCATCAATCCATCCATCCATCATTTCACTCATCCATCCGCCCATTCACTCGCCCATCATCCACCCTTTCACTCATTGATCCATCCTTTCACCCTTTTACCCATCCATCCACCCTTTTACCCATCCATCCACCCTTTTGCCCATCCATCCACCCTTTTACCCATACATCCACCATTCCACCCATACATCCACCATTCCACCCATACATCCACCATTCCACCCATACATCTATTTATTTGCCCTCTCTTTCATGCATCCTTCCACCCACTCAACCATCCATCCTTTCTCTCATTATCCATCCATTCACCCTTTCACTCATTCATTCATCCCTTCACTAATCCATCCAGCCATTCACCCATTCCTTCACTTACTTACTCACCCACCTTTTCACATTAATTATGAGCTGAGCCTTTGTCTGCAGAGTTGAAGACAGAAGAGGCCCGTCAAGAACTTCACCCTTGCTGTTGTTCCCAAAGCAAGGCTGGGGCGGGGTAAGGTTCACTATGCCCCTGCACATAGGCAATCTGAAACCTTGGAAGTCATTAGTCATGCATGATGCACAGGGCCAGGACATGAGGTGACTGTGACATGTTGTTTCCAGTGCAAAAGAAACAATTGATGGACGGAATGCTGGACAATGCAAACATTCACCCCCAGTCACAAGGATCTGGGTTTAATCCATCATTCTTTTGCTCACCACACCACCCCAGTTTGGACCCAGCCATATGCAAATCAGTCTTGACCCTGTTCCTTGTGGGAACAGTCCAGCCCGAACTGCCAAGCCAGGTCCTCCCTGGACCGGAAACAAGCATCCTGGGACCGGTTTCAGGGCATCACCCTTCCTCAGCCAGGCTAGCTTGAATCCAGTGGTGTAGTGAGCACGGGACCCATGTCTGGGCATACCCTTCCCACTTAGGGCGACATATGCAAAAGAAACAATTGATGGACGGAATGCTGGACAATGCAAACATTCACCCCCCAGTCACAAGGATCTGGGTTTAATCCATCATTCTTTTGCTCACCACACCACCCCAGTTTGGACCCAGCCATATGCAAACCAGTCTTGACCCTGTTCCTTGTGGGAACAGTCCAGCCCGAACTGCCAAGCCAGGTCCTCCCTGGACCGGAAACAAGCATCCTGGGACCGGTTTCAGGGCATCACCCTTCCTCAGCCAGGCTAGCTTGAATCCAGTGGTGTAGTGAGCACGGGACCCACGTCTGGGCATACCCTTCCCACTTAGGGCGACATATGCAAAAGAAACAAGTGATGGATGGAATGCTGGACAATGCAAACATTCACCCCCAGTCACAAGGATCTGGGTTTAATCCATCATTCTTTTGCTCACCACACCACCCCAGTTTGGACCCAGCCATTTGCAAATCAGTCTTGACCCTGTTCCTTGTGGGAACAGTCCAGCCCGAACTGCCAAGCCAGGTCCTCCCTGGACCGGAAACAAGCATCCTGGGACCGGTTTCAGGGCATCACCCTTCCTCAGCCAGGCTAGCTTGAATCCAGTGGTGTAGTGAGCACGGGACCTACGTCTGGGCATACCCTTCCCACTTAGGGCTGACATATGCAAAAGAAACAATTGATGGACGGAATGCTGGACAATGCAAACATTCACCCCCAGTCACAAGGATCTGGGTTTAATCCATAATTCTTTTGCTCACCACACCACCCCAGTTTGGACCCAGCCATATGCAAATCAGTCTTGACCCTGTTCCTTGTGGGAACAGTCCAGCCCGAACTGCCAAGCCAGGTCCTCCCTGGACCGGAAACAAGCATCCTGGGACCGGTTTCAGGGCATCACCCTTCCTCAGCCAGGCTAGCTTGAATCCAGTGGTGTAGTGAGCACGGGACCCACGTCTGGGGATACCCTTCCCACTTAGGGCGACATATGCAAAAGAAACCTGGCCTGGCAGTTCGGGCTGGACTGTTCCCATTGGGCACAGGGTCAAGACTGATTTGCATATGGCTGGGTTCAAACTGGAACGGCATGGTGAGCAAAAAAACCGATGGATTTAGGCCCAGATCTCTGTACTGGGGTGAATGTATGACATTGTTCTGCATTCTGTCCATCAATTGTTGTTTTTGCATTTGTCACCGAGAGTGGGACGGGTATGCCCAGACGTGGGTCCCGTGCTCTCCATGTCACTGGAATCAAGCTATCCTGGCTGAAGATGGGTGAAACCCCGAAACCGGTCCTAGGATGCTTGTTTCCAGTCCAGGGAGGACCTGGCCTGGCAGTTCGGGCTGGACTGTTCCCATTGGGCACAGGGTCAAGACTGATTTGCATATGGCTGGGTTCAAACTGGAACGGCATGGTGAGCAAAAAACGATGGATTTAGGCCCAGATCTCTGTACTGGGGTGAATGTATGACATTGTTCTGCATTCTGTCCATCAATTGTTGTTTTTGCATTTGTCACCCCGAGTGGGACGGGTATGCCCAGACGTGGGTCCCGTGCTCTCCATGCCACTGGAATCAAGCTATCCTGGCTGAAGATGGGTGAAACCCGAAACCGGTCCTAGGATGCTTGTTTCCAGTCCAGGGAGGACCTGGCCTGGAAGTTCGGGCTGGACTGTTCCCATTGGGCACAGGGTCAAGACTGATTTGCATATGGCTGGGTTCAAACTGGAACGGCATGGTGAGCAAAAAACGATGGATTTAGGCCCAGATCTCTGTACTGGGGTGAATGTATGACATTGTTCTGCATTCTGTCCATCAATTGTTGTTTTTGCATTTGTCACCCCGAGTGGGACGGGTATGCCCAGACGTGGGTCCCGTGCTCTCCATCCCACTGGAATCAAGCTATCCTGGCTGAAGATGGGTGAAACCCCGAAACCGGTCCTAGGATGCTTGTTTCCAGTCCAGGGAGGACCTGGCCTGGCAGTTCGGGCTGGACTGTTCCCATTGGGCACAGGGTCAAGACTGATTTGCATATGGCTGGGTTCAAACTGGAACGGCATGGTGAGCAAAAAGCGATGGATTTAGGCCCAGATCTCTGTACTGGGGTGAATGTATGACATTGTTCTGCATTCTGTCCATCAATTGTTGTTTTTGCATTTGTCACCCCGAGTGGGACGGGTTTGCCCAGACGTGGGTCCCGTGCTCTCCATGCCACTGGAATCAAGCTATCCTGGCTGAAGATGGGTGAAACCCCGAAACCGGTCCTAGGATGCTTGTTTCCAGTCCAGGGAGGACCTGGCCTGGCAGTTCGGGCTGGACTGTTCCCATTGGGCACAGGGTCAAGACTGATTTGCATATGGCTGGGTTCAAACTGGAACGGCATGGTGAGCAAAAAACGATGGATTTAGGCCCAGATCTCTGTACTGGGGTGAATGTATGACATTGTTCTGCATTCTGTCCATCAATTGTTGTTTTTGCATTTGTCACCCCGAGTGGGACGGGTATGCCCAGACGTGGGTCCCGTGCTCTCCATGCCACTGGAATCAAGCTATCCTGGCTGAAGATGGGTGAAACCCCGAAACCGGTCCTAGGATGCTTGTTTCCAGTCCAGGGAGGACCTGGCCTGGCAGTTCGGGCTGGACTGTTCCCATTGGGCACAGGGTCAAGACTGATTTGCATATGGCTGGGTTCAAACTGGAACGGCATGGTGAGCAAAAAACGATGGATTTAGGCCCAGATCTCTGTACTGGGGTGAATGTATGACATTGTTCTGCATTCTGTCCATCAATTGTTGTTTTTGCATTTGTCACCCCGAGTGGGACGGGTATGCCCAGACGTGGGTCCCGTGCTCTCCATGCCACTGGAATCAAGCTATCCTGGCTGAAGATGGGTGAAACCCCGAAACCGGTCCTAGGATGCTTGTTTCCAGTCCAGGGAGGACCTGGCCTGGCAGTTCGGGCTGGACTGTTCCCATTGGGCACAGGGTCAAGACTGATTTGCATATGGCTGGGTTCAAACTGGAACGGCATGGTGAGCAAAAAAACGATGGATTTAGGCCCAGATCTCTGTACTGGGGTGAATGTATGACATTGTTCTGCATTCTGTCCATCAATTGTTGTTTTTGCAATTGTCACCCCGAGTGGGACGGGTATGCCCAGACGTGGGTCCCGTGCTCTCCATGCCACTGGAATCAAGCTATCCTGGCTGAAGATGGGTGAAACCCCGAAACCGGTCCTAGGATGCTTGTTTCCAGTCCAGGGAGGACCTGGCCTGGCAGTTCGGGCTGGACTGTTCCCATTGGGCACAGGGTCAAGACTGATTTGCATATGGCTGCGTTCAAACTGGAACGGTATGGTGAGCAAAAAAACGATGGATTTAGGCCCAGATCTCTGTACTGGGGTGAATGTATGACATTGTTCTGCATTCTGTCCATCAATTGTTGTTTTTGCATGTTGTTTCCAGGGCTTTAAGTGGGTTGAAAAAACTTGGAGGTCTCTTCAAATGGCGTGTCCGATGTAATTAAGGGTGTGGCTTAAAACACAGTAGCTAAAAATGTGTGCTTAGCATAGTGTGCTGCCCGACTGGTATTCTGCTACTTCTGTTAGTGCATCCAGATATATAATACATCACACCTACAACAAGACAGGACTATTGGCTTTGTCAATGGTTGTTAGTTGCATAAAATAAAAAAGCAGCAACTATTGCTTCGTTGTATATAATAATGAAAATGCTTGAGTTCCAAAATGGGACTGTGAAAGACCCATAACCCCTTCTTTTGAACTTCTTTCGCTGGCTTCTTTACACGAACTGGATTCTGTACATTTCTTTCATTTCGTGAGGTGCAACATTTTTCTTTATGTACTGTTAAACAGAATGCCCTGCCCTAGAACGAGGCAGGAGGAGGCTGACTATATTCTTTAACAGCCCAGACTGGCCCGTTGTCATTCTGTATGTGACAATCAGCCGCAGACAGAATGACAATGGGTAGGGTGGGTCTGCTCTTGTGCTCAGAGGAGGAGTGCAAGGGGGCCCCATCAGGGAGTTGAGGCTTCTTGCAGGGGAACAGCGCTGTTCCCCAATGCCCAAAATTACGGACAAAAGGCGTCCGTAAAAGGGATCATCAGGGACAACGGACGTGAGATCCAAACCAGGGACGGTCCGTGAAATGTACGGACGGTTGGTCACCCTACGTGAAGGTCAGGCAGGCAGGCACCAACTCCAGCCCAGCTGACGGCAGCTGATAGGGGGGGCTGAAGTCCGTTCTGCCCAAAGGGTGTTGCACGCCTGATAGGCTCCATGTGTGTTTGGACAACGTGCAATTTCTGTAGATATTAGGGAACAAAACAAGTACTGGGGGCGCTGAGTCCAGGTTAAACGCTGCCTCCTTGTCACTGTGCACCACGGACACATGCCCAGGCAAGCCCGGCTCCAACTAATGATGCGAACTTCAGTAATGGGATCACAGACAGAGCTGCAACGAAAAACACATCCCATTTAATGCACTTCCTAATGGATGTTGGTTTGACTTCTGGACGGATGTGACCGGATAATTGAAATATGCCTTGTTTTTAAGGATAATGTCTCTCGTGCCAAGCAGCGCAACACAGAAAGGCAAACACAAATAATTTGAGCAATGTTATATGACTCTGCATTAGTGGAGCAATTGCTGGTGTCTGCAGGCAGTTAAACAATTATACTGCCTTTTTATACAATTAAACTGCTTTATTTATGCAAGTTAGAAATGTAAAAAATAAAAGCATTTTCATAGTCACATGATCACGGTTAGGCGGATAGGTAAGTTTCTCACAAGGAGATCTGGAGCTTCCCTGACTGTTGAATCCCACTAAAACCCCATCAGGGGTGAGGCACGGCCAGCTTCAATTTGCAGCTGTCAGAAAGGTTGATTTGGGAACAAATATAGACACTATACGCCTTCTGGCGGATGTGTGTAGCAGCTGCACGAGTTTGGGAGGGGATGCAAAGTGCCACACAAAATCGAGACAAAGGGCTAAATGAATATACTACATGTTTTGTGAAAGGCACAAATTAAACAAAATATAATTATCTTGTTTTTATCATGTAGAATGCTTAATGATGGGCAATGCATAGCTGTAGTGGTAGACCAAAGGACTCCACAGAGTCAAGGGATTAGTGTTTCACTGATGAAATTGTATCTGTTCCTTTTCATGACCAGGAATTCCACCTGCCGCATCAAGAGACTTGGGCTTGTATGTCTGCATGTACAAAAGACCTAGGCAAGCCAGTAGTAGCTGGGCTGAGAGATTCCCACCTGCTACCATCTTAACCCCTAAACCGACAATATTGTGGGATTTACTTAGCATCCACATTTGCACTCAAGAATCAGCATGAACAGGGGTTCCCTAACACACCTGCGGTAGGCAATTCCATCAGCTTTTCTGTAATACTGAAACATAGGGGCTTATTTACACGCCCCTTGCGCCGCCGGTGCGTCACTTTTTGTGATGCACCAGCGGCACAACCTGCTGCCCTATATTTACAAGGACACGTAAAGCCACCCTGCATGGGTTCCCACGCAGCACCCATGGTTTCTGCCATATTTCCAGATTTACGAGAAATCATAAACCTGGAAATGCGTCAGATTGCTACACCTCCCCAGGTGAGGCGTAGGGCGGTGCAATGAGAAGAAATGTTTTCATTTCTCCTAGTTTTTTTTCCTCTTTCTATGCGTGTTGCATTCTGCAGTACACATAGAACGAGGAATTCACCTCTTGTGATGGCACATAAACAATCATTGGAAAAAAATGACGTTTTTCAACTTCTATGCGTGCTGCATTAAGCAGCACACATTGAAGTTTCAAAACGCCATTTCAGATTGTTATGTGCAGGAAGGTATACCTTCCTGCACATAAACAATCATTCCCCTCAACGCAGGCACCCTTGAACTATGGCATCAAATTGTGCACCAGCGCAGGGGAGAGCATTGTAAATATGACGCATCCTTGTGCTTAGGAATTAATGCAGTGCGCGCAGCCAAATGGCTTGCAGCACCACGCTGCGTTAATTCCTTGAAAATGAGGCCCATAGGGAATTAACGCAGCGCGGTGCCGCAAGCCATTTGGCTGCGCCGCGCTAATTCCGAAGCACAGGGATGCGACATATCTACAATGATATGATGGATCCCTTTGCTCTCCCCTGCTCTGGCGCACAATTTGCTGCCATGCGCCGACGCAGGCACTCTTGCACAATAGTACAAGGGTGCTTGCGTTGAGGGGAATGATTGTTTATGTGCAGAAATGGCGTTTTGAAACTTCAATGTGTGCTGCTCAATGCAGCACACATAGAAGTTGAAAAACTTCATTTTTTTTCAATGATTGTTTATTGTTTATGTGCAGGAAGGGGCACCTTCTTGCACATAAAAAATCACAAGATGTGATGTCCTCGTTCTATGTGTGCTGCAGAATACAGCACGCATAGAAAGATGAAACAAACGAGGAGAAATTAAAACAGCCTCCCTACGCCTCCCCTGGGGAGGCATAACAATCTGATGCACCTCCAGGCTTAAGAATTCTCGTAAATCTGGAAATGTGGCAGAAGCCATGGGTGTTGCATGGGAACACCCACAGCAACACCGATGGCACGCCCCTTTCACGCAAAGTGTTGCGTGTAAAGGGGAAATATTTACAAGGACACGAAAAGCCATGCAGGGTGGCTTCACATGTCCTTGTAAATATGGGGCAGCAGGTAGCGCCGCCGGAGCGTCACACAAAATGTTCCTCTTTTTGTAAACCTCAGAAGAAGAAAGAGCCTTAGAGGATGTGCTACATCAAGAAGATAGGATTTGGAAGGTTCAGTAAGGTGAATTAAATTTATTGTGTAACCATTCCACAGCAGAGAGTCAGCTGTAAAACTGTGGTCCTATTAGACTGTTGTAGAAACTTCGTAGGCATGTACAACACCTGGATTAAGTCAAGATTTCTTCTGCAGTGAGTATGTACCGTCATTCCACGATTTAGTCTTATGTTGTGTCCTTTTCAAGACGAGTTTAGGGACTTTTCTAAAATAAATCCACTAACTTCAAACATATCCTGCCAAACGTCAATCACGGTGCTGTAGTTTGCTCTTTTCATCTAATCATACATACATTTTATCTTCACAAACACAGCAAAATCACCAAACGAATTGCGTTCAATTTAAGAAGTACATGGTGCAAAGTTGACATACATTTTATCTTCACAAACACAGCAAAATCACCAAACGAATTGCGTTCAATTTAAGAAGTACATGGTGCAAAGTTGACATACATTTTATCTTCCCAAACACAGCAAAATCACCAAACGAATTACATTCAATTTAACAAGCACATGGTGCAAACGTGACCTATGTACGTCTGACATTTGGTAACATCAGTGCTTAATTTGAGCCATTGCTTTCCGGTGCTCAGCACCGGCATTTAATTGTCAGCACCAGCCTGTGTTACAGTCTGCCACAAGGTGGCACTGTCTAACTAATTTAGAGATGACCACAACAACAGTTAATTATTAATGCTATATTTATTAAAAACTACTGTTACCTGCCGCCTAAGTCATTCTTATAGGTTTGGGGGCCTGAAATAGTCCGAATTGTCACACTTGTAGGAGTGCGATGGTTAGTAGTTGTGGTGTTACTATCATTGGCAGCGCTGACAGGGGCAATGTGTGATGGAAGCTGCAGTAGCTCCCTGACAGGAGACCTGGCACTTATTTTATTTACAAACTAAGCACTGGGTAACATTCTGGTCCGCAGATTTTACACTAGCTATGACAAAAACTTAATCAAGTCGATTTCAAATAGATATCCCTCAGTTTTGGGGTTTCCCGTTACAACTTTTGACTGCCTTAACCAAAATACTTGAAACCTTACAGAAATGACACTGTAAAAAAGTGTATGCCCAAGCAGGAAAATCCACTATCACAGACGTGTGTGCACACACACTCACACAGATACACACTTGTAGCTTTCCTGTAACTATAATTACGGTTAGATGACAATTGCTATTGAAAAAGGATTTTTGTCTAATATCTTTTGCACTGAAAAAACTGTGCTTCCTGCTGTCTCAGTGGGAGCATTTAATATAATTGCATGATCTTGGTTCATCTTTCTCTAACAGTCTGCAGAATTGTGGAGTTTACCTGTTTAGAAACTTTGACTTGATATCGACGGCAGGTCTCGAGAACAGCATATCACCGCAGTAATCTTTCCCTGTGTAACGAGACCCTTGTTTGGGCACAGTGAAATGCGGATTAGAATTGCAAGCTGCTTCCATCCACAAGTGCCATGTGGGCATTGATGGAGTTTGAATTGGCATGCTATAAAGATACAGCTTGGAAATCAGCACATTTCATGCTGTGTGCACCCAGTGTCAGTGGACCTTGACTGTAAGCATCACGCCAATAAAATCCCCAGCATAATGAGAACAGCTAAAGACAAGCACACCTTGAGCTTGGACATTTGATCCAGCGCGTTACTAGCAACAAGCATTCATACACCGAATACTCACCTGGGCCCATTCATTCATACTACGCTAGCAATTTCCGCTGGTGGGTCAGTTGTACTCTTTATCAATATCCCTGCTACCAATTACTTTCCTGATTGAAGAGTAATGACTTACCAATGGACCCTTTGATAATTGGGAAGTTTAAAATGAGTGACATTCAATATAATCCATAATCCTGAAATAATCACTGAGTCAGGAAGTTTTAAAATGTTTATCTAAAATTTAGCAGAGTAAATTACAAAACCACATAATACTTAATCGTATATCAAGGATGAAGCATACTAATAATCAAATCTCGATCAATGACGGTACCTCAGAAAAGAGAAGATAGAGACAGCAGCACAGCTAAAGGTTGCTTATATTTACCTAAAGGTGCGAGAACCAAACCCCTTGGCCAAGGAGTTGGAAGGATAGGTCCCAAGAAGGATGAAGACCAAAGACCTCCGGACCAGGTTCAGGACAGGACAGGTGACCTCTCTATCAACGACGCCTGCGTCGTTTCCCCTCTCTGATACTTCGCTTCTCCTTGCTTCTCTCGAGTCGTCTTCTAAGAATCCGCCGCCCCCACCTCAGGACCTCTCTGGATAGCGAATCAGCCTAGTTCTGCTCAGCATCAGCGTCTAGATCAATGAATGTAGCATCGCTTCCTCATAACTAATTAACTAATCTATACCTATTATACCCTTCTACACCCAGGTACCTTCCATTAATGTTTCAAAATTATGGGCCCACTACTTCTGATTGGACGGGGACAGGGGGTTGATCCTCACACCATGTCAATTTAGTTCAATTTCTTTAAGCCCATTGTTTAAAAATACCGCCCCTCACAATTAATACATTTGCTTTATTTCCCACCCGTCTCACGACAAAGTTTAATACATTGTTTATATAAATTGTAGCATTTTGAAGGAACATCGCGGATGTAGTGGATTTGGCCACCAGGTCACGGCCTTGGATGACGTCCAAGTTGACTTCATCGCTGTGCATTGTTTTCCAGGACGCATGCGTACTTCTCATTGGCTTCAAGCTGCCTTTCCGTTAACCCAGGCCCCATTTTACGAACTAATAGAAAGTCAAAGAAGAAAACATAAAATCACAAATAAATGTCTTCACTATTCCTATTCCTATTCCTATTTCTACTCTAATCCCATTTAATTATAAATCTATCCCGCATTAATAGCGTTAAAATACCACAGTTTTAATTGCAGCATATGCGCAAGCTTTAGCACGTGAAAACATTAAGTAGCCATTTTAATACACACTGCTCCGAAGCAAAGTTTTCCCTCCAAGCAAAGAAAGACGTCATACCACGTGATATGGTTGACACATGCGCAATGGAATTCCCACGCTTTAGCGGCCATTTTGGATTAGACAAGCGTTACTTATTAGTTAAAACACATAGGCAAGCTTTACTAGGATAGTGTTCATGTGTGCATTTTTTAGTAGAGACATTACAATGTTTAATAAATTAATACTGTGAGAGGATTGCTTACGAACAAGTCTCATTCTGAGTTCTTGCTCCATCACATTCATCTAACTCACTTTCTTGTGTTATCAAGTATATTGTGTCATTTACATTTTTGGGCACAGCAAGTATTATTCCATACCTTTTTTCTAATGCATAACTATTACTTCAGTAGACGCTCGAGATGCATTAAATGCATAATTGCTTTCCTGACTCACTACACTATGTTCTTGGGGAACAATAGCATTTACAACCACCTGCAACTACTGCAAACCCAATGACCACATTGATTACAATCACTTTGTCCTGTTTTGCATTGAATTTGGACATCATTGTGGTGATAACTTGCACGACATGCGTGTTGGTCAGACTATAATAAAGTCTTTTTTGCTTCTTAGACCCTGATCACAAGTTGCAGGGTACTGGGGTGATGGTAAAATCATATGCAATTTTTATGACTATTACAGTGACTATTGCAACTATTACAGTATTGTAAATCCATGCCAGTGCCTTGCAATTATGAGTAAAACCCCATGGTAAAGAAAATTACAGATTGTTTGGGCATGAAACCACAGGGAATTCACAATTCCATGGGGTTTTAATGTTTACCACCTGTTTCGAGCAAGTGATAACTGTTTCCAGGAACCTGTGGGAGGGATGCAGGGTAATGGTAAGTGTAAAATGAGGTGGGGTGGGGTGGGAGAGTAGAAGAGGGGAAGGGACGTTTTTTCTGGCACAGATATCGCATTGTATGCTCCCCCATCAAAAACATGGGGAATGTAGCTTGGCTGTTGCTGCAGCCAATACCTCATATGATTTTTCCAGCCACAATTACCTGCAGGAAAAATCGATGTGGAAAAATCTATGAACCCCAAATTTGTCAGAGGGAAATTCCATGTGGTAACGCTGCTCTGCCTGATGCAGAATCATAGCTTAACGGCCTGATTCAGAGTTTAGCGGATGGATTAATGTCCATCAGGTTGAAGGAGTTGTTTACTCCATTGCCCTGAAGGACTTCCCCTCTGCCAAAGTGGGAGCTTGTGTTTGCAAAAGAAAAAAAACGAATGCCCCCCCCACCCTAAGAGTTTTCTCTATTAATTTTTCCCGTCCTTCACTGCCAGGTTTTTCCTGGGGTTGTAAGACAGAACCCCACAGGCATTTACCCAGCATGCCCAAACAACGCAGTCATTACCCTGCCTGTGACGTTACCACACGTTACTTTAGCATGCAAGACATTACAACAACTTGCTTTAGGGGGCGTTGGACTTTGGAATAGTATAAATTACTATCCAACTGCAGTCCACACAACAGTAGGGAAGGTGTTGGGCTTAAAAATCCAACACCAGTCCAACAACGCTCCTCCTACAGCAAGTTGCTGTAGCGACTTGCGTGGTAAAGTAATGCGTGGTAACGTCGCATGCAGGGTTCTGACTTCTTTGTAAAGGTTAGTCGTTGTAAAGACTGCGGGGTAAAGAATGTTTCCCTTTACCTGATGGTGAGGGTCAGGTAAAAAAGGCATTAAATAGGGCGTATGGTGTAATATCTTTCCTTTCCATGACAGCCCGATGGAGTCTCTATTCCGTCAATGGAGCCAACAGGAGCTATGTCAACTGAATACGTACGGCCCTATCCTTCTCTAAATGAGGCAGGCAGACCAAGGGTTTGGTGGGCAGGGCACTCCTTTTCATTTGAAACAGAGTACTCTGCCCGCCAAACACTAATCAGGGCCCAAGTGTTTAAGTTTCAAATTATATTATAACATTGTACCCAGTTTAATGATGTCAAACGATGAACGGCTCATTCCTCCAGATTGGAAGTCTAAAGTGTAACTTGCTGGTTGAACACTGATAGTTACTTTAATAAATCTGGTAATTTGTTTTGGATATTAACTTTTGTAGAAGGAGAGGGCACGGCCTATAGAGGGGCCACAGGAATTATGCAGCCGGTTTGGCCAAACTGCTGACAGATGTTGGTAAACTACAAGCCGATGTTACTGATCTCCAAGAGAGAATTTGTTGTCTGGAATATTGAGCCAAAGGCGCTGACACAGCTTAGCTCATTCAAGTTGGCTCTGTAATTTAGTCCTGAAATAAATTTTGCCGGTTCAGATTCTGAAGCGATTGCGAAGTGGCCACTGCGGCTAACTCTGAGAACTGTAGATGATATTGCCTGCTGTTTGTATTTCTGTGCTGTGCTGCATTTCTTTGCTGTTGTCCTGCTCTGTGATTCACAGGGGCTCATTTCCAAGAGTTGGTCAGCACCTAGTGCCCTGCCGTGAATCTGTCATTTGAGTCAGTCTTTTATGTGAAAGTGTGACTGATAGGGTGAGCAGGGAGTCTAGTGGCTCCTTTTCCTTCCCTGCTCTGATCCAATATTTGGAATTCAGAAATGCAATCAGTTCACCAATGGTCACTTTGGGTTTACAGAAAAGGTGGAAGAGGCACATCCTAGATGACCTTTGCAAAAGGAATGCTATATTTGGCAAACCAGGGTCCCCTTGCCAGTCAGGAAGGAAAACATATAAGCGGATTAGAAGTATGTCACACTAGAGTTACTATTTGACAGTGATCCACTGCTGATAGTTGGTAAAGATGCAACAAATGCATTGAAAATTGCATTTCTTGATTATGCATTTCCTTACTTGGCCACCACCCATATGTATCAATGCTTATCAGAGGTGATTTCAATTGTGTGATCAATATACATATAATAGGTTTCACCCACTGCATCACGGTACACTTGCATGAAGGCTTTTTGGGAAATTGGATAATTTGGCTATTGGCTGGTATTTAACTGATATATGGAGACTGGCTTATCCCCAGGCTAGGGAATATTCATTTCTTTCACCTGTACACAACTGATTTAAAATTGTGCAGACTTGTACTGCATCACAAGCGTGATGGGCATTGCATTCAGTTTATTACTAGTGCATTGCAATATCATGCAGTTGTAATAAGGTAAACGGGATATCCGTTATGTTTGTGATGGAGTACCTGTCCACCAAAATCTAACTCAGGCCCATAATTAGTTTTCTGCACCTACGGCGGTCGTCACTAAGCACTGAACACTTAGCTAAAACAATAGCTGATCTCAGTCCTCTACTGATGTTGTTGCATTGGGGCAAACTGTAGATTTGTATTCCCGACTCGTGACTGCAGCTGGCAGCAATGAAGGGCACACTTATAGAGGCATTATCATGGACTCTACATGTTGCTACTTCCAAGTGAACACAGGCTCTATGTTTGACACTCTTATTGAATGGGAGATATTCAAGTTTTACATCAAAGTAAAGATACATTAAAACATCATTCTGCATCCACGTAAGATGTCAATGAGGCTCTTAGAAGCAAAAAAAGAAAGGTCTTCATAATGTTGGCTGTTGACCAACCCAATTTCCACTTGGTTCTTACTCTGAAAAAAGTTTTATTAGATAAACCAGGGCTTCTTGAATATCATGAATATATGTTGTGTGAGACCACTTGAAAGGTTACAAACAGGACAACTGCTGGCCCAGGCTCGCTTGCTCCAGTGAGACTCACTCCCAGATGTCAGCTCTGCAGAAGGCTGATGTAACATTAGTGTACTCCCAGGTTGAGATGAGCAAACTCTTTGCTGATTATTGCACTGCATCAGACTTGTCTCTATTTAATTCTGATAAAACATTATGCATAGATTTGCACATAGAGCCAGTCTAGGAAAGCTGACCCAGGAACAGGAGGAATCTTTAGATGTCCCACACACTATCTGAAATTAAAACAGCATTGGCACAGCTGTCTATGGGGACAGTGATGGTTGCCCTCGGAGGTTTACATTACTTATCAGGTCGTATTAGCACAGCTCCTATACGAAATGTACTTGATAGCCAAAGACAAAGCATCCATGTCCCTGGAGGCCATCATGGTAGTTCAGTTTAACCCAAAGTATGATTTCCTTCATAGTGCCACTTATCACCGTTGTTGATGTCAATTTGGTTTGCAAAATCCTTTCCATAGTTCTAGCAATGTGGTTCTTGAAGATGCTCCCCAGATTGTTTCATGGTACTCATAGTGGCTTTGTCACACTAGCAGGAACACTTCTGATGCACAGAGATTGTTTCACTTCCTAGATGCTAATGGTCAGACTTCAGTGGCAACTCTGACATGCAGTAACCCCTCAACACTTTGAGTTGGCGCTATTTGTTGTGTGTATTGTCTTAAATGTGTTTTGGTGAAGAGATTAGCACTTGTCTGATGCTTTTGTATTCTGATCCCATGGCAAATCTCAAGATGGATGGGGTTATTTCCAACCACTGGTCAATACTAAGTTACATTACCTAGGCTTTGGCAGCAGCCCAATTCTCAGTCTGCTTCTGGAAGAGCCTCCCTCTGCTTAGAATGGTCAGAGGGGTCCTGCCTAATGCTGCTATCTAGATTATTTTTCGACCTGGTCAGTAATCCTGTCATGTTTAAAAAGGACATATTTAGGTGCTGTTAGATTTGCCTGGTGTGTGAACAGGTGAAGAATGGATCTAAATAAATTAGAACAGGGACATGGACGGCTCAGTAACTATGTACGTGTTGGACTTGGCCCTTTTTGCAGGGTCATCCCTAAACTTTTTGCCTTTCGCCTAGGCTTTTCTCTGACATGGTGTTGGTGGTTTTAGGCCTCTGGGAACTTTAACACTGCTGTCCAGTGTAAAGTGCGTGCGCTCTCTGTGTTACATTTGGTAAGATTGGTCTACACCTGTTTTGTATATTTAATTTACCTGTCAGTCCCTTGTAAAGTGGTATCTCATATACCCAGGGCTGGTAAATTAAATGCTACTGGTGGGCTTGCAGCGCTGATTGCGCCACCCACCAAAGTAGCCTTTCAAACCTATCTCAGGCCTCTGCCATTGCAGGGCCTGTGCGCGCAGTGTTACTGCCGCTGTGACGTGGCACCTACAGTGTGTGCCATGTCTGTGACCCCCCTTTTCCTGCATGTCAGTCACCCCTAAGGTAGGCCCTAGCTAGCCCTATGGGCAGGGTGCATTGTAGGTAAAAGATAGGACATGTACCTTAAGTGTGTGACATGTCCTGGTAGTGACAAACAGCCATTTTTGGTTTCTCACTACTGTGGGGCTGCCGTCCCATAGGAATGCATTGGGGATTCCCTGATAAGTGTTTCAGTGGTAATTCCTGATAGGAGAGGAGCAGCGTGGTCAAGTTTAGTATATTTGGAATTGTCATAATAAATGCTGCACAATGGTGTGCGCAGATTTAGTATAACTATTTTAGAAATGCCACTTTTAGAAGTTGGCATTTCTGCGTGCTATGTGTCTGCCTGCCTGATGTGAATTGCATATTATGATTTATGTTACAGGATAATGCTGAGTATGGTATTTCGCCAGTTATTACTGGTTATGTTCTACATTTACTATTTGTGCTTGTGATGGTTTTGACAGTGGCCCAATTGGCCCTGTCATGTGTATATAATCGCCTGTAAATATTGCCTAGTGCCGGTTGGCACAGTGTATATTGTGTGATTACTATTCTAATGTGTTTATGATAATACAAAGGCTATTTTTATATATAACCTTGTGTGGAGTTCCTTTTGTGGTGTGCCTAGTGTGTTGCTGCTGTGTGTTTGTTGCGCAAACGCTTTACACATTGCCTCTGGGATAGGCCTGTCTGCTCGTGCCAAGCTACCAAGGGGGTGAGCAGGGGTTATCTTCAGCGTGTAACTCCCTTGCCCTGACTAGAGTGGTGGTTTCTGCCTGGCTTAGGCACAAGCCCTAGCCAACCAGAAATCCCATTTCTAACATTGGTTGTCAGCGGTGAGGATAGGACTTGCGTTTGCGCAGTACCACAGCGAGAACTGGTTGCACTACAAACTCTGCATTTAGATAGTCACATGTTTGGGGATTATTGTTTCTGATTTTGTTTTAAGTAGCATTTCTTTGAAATGTGTTTTCTTGTTGCACTATGAGTTGGGGGTCCTGCCAAGGACAGAAACCAGAGAATCTGGAGGAGTTTTGTACTGCCCTTGTGCAGACTGCTATTTCTGGGGTGGCCCCGCAGCGCAAGCTGGAGGAGGTAACTGCCCCTGTGCTGTCTGCTATTTCTAGGGTTGGCCTACAGTGGTAACTTAATTGGCATGGAGAAACTAGCTCGGGAGGGTAGATTATCCCCTAAGTGCAGTTTTAGTTTTCTGGATTCCCCAGTAAGGGTGGGATCCAGTGGTGGCAGCAATATGGAGTCCAGTGCAGGAAGTCCCATTCCCAGTTCCCAGAGTATGGTACCTGGTTCCCAGTTAAGAGGGGTACAGGTTGAGATTCAGGGGCAGTAAGATACTGTCTCACCAGTGTTGTGGTGCACTGGACGTTTGGGTGATGGTTAGCACAGCAAATGATGTTAAAGGGCTGTTCAATCTGTTTTGTCAGAGAGCACATGCTCTGTAATTGTTTTCCGGGGTTGCGCCAACACCTGTTGGAGTGTGAGTTCTTTTGATTCTAGGGAGCTTGCATTGGGGAGTGATCCTAAGAGGAATGGTGCAGGTATCTTCCAACCCAGAGTGGTGGAAGTGGTTCAGAGTAGCCCAGCTAGGTACCCTTATAGTGAGAAGGTTGCAAGGCCTCACATCCTGTCTCGCAGGGGAGGTGTGAGACTGGGCCGTATTCCGAGCCTCAACCTCAGTCTCCAGTACTGGGTGTTTTTTTAAGGGAACACCAGGTAGGGAGCCTAGTCTGTCCTGTTGGACCGTCCGTTGAGGGGGATCTCCCCGTGTTAGGTGAGCTTGGAGTGTCTGTAATCAGGCCTCCATCAGTTCTGGTGTCTGGCAGTGCCACTCCTAAGTGGAGGGTGCAGAAGTCCGGATTGAGGGGTGAGAGGGGGAAAGAGTCCCCAGTGGAAGAACCACTGGGTCAGGGGCCAGCCAGAAGGGCTGAGTCACCAATGATTGACCATGGTGACGCCACTTCTGTCCTGGGGGATCTTCACGCACTGTCAGATGGACAGGAGGTCGGGAGATCTGCGCCAGGCAGACTGTCACACGACACATGAGTTAAGTGTCACCCTCGGGGAGGGTATATGTACTCCCCAGGAAGTCCTGGTTCGCCGGGCAATTGTTCAACCAAAGGGTTCCGTCCCTGGGTTGGGAGGCCAGGTTCAGGTGTTGTCTGACCTGGAGGGAGGGACAACTGTAATCAGTGTCCTGACCGGTTTGTCTTCTAGGGGTACCACTCCTGATGGGAGGGTGCAGTATTCTGGAAGGGGGTGCAGAGGGAGTAAGTCCTCGCCTCTGACCCCGGTGCAGCCGGAGGGTTTAGATCCCAGGTGGGTAGACCAGTTGATGGAGAGAGGTCCTGAACTGGTGGGAGAGTTGTGTTCTGGGGGTGCTTTTCCTGGGAGAGTGCGGAACCCCAGAAGGAGAGGTAGGGGGAGGAGAAACTTCACCCCTGACCTCTGGTCAGCCTGAGGGTGCGGACCCTAGGTTGGAGGATCAGTGGCAGTTTGGAACTACACTGAGAGGAAGAGTGGAGAATGGCTATTATGTGCCAGGGGTTACTGCCCCCCACTCTGTGGATTGGCAAGGACCAGTGACATCTGGGTGGCCTAGGGCCTGGTCCTGGCCGTGGACAACTAGGGAGTACCAGTGGGGTAGCCTAGTTGGGCCAGAGAGCTTTTTACAGAGGGAACCACATGGGTTCAGAGTGGCGTAGAACCGGAGGGAGTCCCTGCAGTTGCGGGCCCGCGTCCGTGTTCTATCGCCCAAAGCAGGGAAGCCCATCAAGGTAGTGATTGGTTTACCCTGCGTTTTGGCTGGAAGGGGGTTGTGTTGGACTTGGCCCTTCTTGCAGGGTCATCCCTAAACTTTTTGCCTTTCGCCTAGCCTTTTCTCTGACATGGTGTTGGTGGTTTTAGGCCTTTGGGCACTTTAACACTGCTGTCCAGTGTAAAGTGCGTGAGCTCTCTGTGTTACATTTGGTAAGACTGGTCTACACCTGTTTTGCATATTTAATTTACCTGTCAGTCCCTTGTAAAGTGGTATCTCATATACCCAGGGCTGGTAAATTAAATGCTACTGGTGGGCTTGCAGCGCTGATTGCGCCACCCACCAAAGTAGCCTTTCAAACCTATCTCAGGCCTCTGCCATTGCAGGGCCTGTGCGCGCAGTGTTACTGCCGCTGTGACGTGGCACCTAAAGTGTGTGCCATGTCTGTGACCCCCATTTTCCTGCATGTCAGTCTCCCCTAAGGTAGGCCCTAGCTAGCCCTATGGGCAGGGTGCATTGTAGGTAAAAGATAGGACATGTACCTTAAGTGTGTGACATGTCCTGGTAGTGACAAACAGCCATTTTTGGTTTCTCACTACTGTGGGGCTGCCCTCCCATAGGAATGCATTGGGGATTCCCTGATAAGTGTTTCAGTGGTAATTCCTGATATGAGAGGAGCAGCGTGGTCAAGTTTAGTATATTTGGAATTGTCATAATAAATGCTGCGCAATGGTGTGCGCAGATTTATTATAACTATTTTAGAAATGCCACTTTTAGAAGTTGGAATTTCTGTGTGCTATGTGCCTGCCTGATGTGAATTGCATGTCTGGCTTTTGAGTGACAGGGGCTGGGAGGTGTGTGTGGCTCCAGGAGGGGCAGGGTGAGTCAGCACTAGGCTGAATGGGACATCTGCATTGGGAGTAGTGGGAGGAGTAATCCCCTGAATAGGTCTCTGCCTAGCCTGTACAATGCTGGCTCCGCCCCCTGTGTTGTGTCTGATCACCGAGCCCCCACCTGACAAAGGGGAAGAGGAGCCTGATAAACAAAGTGCTCCAATTCCCCCTGAACCAGTTGCATCTGGTTCCCCCAAACCCTGTACTGCAGACAATGGATTGTGTGGTATAAATGTAGGGGCTGTGACCCCATGTATTTTGTGCTTTTCCTGACTTGCTGGGGCTTGCTGCTGCTGGGGCCCAGGAGGAACCGCCATGGGGGTTTGCCTCCCTGCTGGAGGGCCCTGTGTGCTGGCCTCCCTGGGCCCAGCTATGCTCCATGGATCCTGGAAGACTCCTGCACCCTGTGAGTGCTTTTCTTTTACTTCCCAGGACCTTAAGGACTCCTAGCGCCTGGGGAGCGCTATATTTTGGGATTGCCAAGAAGGAGGAGAGCGTGGGCTGCGCAGCGCTGAGCCGCCTGTCTTTTTAGAGGGAATCCCTGTCGTAGGGATTCCCCTGTGATGCTGCTTTAGAAGCGGGTGCCCACCCCGCATTGCCGTGATTTCAACTAGCGGGACCCCACCTCGCTTTATGATTCTTTAAAATAGCGGGTGCCCACCCCGCATTATGGTGCCTTTTGAGCGGGTGCCCACCCCGCTTTATATCTTGAGTCTAAGCGGGAGCCCACCACGCATTGCAGCTGAAGATGAGAAGCCGCCGATTGACGAGTCCGGAGAAACCGGAAGTCAGGCACCTCCGCCTGACGGTGGGTGGAGACGCGAGCAGAAGCCCGCCGGAAGGGAGGAGAAATGCTGCAACTGGTCGGTGGGGGCTCCCGTGAGCTGGTGGGAGCCCCGCGTATGCCACACAAGAAGACCGGAGCCCAAAGAGGAGCGAGAGGCTACGGAGCCTCGCGGGCTCCATCCGCTACTTTCCAGCCTACCCCCACCTGCCAGAAGGGGAGGCAGGCCCGCAGAGATCGCCGGTGACCGGAGGAGTCCTGCACGAGAGCCCGGTGAGTGAGGGCTTGGCCTGGCACGTTGTTAGTGCAATTGTCTGAGCGGACCCGCCGGGGAGCGGGCCGCTCCAACTTTGGGGGCAATTTTGGTTTAAAGAGCCCCCAGAGTGGGGCTCCAGAGCACAGTACCATTTTTTTCTGCACAGCTGCACCGCCGTAGCGGGCAGCTGCACCAAGGGGGCACTTTTTGTTGTTACAGAGTCCCGGAGAGGGGCTCAGGCGGCACAGTGGTGCCAGGGCTGATTTCTTGTTCCCAGCTGCACCGCACCAGCGCGGGAAGCAGCAACGTTGGCCATGTTTGTTAGAGAGTCCCAGTGGGTAACCCACCCAGAGGGCACAGTGAGTGCCCATGCCCACATCTGATTTTCACAGCTGTACAGCAATTAGTGGCAGCTGCAACGTTTAGGCCTGCGCAATTGCGCACTTTTGGATCCTGCTGCATTGGCAGCCGAAGCCCTGACATTATGGACATAGGGCATTTGAGCCCTCTGAGAAGGCCAGTTGGCCAGGGGGACTGTGTTAGGTTGAAAGGGCGCCAGGCCCTAATGTGCCGCGCAGGGAATGTAATTTATGCACCGTGATTTATGCCTCTAATGTGGTTTATGATTATGAGGTTTTGCATACTGTGTTTATGCTTCTAATGTGGTTTATGTTATGAGGTTATTTGCATACTGTGGTTTATGCTTGTGAGGTTATTCTCTACTGTGATTTATGCCTCTAATGTGATTTATGATTAGGAGGTTATGGTCTAATATGTTTAGGCTTATGAGGTTGGCGCAGAGTCTATTTTACGCCTAAGGTGATGCTGATTGCATACTATGATTTATGTTACAGGATAATGCTGAGTAGGGTATTTCGCCAGTTATTACTGGTTATGTTCTACATTTACTATTTGTGCTTGTGATGGTTTTGACAGTGGCTCAATTGGCCCTGTCATGTGTATATAATCCCCTGTAAATATTGCCTAGTGCTGGTAGGCACAGTGTATATTGTGTGATTACTATTCTAATGTGTTTATGATAATACAAAGGCTATTTTTATATATAACCTTGTGTGGAGTTCCTTTTGTGGTGTGCCTAGTGTGTTGCTGCTGTGTGTGTGTTGCGCAAACGCTTTACACATTGCCTCTGGGATAGGCCTGACTGCTCGTGCCACGCTACCAAGGGGGTGAGCAGGGGTTATCTTCAGCGTGTAACTCCCTTGCCCTGACTAGAGTGGTGGTTTCTGCCTGGCTTAGGCGCAAGCCCTAGCCAACCAGAAATCCCATTTCTAACAGTACGTATATATGAATATATGTATGTATGTGATATTTTTATAGTGCTAACCTAGCCAAAAGGCAGTGGAGAGCTGTTCATGGTCAACAACAGTCATAAAGTCAATGAGTGATGGGGGTGGCAGCTGTGGACTATTCATGTCATAAAGTCAGTGAGTGATGGGAGTGGCAGCTGTGGACTATTCATGCACTGTGATGTAGTGTTGTTTGAAGAGGTGCGTCTTCAGCTCTTTCCTAAATTGAAGCACTAGTGGGGTGGCCCTGAAGAATACATTGTTGTTGTTCCTAAATTCTGAGTTAATAGATAAAAATGTACAACTGCCCTGTTTTGTTTATTTTTAAATTCTTCCTAGTCTGCTGTCTGATGGTGTCCTGGCTGTGATTGTGCTTAGAATCACCAGAGATGGTGAGCTTGTTAGCAAGATAAGCGGGGTACTGGTCGTGATGTCTTTGTAAATGAGGCAGCTGGTTTTGAAGATGGCGTGGGTCAACAAGGGGAGCCAATATATTTCCATCAGGATGGGGTTGATCTAATAATTTTTTTAAGACCCTGTATAAGACGTGTTGTGCATTTAAGAAGCTCTTTTGGGGCGCCAGTAGGGCTTCTTGGAGGCCATGTAGCAGAGCGTTACCACAATCCAGATGAGAGAGTACAAGGGCCTGAACAGCGGTTCTGAAGTCACTTTCTGTAAGAAATGGTTTCACTTTATTCAAAAGACTTGGTACCAGTTTGTCCTTGTTTTTTTAGACAATGCGTTCTTTGAGGATGAGATTAATGTTCTGGGCGAATCCAAGTGACTTGGCATTCAGTGTAAGTTGCGGTTCGAAGTTGTCAAGGTTAATTGCAATGGATCCAAGTTTTGATATGTGGATCACTCGATGACACCTTTCTGGTGCAGACTTCTTAGTTCTTGAGTGACAGAGTTAAAGGCAACCCCTCCAAGTAGCCCTGGTGTTGCGGATGGTGGCAAGGAGATGAAATATTACAGGCGAAACAGGAATGCTCATTCTAGCAGAGTGAACTAGACTGCTACAAAACCTGGAAGAAAAAATAGCAGGGGATGAAGAAATACTTTCTAAAAGTGTTGATGTGCATGGCAATGCTGAAAGACTCCTCCTTATACTGTGGGTAAGCAGGAAGCTACCCCACAATCCTAAGGTCTCCATCTTGGTTTGGGACAAATAAGATATGGTCATTGTGCCCCGCGCACCACTGTGAACTGCCTTCCCAACTGCCAATGCCTTCTGAGAGGGAAGCCCTCTTTCTTGCAGCCACGCGATGTGGTTGTTTTGTTGGACCACATTAACCACAAAGAGAAGAGCATTTGAAGGGGGGCCCACTCTAAAAAGCTGGATGTCTCCTTGCAGGTAAGCCCCTGCTCTCCTTGCTGTGTTGTGAAGCCCCAGCATAACTGGGCTAGCTCTAGATTGCACAAAACAGATTACCATGCTGCGGACGAGATGGCTGGGCTAGTGCAGCGGGTGTGGTAGGCGTAGTGTGTCTGGCAGGTGCAGTGGGTCTTGTGGGCTCGGTGGGCACAGTGTTGGCAGCATTACAGGTTTCTACTGTTTCTTGTTAGTTGTTCTTGGCAAATAACACAAGTCCTGTCCAGGCTGGGTTCAACTTCAGGTAGGCACAGGACATCCATGTCTAGATGATGTACAGGCAGTGCTTGATGCATTGGATTTCTAAAGCAGAGGAGACTTTCAAGTAGAGTTGTTTGTCATCAGAATTTAATTGAATCTTGATGCAGTTATTTATCAGTAGAGCACCAAGCGGGTCCATTTGAGGTTGAAGATCCCAGGTAACAGTATGAAACCCTGGGGGACTCTGCAGGAGCTTTTGGGACATTGGGTTGCAAATGTAAAAAAACAGGTATTGGTTGGAAAGATAGAAGGAGAAGGATATTGCAGTGAAGAATATTGCCAGTGAAGCCCATTCAAGACTTCAGGGGGTGTATGAAGGCGGGACGGTTGACTGTGTTGAAAGCTGAGAGTACTAGCAATATCTGGAGGCAGGGGTCATCTTAATCTGTGGTAAGGAGGGCATCATCTACAGGGTCAAACTGGCCTATAGAGCAATCAGGCAGCACTCAATGGGCTGGTCTGACAGATCAATGTGTAGACCTGTTTTTTTAGCAGTTGAGGGCTAGTTTTATGGCCAGTTGGGTCAGTTTTTACTGATGCATTCAGTGATATTGACACTTTATTAGCTATTTACTTCACTAATGGGGCCAATTTTATTTAGGTGCCCACCATTTTTTTGTCCCAGTCTAACCCTGATCATCTATGATGTGTAAGGTAGAGTTTTCCATGATGCAATGAGATCTGAAGCCAGACTGGTAGTCACGCAGGAGATGGTTCTCATTAATGTGATCTTGGAGTGGAACATAGACTGCAAAAATCTTGCCTATAAATGGTAGATGACTGACCGGCTGGTAGTTGGTGAGATTATCATGGTCAAGTGTAGGTTTCTTAGGAGTGGAAGGATCTGGCCTGGCTTGAGACCCTCTGAGAAGATCCCTTAAGTGAGGGAGGTATTGATAATGGTGAGAAAGGATTAGCGAGGGTTCCCAGAGAGAGCGCTTTGATTAAGGATGAGGGTAAGACATCATATCCATAAGAAGTGGTTTTCAGGGAGTCGAATATGCCAGCAAGATCTGCAAAAGGTAGAGCTTTGAAACACGGCCATTGCAGGATTCTGCAGGAAGCGGTGGGTGTAAGAGATACTCTAGGAGTGCTCAAGGGTAAGTCACATCAACATCTTTGTAAATCGGGCCAGTGTGTTATCGGAGCACAAAGAAAATCCCCAAAACATTATTTAATTTATGTATGTTTACATGCATTTATTTAATTATAAAGCCTACTTGAGGGACCAAACTGAATCTAGAGCATTCTGCAGCACACATAGAAAGAGGAATATGCATCCCAGGATTGTTTTTGTGCAGGACAAAAACAATTCTGCATGCAACCCAGGCACCCTTGCACAATGATGCAAGGGTGCTTGTGTTGGCGCTAGGCTGCCAAAAGGGCACGAGCCCAAGAGAAAGGACAGGAATGCACTGTACTGCCTTAGATACAGTGCATTCCTGCCCATTCCCTGTCACGCAGTGCTGCACTGCGACACAAGCTCATAAATGAGCCCCTGAGTTCAGGGTTTAGGGGTGGGCAGTGATAAAGGAGGTATGGGTAACATTAGGGTTTAGGGGTGGGTAGTGGTAAAGGCAGGTTAGGAGTAAGTATATAAAGGATTTTTATTTACCTTATTATAGTTACCATGGATGGTAAAGGCATGCATTGTAAAGGTGTCTGCGTGGTAAAGCCATGCATGGTAAAAGCTGCATGTGGCATGTGTGTTAAAGGCATGCATTGTATTGTCATTCAACCCTGTTTATCGGAGGGTTGGTTTTCTTACATCATTATAATTGTAATAGAAATGAAATATTATTGTGGTTGGTTGTATGTTTGTACTGAAATAAACTATTTTTATTATTTAAAATATCTGTCACACCATTAATGTCCTCACATTATCAATCTGCAGGAAGAAACAAGGGATTATTGTTAATTTTTTTATCCCACAATTCCACACTATCCATATTATTTTATGGAATATTTCTCTTGACACGAATGCCACCCTGACTTCAGAATTTATTTTCATTACTGAGTGGTTTCTCTTTGAGCAGCTGATAAATGGGGAGGTTTGTTATTGTTCAGTCTAGTTTTGGACCAGCCCATGGGATCAGAATGGCACTTGCAAATGTGTGACTTTCATTCAGAAACATCTAGAGCCTTCCCCAATCTTCTGTAAGAAGGATCACCTCTTGGTGTGCCATTTTCAGCTGCTGACATTCATTTCTCATCAGGGTCTCAAAGATGCCAAGACAGTCCATCACCTGTGGCATGCTGCTCTATACAAACAGCATTAGCAGATAGATTTGAGCGACATCTGCATCATAGTGAAAAACAATTTTTATAAAGCGCACGGCTGTCCTAGAGAGTAGCCCGGCGCTACGGGTTCATTAACGACTGATCTCACAAGAGAGGAGCAAAAGCTAAAATGCACAGTTGAACTTGGCTATTTAAGTGCGCTTTTTAGCTCCTGCTCCTCTCTTGTGAGATCAGTGGTTAATGAACCTGTAGTGCCGGGACACTCTTTAGAGTAGCTATGTGCTTTATGAAAAAAGCAAAATGTCACTATGATGCAGATGTCACTCAAATCTATCTTCTAATGCTGCTTGTATAGAGCAGCATGCCACAGGGGACGGACTGTCTTGGCATATTTGAGATCCTGATGAGAAATGAATGCCAGCAGCTGAAAATGGCAAACCAAGTGGTGATCCTTCTTACAGAAGATTGGGGAAGTCTCTAGATTTTTCTGTCTCTCATAGTTCCCTTTCCTTTGAGAAGCGAATTGTTTTACAATCAAGGTGAATAGCTTGCTGTGATCAGGTTTTGCTAGGTTTGCCTTGTGCCCTACTTTGCTGAGGCATAACTGGGGCAGAGGTTGCATTTTTAGTTAATGCTAGGCTTGAGTAGCATAATATCAGACTCATACAATTTCCTCTAGGTTGTTTGGCAATTTGCTTGAGATGTAGCTTGTTAGACCTGTCAGCCTTAAGGTGGTCTTTCACCAAACGTTTTGCCTGCTTGCCTCCAATTTTGCTGAATTTGTTTTGTTTGCATTAGGACTCTGAGCACTTTACCACTGCCAACCAGTGCTAAAGTGCATGTGCTTTCTCTCCTAAACATGGTTTTGATTGACTTATCCACAATTGTATAATTGATTTACTTATAAGCTCCTAGTAGAATGCATTACATGTGCCCAGGGCCTGTAAATTAAATGCTACTGGTGGGCCTGCAGTGCTGACTGTGACACCCACTAAGGTAGACCTTTAAACATGTTTCAGGACTGCCCCTGCAGAGCCTGTGTGTGCAGTTTACACTGCCATGTCAACTTGGCACTTAAAACCCCATGCCAAGTTTTAAACTGTCCTTTAATTATATATGTCACCCCTAAGGTAGGCCCTAGGTAGCTCATAGTGCTGTGTAATGAAAAGGTAGGACATGTACTTTTAAGTTAAGCATGTCTTGGTTGTGAAAAACACCAACATTTGTTTTTCCCTGCTGGGAGGCCTACCACTCGCATAGGTTACACTTTATAAACTGTAATTCCTGACTGAGAATGAGTAGATTCTGTCATATTTCATATCACTGGATAGCAATAAAAATGCCTCTTTCCTGGTAAAGTCGAATTTATCATTCCCCTTTTAAAAATGCCACTTTTAGAAAGATGGCATTTTTTGCTCTTAGCCCTGTGTGCCTGCAGCCTCTTTCCAATACATGCCTGGGGTGGTTGACAGCTGGACTTTGTGCATTACATATAGACAGCCACACTTAAAGGGAGGTGTGACTGATTGGCCATCCAGATCCTGATAGTCATCCTGGGCAGGATGGGAAGAAGGAGCTGACACATCTGAATAGTCTGTGTCCTGTCCCCACACAAAGGCCTGCATACCCCCTGTAGGGAATCTGGAGCCAGAGCAGGAAGGAAGGGCCTCTGTGCACTTCAAAGACCCTTCTTTGAAGTCACCCCCACTTCAAAGGCACCACTGGTAAAAGAACTGGTATTCTGACCCTACTACTTTAGTACACTGCTGGACCTGTGAAGACTCTGCCAGGAGGAAGGACTGCTGTGCTGCTAAAGGACTGCCACTCTGCTGGACTGCTGCTCTGGAAGAACTGCTTTTCTGCTGTATAGCCCTACTGACTCCTATCCTCTGGCCTGACTGAGAAGGACTGAACCCACATCACTTGAACCCAGAGTGGCTGCAAGGGCATCCTGGATGCCCACTGTTCTAAGTCTCTGGGATATCAAAGACTTCAGCTCACCCTGCTACAGCAACTGGACTTTGCTTGCTGCAAGTCTTGCCCCGGCCAAGTGGTACCAACCCGTCCTGGGTTCTTGGAAATGGGTATAAAGAGCTGCTCCAGCAAAAATCAGCACATTGATGCTGTTGCGCCGATCAGAACCATTGCATCTCAATCGACGCCGGCGCGTCTCAGTGGCTACGAGGATCATGTACATCGCGTCCACGACCACTCAACGCTGTTGCGTCGCTCTGAACCACAACATCTCCATGGAGGATGACACATCGCTACGGCTGCGAGCATTGAGTACATCACTTTGCCGACTGCTCGACACACTGCTTCCATCCCCTACGCATCCTTGACTTTGCACAGCTTGGAACCGTTGCATCGCCTCCATCGTAAGGATTGACGACTATGCATCATCTCCCCTGCTCCCCGCATTGTCCTCTACATCAACAGATTCGATGTTCTTTTTCAGTGGGCTAAGGCTGGTCCCTAATTCCAACCCATGCTCCATCTTGGTCGGCTAAACTTTCGGATTTGACCTGGTCTAGCGCTACCAGATACAGTGGCGGCTGCTGTCAGTAAAAAGTGGTGGGACGGCGCAGGGGACAATGCAAAAAAAAAGGTAACTTACCTGCCTCCTGCCGCCTTGCCACCTCGCCACCTCGGTGCTCTTCTGCTCCTCTGCTGCTGGTACACAGGCTCCTGGAACCCCTTACGCCAATTCAGATGCTGATCTTATGCTGGTAATACTATTACCCAACATGAGAGAAGCGCTGGGATTGGTCTGAGCAGGCTGGTTTTGCACTCCCACAGGGATTGGGAGACTGTGTCTGCTGTTCTTCACCAGACTGTGCAACACAGCTTGGATTGGAGAAATCTAAGTGCGCATGTCAGTTTGACCATCCTAAGACAGCCGACCAAACTGACATATGCACTTGCAGTGCCCACCACTCCTCCTCCATGCTTGCTCCTGTCATCAGGATGACTCCAAGACTCGACTCTGTGATAAAAAATAAAACGATAATGAAATTGCTTTTATATAATTTTATTTTTCATGTTTGCATCTGCTGGCTCTCTGCAGTGGGGCGACGCTCCTCCGCCCTAATGGAGGAGCTGCCACTGATCCAGATAGCCCTGGTTGGCTCTTTATGCTTTTAAGAACTACATTTCAGTTTATTCTTTAAAAATAATAACTCAGTTATACTTATTGGATTTTTGTTGTTTTGGTCTTGTTTTATCATAAAAATATACCCTATTTTTCTAAACTGGTGTGGAGAATTTGTTAGTGTTTTCACTGTGTTACTTTTTTAAGTGTTGCACAAATACTTTACACATTGGCTATTAAGTTAAGCCTGACTGCTTGTGCCAAGCTACCAGAGGGTGAGCACAGGTTAATTTATGGTGTGTATCTGACTTACCCTTGCTATGATTGTGGTTCCTGCTTGGACAGAGTGCATATCTCTGCGAACCAGAAACCCAATTTCTAACACAGCTGTACAACTGGCCTGAACTCTAAGAAGGCAAGACCATATGTCAGTGACCCAGAGGTCTCTTTGTTGATTGCCAGTGACAGATAGTCTATTTTAAGTCACTTTGGGCCAGATCAAGGTTTTGCATTGCCCTTGCGCCACACAAGGGAGCACTAGGACGACGCAAAACCTATGTGAGATTTATCAAGCCACGCAAGGCCACCTTGTATGGCCATGCATGGATTGATAAATCTAGAGTAACGCAAGGCAGCGCAAATCGCTCCCTTGCGGTACTCTACTCCAAGGAGGTGTTCTATGGGATGAGCATGGGTGTTCCCACGCATCCACCCATGGATTTTGGCGCATTCCCAGATTTACTATTAGTGTTAGACCTAGGAATGCATCAAAATTCTACGCCTTCCCAGGTGTTGTGTAATGAGGAGAAATATCTTTATTTCTCCTCATTTCTTCCTCTTTCTCCACACACAGAAGGAGAAAAATGCCTATCAGGATTGTGTTTATGCAGAAAAGTGTCTGTTCCTGCACAACAACAATCCTGCCTACAACACAAGCACCCTTGCACCATTACAGAAGGGTGTCTGCGTTGGTGCAAGGCAGCCATGAGCTAGGAAAGGACAGGAATGCACCATATAATGGTAAATATGGCACATTCCTGCCCTTTCACGCAGCGCAATGCAGCAAGGTGGCTTGCTGAGTTGCGCTGCGTGAAAGATTGATAAATCTGCCCCTATGTATGGTTTGAAATTTAGATTGGACCATGCAGACTCAAACGTTTTGCAGCGCAGGCAGCTTCAACAGAACTCTCTTCCAGCCAACCTTAGATGCACTAATTGCTTGTCCTCTTTATGTAACATCTCAAATCCTAGCTCTTCCGATTTGTTGAGGGTTTTCCTTGGGGAATGATGCACAACTAGACTAGAGGTGGTTTAAGGAATTTAGTGTGCTTACAACTCTTAATGTTCTCCCATTTATTTATGTATTCATTCATTGATTCATTTGCCCTTTCCCCATAGTGTATAAGTAAGTACCTGTTAAATGTTCTTTCATGGGTTAATGGGTGAGTGGTGGTGATAAATGTGACCAAAATGACAGTGTAATGATTTTACTTGGCATTGACGATCATCCGTCTAGGCATACTATAACCTATGCCGTTGTTTTTCTCAGTGTAATACATGGAAGTCTACAGTGCATGTATAAAATTGTGTCTCTAATTTTTTTTATTACAATCTAGTTCTGACATTACTAGTCACCTCCCATTAGAAGATGACATAACGACTCAAATACAATTAATTATAACCCTTGAGTTGTGTCATGCCGATGCCTGCTGACAGAGCCAGCAGACAATGTGGAGAGTGGGTGGGAGAGCAGGATTACAATAGATATTTGAACGAAACGGGAAATTCTCTTTTCTGAACCAATTCCCTGGAAGCGAACAATCATTAGCAGAGCGGAGACATTTATGTTAGTATGTGTTTGCTTTTGTCCTGCTTTAATTTTCTACACAAACGCAGGAATCGATCTACGTTACTGCTCATGAACTACACCATTGTTTTTTAATGGAGTACATAAAATTATATGATTTGCAACAATTTACTAGCACCATATTGGTATTTTTTTATATTTTTTTTCACAAGAGAGTCACTCTTTGTTCAGGGTATCGGCAACCAGACTGCTGTCACCTCAGTGTTCCATAGCCCTATAAAGGAAATCGTCCTCCGGCCTTTTCTTCCATATGGAATCAAGATTCCTTGGCAACTTACAAAATCTTTAAAATGCACAGGAGAGGGTACGCTCTCCCATAAATCCAAAGTCAATAGTGTATTTTAAAATATTCAACCTGGGTGCGCAAGTGTAAGCAGAACGACCTCGACCCAATAAGGGCCAGAATGTAAAGCACCGGAAGTCGAGTTTACTCCAGGAGGGCTTGGTTGATTTCACTTCCTGCAAATTTAATGTTTCTCCTCAATTAACTGCGCCTTCTTATCTACTGCTCTCTGTGGCCACTTTCCTTGATTTTCCTCATCAATTTTCAAGATTGTCCATTTCAGCAAGAACATTCATTGCGAAAGATTACAGTTTAGCCTTAAAGAAAGGATGTTTCTTTTTCTCACTGCACATTAATGTTTGTTAAACTCAAAAGGCACAGACACCCGAATCATTTTGCTTGTTTTCTCTTTCAGAACAGAGATTCACCCGATGCAATATATCACCTGCTTTTGTTTTCGGTGTGTACATCAGCCTATTTCACTGCGATACAAATGTGGCGTCGCAGTGCTCCTTCAGGTTTGCTGTAATCAGCCTCGGGTGGTTTTATTTCAATCATTGATACGCAGGCTAATTTGTGGCCAGCACGTTTCAAATGTAGTGGAAAGGAAGCCAGTTCTCTCACATCTGACTATTAACAGAGCAAGCGTTTTCAAGGTCAAGTGCTTACTGAGAAGCACCTCCTACAGAAAAAGCTGCCCTGTTACATTTAAATGGCAGTGCACGGCCAGCAGTGTAGCAGTATTTAGATACCCCAAATTCGATTTTATTTCCAAAAATTACAAATGAAGGGGTTTGAATGAGGTTGAAATATTTCGCCAGACCGGGTGATCGGAATATAGGGCTCATATCTGAATTGGTTTGCCTCACATACAAGATTCACTGGGGTTCATTGTCGACAGTAGCAATTAATCAGGGTGAATTTGCCAGTCAATTGCAAAGGCATATATTACTCGTGCTGAAACGATTGATATTTGGACAACTGGGAAAACGTAGGGACTTTTCCCCATATTAAAAGTGGCACACCGGCGGCGCAAGGGGCTTGTAAATAAGCCCCCTAGTGTCTTACCTGTGGCGACTCCTCTGCTAAGGTGGAGGAGCGTCGCCCCACTGCTTCGCAGCAGTGAAGTAAAGGAAACATAAAATGATAAAAAATTGTATTATCATCTTATGTTTCCTTCTGCTGCAGCTTTGCGTTTGAGGCGGGCTGCTCCGACGACAGAGGAGCCCACTCCTAAGTGCACATGACTGTTTGGGCGGCCCTCGGGCCGGCCAAACACTCATGCACACTTCACATCTTCTCCATGCAGGCTGCATTGCAGCCTGCATGGAGAACATGCCCAGGCCCTGGCTGAGCGCCGATCTACGGCGCTCAGACCAACCACAAAGCTGCATTGCAGCGTTGTGATTAGCTATCGGGAGGCTGGGAGCCGGGTGCCTCCTGCTGATTCCTGCATCCTGCTTCCGGACCGGAGTCAGGAAGAAGAGGACGGAGGAGAGACTGTGGCTGCCGGCTGGCCATCACAGGTGTTTTTTTTTTTTTAAACTTTTTTCCTCCCCCCAACCCACATGCCCCGCCTTACCACCCGGGTCTGGTAGCAGCCGCTACTGTGTCTTACCCTTGAGGTTTCCTCTACCCGATTCGTCAGATGAGGCGGAGGTGATGTGCACTTTGTACGGCCGCCTATTGTGCATTCCACTTGCAATAGGCTGCATTTGTGCAAATGTGATCGATTGCACAAGCAGAAATCTAACCAGTAAGCACTGATAGCACGCAGATCTGCTGTCCAGTCCAGGACTATGAAGGGCAGCGTCACCGCTTTTAGCCATTATTGAAGGGACTTTCTTCTCCAATCCCACTTCTCTGCGTGCCTGCTCAGTCTATTTTCTTCTACAGCTAGAAATTCAATCCCCCATTTAAATGTCATGATCCCATATTAGTTTGCCAGACCGAGCCCAGAAGACTATGCCAGCTGCATAAGGTGAATCTGTGATGCTTCATTGAGATGGATAGACAGAAGAGAGGAAAACCGAAATGCTACTTTTGGGGCTGCAATGGCCTATGAGAAGATGAGGTAGGCAAAGAAGGAGCGTGGGTGGTAGAAATTCCCCTACCTCAGGAGCTCCCCAGTGCCTCCCTTGTTCTATCTCCGCCCTTCCCTGGTTTCTGTTCACACTGTACTACTATCACATTACTGACTGCTGCTGACTTTTGTCACAAACAGCTCCTAAACTAGAAGGACTGAAGTTCATGCCTAGCCAGAGTTTTGGGGTGGAAAGTGATTCAGTTTGCTTGGCTGAGCAACTTGAATGCCAGTAGATTTGTGCCACACAGTTTACCTGTTACAAAAAGTGCCACATATGCCAATGCCGTGCACCTAGAGCCATAGGAGTAGAAACCATAAGAATTTTTCGGATTAATATTTCTTATTTTTTCCTGGCCCACCTTACCCTAGGAATTTATCCTCCAGGACTCGAACTGGAAATAAATTCTCTGAATCTTACATAGTTGTAATCTGTGCTTTTTATTTTTACTTCCTTTGTTCTGATATCGCCCTAGAAACATTCAGCCGAATTCTAAAGAGGTGAGGCCACTGTTTGCCTGTGCAATGTCTCCCATTCTCCTTTGTGAATGGTTCCGTACCATTGTGTATAGCATTCTGTTTGTGAAGCACAGTGTAATATCATGTACTGTTTTGTTACTAACACTGGAACTTTTATTTTTACACCGGTATGAGCTTAGACATTCACTGCACTATCAGCTCTTTAATTTGTCACAGGTTGGACAGTTTGATTTATCCCAATAACGATAACTGATTTACACTGGTACCAGTTCTTTGGTGGTAGTCCATTTCCGATCTTGAAACAGTTACCACAATTATTTAGATTTTGTTTTCTTTTGCATGGTTTTATTTAGTTGGCCGGCGTGTCGACTATGATCTCAAACTGAAATAGTTTTTTGATTCTGCACTGTACCATTTCTTTCATTTTCCTGCAATATCACCTCTTTTTGGAGTGAGAGAAATGTAATTTGCAGCCTTTAGCAATTTAACATTTTGCACCAGGATACTTGGGACTTCACTATCAAGATTTTTTTTTTTTGCTTTGACCTTGCTGTTAGGTTTGTGTATGTTATTAGTTCTTTGATCCACTCTCAGTTTGTGGTCATTGATTTGTCTTGTTCTATTCATTAATAGGGTTGCTCTCAGAACCAATTCATTATATTTCTCCAGCATTGATTTTTTTTAAAAGTCGCAACTATTAGATATGTGACTTTGCCCAAAAGTCACATTTTCCAACTACAGGCTGTTGACATACCATAATATCATCCTTATGATTTCTCCATAATGACAGGCTTTACTTTTATATCAGGTCTTGGGTTTGAACACCTTATCAACACATTTCTGATATATCACCAGGGCCAATCTCATGATTTACCAAAAACATTTGATGGTGGTATAGCTACTGCACAACGTACTCTTATCCTAAGTATCTCAAATGTAATCTATTATGGATAGAAGTATGCGAGAACCACAAGTTCCCTATTGCCTGGGAAGTTATATGTTCTTATTTGTGAGGAACCGAATATAACAGTCCCCACCACTATGAAAACAAAGTCATAAAATATGTGTAAGCACTGCTAATGCTGAGTTAATTTAATTTTTATGTACCACCCACTTGGAATTCAAAATTGAAAATACAATTGATAAGCTAACTTACAACATATTATTTTCATGATAGTGGTTTTGGGTTCACAATTCTAGGACTTAATTGATACAGTCCATGAATGCAATTTGTAGAATTCTGTGAAATGTTATGCTATGTTCTTAATGACAGGATCAGAAAAAGTTTGTAATCCTCATGTTTTTAATGACCGTAACGGTCACTTAACACTTAACAGTCCCTGAAAACATAATAGATATAAACATTTTCTGATCAGATCATCAAGAACTTGGTATAGCATTTCACAGAGCTCTACAAATTGGCTTTGTGTACACATTCAACTTTACGATTTGCTGTATTTAATAAACAGTTTTGTGACCACTAGTCAGGGAATTGTAGCACCTCAGCCAGAGGAGCAAGGTCTTGTGTGTCACTTAGTTGTCATTGAGTGTGTCACTTGCACAGTACCTGAAGTAGAGGTGACTTGACCATTAAGGTATTAGAATTCTTATCCATTTGTTCAACTACAATATTTATCTCTCTGCCCCCTGATTTGTTTCTTGAGCCCAGGTCAAAAAAATATTGGAATCCACCACCAATGAATGTAATATGTAAAACCTTACGCTTTGAGTTGAGAGCTTGCTTCTTTCAAATATTGATTTCTGCCACCATTGAAGTTGAAAAAGTATTATTTCCAAAGTATGAGAACCACATCAAAGTTTTTATTTGTTTTGTATGCCGAGGGATGACAACTACAGTGGGGTAGCAGTAATGTAGTTCTCAGTTTTAGAGTGATGTGGTGGAGTGTATAATGATTGATACATTGGTGCAGCTATTTTAATTTTAAAGCAAATGCTAATTGCTCTTTTTTAAAGAGTGATAATATACTCCTGCTAAGTATGGTGCTGATCAGCAGAATCATCTGAGCACTTTTTGAACCAGTATCTTTAGGTCTGCTCTCAATTCTTGCAAACAAAGAATTTAGTATCAAACATCTACCACACTCAAAGTCATAGGCGTAATGATGAAACTGATTATATTGCTTAGCTTGGACTGCAGACTTTAATTTGTCCATCAGAATAGGATGATATGTGTGGCTTGGAGATTTAACATATATTTGTCAAATAACAGTATCTCAAATGTACTTGAAAGCCAAACCAAACTGTTAGAAATGGGGGTCTCTAGTTGGCTGAGGTAGGTTCTTTTGTCTAAATAGGGACTCTTGCTTCTAGTCAGGGTAAGGGGGATACACACTTTAAGTAACCTCTACTCACCCCCTGGGTAGCTTGGCACGAGCAGACAAATTTATCCCAAAGGCAATGTGTAAAGTATTTGTACTCAAAACACACAGTAATACAGTGATAACACCACAAATAAACACCACACCCAGTTTAGAAAAATAAAGTATCTTTATCTAAACTCAACAAGACCAAAACAACAAAAATCCAACATACAAGTAATAGGAATATGACTTTAAAAAGGTTTCAAACAACTTGGCCCATAGAAAACTATGGATGCATGATTTCTCTCAAAGTACCTGTAGTTGCGACAACATTTACTAGGCCAAACTGCCACAGAGATGGGAAGCGTCGAAAAACAAAGAGATGCGTCAGTTCCTGAGACCCTGGGGAGGCGATGCAACAGTTCTGCTGCACGCAGGAGAAGTGATGCTTTGAATCTGGTTTGTATGGGGAAGTGATGCGTCGATTCCGAGATGGTTCTGGTCCGCGGGTGATGCATCAGGAAAACTTGCGGCACAGTTACGATGCGTGGAAATCCGGGGTGCGTCGTCGAGCAGCGCTGCATCGGTTTCTTCAGCCGCGATCACTTGATGCATCAGTGCTTGCAGCGGCGACAGGCGATGCATTGGTTTCGGCAGCAGCGCGGCGATGCGTGGATTCTTCTCGCACAGCGGTGCTGCGTCGGAAAATCAGCCGCAAGAAGAGCGATGTGTCGATTTGCGTTGTTTTTCCAGTTCCCAACAGCAGGAACAACCTCCAGAGGCCCAACACAGTTACAGGCACCACTTGGCAGGTCAGAACTCCCAGCAAGGAAGTTCAGGGGAGCTGGGGTGAAGTCTTTGTGTCCCTGGGACTTCAGAACAGGAGGCAGGCTCTACTCAAGCCCTTGGAGATCTTCCTCAAGCAGGGGGACACAGCACACAGCAAAGTCATTTTCTTTTCCTTGGCAGAAACAACTACTGCAGGCCAACCCCAGACAGCACACAGCACAGGGGCAGTACTCCTCCTTCAATTTCTCCAGCTCTTCTCCTCCGCAAAGGTTCATCTTGATTCCAGAAATTGTCTAAAATTCAAGCGTTTTAGGTCTAATACTTATATTTCAAAATGTCTTTGTTCTCTTTGTGCAAGGATCTCCGAGCCCAGTCCAAACCAGTTCTGTCCTCACTGGTGCAGTATGACCACAGGGGGTGGAGACAGCATTGTGCAAGGGAGACAGGCCCTATTCAGGGTCAAGGAAATCTCCTCCCACTACTCTTTATGCAGCCAAGCCATATTCAGCTCAGCTCTGAGTCATTCAGGAAGGGTCAGGCACACCGCAACCCCCCCAGTGGCTGTCTACAGTGAATGCACATCCCCAGCCTCTGTCACTCCAAAACCAGACAGTCAATACACAAACAGGTAGAGGCACACAGAATGGTTAAACAAGAAAAGGCCTACTTTCCAAAAGTGGCATTTTCAAACACACAATTTAAAAACCATCTTTACTAAAAGATGTGTTATTAAATTCTGAGAGCCTAAACTTTATGTCCCTATCTTGCCCCAATGGGAAGTTATACTTGCAAGATGTTACAAAGCATTTCCTATTCTATCCTATGGGGCAAGATAGCCTTTCAAAAGTGAAAAACAAAATTGGCAGTTTTTCACTATCAGGACATGTCACACACACCAGTACATGTCCTACCTTTCACATACACTGCACCCTGCCCAGGCGGGTACCTTGGGCCTACCATAGGGGTGCCTTACATGTAAGAAAAGGGAAGGTTAGGTCCTGGCAAGTGGGTGCACTTGCCAAGTCGACATGGCAGTTAACAACTGCGCACAGACACTGCAGTGGCAGGTCTGAGTTACCTTTTCAGAGCTACTCATGTGGGTGGCACAATCAGTGCTGCAGGCCCACTAGTAGCATTTGATTTAGAGGCCCTGGCACACTTCAGTGCTCTTTACTAGGGACTTACCAGTAAATCAAATATGCCAATCAGGGAGAACCAATTGTAACAATAATTTACACAGGGAGCACTTGCACTTTGACACTGATCAGCAGTGGCAAAGTGCCCAAAGCATCTAAGCCTTCAAAAACAATATCCAGCATGGCATCAAAAATACAGGAGGTAGAAGCAAAAAGTCAAGGGAAACCATGCCAAAGATGCCAAGTCTAACAGAGACTAAATAAATCACCATAAAAGATCATAGTTAAATCTCTTGTGAGTAACAACGGTTTAGATAGCTTCTAAAGCCTCTGAGTCTACCGTGCTCTACAAAGGCAAAATATATTTAGGAATCTAAACAAACATCCGAAGTGGAAGACCATTTAAATGAACTATCTTTATATCTTTCTGAGTCCAACTTATTGTATGTCGAGAGCATGCCCTTCTGTTCGGAATTGGAATTTAAGTATGCTTTCTCTGCAGTTCATTGCTTACTTTTTGCGGCCATGCCACTTCTACAAGGTTTGACTACTCCTTGTTCCTCGTTTTGGCGTTTCTTGTCTTTAATTCAATAAAATACCATGTGGCTATGCATTTATTAAATTTGTTACTGTGTACCTAATTGACTGCTATTCTATTTACCTTTGTTTCAATTAACTGATTAAAGCTTAAAATTGTTGATTTTTATTACTGTACCCTGAATTATATTGGTGGAGAGAGTTCTTAATTTGAGCCGGTGTTTGCAGCTGGGGGATTGGCTTACACTTTTATTCAACAGACTTTGACTCAGAGCAAGAGAGAAATACACAAAGTAGGAAAGGAGGAGGAAGAGAAAGATGGAAAAACAGTGACAAAGGGAGAAATCAGAGATGAAAAAGAACCTGCAAGAGTGAATTAAAGGGCTGGAGTGTATTGTGGTGGAAGAAAGTGACATGAGGTGAATCACGACTATGCAGTCTTGGTATTTATCAACCACAACATTCGTCAGCGCCAGCAGTGGGCATCTGAGAAAAGCTTTGGGCACCAACACTTCTTATTTTGCAAATTAAGCACTGGTTGGAAAAATACTTAAAAATAGAATTAATTTAGAGTAAATATACTAGCCTTAATGTGTACTTATGTATTTGATTTATAGATTGCAAATAGACCTAGGAGTATCCGAGTGTTTAAAAAGGACAAGGAAGTGACTGGTCTTAAGGGTAAATGAGCTTACAGCTAAACGGCAAACAGAAATATATTAGTAGAGAGAGGTGTGAGACTGGAGGCAGCGAGAAGAAAAGTAGGTAAGTCAGCCCTAAAGTCAGTCCAGTAAATGTATTGGCGCATGTTAGGAGGAAATAGTGTTGCGGGATCAATTTTTAAAAGAACTTATGGATATGTGAGAAAGAAGCACTACTTTGCCTTAGTGAACAATTAATCAAGATTACTAGAAAAGATCAGTAGTAACCTCAATGCGCATACATTTGACCGAGTAATAAAAACTTCAAATTTCCCTGGTACTTTCATGTGAATGCTTGGGGTATTACTAATCCCTTAAATTGGTCTGTTTATTTTGCACTTGCTTTTTGTAATTCAATTAAATTAGTTTGGTGACCTGTTTGCAAACATTTGTGCAAACATCAGCGTAGGACCTGCTGGCGAAAATTCAACTGCTATGCGCACTATTCAACCCCACCTAGAGTCAGTCTATATAGGGCACAATTGTACCTTTGTCCACATGCATATCTCGAAGTGCTTTTAGGATCAAGGTATGAACATGGCTGAATACAAAGATAACATGCACATGAATAAGAATTTCGAGTAAACCTCTTAATTGTTTAAAGGTGACTAATACTTTGAAATAATGTTAATTGAGGAGTTCCACGCGGAGATACAATTCTGCTGTGCATTGAGTGACATTGCCTGAGGTTTTGGAGTGTATACAGCAGCTTACTGCTCGAGACATTGTCTCTGGGCAGCATCACCACCCATGCACGACACTCAACATCTCTTTTCCTGTTGTGTGGTTGGGATCCACACAATGTTTGCGAATTGTTTGCCAGTTGGATAAGCTGTTCACACGGATATCCGCGAAGAGCACCATTTTGATTGTCCTGATGATAACAGCGGGAGGATGTGGGATTACTTGAGCACTTTCCAATCCTGCAGTCTGCAGAAGATAGTATTTCTAAGTGACCTCTGGTCAAGACACCCTGAAATCTGAACAGCGCATACGAAATATCCTATCGGAAGCTTAGGCCGCGACGCGACTGGAATAATACTGTTCAATTGCAAAGAACAATGTGTTTGTTCAGCGATGAGGTGACTGAAATCCACTTATCCCTTTGTCCCGTCCTATGATGCATCGCTGCTATGAAATGCCGCAGTGTGCCGACAGATCAAAGATAGCGGCACGACTTGACTGAACATCTTCCTACAAGGAAACACTTTTAGATTGGTTTTGAACTCACATGTCCAAGGTACATGTCACTTCGTCTTACAAAGAAGAGGCGAGGCAGAGAGCTGTCAGTTTCAGAGCACATATGGGATTAGTTTCAAGCAAACGGCTTGTTGGTTAAAGGGCGGTGTTTCAGTGAAGATATTTTTACTTTCTTTCTCTGTTTTTTCAAATGCGAAACTTGGCATGAATTTCTTCAAAGGGGGACTAGTTTGTGAAACCCGTCACCTCTGGTTTAAGCAGGATTCATACTTTTATATCATAGTAACTCGTTTTGTAGTTTTTCCTTTTTGGCTTTGTCTTACTCAAACATATTTTTGATTACACAACAGAGAAAGGAAGCTGCAGTGTACCACACTGCAATGTTTTGAGACTTTCAAAACATATCGACAATTCAATCTAAATGTTATAGCAAGTTTTTAAATGTCAAAATCCGTGGCCTTCAATCAATTTTATGTAAAAAACTAAGGCCGTTTACTTGTAGTTAGTGTGTAGATGATTGCTGGCTCACATAATATTTGTTTATTTTTCTATCTACATAAATTTGCAATGATATACAGCAAACCAACAGCAAACGTGTAAAAATTAACTACGAGCTGTAATCTGCTTCAGAAGCAGATCACATTTTATAGAAAGACTTTTGAAACTTCCCCGGAAGGTGTAAAACTGGTTGGCTGGCACAGTTCAATTAACATGGAAATCCACGAGGTGCGACCTAACATGGAGAGAAGTCAGTCTCCCCTACCTTTACAGTGTGGATTTGATTTGACCAGCCATTCTTGACAACCTGCTCTAAGCAACAGCCATGATTGTAGGGGGGATTATTAGTACGGAGTGTCCAGCTCAAGGTGTCACTTAAGCACTAGACATAGCACGTTGAGTGAAACTCTCCGCTTTCACATAGAGGAACCACAGTGACCATCTGTGTGCTCAGAGAATGGTCACTTTTCTTTAGGACAAATATTAAACAAGCAGCAGCTTTCTTCATGATCTGGAAGCCTGGAACTGTAAGCAAGAGGACAAAGCTGCAGGTCCTTGCCATAACCCATCGTGACATTCATAAGGTCCCTCACCAGCATGAAGCGTATACCTTTTGGTACAAAGGTTAGAACTTTGGTGACTCAGACTCATCTCATGGTCCCATACTACCCATGGATTCTTGGCATCCAGGTACACAATTTAGGAATGCCGAAGAAGGTGGGATAGACCCGACTAACAGTCTGGTTGGCTAGTAAGGTTCGAGGCTCCAACAGCAATACCTCTTTCAAGAAGTTTCAGCTCACTATGGCACAATCATTCACTTACTAAGAAAAGCCTCTGGTTTGCTGCAGAGGAAAGGGCCACTAACATGCAGATAAATCTGCATGTTGTCCACAAATGAGTAGAAGAGGAGGTACTCACATCCTAGAAAGGCCCATACATGGTTAGAGGCAAATGTTTAAAAGGGAGATAAAACAGTGGCACCCCAGGTTCTGAAAAGCAGCCTAACTATTCCTCACACTTCGGCTGGCATTTTAAAAATGCAAAAAACGTATCTGATTCAGGCGGTGGCCTGAAGGTTTATAGCACCAAAATGCAAACTGCATGTCTTTATGGGCGCTGATCTTTGGGGACATTCAGATACCAACTTGATAAAATCAAAAGAGCTTAAGTTCCTTAAATCCCTGCTCAAACTTCCCCAGTCCGCTCCCACTCTTCCTATTATCTTTGACACTGCCCTCAAAAGCATAGACCATCTTGCTGCCTTAAAACCCCTCCTTTATTGGATCAGACTCTGGTCCAATCAAGATTTGGACTTGCACAGAAGCAATATTCTTGAAATTAGGAGCCTTGATACAGGCAATAAGATTAAGTGGCTCAGTCATCTTAAGGACTGGTTTGCTAAACTGGGTTTGCAGTCCTTTTACATCTCTCCCGAATGTATCACCTCCAATTCCAAGACCATCCTAAAGAAAGCTCACTGGAACTTCATAATGGACAAGTGGCGCCACTCAACTAATATTGCCTCCTTGTTACTACTATTTCTGACCTGTAAACCTGTCCCTAATTTTGAGGGTTACCTCAACGAGATTACTCCCCCAATGGCGAAAAGCCTATATATTAGATTTTATTTTGGCATTCTGCCTTTGGGGGCTTTTACCAGTAACTGGTCGCAGGAGCGCTCCAAGACGCTCACATGTAAATTATGTGGCTTCAAGCGTGAGGATATTGACCACTTTATGTTCTTTTGTCCACTTTATCTGCGCCCTTGTCCCAAATAGATTCGCCCTCTGTGCCTCACATTTGGCATTGGGAGATTTCAGGTGGCCCGTTGGATCCTCAAAACTGATCCCTCAAGGCTTATTGTATTAGCCATCAGCAGGTTTCTTCTTGCCGCCTGGTCTATACAATTTAGGCACTTCCTAACTGATCCTAAGTGTCCATTTTAATTCCCAAAGTCATATTTTGTTCAGCGCATTTATAATGGGAAATGTATTATGTTAGGTACCCTGCTGAACTCGAATACTATACCTCTGAATGTCACTGATCTCAAAAGATCGGGATTCTGCAGATAGGTTGACTTTCTCTTATTTACTTTTGACACATTCCCTATGCCCGGGCTCATTGCTATGTGACCTGTTGAGATCTCAATTTTGCTTTCTACCGTGGCTTTAATGGGTGCCTGGCACTTTTTTAAGTGCTGTTCAAGTTCTTAGAGTTAACAACATAATTTTAGGAGAACATAGCTGACCCCCTATCGAGGTTTTTGTTCTCCTCCCTTTGCACTTGAGAACCCATCCAGTCACTGTGTACTGGCCTCTGGGCATGCATCCCCCTACAATGTTGCCATTAACTGTATTTTGCTTTGAATTGCTTTGTACAAATTGCGGCCCTTACTGCACAGTTGTTTTTAATTTTTGTGTGCCTTTATTAGAGCATGTGTTAGTAACCGTGTAATTATTGTCCTATGCTGACATGTCACCATGCACTTTACCCGAACGCCTCTCCCTTCTTTCTTCTTTTTGTCTCCTATTGCAATTTACTCTTGCAATCTGTGCCTCTTAATCACTGTGATAGTTATTGACTTATGGCTGCCTCTAGGCTTGTGTCTCTGTATTTATCTTGTTCTTTTGTGGCCTTATGGCCGAAATAAAGTTTTTTACTACTACTATGGTGGAGATCCTGCAGTTGGCCAGAGTTAAATAGGATGTGTATGAGACCACTGTAACACATTGGGGATAAACAGGAGAGCCAAGGACTGCTGCATGTGACACAGTCACCTCCTGAAGGGACTGAGACCCAGCCACAGCTGCAAGCTGTTGAAAGCCTTGTAAGAGTCAAACCAAAATATGACCGTTTTTTGGGTTAGTGCCTTTAACAGGAGATCCCCTTTACTGTGCCTAAAAATTATCGTGTCAATCAAATGAATTATGTTCAAAGATCTCTTTGTTGTTTTCCGGTGAATATTTTTACAAACATGACCTCTTCTATGGGCCACCAGACGATATGCAGGAAATATAATATTCCCTATATGCTTACATTTCAATGACAGCCACCAATCACAGTCTTTTTGCCAAAACACATTGCCACATAAAATGGTCTGCACAGTAGTATAACCACCACTGCAACGTTTATTAAACAAACATAAGGGGCTAGCCAAACAGGCAAATAAACTAAAGCAACGACATACCTGAAGCAAGCGAAAGCAAAGTTAACAGAATCACTTCTTTCATACCCCACAGCCATTCTGTACCACTCTGAAATATCCACTCACTTCCCATCTCCCTTCTATGCACTTATTTTTGCTTTCTCTGCTCTGTACCACCTTTTGCAGTCGCTCTCCCTTTCCTGATCCATGTCTCCCTTTTCTCTCCTTCTCTATTGCACAAAACATTTTCCTGCACCCTCTGTAATCTTTCCCCTTCAGCTGCTCCTTGCTCTGCTACTCGTCTCTGCTCCTCCTTGTCCTACACATTTTAGGATGACCATAAAGTCCATAGGATTGAAGTGATGTGCCTGACTGAGTCATTCTTATCAAATCTCCCAGGTGCCATGCAAAAGCGTAAACTACACTATCTTCCAGGTGGCTGTGGAAATGCTGGTTTAGGACTCCAAAACATGGTTTCCAGCAGGGCAGCTTTGCAGAATACTTCTTAATTGAATGTAGACACTAACATCCAGGGTCAGAAAATATAAAACTGTGGGTTTACATCTTGAGTGTCCCTGAAGAAGCAGTCTGTTATTGATAGCAGAATGCCACAGTGCTGTAACCTTATACCTGGTGTGGCATCTGAGTACTAGGGGTGTTTGTGCTACCACAGACATGCAGTATCCTCTTAAACCCTAAACAACGTAGTGGAAGTGTAAATTATTGCTACATATAGATCAGTACATATGAATGAGATCAATGTGTCATTATAATTTCTTATGGTTCTGGTTTTTAGCTATCATTGGCGGTAATTATCAGGCACTTCAGATAACTCTTGCGGATGCTTTTCTTTCACATGCTTGGGGGCAGTGCTTAGATCACTTTAGGTGTTTTGGTGATACCTCTGGTAATGCCTGGATGCTATGTAAATATATGTTTACATGTGTTGTGTGTCTGTATTGAAAGTGGGAAGGCCAGCTGTACTGCAGGCATGCCACGTTACAGGGTCTTCTCAGATTGGTGCTTAGCCATTATAAGACGAAGGATTCAAAATTAGAGAGTAGTAGGCATTTATACCTTATCCTATCAGGGTTTCTGGACTTAGGGGCCGATTACGATGGCGGACGGATTGGAGTCCGTCCGCCATCGTGGTGGTAACCGGGACCGTTCGCCACACACCAAATTATGATGCGACCGCCACCGTGGTGGACGCATCTTGCATTTTAACATTGGGGTGGTTGCTGCTGACAGCAGCAACCGCCGCAATGTTGAAAATGCGTGTTGTGCATTTCACTGCACCATGTGGCAGGCACCACACTGTGCCTGCTACTTAGTCCACTGAAATGCAGGGGGGTACCATGGGTACCCCCCCAGTGCACATACACCTCCCCCCAACACAAGGGGGGCCCGCAACGGGCCCCCGAAACCAATCCCCACCAGCCTTTCAATGGCGGTTTACCCGCCGCGGAAAGGCTGGCTTCCGCCAGCATCGTAATTCGGCGGACGGAGCCTGCTAGGCTCCGCCACCATTTTAAGCATGCTGACCGCTCCGCCAGGCAATCGTAACAATTGCCTGTGGCGGACGGTCTTTGCGACCGCTGCAGTCCTCAAGCGATTCCCACCGCTATCGTAATTCGGCGGTGGGAAAATTGCTGTCAATTGACGGAAGGATCGCCACCGCCGGGCTGGCGGTGACGATCCTTCCACCATCGTAATCGGCCCCATAGTTTTCAGTTTAATGGGAGCTGATTAGGGTTCTATGAGACATGCTTACTTAAATTTAGTTTAGACTACTGCACTATATTATCTGAACAAGAGACGACCATCTTTACTCCAGGCAGTCTCTGCTTCTGCTCCATGCCTTGTACTTATTAAAATAGCTGGGATCATCTTACCCACAGCTTTGCATTTCTGCAAGCGTTGTGCACAAATAGCTGTCCTCACTGTAAGACACCACCGTACAGTGCACTGAGGAATATAATCTCAGAGTACTTAGAAAATAAAAACGTCATTCAGTGCCAAAACTATGTTGTACATGGGTTCATGTCCTGGCCTGTCTGACTCTCAAATTGCATGACAAGCTACATGAAGTGCATTTGGCAGTCACGATTTTCAACTCATGGAAGCTGTAATGAGTGTGGCATGCCTTCAAGCCTTTGGTATACTACGTTCTTGTCTTAACCGCATACAAACAGAAAACATAACTTAGTAGTTAAGCTCTCTATGTAGTGCTAGGCTTCCTCGAGGTCTGTAAATTCTGCCTTAGGAGACCAAGCCCCTCGGCACGATTATGTGTCTTTAACACTGTATATGCTATTCTAACATAACATGTGAAGAGAGGTCACAGGAAGATCAGGGCTTGGTAGGGAAGCTTGGTGTGTAAGAGAAAGATCACATAAGAGGTTAGTTAGGGACATGTACTGCAAAAGGGAGGGAAGAGAGGAATGCATGAAAGCTGTAGGAAGCTGGCTTTTTATGTAGTGTGCCAAAATGCGGTACACTATGATGAAAGTCCAGACAACCCTTATTGGCTTACAGGGCGTAAATAAAAAATCCCAAATGCTCTCTTTGTAGTAGTGTGGGCAAGCAGTTTAGGCTTATTAGAATCAGGTAAGTATTTTAGACGTTATCAAATTTTACATGTGGTACTGGTATCCTATGGGAGAAACATTCACTGCATAGGTACACTTACAGACGACTTACAGAACTGTTCTTCTGGACTTAAGATAAGTAGGGGCCAAGGTCCAAGAAAGCACCAACAGTTCAAGTTTACCTGCACTGGGGTGTTCGGGTGTAGGCGTGCTGTACACGATGGTAGCCTTGAGCACTACACACTAAAGCCAATGGGGAAAAGTACCTGTAAGAAAAAGGCTGCAAGGGGCGATTGGGGTAGCAGTCCAGAAGAACCCAGGGGGGGGGGGCTTGGCTCTTGAGGATCTCAGGACCACAGAGACACTGTCGGTTTACGTAAGCCCCAGGCTGGGGAGCTAAGATGCAGAGGTGTTTTGTTTGGCATGTCAGTGAGTTAGAGGCTCTCATGGTTCGTGGTGTGCCTGCAGAGACAGCAGGGCCACTCTCTGTGGAGCTGGCCTCTCTTGAAGTCCATTGACTTGCAGGTAAGTTTTGGCGGTGGTGGTGTTCTGACTGAACACAAACAAGTCTTGGTGTTTGCAACTGGCTCCGGTACCTCGGGTATTGGTGCTGAGCGGCTCCTGGGGGCTCTGGCATCTCAAAACTTGATGGTGCGATGCAGTAGCGGCTCCTGCAGGGAGTTCCGCCGGGCGGTGACGCGGGGCGGGGGAGGGGCAGGGTGGGGGCTAGTAAAATCCGGAATACGGCCCAATGGAGGTAAGTACACATCTAAATAAATAAAACTAATTTCATTGCGCGCGCTGCATCATATTTGGCGATGCAGCGCGCGCAAGGAAATTCGTTTTATTTATTTAAATGTGTACTTACCTCCGTTGGGCCGTATTCTGGATTTTACTACCCCCAACCCTCCCCTCCCCCGCCCCGCGTCACCGCCCGGCGGCACTCCCTGCAGGAGCCGCTACTGCTGAGATGTATCTGACCTCTTGGAGCAACGAAGACATATTTTTGGAGTGCTGCTCCCTGGTTGGGCCCGGGGATCGACAGATGTGCTCAGTGCCAGCAGGTGCAGGGAATTGACTCCTCCACTCCAAGGGAGATGTTGCTGGGTCAATGAAGTGCTGGGTTGACCTCCAAGGGTTTGGGGAGGCTGTGTGTCGGTCATTGTTGGGAGAGCAGCTGCCAGGCAGGGTTTTGCGATAAGTTAGGTGCTGGTCCACAGTTCTCACGTCTTTGGCTCTACTTTGTCCTTCTTCTTTCAGGCAGACAAATCTGAGTTCCTGGTGTCAGGGGGCCACCTAAATACTAAGGGGCAGATTTACAAGAACTGGCGCATCTCTGCATATTAGCAGAGATGTGTCAGTTCATTTGCGTCCCGTAAAAAAATCCTTGCGCCTCCATGGATGCGTCGCATTTACAATGCGGCGCTCCGTGGCGCAAGGATAGACAGATGCGTGACGCATCTTTTGGCATACAGGCAGCGCATTGCTGGAGTCGTGTCGCAAGCACGACGCAACTCCAGCAATGGTTAGGAATGCCTATTCCTAACATGCTGCGCCACTCCTTACGCCTGTTTCAAGCAGGCGTAAGGTTTTGACGCAGTGGCGTCGTAAAAGTGACTCAGTGAAATCTTGTAGATTTCACTGCCTTACTTTTACGAGGCTTTCTCACGTCGGAATGCCCACCCTGCATACATTATACCTGATGCAGGTATAATGTAGGGCAGGGCTTTACAATGTGACGCATCTCCCTAGATGCGTCACGTTGTAAGTATGTCGCATCGTGGCGCATTGTTTACGACGCGGCTGCGTCACAGAAATGACGCAACAGCGGCGTAAAGTTGTCACAAGTGCTTGGAGATCTGCCCCTAAATTTAGGGGTGTTAAGTGGAGTAAAGGGAAGTAACCAATGGGCTACTTACCCCTGGGGTCACTACACCCCCTATATGACCACTTCCTGTGGGGAGTGGGCATACCTCTGTTCCAGAGTTTCTAATTCCACCAAAAACAAGATGGTAGAACTCTTCTTTCGCGGAGCACATCAGGTAGCCCACTTTAGGGGGGTGACTAGCCTGGAGGTGCAACACGCCTATTGCATAGCTAAATTCCCACCTGTCCTTATGCAAAATGGGCCTAAGGGCAGATGCTAGCATCTCCTAGGTATGGGGGAAGCTGGGGTCGCATATCAATGGTGGTAGGGGCTTTGAAGCCCCTGGCCTTGATATTCCAAATGACTAGCCATCCTGCTGGAGGAGGTGTGAACAACTTCTTTCAGAACAGGCATTGTTTTGTGCCTGTTGGACTTGGGCCTTTTTGGCAGGTTCACCCCTGAACTTTTTGCCTTAAGCTCTGACATAGTGGTAGTGATTTTTGGCCTCTGCGCACTTTAGCACTGTGGCCCAGTGTAAAGTGCGTGCGCGCTCTGAGTGCGTATGGTGAGATTAGCCTGCCCTCCCATAGGAATGCCTGGGGGATATGTGTGTCCATGGTGATTCCTGGTATGAGGGGAGTGCAGGGTCGAGTTTAGTATGTGCGAACTCGTGAGAATAAATGCTGCGCAATGGTGTGCGCAGATTTATTATGACTAGTGTAGAAATGCCACTTCTAGAAGTTGGCATTTCTGTGTGCTCTGTGTCTGCCTGCCTGATGTGAATTGCAAGTCTGGCTTGTGAGTGACAGGGGCTGGGAGGTGTGTGTGGCTCCAGGAGGAGCAGGGTGAGTCAGCGCAGGGCTGAATGGAGAGATCTCCATGTAGATGGGTGGGAGGAGTTGCACCTGGGACCTGAATAGGACTGTGCCTTCCCTCTACAATGCTGGCTCCACCTCCTGTGGTGCGTCTGATGTCCCTAGCCTACACTATGAAAAGGAGAGAGGAGCTGAGCAAAACAAAGTGATCCAACGCTCCCCTAAACCAGTTGTATCTGGTTCCCCCAAACCCTGCACCTTTAGACAAAGGAAAAGGGTGTATAAAAGAAGGGTCTGTGACCCCATGAAAGGTTCAGTTCCTGTGCTGTTTTTGTTCCTGAAACCTGCAGGGCGTGCTGCTGCTGGGGCCCAGGGGGAGGCTGCCAGGAGGGCTTGCCTCCCTGGGCCCTGCATTGCCCCTTCATCCCTACAGGAACTGTTTGCTGGGACCTTCTTTTTACCTGCAGGACCTTGGCCTGCTTCTAAGCGCCTCGTGAGCGCTATATTTTTATTCCCCCAGAAGAAGAGAGGAGCGTGGGCTGTGCAGCGCTGAGCTGCAGCCCCTGGGAGAGGGAATCCCCATCGTAGGGATTCCCCCGTGATGCGGCTGAGGCGGGAGCCCACCCCGCATTCTTTTTGTATCGAGCGGGAGCCCACCCCGCATGTGCCTGCTTAAAGAGGGAGCCTACCCCTCATTTCGCCGAAGAGAAGATCTCGGCCGCCGCGATCCGCGGCCTGCCTGGTTGTGGGCGGGGCCTGCAGACGGAAGCGGAAGAGGCCGGGAGCGTGAGTGGCAGTCGGAGACCCGGGCGGGAGCCTACCCCGCGCCGGGACGTGCTGAGGAGGACGGGAGCCTACCCCGCCTCCACGCGCTCCAGTGAGAAGTCCCGGGTCCCAGGAGGGGGCCCGGGTGAAGAGGAAAAGGTGGCAGAGGCCGCTGATGGCAGCACGGGGCTCCCAGGAGGGAAGGGAAGCCCCGCACTGCGAGAGATGTGCTGCCGGCCCCGCCGGCTGAGGAGCTGAGTCGTCTGCAGCGAGAGAGAGCCGGTGAGTGGAGCTGGCAGGGGGGAGCGAGGTTAAGGCCCCATGCCGGTGCCTCTTTCCCGAGCGGCCCCGCTTGACAGAGGGCCGCTCCAACGATGGGCATATTTGTTTTCAAGCCGTGGGGGTCCCGAGGGCACAGTGGTGCCGGGGCCCCTTTGCCTTATCCCCAGCTGCGCCGCACCAGCACGGGCAGCTGCAACACTTAGGGGCAAGTTCTTTTCAGGGCATCAAAGAGCCCCAGAAGGCCCCGTGTCTATGGGGGCATATCAAGGCACATTGTCGGTGCCTGGGTGGTCCCGCCAGAGAGCAGGCCGCCCCAACGATGGTGGCACGTGATTGTAGTGCCACTAGGAGGGTCCAGAGGGCACAGAGGTGCCGGGCCCCCTCCTTTATGCAAAGTGCCACGAACTGGGCACAATTGAGAGAGAGTCCCTGAGAGGGACCAGAGGCACAGTGAGTGCCAGTGAGTTTCCCAGCTGCCCAGCAATTAGTGGGCAGCTGCTACGTTTAGGTTTGCGCAGTGGCGCACTGTGGATTCAGCTGCATAGGCAGCAGCCCTGACATTCTGGACACAGGGCGTTTGAGCCCCTTTGAGATGGCCAGTTGGCCAGGGGGTACCTGTTTATGTGTTATTAGGAAATGTGATGCCCTACAATGTGATTTGTGCCTCTAATGTGTGTATGCTTATGAGGTGTGATGGCATACTGCGTGTATGCTTGGTGAGCACCCTATTATGCCTCTAGATGATGGCTTTATGCTAATGAGATTATTGCATACTGCGTGTATGCTGGTGAGGACTAATGCGTAATATGTTTATGCTGGTGAGGTTATGGTCTAATGCGTTTAGGCTTATGAGGTTGGCGCAGAATGTATTTCGCGCCTAATGTGATACTGTGCATAATGTGGTTTATGTTACAGGCTGATGCTGAGTACAGTGATTACCAGTGAGTACTGGTTGTACGTTTATGATATGTGCTACATTTACTAAGTTCGCTTTGTGATGGTTCTGACAGTGGTCCAAGTTGGCCCTGTCAGGTGTAAATAATTCCCTTGTAAATATGACCTAGTGCCAGGTGGCACCATGTATATTATGTGAGTACTATTCTAATGTGTTTTATGATAATACAAAGGCTATTTTTGATATAACCTTGTGTGGAGTTCCTTTTGTAGTGCGCCTGGTATGTTGTTGCTGTGCGCGTGCGCAAACGCTTTACACATTGCCTCCAGGATAAGCCTGACTGCTCGTGCCAAGCTACCAAGGGGGTGAGCAGGGGTTATCTTTGGCGTGTAACTCCCTCGCCCTGACTAGAGTGGTGGTCTCTGCCTGGCTTTGGCGCAAGCCTTAGCCAACCAGAGATCCCATTTCTAACATTGGTTGTCAGCGGTGGGGATTAGGACTTGCGTTTGCGCAGTACCACAGCGACAACTGGCTGCACTACAAAACTCTGCATTTTAGATAGTCACATGTTGGGGATTATTGTTTCTGATTTTGTTTTATCCTTAAAAGTGTTCTTTTTTGGGAAATGTGTTCTCTTCTGCACTATGAGTTGGGTGCCCTGCCAAGGACAGAAACCAGAGAATCTGAAGGAGGATACTGCCCCTATGCCGCGTGTTGTGGGGTTGGCCTGCAGTGGTAACTTAATTGGCAGGGGGACACTAGCTCGGGAGGGTAGATTATCCCCTAAGTGCAGTGAGAGTTTTCTGGAATCCCCAGTAAGGGGGGGATCCAGTGGTGGCAGCAATATGAAGTCCAGTGCAGGAAGTCCCATTCCCAGTTCCCAGAGTATGGTACCTGGTTCCCAGTAAGAGGGGGATAGGTTGAGATTCAGGGGCAGTAGATGCTGTCTCACCAGTCTGAGGGGGCGTATGTGGATGAGGGGTGTGTGCACTGGACGATTGGGTGTGAGCTTTCTGTTTCCAGGGAACCTGCACGGGAGGCAGACCTCTGGCTGCGTGTTAGAGGATCTGAAGAGGCATTTGGGAGTGATCTTAAAAGGAGTGGCTCGGGTATCTTCCGGACCTGCGTGGTGGAAGAGGTTCAGAGTAGCCCAGCTAGGTCCCGGTGTGGTAGGAGGGGTGTAGGGGCTCACGTCCTGTCTCCGCGGAGAAGGAGTGAGTGTGGGGCTGCGTGTCCCAAGGTGCCCGAAACCCAGTCTCAGGGCCTGGATGGTTCTTTCAGGGAACACCAGGTTGGGGCCTAGACTGTACTGGTAGGTCATTTTGAGGGGGGATCTCCCTGTGTCTAGAGAACGTGGAGCCTCTGTAAGCAGAGCTCCAGTGGTTCTGGTGTCTGGCGGTGCCACTCCTAAGTGGAGGGTGCAGAAGTCCAGATGGAGGGGTGAGAGGGGGAAAGAGTTCCCAATGCAAGAACCAGTGGGTCAGGGGCCAGCCAGAAGGGCTGAGTCGCCAATGATTGGCCATGGTGACGCCACTTCTGTCCTGGGGGATCTTCACGCACTGTCAGATGGACAGGAGGGCGTGAGATCAGCGCCAGGCAGACTGTCACACGACACATTAGTTATGTGTCACCCTCAAGGGGGGGCATGAGTGCTCCCCGTGAAGTCCTGGTTCGCTGGGCATCTGACCAAAGGGTAGCGTCCCTGGGTTGGGGAGCCAGGTTCAGGTGTTTGCCTGTCCTGGACGTCAGGGCGGCTGTAATCAGTCCCCTGGCCGGTTTGCCTTCTAGGGGGTACTACTCCAGTTGGGAGGGTATCGGACTCTGGAAGGGGGTGCAGAGGGAGCCCTCGCCTCTGACCCCAGTGCAGCCGGTGAATTTATGTCCCAGGTGATAGACCAGTGATGGAGAGAGGTCCTGAACTGGTGGGAGAGTTGTGCTCTGGGGGTACTTCTCCTGGGAGAGCGGAACGCCAGAAGGGAGGTAGGGTGAGGAGACACTTCACCCGTGACCTCTGGTCAGCCTGAGGGTGTGGACCCTAGGTTGGAGGATCAGTGGTAGTTTGGAACTACACTGAGAAGGGAGAGTGGAGAATGGCTATTGGATGCCAGGGGTTACTGCCCCCCACTCTGTGGATTGGCAAGGACCAGTGGTATCTGGGTGGCCTAGGGCCTGGTCCTGTCCGTGGACAACTAGGGAGTACCAGTGGGGTAGCCTAGTTGGTCCTGAGTTTTTTTTTCAGAGGGAACCACATGGGTTCAGAGTGGCGTAGAACCGGAGGGTGTCCCTGCCGTGCGGGCCCGCGTCCGTGTTCTATCGCCCAAAGCAGGGAAGCACATCACAGTGGTGATTGGTCTGCCCTGCGTTTTGGCTGGAAGGGGGTTGTGTTGGACTTGGGCCTTTTTGGCAGGTTCACCCCTGAACTTTTTGCCTTAAGCTCTGACATAGTGGTAGTGATTTTTGGCCTCTGCGCACTTTAGCACTGTGGCCCAGTGTAAAGTGCGTGCGCGCTCTGAGTGCGTGTGGTGAGATTAGCCTGCCCTCCCATAGGAATGCATGGGGGATATGTGTGTCCATGGTGATTCCTGGTATGAGGGGAGTGCAGGGTCGAGTTTAGTATGTGCGAACTCGTGAGAATAAATGCTGCGCAATGGTGTGCGCAGATTTATTATGACTAGTGTAGAAATGCCACTTCTAGAAGTTGGCATTTCTGTGTGCTCTGTGTCTGCCTGCCTGATGTGAATTGCATGTCTGGCTTGTGAGTGACAGGGGCTGGGAGGTGTGTGTGGCTCCAGGAGGGGCAGGGTGAGTCAGCGCAGGGCTGAATGGAGAGATCTCCATGTAGATGGGTGGGAGGAGTTGCACCTGGGACCTGAATAGGACTGTGCCTTCCCTCTACAATGCTGGCTCCACCTCCTGTGGTGCATCTGATGTCCCTAGCCTACACTATGAAAAGGAGAGAGGAGCTGAGCAAAACAAAGTGCTCCAAAGCTCCCCTAAACCAGTTGTATCTGGTTCCCCCAAACCCTGCACCTTTAGACAAAGGAAAAGGGTGTATAAAAGAAGGGGCTGTGACCCCATGAAAGGTTCAGTTCCTGTGCTGTTTTTGTTCCTGAAACCTGCAGGGCGTGCTGCTGCTGGGGCCCAGGGGGAGGCTGCCAGGAGGGCTTGCCTCCCTGGGCCCTGCATTGCCCCTTCATCCCTACAGGAACTGTTTGCTGGGACCTTCTTTTTACCTGCAGGACCATGGCCTGCTTCTAAGCGCCTCGTGAGCGCTATATTTTTATTCCCCCAGAAGAAGAGAGGAGCGTGGGCTGTGCAGCGCTGAGCTGCAGCCCCTGGGAGAGGGAATCCCCATCGTAGGGATTCCCCCGTGATGCGGCTGAGGCGGGAGCCCACCCCGCATTCTTTTTGTATCGAGCGGGAGCCCACCCCGCATGTGCCTGCTTAAAGAGGGAGCCTACCCCTCATTTCGCCGAAGAGAAGATCTCGGCCGCCGCGATCCGCGGCCCGCCTGGTTGTGGGCAGGGCCTGCGGATGGAAGCGGAAGAGGCCGGGAGCGTGAGTGGCAGTCGGAGACCCGGGCGGGAGCCTACCCCGCGCCGGGACGTGCTGAGGAGGACGGGAGCCTACCCCGCCTCCACGCGCTCCAGTGAGAAGTCCCGGGTCCCAGGAGGGGGCCCGGGTGAAGAGGAAAAGGTGGCAGAGGCCGCCGATGGCAGCACGGGGCTCCCAGGAGGGAAGGGAAGCCCCGCGCCGCGAGAGAAGTGCTGCCGGTCCCGCCGGCTGAGGAGCAGAGTCGTCTGCAGCGAGAGAGAGCCGGTGAGTGGAGCTGGCAGGGGGGAGCGAGGTTAAGGCCCCATGCCGGTGCCTCTTTCCCGAGCGGCCCCGCTTGACAGAGGGCCGCTCCAACGATGGGCATATTTGTTTTCAAGCCGTGGGGGTCCCGAGGGCACAGTGGTGCCGGGGCCCCTTTGCCTTATCCCCAGCTGCGCCGCACCAGCGCGGGCAGCTGCAACACTTGGGGGCAAGTTCTTTTCAGGGCATCAAAGAGCCCCAGAAGGCCCCGTGTCTATGGGGGCATATCGAGGCACATTGTCGGTGCCTGGGCGGTCCCACCAGAGAGCGGGCCGCCCCAACGATGGGGGCATGTGATTTAATGCCACTAGGAGGGTCCAGAGGGCACAGAGGTGCCGGGCCCCCCTCCTTTATGCAAAGTGCCACGAACTGGGCACAATTGAGAGAGAGTCCCTGAGAGGGACCAGAGGCACAGTGAGTGCCAGTGAGTTTCCCAGCTGCCCAGCAATTAGTGGACAGCTGCCACGTTTAGTTTTGCGCAGTGGCGCACTGTGGATTCAGCTGCTAGGCAGCAGCAGCCCTGACATTCTGGACACAGGGCATTTGAGCCCCTTTGAGATGGCCAGTTGGCCAGGGGACTGGTGGGTTTATAGGTGTCAGGCCCTAAATGTGATTTGTGTCCTAATATGTGGTGCTAGGAAATGTGATGCATTTACTATGCTTTACGCACCCTGTTATGCCTCTAGATGTGGCTTTATGCTAATGAGATTATGGCATACTGCGTGTATGCTGCTGAGGCCTAATGCCGTAATGATGTTTATGCTAGTGAGATTATTGCATACTGCGTGTATGCTGGTGAGGACTAATGCGTAATATGTTTATGCTGGTGAGGTTATGGTCTAATGCGTTTAGGCTTATGAGGTTGGCGCAGAATGTATTTCGCGCCTGATGTGATACTGTGCATAATGTGGTTTATGTTACAGGCTGATGCTGAGTACAGTGATTACCAGTGAGTACTGGTTGTACGGTTTATGATCTGTGTTACATTTACTAAGTTCGCTTTGTGATGGTTCTGACAGTGGTCCAAGTTGGCCCTGTCAGGTGTAAATAATTCCCTTGTAAATATGACCTCGTGCCAGGTGGCACCATGTATATTGTGCGAGTACTATTCTAATGTGTTTTATGAGAATACAAAGGCTATTTTTGATATAACCTTGTGTGGAGTTCCTTTTTGTAGTGCGCCTGGTATGTTGTTGCTGTGCGCGTGCGCAAACGCTTTACACATTGCCTCCAGGATAAGCCTGACTGCTCGTGCCAAGCTACCAAAGGGGGTGAGCAGGGGTTATCTTTGGCGTGTAACTCCCTTGCCCTGACTAGAGTGGTGGTCTCTGCCTGGCTTTGGCGCAAGCCTTAGCCAACCAGAGATCCCATTTCTAACAGTGCCTCAGACAGCGAGGGCTCTCACCTGCAGGGGGTCAGAAACTTGTCTGTGGTGGTAGGCTGGGTGATACCAGTTAGCCAGCATACTAGATACTGGTAGTTTTTTCTGGGGGCACCCCTAAGGTGCCCTCTGTGTGCGTGTCATAATAAATCCAGTACTGGCAACACTACAGATTTATTAAGACAGGGTTTTTGATACCAAACATTATAGGTTTCAGCAAAGTCATCATGTGGCTGGGGAACTCGTAATGACCAGTGCCCAGTAAATATACTTAAGATGGCTTACCTGTTCACTTGTACCATCTAGTAATTGAACTAGACAGCACAGGGGTATATGCCCTCACATTTGATATAATGCACCCTGCCTTAAGGCTATAAGGCCTGCTGTAGGGATGACTTACATATATTATATGAAGTGACTTTGACATGGCACTCAGTGTGTGTGCCGTGTCGTGTTTTCACACATGGTTGCACCATGTCACATAGCCTGCAATGGCAGTCTGCATGCAATTTGTGTGTGGGTCCCTTAGGTTGACAAAATCATTTTAGTACCCATGCCCTAGGTGCCAGGGGTACTGTTTACTAGGGACTTACAGGGGTGCTAAAGTGTGTGCCAATTGTAACACAATTAGACAATTTTACCTTATTTTAGGGAAAGAGCACTGACACTGGGGCTGATTAGCAGGGACCCAGTGCACATCAGTCGAAAAACATCAGTGGCAAAAAGTGGGCGTGACCATGACAAATAGGGGCACTTTCCTACAAAAGGTATATTACATGGAAGGAGCTATCCAAGCATTAAAGTAAGAAGATCCTGCAAGAGAAATTTGGCATTGTGCTCACTTAAGATAAGTCTAGGAGACCTGTAGAATGTAAAGGCTGATCATACAGTTAAGTGTGAAGGAGCGAGATTACCCGTGAGAGGACTGATGAGGACCGTGGCACATATGAGGTATAGGGAAGGAGAGGGACGTCAAGCTGTGCTAGATGGACATTAACTGTATAAGTGATAGCCGAGGTAGTAGATTGTTCAGTTGGAATGCAGGATAAGGGGGTGGCAGGAGGGTGTGGCTAAGGTGGGTGTGACATACACTAAACAGCATGACCAGAAAGGGGATAAAACAAGAAAAGGGTCATGGTTAGGAATGTAACACAAAAGTAAAGACAGATGAATCACACAAGTGAAAAGGCCAGGCAGAGAGTATTTTCAAGTGAAGACGTCAGTAGAGAAAGGTGTGGTAGCCCATTAATGTGTTTCTAGTGACCACAACAAAATTTAAAACCAGAGAAGATGTAAAATCGGAGGAGTAAGACATATCTTGGCCAATGACAGTTTGTGCTATCCCTTCACATCGAATATTTTATAAGCTGCATTTAAATTGCAACCCTCTTCATGTCTGCAGCCTATGCATATTTTTATTTTTTGACCCATTGGATTTACTGATGAGAAATTCATGTTACGTGTCCAAACCAGGAAATGCAGGACATGAAGAATCAGCCTCATCATATCTAATGATCAGACTGGAAGCCTCTATTCTGCTTTCAGATATGTGGCATGGTACCCTCAGCTCACAGGAACCGTTGCCATGCCAAAGTTAATCATACCTGGTCCAGCTTGAGGAGGACTTCAAGGCCAAGGATCTTCTCTATGCTTGTCTTAATTTGATTCATCCTTGTATGCAAGGTAGAGTTGATGGTGGCAAAATGGGGAGTTTACATCTTGGAGTCACTAAATCCTCCCGTTTGATTGGGATTTACTCTCAGACCACCAATCCACCATCTATCATTGCTCAGAAACCTACTTCCGAAAAGCGGTTTGTGATACATCTTACTAGACGGTACTCCTGTGCTGTATAGGATGCTTGCCATACTTTCAGTGCAAATACAGTGCAAAATCTAGGAAAAATATTTATCTGTTCAAAACAATCTATCAAAACTAAAATATTAAATGAAGAAGCGATTAAAAATAAAAAAGCAACAGATCAGACCTGAAATTTGTTTATGCCCTTTCCTGGGGGTTTAATTGCTTGCAAATATTTCAGACAGAATTTACATTCCACCTTTGCAGCAAGCAGCACAGATTATGGTGTGATACCACCAGCAGCATGCCTTGATCCGTTCTAGTGCACGCCAGCGCTTTAAAACAAACAGAAGTCAACCTCATCTGAAACACAAACTGGAGAAAGGAAATATGTTCCTCACAGTGCCAGGAGAATGTAAGCCGTCTAAGTTATTCGAATGAATAATTGATGGAGCAAAGAGGGCGAAAGAGGCATAAAAGCATGTCGTAAATTCAGCCTTTGAAAGACAAGACATTATCATTCACACTGGCTGTAAGGGGGAAAGAAACCTCTGCCTCTTCTAATAGAGATGAGACTATTTCACCCGGAGTCCTTTGCTTCCCTTTTCAGAGAGATATGGATTTATCAAGAGACACCAGCAGCATTAACAGGAAAAAACAACAGTTTAGAAACTAACACTCATTTTATGGCAGAAGAGTTTGAAGATACGCAAGAGCAACTCTCCATGCCTCGATGATAGGTTTGGCAGTCTTCCTAAGACAGAGGGCTCAAGAGAGCAAGGGCTTCCTTTAGAAGGCAAAGGTGATGGCAGTGCCTCCTGTCTTCTTGCATACAACCACCCCAGCCGGCTTTGCTTGCAAGCCCTATGACGACAATTCATTTATAGTAGGTGATTGATTGTGCCTATTAATCATTTCCATCCACTAAAATGGTGCAATCTCGAGATTTCTGTAATGAATGCTTGTAAAACCCTGCAGTGGGTGGTACCAGAACATCATTGCGAGAACATCCCCTGGCATAAATCCCATGACATCAATATAATCTACCAAAATATTGCCCCATAGGTCTTAATAAAACAAAACTTGCAGCTAGTGGGAATTTTGTAATAGGAGTGTAGGACGAGATATTAATGTCAGATGATATTTCTGACATCCTGCCCCATGTAGTGGCTTTTCTTGGGTGCCAATAGTTGATTTACACCTCTTCCTGTCATTCCCTGGGGTCAAAGGGTGCGAGTTATATCTTGTAAACAATCTAAACTATATGTAATTGTCTGCTGAAATAGGGAAGAGAACGGCAGTGATATATGATATTGCAAATTTTCATGATGTAATTGGGGTCTTATGAGATGAGCACAGTTTGCCTTAACTCACACATGGACCCACCTTCCATTTCTTAACCATATCTTGAAATCTCATAATACGTATGTTTGCATTGTCTGGTCTGTGATATTACTTCCACTATCCCCGACATTTAGGGAAATATTACTACTGAAAGGCGTTATATGTCCTACCACCCGGGGCACTAGCCAGAGTTTCCCAAACTGTGGGTCGCGACCGATTTTTGGTGCCAATAAATAAAGATGCCCCTAAATTCTGTATTTATCTGTCACATTTGTTGCACTTCAAAGAAAGAGGTAAATTGTCAGGCTATCTCTCTTTTTGCTTATTTTTAACATGGGTGTAAGTTTATGAACTCTCTCACTTTGCAGTCAGGGAAAGAAAAGTGAATTACGTGACAACCCTGCTGGTGTACATGAAGTGTGAAAGGAAAGCTGAAGGATGTCATTTTTTCTCGTAGATTTCACTGCGTCACTTCTACGAGGCTTTCCTGAGTGGGAACGCCCACCATACATACATTATACCTGATGCAGGAATAATGTGACGCAGGGCTTTACAACGTGATGCATCTCCCTAGATGCGTCACAATGTAAATGGGCCACAACATGGCGTATTGTTTACGCTGTGACACAAAAAGTGACACAACGGCGGAGTAAAAGTGACGCAAGGGATTGTAAATCTGCCCCAAAGATTTTAGTAGGATCAGAACAAATCAAAACATTTTACTTGGTGATGCACAAATGATAAATATTCACTGAAACCTGATTTCGCACATTATCATTTGTGTGCAAAATAGTTTCATCTATAAAACTGTATGTCAGTGAAAATGTAGTGGCCATTTCAATGGAAAATGTGCTATCTGCAAATGGCAATACTCACATAATGTTCTAGTTACATTAAAAAATTGCCCGCCTCATGTCCAATAAAACTAGGTGCGTTTTGAAAGTTTGTCGTAATAAAAAGTGAGTCATGGTTCTAAAAAGTTGGGGACGCACTGAGCTGCACCACTTTTCTTGGCCATTGCCTTAACTGTGTGCAGTAGAATGTATATTTACAGTCCAGATTCGGGTAGTCATTTTCCGTTTCCATGGACATTGGGAAGGGACATTATTAGAACACAACCTTGCTTCCTTCTGAAATAATTTGAACAATTCACCAAAGAAGAGAAGCAAGCTATGATAAAGTAATTATTGCAATGGCTGCCCTTGAAAATGAACACATTGAACACTCCGAGAATCGTTAAATGAATATTTTCAACCGAGAATGAAGTCATAGGTAGAAACTTTAGACATGAACCTTTTTACTGGGAAATGGCATTTCGGGGTAAATGTAATATATGCTTAATAAATTAATATGTATACATGTTGTATGATTTCTAACGCGTATTAAAGAGAATTGTCTTAGATATTTTAAAAATTGGTGATATCTTTTGACTGTATGGACCCAACCACATATTACTCTTAACTGAGCTGCAATTAACTTCAATATTTTGCTGTGAGGAGCGAGATTCTAAAAGGTGAAAGTACTTTGCTGCTCTCTCCATTGACCAATCAGGTGAGAATCTTTGGTCTGGGAAAATGCTTGGTTTGTATTCCATCTGAAGCCTCACTGTGAACTCAGTATATAAATGAGAAGCTGAAGGCAAAGTCATAAGGAATGGAAAGAAAGAGCTTAGTGTGGGAAAAAGGGAAACAAAGAGAAAAAGAGAAGGAAAAAGTGAGAGAGAATGAGAAAGAAAGAGAGAGGAAGAGAAAATGAGAGAGAAAGAAAGAGAGAGAGAAAAGATAAAAAGAGGGAGTGAGAGGGAAGCAGAGGGAAATAGAAAGTGAGGGCAAAGAAGGAGAGAGAAAGTGACAGAGAATCACAAATGTAAACACCTTTTTAATGCAGATGTTCATTTTTGCCTGGAAATAACCCTACTGACAGCCAGCTCCATGGGATTCAGTTTTAGATGAAGGCGCCTGCCATAAAGAAGGCTCCTCAGCCTCCAGTAGCAGCGGCAGAGAATGTGCATGTTGCAGTCTTAAAGGAGACTAGTGGCTGATATTTTGAATGAAAATAATACGAATATTATTCATAGAAAACTTTGCAACTTAGGGATTGTTAGACCTGGCATCCTTGGCGTGGGTCTCCCTTCCATTTTTTCGTAATGCCTCCACTGTTGCCGATATGTTTTTGCTGGACTAGATGCTCATGGGCACTTTGCCACTGCTAATCAGTGCCAAAGTGGAAGTGCTCCCTATCGTGAATTGATGTATGTATTAGTGACTCCATGATTGGATGATTGGTTTACTTGTCAGTCCCTAGTACCATGCACTGAGTGTGCCCAGGGCTTGTAAATCCAATGCTGCTGGTGGGCTTGCAGCACGGGTTGTGCCACCCACAGAAGCAGCTTGTAAAGTGTGTCTCAGGCCTGCCATTGCAGAGCCTGTGTGCAGCCTAGGGCTGCCATGTCGACTTGGTGAGTGCACCCACTTACCAGTCCCTAAACCTTCCCTTTACTGCATGTTGGTCACCCCTAAAGTAGGCCCTAGGGCAGGGTACATTGTAAGTATAAGGTAGGACATGCCCTGGTGTGTGTGGCATGTCCTAATAGTGAATTACAGCCATTTTCGTTTTTCACTATTGCAAGGCTACCTGCGCCCCATAGGCCAGAATGGGCAGACTGACTATTACACCTTATAGTCAGAACTGACCCAGGGAACATGGTAGAAAAACGAATTTAGTATGCCTGAACTCAGGATGATAAAATACATCTTTTAGTGAAGTTGGTTTTAACATTCTGTGTTTGAAAATACCACTTTTAGAAGGTGGGTATTTTCTTGCCTAACTATCCAAGCCTGCCTCTGCTTGGTTGTGTATTCCTTGTCTGGAGATTGAGTGACAGGGGCTGGGGGTGGCTACAGGAGACAGAGTGAGTCAGCACAGGGCTGAATAGAAAGATCTGCATCCAGAGTGGAGGGAGGAGTTGCACCTGGGTCTGAATAGGGCTGTGCCTGCCTTCCACAATGCTGGCTCCACCTCCTGCCGGGCGGCTGAGCACTCTGCCCCACATTCTGAAAGGAAAGAAGGAGTCAGAAAAACAAAGTGCTCCAGGACTGACCAGAACTGGTTTTGGGCTAGGCAGAGGCCTCTCTGCCTTCAGAGAACAAAGAGAAACTGTGTATAAAAAGGGGACACAGACCCCTAGGAAATTAGATCACTTTTGGGAACAAGAAGAAACCTTTGCTGAGGAGCGGAACCAAGAAGAAACTGAGGAGCGACTATCCCTAAGCCTGAAGTGCTGCTTGGGGGATTGGCCTGCAGTGGTTTGCCTGACTGCCAAAGAAAGGAGAAAGGAACTTTTGCTTTGCTGTGACTTTCATCAACTTGTGAAGGATCTCCAAGGGCTTGGAAGAGAGCTTGCCCCCTGACCGAAGTCCCAGGACCATTGGACTTCACCCCCTTTGTCAATTGCTGCTGGAAACTCTGTTTCAGTGGCTACAGAGGTAGGGAGCTGTGACCGACTCTCACGACCGACTCGGTGTCCTGTAAGCACCGCATCGAAGCACCGTCTCGCCCTGCAACGCACGGCCCTGGTCTCACCGACTCTGTCAACGAGCCGCTGCCTGCACCGCATCGAGGGACAACGCGTCCTGCAACGCTTCGCTACGCCAAATCGAACTGGTCCGACCGACACGGTCACTGCTGCTGAGTTCGAGTCCTGTGACCGCACCGGAGTTGGGCACCGCTCGCACGCTTTTCGACGCACCGCCCGACTCGCACCGCTGTCCGGACTGATCGACGCCAGCTCCTGAATCCGGCTCCGTCGCCGCACTGCAACCTGCCAGCACCGCATCGAAGCACCGTCTCGCCCTGCAACGCACGGCCCTGGTCTCACCGACTCTTTCTCGACGACGTCAACGAGCCGCTGCCTGCACCGCATCGAGGGACAACGCGTCCTGCAACACTTCCATTTTTGCATCGCGACCGCGACGAACAGCCATCCGGCTCGCACGCCCGTGCCTGCCGCTTCAAGTAAAGGTACTGTGACCGAGTCTGTCTACGCTGTGTTGGCCCGTCTCGACGCGGTCAGCTTGATTTGTTAGACTCTGTTGGTTCTCGACATCGCCGTAGCCGGAGGAGGCTACCGACTCGCACAGAACCTTGAATTAAGCCTTTTTGATCAGAACTAAGCACTCTTGACAGTATTGTGGATTATTTTTGTCGTTTATGGTCTTGTGATAAATCTATATAAAGTATACCTATTTTTATAAATATATAACCTGTGTGGTGTCCATTTGTAGTGTTGTCACTTGATTACTGTATGTGTTCACAAATGCTTTACACACTGCCTCTGAACTAAGCCTGTCTGCTCGTGCCAAGCTACCAAGAGGGTGAGCAGGGGTTATTTTGGGAGTGTACCTACTTTCCCTGACTAGACTCAAGGGTCCCTATTTGGACAAAGGTACCTACCTCTGCCAACTAGAGACCCCCAAATCTAACATTGGTGGTCAGCGGTGAGGATTCTGGACTTGCATTTGTGACTCATGTACAGTGATTGGTGAACACTACTTAGTGAGTGCAGACCAAAACGCAACCACATACTTTTATAGCATTTTTCTAGGATTTCCTATTTTTGCAACTGCCAAGTTTAATCACTATGGAGAAACCAGCATCAGTAGCCTCTGTTGAGTGTGATTGGGAAGAAGAGAGGCTAGAATGCTACACCCTCAAGCAGCTCAGGCAATTCTGCAAAAAGTTTAAAGTGTCCATGACCGGGCTCTCCAGGAAGGAGGACCTCCAAAAGGCGCTGAGGGCCTGGGTCGAATCAAGGAGTGCCCCTGTGGAGGGGCTGAGAATGCAGAAGGGCAGCTGGAGGGGCTATTGGGTCTAGGGGCTGGAAGACCACCTTCCCCAGTAGGTAGCAGTGTTTCTGCCAGAGGACTGTCTCCAGAGGAGTTGGAGGACAGGAAAGAGAGTAGGATGCACGAAATGGAGCTGACCAAGCTCAAGCTGAATGGGCAGTTAGAATTCGAAATGCAAACTAGGAAATTAGCCCTAGAGGAAAAGAAAATGCAGTTTGAACATGAGAAAGTTTTGAGGAGTTGGAATTGAAGGCCAAAAGCTTAGAGATTACTCCCTCTGGTGGCAATGTACCGCCTGCGCCTGTTGAAGCTAGGGTGTATATTCCCAAAGATGTGGTGGAGTTTTTTTAAAATGATGACATTGGGCAGTGGTTCAAAGCCTATGAGGTAGCCATGTCTTCCCACCGGGTCCCTGAGAAGGATTGGGGAGCGGGGTTGTGGGGACGGTTCCTCAGTGAAGGGCGGGATACCTTGTTGGATTTGCCCTCTGAAGTCTATAATTCGTACAGCCACATGAAGGATGCCTTAATGACTAGGTATGGTTTGACCCCTGAGCTTTATAGGCAAAGGTTCAGGAACTGTAGTAAGATTGAAAGCAGTACCTGGGTTGAATATGTGACCTTCTTTTGCAGAGCCTTGGATGGTTGGGTAAAGGGTAGCAAAGCGACTGATTTTCAGGCGCTCTTTGATTTGATTTCATGGGAGCACTTGTCCAGTAATTGCTTTCCTGAGCTACACCAGCACCTGATTGATAGTACGCTGACTAACTCTAGGCAGCTTGCTGAGGAGGCGGACCGCTGGGTGAGTACCCAGGTCCACAAGGGTCACGTGGCAGACTCCGCCAAGGGTGGGCAGGGTCCCCAGCAGAAGAGTGGGGGGGACAAGGGTAAACAGAGGGAGTTCCATAAAGGGACCCAAAGTAGACCCCAAGGGAACCAAGGGAAAGGTTCCCAGCCTCCCCTGAGAAGAAGCCAGTGGCCCTGACAGGCCCCCTGTTCACCAGGGACCACTGGTATGTTACAAGTGTGGCGCCCCTGGCCACAAGGCAAACGATCCTCGTTGCCCTTTGCATGGAAAACCAGCACCCACTGGTGCAGTCCCCCGGCAGTTGGCTAGTGTAGCCCTGGGGGAGGAGTTGGGTGTCCAAGGTGGGGGATCCCACAGTGTTTTCCCTTGTCTCCTTAGGAGACTCTGAGATGGTCCCTAGGACCCCGCTGCCTGAGAACACTAAGAAATACTGGCAGTGGGTGACCATCAATGGCCATAGGGTGGAGGCTCTGAGAGACACAGGAGCCAGTGTGACAGCTGTCAAGTGTCACCTGGTGTCTAAGGAGCAGGTTATCCCTGATGCATTCTATCCGGTTGTTGCCGCTGACAACACAGAGAGTCACTGCAAGGTGGCTCAGGTTCCCTTTGAATGGGGGGGGGGTCTTGGGTACTCTTCAAGTAGCTGTGAGGCCAGCCATGCCTGTTGACTGTTTGTTAGGGAACGATTTGGAGAGCTCACCTTGGGCTAAGGTGGAGCGGAGTGCGCATTTAGAAATGTTGGGCTTGCCTGATTGGGCATGTGTGACCACCCGGTCAATGGCAGCGAAAGGTGTTCAAGAGGACTTGGAGCCTGAGAGGGAGGCCCAGGTGCCTGCCGGAGAGAGAGGAGGCAGGGGGCGCGGGAAACCGGCCCCGAAGTTCCCACGGTCCAGGAGGAGGCAGACCCTGAGGGGGATGCCCTGGAGCCTACAGGGGAACAGGTAGCTGAACTGGGGGACCTACCTGAGCTGACCCATTGGCAGCAAGAAGGAGGACCCTCCAGGGAAGAGTTCTGTGAGGAGCAGAATGCATGCCCCTCTCTCGTGGGTCTGAGGCAACAGGCCACAGACCAGGCAGCAGGTGATCAGTCTGGATCGCATTGGATTTACTGGGAGAATGGTCTCCTGTATTCAGAGCCTAAGGTTGCTGAGCCTGGGTCAGCCCGTGTGCTGGTGGTACCCCAGCGCTTCAGAGCCTTCCTACTGGGTTTTGGCTCATGATGTACCGTTAGCAGGACATCTGGGGCAGGACAAGACCTTTGACAGGCTTGTTACCCATTTCTATTGGCCCCAGATGCGCAGGAGTGCCGCCACTCACTGCAGGACATGCCAGACTTGCCAGGCAAGTGGAAAGAGTGGGAGGAAGCACAAGGCTCCTCTCCAGCCATTCCCTGTGGTCAGCACCCCCTTTGAACGGGTGGGTATTGACATTGTGGGGCCACTGGACCCCAAGACAGCCCTGGGCAACAGGTTTATCCTGGTCTTGGTGGACCATGCCACCCGGTACCCTGAAGCCATCCCTCTGAGGACAGTGACGGCCCCCGTGGTGGGACGGGCACTGATGGGAATTTTCTCACGTGTGGGATTCCCTCAAGAGGTGGTGTCTGACAGAGGTACCAACTTCGTGTCCAAGTACATGAAGTCCCTATGGCAGGAGTGCGGTGTAACTTACAAGTTCAACACTCCTTACCACCCTCAAGGAAATGGGCTGGTTGAGAGATTCAACCGGACCCTCAAGGGCATGATTATGGGTCTGGAAGAACCCATGAGGCGTAAATGGGACGTCCTCTTACCATGCCTGTTGTTTGCATACCGGGAGGTGTCACAGAAGTCTCTAGGGTTCAGTCCCTTTGAGCTCCTCTATGGACACCCGGTGCAAGGACCTCTGAGTTTGGTCAAGGAAGGCTGGGAGCAATCTCCCAGGAAACCTCCCCAGGATGTATACAGTTACATGCTGGCCTTCAGGAACTAGACTAGGCGTTTCAGAGAACTTGCTGAGGCAAATCTGGAAGCCAGCCAGGAGGAGATGAAGCGGTGGTACGACCAGAATGCCACTCTGGTAGAGCTTCAGCCTGGTCAGAAAGTGTGGGTCATGGCCCCTGTGGAGCCTTGTGCGCTTCAGGACAGGTGGACCGGCCCTTTTACGGTGGTGGAGCGCAAGAGTCCAGTTACCTATTTGGTGGACTTGCAGTCTCCCAGGAACCCCTTGCGGGTCCTGGATGTGAACCGCCTGAAGCCCCACTTGGAGAGGTCCCAAGTGGGCATGCTCTTAGCTACAGATGATGGAATGGAGGAGGAGACCGAGCCTCTTCCTGACCTCCTGTCAGCCCGAGAGCAAGATGGATCAGTGGAGGGAGTAAACCTCTCTACCTCCCTGACACCTGAGCAGCAGGGTGACTGTCGCCAACTGTTGGGACAGTTCCCTGACCTGTTCTCCCTGGTTCCCAGTGTCACTCATTGGTGCGTCCATGATGTGGACACTGGGGACAGTCTTCCTGTGAAGCACAAGGCTTACAGGGTGACTGACAGGGTCAGAGCCTGCATCAAGGAGGAGGTCTCCAAGATGTTTGCGCTAGGGGTGATTGAGTCCTCTAACAGCCCTTGGGCCAGCCCAGTGGTCTTGGTTCCAAAGGCTGCCGCGCCTGGTGCCACACCAGAACTCCGGTTCTGTGTGGACTACAGGGGACTCAATTCCGTCACCAGGACTGACGCCCACCCCATTCCCAGAGCTGATGAGCTCATAGATCGGTTAGGGGCTGCGCGGTACCTCAGCACGTTTGACTTAACGTCTGGGTACTGGCAGATCGCCTTGACTGATGGGGCAAAGAGAGGTCAGCATTCTCCACACCAGATGGGCACTACCAGTTCCGGGTGATGCCCTTTGGGATGAAGAATGCCCCTGCCACCTTTCAGAGGTTGGTCAACCAGGTGTTGGTTGGACTGGAGGATTTCAGTGCCGCCTACCTGGATGACATCGCAGTGTTCAGTGCCAGTTGGGAAGAACATCTGCGTCACCTCTGGGAAGTGTTGATGGCGCTGCGGAGGGCAGGCCTCACAATCAAGGCGAGTAAGTGCCAGATTGGGCAGGGTTCTGTGGTGTACTTGGGACACCAGGTTGGGAGCGGCCAGGTGGCGCCCCTCCAACCGAAAATTGATACCGTTCTGGCTTTGGAGCCCCCCAAGAACCAGACAGAGGTGAGAGCCTTCCTAGGACTCACCGGGTATTACCGGAGATTCGTCAAGGGGTATGGCAGCATTGTTGCCCCCTTGACAGAGCTGACTTCCAAGAAGAAGCCCAGGAAAGTGATTTGGACTGACGCCTGTCAGAAAGCTTTTGACACCTTGAAGACTGCCATGTGCACGGCGCCTGTGCTCCAGGCACCCAACTTCTCCAATGAGTTCATTGTTCAGACGGACGCTTCAGAGCATGGTGTAGGGGCTGTTCTATCACAGATCAATGAGGAGGGCCTAGACCAACCTGTAGCCTTCCTCAGTAGGAAGTTACTTCCCCGGGAACAGAGATGGAGTGCTATTGAGCGGGAGGCATTTGCTGTGGTCTGGGCACTGAAGAAGCTGAGACCATACCTGTTTGGGACTCACTTCCGGGTTCAGACAGACCACAGGCCCCTCAGATGGTTGATGCAGATGAGGGGTGAGAATCCAAAGCTGTTGAGGTGGTCCATTTCCCTACAGGGGATGGACTTTACGGTGGAACACCGCCTGGTACAGAACACGCCAATGCTGATGGACTGTACAGATTTTTCCGCCTTAGCGATGAGAACTCCCTAGGGGTAGGATAGTTCTCCCCACATTTCAGCTGGAGGGGACACGTGTTAGACCTGGCATCCTTGGCGTGGGTCTCCCTTCCATTTTTTCGTAATGCCTCCACTGTTGCGATATGTTTTTGCTGGACTAGATGCTCATGGGCACTTTGCCGCTGCTAATCAGTGCCAAAGTGCAAGTGCTCCCTATCGTGAATTGATGTATGTATTAGTGACTCCATGATTGGATGATTGGTTTACTTGTCAGTCCCTAGTACCGTGCACTGAGTGTGCCCAGGGCTTGTAAATCCAATGCTGCTGGTGGGCTTGCAGCACGGGTTGTGCCACCCACAGAAGCAGCTTGTAAGTGTGTCTCAGGCCTGCCATTGCAGAGCCTGTGTGCAGCCTAGGGCTGCCATGTCGACTTGGTGAGTGCACCCACTTACCAGTCCCTAAACCTTCCCTTTACTGCATGTTGGTCACCCCTAAAGTAGGCCCTAGGGCAGGGTGCATTGTAAGTATAAGGTAGGACATGCCCTGGTGTGTGTGGCATGTCCTAATAGTGAATTACAGCCATTTTCGTTTTTCACTATTGCAAGGCTACCTGCTCCCCATAGGCCAGAATGGGCAGACTGACTATTACACCTTATAGTCAGAACTGACCCAGGGAACATGGTAGAAAAACGAATTTAGTATGCCTGAACTCAGGATGATAAAATACATCTTTTAGTGAAGTTGGTTTTAACATTCTGTGTTTGAAAATACCACTTTTAGAAGTTGGGTATTTTCTTCCCTAACTATCCAAGCCTGCCTCTGCTAGGTTGTGTATTCCTTGTCTGGAGATTGAGTGACAGGGGCTGGGGGTGGCTACAGGAGACAGGGTGAGTCAGCACAGGGCTGAATAGAAAGATCTGCATCCAGAGTGGAGGGAGGAGTTGCACCTGGGTCTGAATAGGGCTGTGCCTGCCTTCCACAATGCTGGCTCCACCTCCTGCCGGGCGGCTGAGCACTCTTCCCCACATTCTGAAAGGAAAGAAGGAGTCAGAAAAACAAAGTGCTCCAGGACTGACCAGAACTGGCTTCAGAGAACAAAGAGAAACTGTGTATAAAAAGGGGACCCAGACCCTAGGAAATCAGATCACTTTTGGGAACAAGAAGAAACCTTTGCTGAGGAGCGGAACCAAGAAGAAACTGAGGAGAGACTATCCCTAAGCCTGAAGTGCTGCTTGGGGGATTGGCCTGCAGTGGTTTGCCTGACTGCCAAAGAAAGGAGAAAGGAACTTTTGCTTTGCTGTGACTTTCATCAACTTGTGAAGGATCTCCAAGGGCTTGGAAGAGAGCTTGCCCCCTGACCGAAGTCCCAGGACCATTGGACTTCACCCCTTTGTGAATTGCTGCTGGAAACTCTGTTTCAGTGGCTACAGAGGTAGGGAGCCGTGACCGACTCTCACGACCGACTCGGTGTCCTGTAAGCACCGCATCGAAGCACCGTCTCGCCCTGCAACGCACGGCCCTGGTCTCACCGACTCCGTCAATGAGCCGCTGCCTGCACCGCATCGAGGGACAACGCGTCCTGCAACGCTTCGCTACGCCAAATCGAACTGGTCCGACCGACACGGTCACTGCTGCTGAGTTCGAGTCCTGTGACCGCACCGGAGTTGGGCACCGCTCGCACGCTTTGCGACGCACCGCCCGACTCGCACCGCTGTCCGGACTGATCGACGCCAGCTCCTGAATCCGGCTCTGTCGCCGCACCGCAACCTGCCAGCACCGCATCGAAGCACCGTCTCGCCCTGCAACGCACGGCCCTGGTCTCACCGACTCCGTCTCGACGACGTCCAACGAGCCGCTGCCTGCACCGCATCGAGGGACAACGTGTCCTGCAATGCTTCCATTTTTGCATCGCGACCGCGACGAACAGCCATCCGGCTCGCACACCCGTGCCTGCCGCTTCAAGTAAAAGGTACTGTGACCGAGTCTGTCTACGCTGTGTTGGCCCGTCTCGACGCGGTCAGCTGGATTTGTTAGACTCTGTTTGTTCTCGACATCGCCGTAGCCGGAGGAGGCTACCGACTCGCACAGAACCTTGAATTAAGCCTTTTGATCAGAACTAAGCACTCTTGACAGTATTGTGGATTATTTTTGTCGTTTATGGTCTTGTGATAAATCTATATAAAGTATACCTATTTTTATAAATATATAACCTGTGTGGTGTCCATTTGTAGTGTTGTCACTTGATTACTGTATGTGTTCACAAATGCTTTACACACTGCCTCTGAACTAAGCCTGTCTGCTCGTGCCAAGCTACCAAGAGGGTGAGCAGGGGTTATTTCGGGAGTGTACCTACTTTCCCTGACTAGACACAAGGGTCCCTATTTGGACAAAGGTACCTACCTCTGCCAACTAGAGACCCCCAAATCTAACATGGATGTATTAAAAATAACAAGTTTCTGTCCTGATCATACAGTCGGCTTAACTCGACCTCCACAGCCCTGGGATTAGCCAGGTACAGTTTATGGTAACTTTTGTAATTTCGAGATCAGTTTTTATCTTTTTTAACAACTTTATTTTGAATATTGAAGAAGAAATATGACACACATTACAGCTTCACCTTAATCATCATGTAATACTACAGTATGGGTGACAGAGACAATGAACACTCCAAGTTAGTAATAACAGCAGTCACAACGTGTCCCCACAAAATAGTCTCATTTGGTGCCCTCGGCTTCCATCCCACAAGACCCATTGCGAACAGTGATGTTCAGTCCGAATGTGCAGCTCATGGTGAGCTGTCTTCTGTGTCTGAGGAGGTCATTACACATATCTCTGAAACCAGTAGAGTCTGGAACATCGTCAAGTGCAACCCCCTGCTTTCTGCCATCTCCGTATGTAAGTGTAGACGAGCCGCCACGTAATGTCGAATTTTGCAACTCTGTTTCGAACAGTTGCAGTGAGTTTTTCCATGACATAGATCGACCACACCTTCCCCCACCACATGTAGACCGAGGGTGCTTGTGGCGGCTTCCAAATATGGGCCACGCTCAATTGCGCAGCCAGCAGGACATGAGAGAATAGCCTCCTTTGGGGGAGTCGTCATGGGGAAGACTCAATCCGCCCCTGGGTCTCCCAGGGAGACCAAGATTGGATTGTGTGGCAGTGATATACTAGTGATGGAGTGTATTGTGTGGAGGACCTCAGCCCAGAATGCTTGAATCAGCGGGCACGTCCATGTGTGTTGCCTGTACCCCTACCAGTACAACTCTGAGCCCCTAAATATCTTGTGAAGTCGCATGGGTGTGAGGTACCAGCATGTTAAAATATTATAGGCAGTCTCTTTATAGCGGCGGCAGATAGAGAACTTAGAGGTCTTCTGCCAGATAGCTACCCATGTTTCCTTCGAGGTGTCTATGGCCAATATCCTCTCCCATTGAGTCATAGAGGCGTGTTTGTTTGGGGGGTAAGGTTCAGGATGTAGTGGTAGAACCATCAGATGCCTTTAAGATGGATGTTGTTGAGGTATAAAGCTTAGATTGGTGTTTCCTCCTTTGCATGGCTATGCGAGCTGGAGGCCTTCTGGCTCAATGCAATACATGGCCGAACCTGTAGGTGTCTCGTCTAGTTAGGGTATACTTCCAATAAGATACCGCTGTGTCCCCAGATCCCCATCGCTATAAAAATCCCTCAAAGTGGGGGATAGGCCCTGGTCCTACCTAAAGGAACGTGGGTTTGATGCGCCGGGGGGGAGAGAGGGGGGCGGATCTGGGATGTTAGCCAGGGGAGTGAGATTAAAGAGGCATATCAGGAATTCCCGTCTCCCTTGCGCGACCTGCCAGTGAGCCAAAAGTGTGGCAGTCAACAGCAGGTTGAGATCAGTTTGTAAAAGGGATTGAAGTAGACATTATTGCACTAATCTATACTGGACATGGTAAAAGGATTTAGCATGGCACAGTTTCCATAAATGATTAACTTTTGAACAGGTGACACTGAAAAACAAAATTATTGCTTTAACCATCACTGCGTTTCCAAAAACGTAATTATCAAAGTGACTTAGAACCCAGCCATAAGATCTGTGAGTAGACTCTATGGTTCGTGGATATTATTTTGTCCAAAAACCTGAAACTTGATCACGGAGTCAAGATGCATATATATTGCTAAATATTTCTTTCATAGTCAATGGAATTCATTGGCTGCTTATCTGAAACTATGAGCACATTTCTACAAGTGTAATGCAGATTACTGCACCCGTTAACACCCTGCGAATAAATGCCCGTATGTTTTTGCAAATAAACGTTTATGAAACTTATTTGTAAAGTATACTTAAAAGTTCTGTAGGGTTTTTTTAATGCAAGGTTATTCTGTAACCTTAGTGACATAAATACGAAGTTTTGAAGATTGCCTGGCGCCCGCGTTTGCAAGTCTAAGAATGCTACATTTTATTGACTATTTCTTCGAAAGGACAAAACATACTGCTGTGGTTGAACACGTCTTGCTTCATACACCTGAATAAAATAAAAACAGAGGACTGGAGAGGCAAGTTGTTGTAACTTCATGACATTTAGCCTTCCCCTATCTATGGTGATACCTATGAAACTTCTGGATTCAGAATTTCTTTGTTCAAACGTTTGCAACTTGTTTTGATTATGGGAATTTCAAAGTGCAGAAAGCAAAGTTCCTTCTGGACTTTATTTAGAGCTCAGCAGATATTTCGATTGCAGCCCCAAAGGTCTCTCCAACACCCATGGTGTCTGCCTATCTTGGCCCCTAAGATACTCAGCTTTCAATGGTCCTTTCCTGAGTCCGTAGCTCCCATACGTTTGAGGAATTCAGGTGCTTTAACTCTTTCTTGGGATAACCAGCAACGTATGATGGGAGCCATTCAGTGGAGCAGTATGTCATGGCCGAGGCCACCATGAAAGGCTCACCTTAAATGTAGCATGAATGCAGACCTTAAAGTTCCAGATATATGGTTTTAAATTACGATTGGACGGCAAACACACATGTAAGTTTCCCAAACCCATCTAGTGATCCAGTCGTTCCATGGGGTGCTGGCAGTGCTGTTGATATCCCCAACAACAACAAATAATGTCTGGCTGTGTCATCTTTTGATAAGGGTCCATGAATTCTGGGACATAAGGTACCTTCTCAGAGTGTTGGATCATCTTCAGCATCTGTAGCCTCCCTTCCCACGTTGTGACTAGCAAAGCTCACAGCTGGTTTTGCCCGAACTGTGCTCCATCCACCAACTTCTAATAATGGATTGCTGATAGCCATGTGGGCTGCACGCAGACTTTTTTTTACTAGGAAAAAAGACCATGAATATCACAGTTTCTAATTGGATCAGATTGTCAGTTCATGTTCAGTTGCAGGCTTTGTGTGATTAGGTAATTGCACAAATGTTGTATGTTCTCAGCCACATGGGCCCAATCCAACTGAGTAGTCTTTTCTTAAATGTAGGGCCACTGAGAACCTAGGAAAAAGAGTAGATGTTTTATAGAAAGGTTGATAAATTGAAGCATTCAGACACCTTTGTCTTACTGAATTATGCTTGTAATTTTAGCTAATATTGAAAGGTGTGGCACCTGAGAGGTTGTGAAGTTAGTGGAGAATGCCCAAACCTTTCCTCTTAAGCTATCATTGATCACAATTCTCGAGGTTATTTGTATTATATCTGTGTTGTACCACACTTGATGGTGATCCTTATAAATGGCGATGCATTTTCTTATGTAAATAAAAGTCCAATACTCTGACTGGACATTGACTTCACTGAAATTGTGTAATTACCTGATCATAGAGTATCTGAGTTCCAAACCCTCTACCACCTCCTGGAGTAGTTCTTTACTGCAATAGCAAACATATAACCCACCCTCTCCATCCTCAAAACAAGTCAATAATTTGAAAATTCAAGATATTTCTTTGATAACAAAGTTCATTTTTTCTTTCTTTATATATATCTATCTATCTATATATATATATTATCTACTGGCGGTCGCCAGTAGATAGTTATAGTTAGGACCTATTATCCTTAGGAAATTCATCACATTCTATTCCCAATAACTTTGGCGTCGTTTGACGAATCATCGCGAAATTTTCAAAACTAGTGGGGCGCTCCGGTCCGCTCCTGTCTTGAAAGTTTCGGGGTGATTCATCAAGCGGGGCTGAGAAAAAGGGGGTCCCAAAACGTGTTTTCTCCATGTTAATTCCCATAGGAAATTTTAGCCACGGCTACAGCCTGAACTGCTGAACGGAATTACACCAAATTTTGCAAAAAGGTAGCGCTTGGTTCAGAAAGCGACCTTTTTTAAATAGTGTAAATCCGTTCAGTAGTTGCGGAGAAATTCAAAAAATAAGAGTGAAAAAATCAATTTCCCATAGGAAACTTTATGCAAGGCTATAGCAAAAACTGCTGAACGGAATTACACCAAATTTCGCAAAAAGGTAGTGCTTGTTCAGAAAGCGCCCTTTTTAAAAATGGTGTAAATCCGTTCAGTAGTTGCTGAGAAAATCCAAAATAAAAGTTTTGATATCTATGGCCGCGGTGGATCCGCGCACCCTCCCGATCACGAGCTGCATGCTAATTGGCTGTCAACACTCCAAACCAGGAAGTGTTGGCAGCCATCTTGTTCCTCGCTAGAACCGAGGAACAAGAAAGCAGTAAAACAACTGCGTAAAATGCAAAAAGGGGGCAGGGTAGAAACACCCTGACCCCCTAGGCCTGCTCAGGGGGACCTATAAGGACCCCCAGGGCCCAAAAAAAAATATATATTTTTTTTTTAAATCGGCAAAAAACGCACTGGGTGCGCGGATCCTGCCGATAAAAAAAAAAAAAAAGCGCGGGCTCCTGCGCTTCGTGTTTAATTGGCTCCCGGGTGGGCCAAGTCCCGGGAGCATGCAGGGTTAATGTAAATTTATGTGGGGGTCCTCTAAGGCCCCCCAAGCCCTGAGGACCGCCACCTCCCGGGGCTTCTTTATATTTTTTTAAAAATAACCTGTGTGGGGGCTCGAGCCCCCACACGCCCGAGGACCGCCACCTCCCGGGGCACTAAATAATAAAATGTGGGGGTCCGTTACGGACCCCGAGCCCGGGGACCACCACCTCCCGGGGCTGTGCAAGGATGGGAGGGGGCCGCGCGGCCCCCTCCTGGACCCTGTGATGGCCCTGGGGACCGCCACCCCCAGGGCCGGCTCCTGCAGTGTCCCGGGGTGCCTACCCCGGGACACTGTAGTTTGCTATGACAGGACGGGAGCCTCCGGCTCCCGTCCTGTCATAGCAAACTTGCTTTGAATTTTGGAAGAGAGAGCAGGTTTCCTGCTCTCTCTTCCAAAATTCAAAGCAAATTGCTTTTCCAGACGGGGAGCTGCATCTTAGCAGCCCCCCATGTGGAAAAGCAATGCCGGCTCCCGCAGGAGGCGGGGAGCCGGCATGGTCCGTGGGGGAGTTGGGGTCCCCCCACAGACCCCAAAGGATAGGGCCAGCCCCGGGGGATGGGGTCCCCGGGGCAAGTAGTGGCCCGGGAAGGGGGCCACGCGGCCCCCCTCCCCAAAATGAAATTAAAAAAAAAAGGCCGGGTCCCGGGGGATGGGGTCCCCGGGGTCATAAGTGGCCTGAGGAGGGGGGCAATGCAGCCCCCCTCCATAAGTTTTATTTAAAACAAAAAAGAAGGCCATGCCCCGGGGGATGGGGTCCCCGGGGCGATTAAGGCCTGGGAAGAGGGGGCCACACTGCTCCCTTCCCAAATTTTTTTTTTTAAACAAATTATTAGGGGGCAGGCCCTGGGGGATGGGGTCCCCAGGGCCAATACATTAGAAAAAGAAGGGGGGCCACACAGCCCCCCTTCTTAAAAAAAAAAAAAAGACCGGCATCGTGCCGGAGGCCACGCCACCTCCTTGCAGCACTCTGCAAATACGCCCCCTGGCGCGTTTGCAGATGGGGAACGAATTCCCCTTGAATACTGGGGTCCCTGGGGCCAACTAGCCCACCAGGAACCTCCAGTATGCGCCAGGGGCTGCGTTGCAGAGAGGTGTACAGAGGCCACGCCCCTTTTACACCTCTCTGCAACGCAGCTCTGTGGCGCTTTTTGGAGGTACATGGTGGGCTAGTTGGACTCCAGGGACCCTCAGGATTCAAGGGGACTTAATCCCCCAACTTAAAACGCGCCACGGGGCGCATTTGCACAGTGGTGAACGGAGGGGGCGGGGCTTCAGGTGACATGTGTGCAAACAGGCCCCGTGGCGCGTTTTAAGATGGGGAATAAAATCCCCTTCAATCCTGAGGGTCCCTGGGGACAACTAGCCCACCAGGTACGTCCAGAAAGCGCCACAGAGCTGCGTTGCAGAGAGGTGTAAAAGGGGCGTGGCCTCTGAACACCTCTCTGCAACGCAGCTCCCTGGCGCATACTGGAGGTACCGGGTGGGCTAGTTGGACCCCAGGGACCCTCATGATTCAAAGGGACTTAATACCCCAACTTAAAACGCGCCACGGGGCGCGTTTGCACAGTGGTGAAGGGAGGGGGCGGAGCTTCAGGTGACGTGTGCAAACAGGCCCCGTGGCGCGTTTTAAGATGGGGAATTAAATCCCCTTCAATCCTGAGGGTCCCTGGGGGCCAACTAGCCCACCAGATACGTCTAGAAAGCGCCACAGAGCTGCGTTGCAGAGAGGTGCAAAAAGGGGCGTGGCCTCTGAACACCTCTCTGCAACGCAGCTCTCTGGCGCATACTGGAGGTACCTGGTGGGCTAGTTGGCCCCTAGGGACCCTCGGGATTGAGGAGGAATTAATTCTCCAACTTAAAACGCGCCACAGGGCGTGTTTGCAGACATGTCACCTCAGGCCCCACCCCCTTCCTTCACCATTGTGCAAATATTCCTCTAAAATCAGCCGAACTACGAATTCCAATTTACTAACCTGTTATCAGGAGAGACCTCAGTGCTGCATCTTTGAACCCAGTACAGATCCTGAAAAGTAATTCTAACCGTACTTACCAGTAACTTGAATTTCCTTCCATAGGCTAACATTGACTGGTTTCACTTGGAAATTCTTCTAAGTGTGGAGTTTTGGAACTTTATAATATTCCTCTAAAATCAGCCGAACTACGAATTCCAATTTACTCACCTGTTATCAGGAGAGACCTCAGTGCTGCATTTTTAAGCCCAGTACTGATCCTGAAAAGTAATTTTAACCATACTTACCAGTAACTTGAATTTCCTTCCATAGGATATCATTGCCTGCTTTTTGCTGAAAAAGTTTCTGTCGATTTTTGAAACTTACAAATATTCCTCTAAAATCAGCAGAACTACGAATTCCAATTTACTCACCTGTTATCAAGAGAGACCTCAGTGCTGCATCCTTGAGCCCAGTACTGATCCTGAAAAGTAATTTTAACCGTACTTACCAGTAACTTGAATTTCCTTCCATAGGATATCATTGCCTGCTTTTTGCTGAAAAAGTTTCTAAGTGTCGATTTTTGAAACTTACAAATATTCCTCTAAAATCAGCAGAACTACGAATTCCAATTTACTCACCTGTTATCAGGAGAGACCTCAGTTCTGCATCTTTCAGCCCAGTACAGATCCTGAAAAGTAATTCTAACCGTACTTACCAGTAACTTGAATTTCCTTCCATAGGCTAACATTGACTGGTTTCACTTGGAAATTCTTCCAAGTGTGGAGTTTTGGAACTTTATAATATTCCTCTAAAATCAGCCGAACTACGAATTCCAATTTACTCACCTGTTATCAGGAGAGACCTCAGTGTTGCATCTTTCAGCCCAGTACTGATCCTGAAAAGTAATTTTAACCGTACTTACCAGTAACTTGAATTTCCTTCCATAGGATATCATTGCCTACTTTTTGCTGAAAAAGTTTGTGTCGATTTTTGAAACTTACAAATATTCCTCTAAAATCAGCAGAACTACGAATTCCAATTTACTCACCTGTTATCAGGAGAGACCTCAGTGCTGCATCTTTGAGCCCAGTACAGATCCTGAAAAGTAATTCTAACTGTACTTAACAGTAACTTGAATTTCCTTCCATAGGCTAACATTGACTGGTTTCACTTGGAAATTCTTCTAAGTGTGGAGTTTTGGAACTTTATAATAGTCCTCTAAAATCAGCCGAACTACGAATTCCGATTTACTCACCTGTTATCAGGAGAGAACCCAGTGATGCATCTTTTAGCCCAGCACTGACCCTGAAAAGTAATTCTAACCGTACTTACCAGTAACTTGTATTTCCTTCCATAGGAATCCATTGTCTGGTTTTCAGCAGAAAAGTTTCGAAGTGTCGATTTTCACAAACTACAAATATTCCTTAAAAATTGCCTGTATGACTTAAACGCATTCTTTCAACTGTTTACAGGAGATGCACCAGTGCTGGATCCAGGATCCACCACTGAGTAAGAAAAAGTAACGATAACACTACTTACCTGCTAAGTGAATTTCCTCCCATAGGATAACATTGGTGATTCTATGTGAAAAAGTTTCTGCGTCAACTTTTAAAATACAATAATATCCCTTAAAAATCACTACTGTAACCAAAACGCTTTTACTCAACTGTTTACAGGAGATGTCCCAGGACTGAATCTAGGATCCAGTCCTGTGGTTAGAAAAGTAATCCATAAAGTAACTAATTGCATTTAACTAGAAATTCACATTGAGCTCAATGTTGCATTGTGTTTGAAATTGTGTTGCCCATTGCAACAACTGTAACTACTGTACTTAAAAGTCTATTGCCTATTTGCAAAGTATTTAAACTAAAGTAATTCATTCTGAGAAAGTATATTTTGTAATGTAATGTATAATGTAATTACAATGTAATTTAAAAAATAAAATATCTAAAAATAAATAGTTTTAAAAAATGTTGTAAATCAGTATCAAAAAAATAAATATAACAATTAATACATTTAAAAATTGTCATTTGCAAAACCTTTGAAATTCACTGAAAAAACCATAGGTTTTAGGGGCGTTATAGTTAGAAATTAGCATTTAAAAAACCTTTGAAATTCACTGAAAAAACCATAGGTTTCATTCACGTTATAGTTAGAAATTAGCATTTAAAAAACCTTTGAAATTCACTGAAAAAACCATAGGTTTCAGACACGTTATAGTTAGAAATTAGCATTTAAAAAACCTTTGAAATTCACTGAAAAAACCATAGGTTTTAGGGACAGTTATAGTTAGTTGGACATTTCACTCGTACAAAACCCGTGAAATTCCCTCGTTATAGTTAGTTCAGCTAACTATAACTCGCGTCCCCGCAATGCACTGCTGATGACGTCACATATTACATCACTCATGACATGGTCAGTGACATCACTGATGACATCACTGATGACATCTCAAATGACATCACTGATGACATCACTGATGACATCATCCACGTGATAATCTGATGCACCTCCTCACACCCTAATATAACCTTTGATATACCCACTCTAAATTACAGACTGGCAAGGGGGACACAGGACGACTTTACCACCCGCAGGGCTGCGACGGCGTGTGAATCCGGACCAACCAAGTTTGGGACATCACTTGGTGTTATAAGAGGCCCGTCATTGTATGGGCTCTTACGAAGGACTCCACTAACCAGAATGCAGCAGTGCGGATGAGGAGCGCCAAGTGCCTTGCACCTGTGAGGCGTAGGAGGGCCAATAACCATGTGACTGGGAGTGGTCACAGGCGGAACAACTTTAAGAAGAACCCCCCGGAACAGCAAAGAAACAATCTGGAATGGGCACTGATGAAGCCATTGAGGCGGAAACGCGTCTGCCATGCGTTTCCAGAGACCTTTTAATGACATTGCTTGAAAGAAAATAAAGCCGTTCTCTTTTAACCCCCGGAGCAGTGTCACACTCTTTTCTTGGGAGAGGAGAGAGCCTGGTTGGTATGTTGTTCCAGCTGCAGGTGCTGGCTGAGTGACACGCCCTCTCGATAAGGTGCTACGCGGCTTACCTGCACTTCTGGTGTTCGCATGAGACTGCAACGCGTTGGCCCCCCCCGGCGTTTGATTTCCACGAGGAGTTTATCGCCAGCATGGGGAGAGAGGAGGCAAAATTGTTTGCCTGACAAGGGGGACACAGGACGACTTTACCACCCGCAGGGCTGCGACGGCGTGTGAATCCGGGCCAACCAAGTTTGGGACATCACTTGGTGTTATAAGAGGCCCGTCATGGTATGGGCTCTTACGAAGGACTCCACTAACCAGAATGCAGCAGTGCGGATGAGGAGCGCCAAGTGCCTTGCACCTGTGAGGCGTAGGAGGGCCAATAACCATGTGACTGGGAGTGGTCACAGGCGGAACAACTTTAAGAAGAACCCCCCGGAACAGCAAAGAAACAATCTGGAATGGGCACTGATGAAGCCATTGAGGCGGAAACGCGTCTGCCCTGCGTTTCCAGAGACCTTTTAATGACATTGCTTGAAAGAAAATAAAGCTGTTCTCTTTTAACCCCTGGAGCAGTGTCACACTCTTTTCTTGGGAGAGGAGAGAGCCTGGTTGGTATGTTGTTCCAGCTGCAGGTGCTGGCTGAGTGACACGCCCTCTCGATAAGGTGCTACGCGGCTTACCTGCACTTCTGGTGTTCGCATGAGACTGCAACGCGTTGGCCCCCCCCGGCGTTTGATTTCCACGAGGAGTTTATCGCCAGCATGGGGAGAGAGGAGGCAAAATTGTTTGCCTGACAAGGGGGACACAGGATGACTTTACCACCCGCAGAGCTGCGACGGCGTGTGAATCCGGGCCAACCAAGTTTGGGACATCACTTGGTGTTATAAGAGGCCCGTCATTGTATGGGCTCTTACGAAGGACTCCACTAACCAGAATGCAGCAGTGCGGATGAGGAGCGCCAAGTGCCTTGCACCTGTGAGGCGTAGGAGGGCCAATAACCATGTGACTGGGAGTGGTCACAGGCGGAACAACTTTAAGAAGAACCCCCCGGAACAGCAAAGAAACAATCTGGAATGGGCACTGATGAAGCCATTGAGGCGGAAACGCATCTGCCCTGCGTTTCCAGAGACCTTTTAATGACATTGCTTGAAAGAAAATAAAGCCGTTCTCTTTTAACCCCCGGAGCAGTGTCACACTCTTTTCTTGGGAGAGGAGAGAGCCTGGTTGGTATATATATATATATATATATATATATATATATATATATATATATATATATATATATATATATATATATATATATATATATTCACTGAAAAAACCATAGGTTTCAGGCACGTTATAGTTAGAAATTAGCATTTAAAAAACCTTAGAAATTCACAGAAAAAAACATAGGTTTCAGGGGCGTTATAGTTAGTTGGACATTTCACTCGTACAAAACCATAGAAATTCCCCCGTTATAGTTAGTTCAGCGAACTATAACTCGCGCCCCCGCAATGCACTGCTGATGACGTCACATATTACATCACTCATGACATGGTCAGTGACATCACTGATGACATCACTGATGACATCTCAAATGACATCACTGATGACATCATCCATGTGATAATTTCATGCATCTTCTCACACCCTAATATAACTTTTGATACACCCACTCTAAATTACAGACTGCCATTCTCAAAAGCATAGACACTCCAACACCAATAACTACATACACACTCACTGATTCTTAGGCCTACACACACATCCACTCACTCACCCGTACAGTCACTCAGTAGAGGACTATCATATGCACTCATACACCTATATAGACACTCACACACCGCCACTCATCCATAGAGGTACTCACACACCTAGTCAGTCATGCAAATAATTAATCACACTGCCATTTACTCACCTATACAGTTATACACACACCAGCTCACTTACTCATACAAATACTAGCACATTCTTACGCTCTTATACAATCACTGATACAAGTACACACTCATCCATACAGCCACTCTCACAATCACACACTCTCACTTATAGCCATTTATATACTCCAACACACATATATACTGCCTTTCACATATGTAGTTACTCACACATGTACCACTGAGATATACATTCACTCACTAACACATCCATACACACACTCACCCACCCATACAGTCCATCACAGATGCACTCTTGAAACCATGCACCCAGTGAATCACCCACTCACACATCTATGCACAGAGTCACACACACCCCACCCACACAAACACTCAGGCACCCATACAGATACTCAGACAACCAATCAATAACCCATGTAGACACTCATGTAGCTATTCACAAACCCATGCAGCCGCTTACACACCAACAGACAGACGGATACAGACATTCACACAGTTTAGTCACTAACCCATGCATTCAGTAAAATACGTTTAATCACTCACTTATAGAGTCAGTCACGCACCTACTAAATCATCCATTCAGACACTTATACACCCACTCATTCTTCAATACGCCTTTCCCTATATATATTAAACATATTTAAACTTTACAGAAACACACAGTCACTGGATGATGTCATCAGTGATGTCATTTGAGATGTCATCAGTGATGTCATCAGTGATGTCACTGACCATGTCATGAGTGATGTAATATGTGACGTCATCAGCAGTGCATTGCGGGCGTGAGTTATAGTTAGCTAAACTAACTATAACGGGGGAATTTCTATGGTTTTGTACGAGTGAAATGTCCAACTAACTATAACGTGCCTGAAACCTATGGTTTTTTCAGTGAATTTCAAAGGTTTTTAAATGCTAATTTCTAACTTAGCAAAACCAAAGGGGATGATGGACGGAGTGTTGAACATTGCAAGCACTCACCCCCAGTCAACTGATCTGGGTTTAATCCATCATCATTCTTTAGCTCACTCCGCCACCCCAGTTCAGACATGGCCATATGCAAATCATTCTGACCCTGTGCCTCATGGGAACAGTCCAGCCCGAACTGCCAAGCCATGTCTTCCCTGGACCGGAAACAAGCATCCTGGGACCGGTTTCGGGTTCATAACCCTCATCAGCCAGGCTATCTTGAATCCAGTGGCAAAGTGAGCAAGGGACCCACGTCTGGGTATACCCTGCCAACTTAGGGTGAACTTAGCAAAACCAAAGGGGATGATGGACGGAGTGTTGAACATTGCAAGCACTCACCCCCAGTCAACTGATCTGGGTTTAATCCATCATCATTCTTTAGCTCACTCCGCAACCCCAGTTCAGACATGGCCATATGCAAATCAGTCTGACCATGTGCCTCATGGGAACAGTCCAGCCCGAACTGCCAAGCCATGTCTTCCCTGGACCGGAAACAAGCATCCTGGGACCAGTTTCGGGTTCATAACCCTCATCAGCCAGGCTATCTTGAATTCAGTGGCAAAGTGAGCAAGGGACCCACGTCTGGGCATACCCTGCCAACTTAGGGCGAACTTAGCAAAACCAAAGGGGATTAAGTCCCCTTGAATCCTGAGGGTCCCTGGGGTCCAACTAGCCCACCAGGTACCTCCAGTAAGCGCCACAGAGCTGCATTGCAGAGAGGTGTAAAAAGGGGCATGGCCTCTGAACACCTCTGTTCTTTATTTTAAAAAAAAAACAAGCCCCGGGGGGTGGCGTCCCCGGGGCTGCGGGGGGCCATGTGCCCCCTCGCAAATATTTAAGAAAAGCCCCTTGGAGGCCCCCACCCTTTTAAAATACAAGCCCCCCGCAAATATATAAAGAAAGCCCCGGGGGTGGCGGTCCCCGGGGCTGGGGAGCCCCCTTGGGCCCCCCATTCACAATATAAACATTGCCCCCGGGACTTGGCCCACCCGGGGGCTAAATAATAACGAAGCGCGGGAAGCCGCGCTTCGTTTTTTTTAGTTTTGCAGCCGGATCCACGGATCCGGCGCGCATTTTGCCTATTTAAAAAAAAAAAAATGCTTTTTTGGGCCCTGGGGGTCCTTGTGGGACCCCCTAAGCAGGCCTAGGTGGCCAGGGTGTTTCTACCCTGCCCCCTTTTCTTGTTTTACGCGATTGTCTTTCTGTTTTCTTGTGACTCGGTTCTACCGAGTCACAAGATGGCTGCCAACACTTCCTGGTTTGGAGTGTTGACAGCCACTTAGCATAAAGCTCGTGGTCGGGAGGGTCCGCGGATCCTCCGTGCCACTAAATATCGAAACATTTATTTTTGATTTTCTCAGCAACTACTGAACAGATTTACACCATTTAAGAAAAAGAGTTCTTTCTGAAACAAGGGCTACCTTTGTGCCAAATTTGGTGTAATTCCGTTCAGCAGTTTCAGCTGTAACCGTGTCTAAAGTTTTCTATGGGAAATTGATTTTCCGACCTCTATTTTTTGAATTTCTCAGGAACTACTGAACGGATGTACTCCATTTAAAAAAAAGGTCTCTTTCTGAACCAAGGGCTACCTTTTTGCCAAGTTTGGTGTAATTCCGTTCAGCAGTTCGGGCTGTAGCTTTGTCTAAAGTTTCCTATGGGAATTAACATGGAGAAAACATGTTTTGGGACCCCCCTTTTTTCTCGGCCCCCGCTTGCCGGATCACCCCGAAACTTTCAAGACAGGAGCTGACCGGAGCGGGCTACAAGTTCTGAAAATTTCGTGAAGATTCGTCAACCGGCGCCACAGATATTGAGAAAACAAAAAACGAGTTTCCTATGGAAACTAGGTCCTAACTATAACTATCTACTGGCGACCGCCAGTAGATAATATATATATATATATGTTCATTAATATATTGTAATAATGAACATACATATTCCGCTCACAAAAGCTTTTTTTGTGATTTCACTCAATGTATTATAACACTGGCAACCCCCCCAAAAAAACAAATATTCTCAAACTACATACATACCATTCGAACCAACAATTATAAACAGTATTTGGATACACTGTGCTCCAACATTGTTTAGCAAGAAGACCTATACAGGTTTCTTCTGCTCATGTATAAATGGTTGAAAATCATAGCCACATTCAATAAGTCCATGTATCAATTTTTTTTGTAACACAGACTCATATATCCTATTTACAAACAAGCTTTTTATGACTTTTTTTACTGGACATTAAATCTTCATATGTGTCTGTCTCATCCAAGATTTTAAGTTATCAGGCACGCCTTCACAGTGACGCACAAGTGTTTGCAGGTGCCAACATGCGTTTCAGTGCCAAACGGCCAAAAGGCCGCACACCTTCCTCAAGGCACACACTGATCAGTAAAAATCCATGGGTGGCAGGGCAGCCCAAAAATATGATTCCTTGGTACTATTTCTCATACAGAAACTGAACTCCAGTACTTCTTTAAAATAGGGAAAGTCCTCGATAGAATAGAGAAAGCAAAGAAATGTGTGCGCTGCTCATATTGTGATGCATCACTTATGAATGCACTCAAATATGAATTACGGACTCTAGCAGCAGATAACTCTACATGTTGTATGCTGAGGACGGGAACTGTATTGGAGATGGCAATCTGAGCACCATTTGGACAACCCCTCTCTGTTTTTCACTATGCGCAGCTACTAACTTTGGTCTAATTTGAAAGAGGCACCCGTAATTCATATTTGAGTTTATTCATAAGTGGTGCGATGCGATATGATTTCGAAAGTTGCCATGTTCTTGCCTTAGTCATTTAGTGCCTGCAGCCTGTCTCTGGGTCACATGGCTGGGTGTAGTTGACAGTTGAGCTTACTGTATTCCTCCTAGACAGCCACACACAATAGGGAGCTTATGTGTGTCTGAATGGGCCATCACTGGCAGGATGGGAGAGAGGTGCTACACTTGAATCGGCTGTGTCCTGCCTCCACACAAAGGGCTGCATACCCCCTGTAGTTAGTCTGAGCCAGGTCTAGGAAGGCAGGGCAGCTGTCACCTCAAAGGACTGCCTCTAGAATTATCTCCCACTTCAAAGGCACAACTCGGTATGAATACTGGACCTTAGACACCACTCCCAACTCTTCAGTAGACTTGTGGATCTGTAGATACTCCGCCAGAAAAAGGACTGCTGTGCTGCTGAAAGGACTGCCACTCTACTGGACTGCTGCTCTGAAGGACTGCTGCCCTGCGGTGCTAACCTGCTGCCTGCTGTTCAGTTGCTTGTGTGAGAAGGGCTGGACCTGCATTTCTTGAATCCAGAACCGAGAGTGACTCCAATGGCTAGTTGGTTGGAATCCTGATCTGAAACCTCAGGGACACAACAGGCTTCCAACAACCTTGCCCCTGGACCTGGACTCTGCCATCTGTGAGTCTACCTTGCCAAATGGTGAACCCTTGGAAATGGGCCCTGTGGATCTAGTGGAACCTACGCATCTCCTCTGCTGCACGGCGCAACCCCGAGCAGAACCAACACAGCTCTGTTGCTGCATGGATTGGACCCATCGCAAAGACCTGTATTGCTCCTGCAGCCCGCAAAGCCTTCGGAATCGCCGCTGCCTGATGCCTCTTCGGCACAGGCCCTCCCATCCCTCAACAGCAGCCTTGATGACAACGTCAGACTCCGCATCGCGGCCTCGCAGCTCTTCAAGACCAACACATTGCCCTGACTACATGCCACATCCTCAACACAAGACATTGCCTCACAAGGCTTGTCGATGGTATCCTCGACAACGACGCAGGCCCTTGCATCGCAGCCGCGGCACATCTCGGAACCAACGCTTTGCCTCAGCTGGGTGATGCATCTTCAATGCGGATCCTATGACCGCTCCAAACTAGGATTTAAGGTAGTCTGTTCAGCAGGCCTAACTGGGTCCCTGTAGCTGGCCCACGCTCCCATCGCAGTAGGCCTGAACTGGTGACTTTGTCTCAGTCCGGCGCAACCAGATATCCACAGTTGGTGCTTTGTGCTTTTGGGCACCATTTTCACTAAAATTTGTAAAATTGCATATCTCCGGTTCTACTAATTAGATTTTTGTCATTTTGGTCTTGTTTTATTATTATTAAAAAAAGCTCTCTTTTTCTACCTTGGTGTGGGATCTTTTTTGTGTGGTGTTTTTCACTTTAATACTGTTTGAAGTATTGCACAAATACTTTACACATTATCACTAAGTAAAGCCTGACTGCTCTGTGCCAAGCTACCAAAGAGTTGAGCACAGGTTAATTTAGGGTTGGCTTGTGCCTCACCCTGACAAGGTTTGTGGTTGCTTCTTGACCAGGGCTCACACCCCAGTCAACCAAATACTAAATTTCTTACAGTATCCAATTATTATTTATACAGTTTGGAAAGCAGCAAGTTATGTATTCCATTTATTTACAAAGAATGCAACCATATTTCCATACTTTAATTTCAGAACGAGGCTTATACCTCTGAGAGTAAACCTTTAAATCACAGTTGTTATCAAAACTCACTTTGTAATTCATTCTGTAAATTTTTTACCTGTTTTCACATCTACTATTTTAGAATACCTGATATTTGTCAAAACACATCATAGAGACATCTGGCAGCAAAATATTTGCAATCTGTGTCATAATTCGATGTGACCAATGCAAGGTGATCTGCATCGAAAGTGAGAGAGTTATACCAACTGTGACACTGTTAGACTATGGACTCAGTTCCTTTTCTCAGGGTTTTCCTCTAAGTATTTAAATGATTCATCAGAATTAACAATGATGTAAAAATTATTTTTACAGTTCTGAACAAATATCAATCTTTTGATGTTTCTTCAAAGCTTTACATGTAAAGGCAGAGCATTTTTAAGAAAATATGCGTTAGAAATAATTGCCATGATTTGATCGAAATTCTACTACCATGCCTTCCTTCATGCGGATATCAGTAGATTCCTGATTCATTGGCTTCAATGTGTACAAAAGTAAGTTGTCAGATTAGTTTCAACAGTTCCCTATTTTCCTCGAACATCTGATCTGCTTTATCAACTATACTGACTGACAGTTATCTTATAGGTTCAATTTAAAATTCTGTGTTTAGTCCATAGAAGATTTTACGTTATGCAATCCCATTGTCTTTCCCAGGGACTCCATGCATACATCTTAGTATGACTACTTCAGACTTCAAATCTTCTCCTATTTACAGTTCCCCACAATCAGAAGCCAAAATGGAAAGTTGTTTATTTTCCTACTAGGGTACCATCACTTGCGACAGCCGCCCTCTGTTTCTAAGGCCTACTTGTTCTCATCTTAAGTTGAGGAAAAAGCTCAAAACCTTTTGATTTAAGTTTCATCATAAGCCAGGTTTTTCTTAGCATCAGGAGACCTAAAGGTGTATGAGCACAAGACAAAAAAAAACGAACATAACATAACATAATATAATATAACATAACATAACGTGACCTGATGAGAAGTGGCTTGGCATGGCTTGGCGTGGCGTGGCATTGGATGAAAAGGCATGAAATAACATAACATTTGCAAGCATTATACCCTACCCAATAACATTTTGTTTTATGTTATTGATTAACACTAAATAAGCAAGATTGTGAACTCTGGGCCTTCTTTGTATTATGGAAATATGGTATGCTGAAAACGTCTGTTCTTCTATTTTTGACAACCTCCCTGAGATGCTGATTGTAAACCATACATCCAAGTTAGGTGTGAGAACTTCAGTGATCTTTAAACAGTATATGGTATTTAAGGACATCTGTGCTTGCACCTTAGCGTCTGGCAAAAAGTGGCAGCACAGTGCATAGTCCATCACATTACCTTATGTGCCCGCTTCTTTATTGCTGCTCCAGTTATTCTATTACATTTCTGTATAGCATTGCCGAACTCTTTACATAAGTGGTGGTTGATCACTCTCTCTTCATAGTCTTTGGAGACTTTAACAATTGGTTTGACAACTTGATGTTATCTATCAGAAAAGTATTGATAAGTCTTGAGTTACTTCCTACCAGCTATACTAATAGGTCAACCAAATAATTGCCACTTCCAACCCATTCATTAAGGTAGACATGCCTTTATCAGGTGTTTGGACCATCCTTCGAACACTCCTTCCAATCCCATTAAGTATTTGCTCTCAGCATAAGTCCAATATCCTATAGCACAACATCTAAAAGTCCTTCAATTATATTTTATGTTGTGTTATTGGGCCAGAATCAATGTTCTTGTCTTCAATGAATTATATCATAATTGGCGTAAATGGTGACATTGTTGACACAACTATTCTCCCAGAATTCTCACCAGCATTGAACATATGTGACAGTGCAATTGTCTGAGCTTGCCTTTACCATCTGGGCTTGAGAGACCTTGACCTGAACCAGTGTTGCTCATTTTTAGCCAGAAAGAACATAAGCAGATAGTTACCCTTCCTACAGTCACGTCTCATAACTCCCACCTTAGCCTCTGATTTTTTATTAGCATTTTTGTCTTTGCTAATATACAGCCACTGATGAACATCATCTTTTCATATGATTTTAGCGTTTATAATTATGTGAAAGGCACCCAACTCATGCTGAGAATATAAAGAGCAAGGTATCATACAGCATCAGAATACTATGCTCCCCCCGCTTCACCAAGATAGATAGGAAGTTATCATTAAATCATCTACTATTAAATAAGAACCAACCACACTTCATTGTTATCAGGTCCAATACCAGACTTTGGACAGAGGACTGCTGGTCTCTGGTAACAGAGCTGCCTGTCAAGACAATGGGTTACCTGTCTGACATTTCAATCCCAAATTGGCCCTGTAATAAAGGCCTATTGGCTTGATCTGACGACCATACTGCTCATCCTTCCTTGTAATAAATTTCAACAAAGGGTGGGCCAGGGGATGCTAAGACCCTTACCACAGGAGAGACAATCATTGATGACAAGCCTTTACAAACTAGCTTCCTGATTCTGCATTTAGAGATCCACAGCATAATGGGGCCAAATTTGATGCGATCCTCAATGTAATTGGGTCCTAGCTCTTCATGGCAGACACAGTCGGAAGCTGTGGAGGGGTCGAGCCCTGGTGCCTTCCCACTGGGGCTTTGCTGAATGGCCTCCAAAACTTCATTCAAAGAAATGGAGATTTGCGACTGAGAACATCAACTCTCCTGTATATATTCTGGGAGTAGGGAGAGAATAGATTTGAGAAAAATGTCCCACCCAGAAGTCACTGGGAATATGACAGCTGACCAGGGAGACATGGCTGCTAGACGTCCTAACAGAGGTTAGTGTCCTAGAAGGCCTTTGAGTTTTTGCGAGAGGCAGCAGTGATTAGCTTCTACCAATTTATGACAGACATCTATGTATACCTACATTTAAGAGCTGATTCATAAAGCCTTTGGGATTCCACAACTTCTTTGGGGTCTCTTGGTTTGGCTCCAAGCACTTATAGTAACTGGGAGCTAGGGAGCAGGCTTCACTAAACCACCTGGTTGGATCCTTGCTAGCTTAGTGAGGGCAGACTTGATACAGTTGCAGGGAGCTTCAAATGAGGGAACAACCATCTTCATCACTCCCTCATCCTCGAGACACCTTAGGAAAAGCTCCCCATTGCTCTGATATAAAGGGCTCCAAAAACTGACAGAGGTTTTGTAGCCTCCAGACTAATCTCAGCCCATCTGTGATGGATAGCGGGCGGGGATTCACTACCTGGGGGCTGTGCTTCTTGCTTATCAGCAGTGTCATTGTTGCTACGACTGCGTTGTGGTCACTATGAGCAGATTCAATGATCAGGCATTCTTCTAAGTAGTTGACTAGACCCCTAAATAAAAGCCCCAATGTCAGGATCATCAAGTGGGGCTTATAAAAGAAACCAAGGGGCAAAGTACTAATCCCACTATGACTGGGTTCGGAATTCCCATGATAGGCCAACAAGTTTCTTACATAGATTAGGTTCTTAAGCTTTATCACAATACAATCCCCTTTGATATTTTTCCTGGAAGGACCCAGCCAGCTGACCCTTCTTACCTGTAAAATTTTGTCGCAATAGGCCATACTGAATCCTCTATTCTTGCATAGCCAGTGAGTAGCTTTGTGGTAAAGCTGATTCGCTGATTCTGTCTGGTTTGCCCTCGGTGGCAGAACCCCTGCTAACACCAATGGAAGATGATGGAAGATTGATGGTAGTACTGTTTGGCGTTTTGTACTCACTGTGATTTCCCGGTTTAGAGGGGTTGCCACACGTGTGATTTGCTGCATGTTTACTGTGCTGAAGTGGCGTGTCCCAGGTGTCAGAAGCATCAGGTAGCCCACGTTTCTCAGTAGTGCGAACAGACTGGATTACTTTGCAAGAATCGAAAACAGGAGCCAAACAAACCCTGGCTAAAGGCATAGTTCTGGGTGGGAGCTGGTGCTAGGCCCTTAGTTGCTAGGTTAGTGGAGCACGCACTCTGTACACAAATGCTTTCTCACTCATTGAACAGTGCATTGTACTCTACGTGGACTACTGTTGACCACTGGAAGTTCTGCAATGAGGAAAGACGAACCATGTTTATTTCTTAACTTTCCTACTTGGCATCCGCACACTTTCTGGACTAGTCTCTGTGCATCAGCGCTAAGATACCACTGAGATTGTCATGCTGGCGCTGCCAAGAAACCCACAACATTAAGAGCACATTTCTCTACTAGTATGACATGGGCTTGCCCTTTGATGTACGGATGAATGGCTTAACAGAAGCAGCAGGGAAAAGTGTCAATGGAAGTTACAGCCAAATGTTGATGACACCACTGATGAAAGCTATTGGCGACGCACATAGACATTTCACCAGCTTCAAATCTAATTTAGCTACCATCACTGCTTTTTTCAGAAATTGTTGCCCAGACAAATCATACAGAAATGTTAAATAATATGAAAATGTACATCAACCTTTCACTTAAAGGGGCCAGAATCCCGTTCGTGGAACAGCATTGAAGCGAACCGGCAGTCTATAAATAAATGCTTAATCGGTCTTCATAATTACAGATCCCACATGGAAAGGAGGAAGAAGGCAGTCGTGGTTCACGAGAGAGTTGTAAATTAGATTATAAGGCTTGGAAACCCTGTGAACACATCAGCCGAGCTGTTCCCTGCTCCACGTTCAATGCCAATCTCCCAAGAAAAGGAGTAATTCAAAGAGAGAGTAATTACGCTTGACGTATGGAACTGCTTGTGTACACGTTCATTTGCAGGTAAGATGCTGTAGTTTAATCAACGCCCTTAGGGGCTCTTGCGATGTTGTTTGGTGCTGTCTTTTTTAAGAGCGGTTCCTTGTTTACGTCTTCTGAAGAACAGTACAGGTGCGGTATTGCTGTAAGAGGTGTGTGACTAGCTGGAAAGAAGATGCTAGGTTTAGCTTTTTGTCTCGTGTCTTTTCTTTTGTTCTCGAGTATCATTTCTTCACATCTTGTCTCGTCCGCATTGCTCATGAGAGAGTCCGGTTTACACGCCATTGGTGTTTCACCAAACACTGTAGGAACAAAGTAGCGCTTAGATGAAGGTGTGTGCCCTTGCACGGCGCCAGGTGACCCGCCTGTAGAGCTCTGTAATATCTGCATGCTGATATTTGCGTTTTGATTTTGTCCCAAGTACGAGTCTTAGACGACATTGATTTATATATTGATATCTGTTTTCAGTGTTTATTGGCTTTCACTCATATTTTAATAGAACTTGTTGGGGTGCCCGTTTTAAGGTTGAACGGCTTAGTTATAGGAAAAATAAAGTTGTTATGTATTGAGTGGCAAGCACAGACTGGGTCTGGAGAAGCTACGCCACAGGCCTTGGCTCAAAACACTGGAGAAAAGGGGACATTTACTCAAGGGATGCAAACAGCTCGAGAGGAACCAGCAAGCGACTGGAGGAGAACACATGCAGCTAGAGATGACAAGACGGAATAATATTTAGAGGGCTGTTGAAAACGTGGCTTTTCAACAACTCAGATCTCTGTTAAGACATCCGTCTTCTGTGCCGGTCGGAGTAAGCTAGCGCCAGAACACCCAAGGGTAACAGAGCGCTTTATAAATCCATTACATTAACATCAACATAAGAAGCCCAGAGCATCGAACGAGTGAACTCGCACCAGTGATGTGACACAACATATTTGGGCCTCCCTGCGGATGGACCCTGAAATGTCGCTTAAGCTGACACCTCACAGATGTACAAAGACATTGGCCAGAGCATGGCCTCTGGTGGGTAAAGGCACTTTTGGACTGCAGGGGCACACTGTGTCGCCAGAAGGAAAAGGGAATGTATGATATTTCTGAATTAATATTGGTGAGGCTTCATCCATGGTCACTTCAAGGTATAGTGATCCGCAGTGTGGAAGAGAGGATGGAGGTTGTGCCATGTCACATACACCAGTACCGCAGGGATATAAAGGCGGTAGAAGAGATGAATATACTCAAGACAGCGTGAAGACATCCGGACAAGTTATGTACTCAGAAAACAACCAGGATGCATTGTAAAGACAGAGGAGCCATTTAATTGTTCCAAAGAGGGAGCGATGGCATAATTAAACAAGCATTGGTAAATGCATTAGGTTTTGCCTATGTGATTAATAATATTTTTTGTTGTTATGAGTTGTAGCTTAGTGAATAGTTGTGCAATATAAGTTACTGAAAGTATGAATTTTTTGTAAGAAACACCAATGAAATACTAAAAGTGTCTGTGCAACAAAGATATGTAGCCATGCGTGCTGGAGAAGCCTATATGTAAGAAAATATTGTACAAACATTAAATATTAGCACGTGTGCAAAAAAAATGCCTGAAGGCCGGGAAAGTTAATTAAAGGCCCAATGAAATCTTTAAAGTATGTAAGAAAAAAAAAGTATTGTAGCAGTGTGTGCTGCGACAAATGCCCTGTGTGGTAAGGATTGAAAAGTCGTAAAATGTGTTCTTTAAACAGCACAAAGGTTAGGTAAAAGGAGTTTTGAGCACCAAAACAGCTAGAAGGTATATGGCTTCAAAGCACAGTATAAATGCATGCTGACGGGATAAGCTTATATAGAACACCTCGTAGGTTAAACATCGAAGGTTTGCATCAGGACGTAGCCGCCTTGTTCCTGGGAACAGATGTTGTGTTGTTTTGCTAGTTAAGAACTTCTTGACAGTGAATGGGCTGTAAATAGTTTTTTCCCCACTTCAAAGAGCAACTGTAGCTTTTTTTGCAAGTGTTAGAATGTGGCCGACTTTTTCCTGTAAAGAGATGTTATCATGCTGTTTTCAACTTATCAAGGTCTGGACAGTTACTGTCCTGTAAACAGTGTGAAGTACTGTTGATTCAAATATGTTAAAGTGATGGAGACATTAAATGACTGGCTAAAAGTTGTAATAGAAGGAGCTATAGGATGAAAAACGAACTTTTGTTGATCCCCAATAGTAGAAGTGTGTGTTAAAGTGTTTGTAAAGTAGTTATGTTAAGGATGTTAATGAAGATCGACCTGCAAAGGCGTGCAGTTTTGCACACATGAAGTAGTTTAATTTTTTTTGTGTGTTTAAAGATTGTTAGAAATTAGCATTTTTGATGTTGGCAGCACAGTACACGTGTGATGATAGGACAAGCTTACATGTAAGAAAAAAGTTGACAAACAACGAAGCTCTTTGAAAGTAGGTGAAGAAATGTGTGCAGGCAAGGAAAGTTAAATGAAGGCCCAATGAAAAAAAGAAAGTGTTGTATAAGCAAAGAAATGTAGCCGTGTGTACTGCTCTGAAAATATTTCTTTAAATACATCTGAAAAAGTTAGCAAACATTAATTAAAAGGAGTCTTATCCTAACACAAGAACAAATGCATGGAGGCAGAGAAAATTAAATAAAGGCCCAATGAAATATTAAAAGTGTCTGCTGAACAAAGAAAAGTAGCAATTAAATATTTTGTTTTGTTTCTTGATAAAAGTATACAACTTGCCACCATGCTTGAATTGCTTGCAGAAAGAAAGCTTACATGTTTAAAATTGTTGGGCAAAGTATGGCGCTGAGTGAAAATGTGCGTGCAAATGCACGCACCCACGTAAAGTTAAAGAAAGGCACCCTGAAATAATAAAAGTGCGTTATGTTCAAACAATTGTATGGTAACATTAGTTAAAAGGAGCCCGATCCCAACACATGAACAAATGCGTGTAGGCAGGTAAAGTTAAGTAAAGGGCCAATGAAATAATGGAAGTGTTGGAGAAACTATGAAATGTAGCAGTCAGTAGCGGCCCGTGGTGGGAGTGCTGCCGGGCGCTGATGTGGGGCGGGGAGGGGCAGGGTGGGGGTAGTAAACTACGGATTATGGCCGATCAGAGGTAAGTAAACATATAAATAAATAAAACGAATTTCGTTGCGCGCGCTGCATCGCATTTGGCGATGCAGCGCGCTAACTATCGCATTTGGCGATGCAGCGCGCGCAACGAAATTCGTTTTATTTTTTTGTTTGTTTACTTACATCTGTGGGGCCGTATTCGGTAGTTTACTACCCCCCACCCTTCCCCTCCCCCGCCCCGCATCACCGCCCGGCAGCACTCCCACCACGGGCCGCTACTGTGCGCTGTGTATGTCTGCAGAAGAGAATGTTATGGGATTTTGTAGAGCGCATAGCTGCCCAAGGGCTTCCCAGCGCTAGTATTCAGATACAGTACAAGAAGCCAGAGGGAGATTTAATAGTACTGATGGATGATCCAAGTCTTCAGCTTTTTTCTGAAGATTGATTCTGTTTCCAGGAGTCTAAGTTCATGTGGTATTGAATTCCATAGCTTGGGTGCCAGATGAGTGAAGGATCTACCACCCCATCTGGCTCTTTTAATTCTAGTCATTTTTAATAGACGTTCAGCGCGGGATCTGAGGCATCTATTGGGGACATATGCGCTCACCAAATCTCTGATTTTACCGGGCCCTTGTTGTTTATGGCTCTATGTGTCAGGCAAAGTGTCTTGAATTTGACTCTAGCCTCGATCGGTAGCCAGTGGAGTGCTTTCAAATGCTTCCCAACTGGTTCCTGAATTGGGACCTTAAGCAAAAGTCTAACTGCAGCATTCTGCACGACCTTGAGTTTTTTGATAACACATTTTGGTGCCCCCAGATAAAGAGAGTTTCCATAATCGAGGCATGATCTAACCAGTGTATGTATTACTGTCTTTCTTAGCGGCAAAGGGATAAGCTCAAGAATCTTACAGAGCATTCTGAGTAGCCCAAAGCAAGTACCTGCCAATTTATTTCCTTGGGTCTCCATTGTTAGCTCCCTGTCTATCCAGAATCCAAGATTTTTATTAGCGGAGCTTAGGACTGGTAACATACCTAGACAATTCGGACAGCTATTCAGAGGCCCTGGGACCGCTTTGTTTTCGAGGACCATCAGCTCCATTTTTTCCCCGTTCAGCTTCAAACAGCTGTTTATCATCCATTCCACAACCCTTTCCAAACATGGCGCTAGATGCTCTGATTCGCCATTAGTTCTGGAATCGAGTGAGACCACCAGCTGTGTGTCGTCTGCAAATGAAATCATGGAAATACCGAACTCCTGAACTATGTCATCCAATGGCCACATATAAATGTTAAGCAATGTCGGGCTGAGTGAGGAGCCCTGTGGCACCCCACAAGCCAAGGGTATTGTATCTGAGAAGAAGTTGGCTTCCATGACTTGAAAAGATCTATCCTTTAGGAATGATACAAGCCACTCCGAGGCTTTATCCTGGATCTCGATTTCCACAACACTAGTTTGTAGAGTAGAGTGGGCGACAGTATCAAATGCCGCACTTAGATCTAAGAGAAGTATGGCGGCTGAACTGCCTTGGTCAAGGGACATTTTTAATTCTTCTGACACTGCTAGCAGTGCAGATTCCATGAAGTGCTGTGCCCGAAAGCCCATTTGCGTAGGAATAAGACAGAGGTTATTTTCCAGAAACTCTGATAGAGCTCAGTTTACATGCTTCTCTAGTAGTTTACCAATAAATGGTAAAAGTGATATAGGTCGATAAATCCTAGGTAGAGCTGAATCAATGTTGTTTTTTTTTTAATAGAGATTTGATTAGTGCGTGTTGCCAGGCTTTTTGGCACTTCACCTGCCTCTAATGAAAGATTAAGGGTTTCCATTATTGATTGAAGCAAGTTCTCAATGACCTTGCAGAGTATGTGGGGTGGGGCTGGGTCTAGTGGGAGCCTGATCTGATCTTTTCCATTAAAGTTTGAACATTACTTTTATTAATGGATTGGAAACAAGTTAAGGGCCAAGTGGAGGAAGTCCACACATGATCTCTTTCTTGGCTTATAATTGTCTCGATCCCACCTTGAATGGAACTGTATATGTCCATTTCTTTTTCATGGAAATAAATGGCTAGGTCATTACATTTTTCCTCCGAAGCCTGAGAAGTGAGGTTATTCTCATTTAGGGTAGTTTGGGATTTAACCACTTTGGAGATCCTTGGATAAATTCTGAGCCTGATTAATTTTCTTTTCAAAGAATGAGCATCTTTAATGTTGTTATGGTAGATTCTAATGGCCGCCTTATAACTCGCCTTAAGTTGCAGGTCACAGTTTTTCCTCCATTCCCTTTTGGCTTTTTTACAGTTTTTCCTTAGGGATGCTAGCTGTGCATTAAATCAAGGAGCCTTTTTGGTATTCGTTCTTGGTTTGAGAATCTTTTTGGGGCCACCTTGTTCAATGATTGAGTGATCCAGCTTTCCCAACTGGAGTATGCTTCTTCAATACTTCCCTGTTTCTTGGGAGCTGAAGAATCTAGAAAATCCCTCCAAGCATCTGGGTTAAACTTAGACCAGTTCCTACGCTGGATATTAATGGTGGAATGGAGATTTTTCTTCCCATCTCCCATGTTACACAGTGCAAAAGGAATTAGATGGTGGTCTGACCAAAGCACAGGTACTGGGGAGGATACTGAGATTTTTGGATCATTAAAAATTAATGGGTCAAGTATACGTCCTTTGATATGTGTAGCAGAAGTTATTAATTGGGATAATTGTAGTGCCTCAAGTTCTTGTAACTGCCTCTTAACATTAGGAAGATTCAGATCATCAAAGTGAAAGTTTAGATCTCCTAGAATAGTGATACTAGCTTTCTTCATCATAAAACTAGCCAAAGTATCTATTAAGCTATCTAAAAACTCAGCGCAAGGACCTGGGGGCCTATAAATTAGCAGCCCTGAGAAGGTGTATGTTGGAGTGAAAGTGATGGTGAATTGACAACATTCACAATCTAGAAAGGAAAGGGGGTTAATGACACATTTATATTCTTCTTTTATTAGGACCGCAAGACCCCCTCCTACCTTTCCTATACGATCTTGTCTGTAGATTTGAAACCCGGGGGGAGTGCCATTATAATATCCAGAATGGAGTTATCATTTAGCCAGCTTTCTGTGACAAACAAGATGTCAAGCAAACAAATTTGAATACTGTGTTTAGAGAGGGACCGGCAATTAATTTGGCCTAGTTTCCATGAAGTATTCTCAGCCCGAGATCTGCCAACATCAGTGTTGAGATTATCTTGTACATTTAACCCATAGTTGCAATGTTTGCATACCTGAGCTTCCTCAGACCGGCAGTCAAATTGCCCTCCGTTGTCACCGCATGGTTCAGAGGTAGGCCTGAGTTTCAGCAGCTGATTCGGGGTGTACTTGGTGCATGTCTGCTGAATTTGGGCAGGATTCCTGACCTCTGGTCCCGTTCGGGCGTGGATGGGCACAGACGGGCCTGCCTACAGGCGCTCCAGCGGCACGCCCGCTGCGCGCATCTGCTGTGCACCCACTGCCCAGCCGCCATTTAAAGCGTCAGAGGTCAGTAAACTAGCACGCTGACCTCTGGCGCCAAATTACACTCTATGGTAGAGAGGGGTTACACTAACTCTCTACTGCACTCTATGGTTACCAGCCTGCCTGCCTTCCGAGAACCTGGACCTGGACTTCACTCTCGCTACCCGCAAGTACAAATGTAAACTGTAAGTTAAAAATGAATAAGAACGTGTTTGATACATAAAAAATAGCACACTTAAGGTCCTGTCTAATATGTTAAAAAGGCACACATAAAATCGACACCTATTGCTTCTTAGCTCGTATTCACCGGCGCGCCCGCTGCCCAGCCGCCATTTAAAGTGTCAGAGGTCAGTAAACTAGCACGCTGACCTCTGGCGCCAAATTACATTCTATGGTAGAGAGGGGTAACACTACCTCTCTACCGCACTCTATGGTTACCAGCCTGCCTGCCTGCCGAAAACCTGGACCTCACTCTTGCTACCTGCAAGTACAAATTTAAACTCTAAGTTAAAAATGAATAAGAATCTGTTTGATACTTAAAACAATAGCACACTTAAGGTCCTGTCTAATACGTTAAAATGGCACACATAAAATCGGCACCTCTTGCTTCTTAGCTCGTATGTTAGACCTGGCATTCTTAGGGTGGTCTTCCCCCATACTTTCTGCTTTTGACCTCCATGTTTTGTTGAATCTTTTTGTTGGCCTTAGGACTCTGAGCACTTTACTACTGCTGACCAGTGTTGAAGTGCATGTGCTTCTTCCCTAAACAAGTGTGTAATTGGTGTATACATGATTGGCATATTTAATTTACCTATACGTCCCTTGTAAAGTGGTATACCATATACCCAGGGTCTGTAAGCTGAATGTCACTAGTGAGTTTGCAGCACTGATTGTGCCACCCACAGAAGTAGCCTTTCAAACCTGTCTCAAGTCTGCCATTGCAGTGCCCGTATGTGAAGTTTACTGCCACTTCGACTTGGCATTTAAAACTTCTTGCCAAGCTTTAAACTCCTGTTTTACTACATATAAGTCACCCCTAAGGTAGACCATAGGTAGTCCTAAGGTCAGGGTACTATGTAAGTAAAAGGTAGGACATGTACTTTTGTGTTTTGCCTGTCCTGGTAGTGACAAACAGCTGAATTTGTTTTTCACTACTGTGAGGCCTACTTCTCTCATAGGTTAGCCTTCGGAATCCCATATACACTTTTAAGTTGTAATTTCTGATCAGAAAGAAGTAGCTACTTCATGTTTTATATCTTTGGAATGGTAATGATAAATCCTCCTTACTGGTGAATCTGGATTTAACATTACCGTTTTAGAAATGCCACTTTTAGAAGTAAAAGACACACAATTGATGGACGGAATGCAGAACAAATCAAAACATTCACCCCCAGTCAAAAGATCTGGGTTAAATCCATCATTCTTTTGCTCACCGTGCTGATGAGGGGTGAAACCCCAAAACGGGTCCTAGGAGGCTTGTTTCCAGTCCAGGGAGGACCTGGCCTGGCAGTTCAGGCTGGACTGTTCCCACTGGGCGCAGGGTCAAACTGATTTGCATATGGCTGGGTTCAAACTGGAATGGCATGGGGAGCGAAACAACTATGGATTTAGGCCCAAATCTCTGTATTAGGGTGAATGTATGACATTGTTCTGCATTCTTTCCATCAATTGTTCTTTTTGCATTTGTCACCCCGAGTGGGACGGGTATGCCCAGACGTGGGTCCTGTGCTCTTCATGCCACTGGAGCCAACCTATCCTGGCTGATGAGGGCTGAAACCCAGAAACCGGTCCTAGGATGCTTGTTTCAAGTCCAGGGAGGACCTGGCCTGGCAGTTTGAGCTGGATTGTTCCTATTGGGTGCAGGGTCAAGACTGATTTGCATATGCCTGGGTTCAAACTGGAATGGCATGGGGAGCAAAAAAAGATGGATTTAGGCCCAGATCTCTGTACTGGGGTGAATGTATGACATTGTTCTGCATTCTGTCCATCAATTGCTCTTTTTACATTTGTCACCCCGAGTGGTACGGGTATGCTCAGACGTGAGTCCCGTGCTCTCCATGCCACTGGAGCCAAGCTATCCTGGCTGATGAGGGTTGAAACCCCGAAACCGGTCCTAGGATGCTTGTTTCCAGTCCAGGGAGGACCTGGCCTGGCAGTTCAGGCTGGACTGTTCCCATTGGGTGCAAGGTCAGGACTGATTTGCATCTGTCTGGGTTCAAACTGGAAGGGCATGGGGAGCACAAAAACGATGGATTTAGGCCCAGATCTCTATACTGGGGTGAATGTATGACATTGTTCTGCTTTCTGTCCATCAATTGTTCTTTTTGCACTTTTAGAAAGTGGACATTTCTCAGCACTTACTGCTTTGTGTGCCTTGCAGCCTGTCTCCAATACACGTGTGGGTGGGTGACAGCTATACTTTGTGCATTCCCTCTAGACAGCCACAAACACAGGAAGGATAGGTGAGTATGAGCACCCATCTACATACATCTGCACTCTGATGGCCCTGTCTGGGCAGGATGGAAGGAAGGGGCTCATCCTTCACTGAATAGGTAGTGTCCTGTCACCTACACAAAGGGCTGATTTACACTCCATAGATAGCCTGACAGACAGGGCTAGATTGAAATGAGGACCTGTGCACTTCAAGGTGCTGCTTTGAAGTCACCCCCCACATTAAAGGCACTTTTGGGTATAAGTACTGGCTCTCTGGCCCCTTAAAACTAGACACTTCTGGACTTATAACTGAAGCTCTGCCAGAAGAACTGCTGTGCTGCCTAAAGGACTCAACTGGATTGCTGATCTGGAAGGTATGCTTTTCTGCTTGTTGCCCTGCTGCTCTCTGACTTTGCTGAAGGAGAACTGGACTTTGCCTTCACTCCAATTGTGCTCCAAGGGCTTGTTGGCTTGCCTCCTGTTTCTTCAGACTCAGGGATATCAAAGAGTCTACCCCTGCTCCTGTGCCTGGCTCACTGGAAGTGGCCCAGGTACTTGCAACACGGACTTCAACGCATCTCCTGTCTGCTTGTAGCAGAACTGGCACATCGACTTGGTTGCAGGAGTAAAATTGCTGCATCAAATCAGAACCAGCCCTTTGCCTCCCGAGATCGACTCATTGTATAGTGATTGCCGCCGCTTGGAGAGATTGCCTCATCCCCTTAACTGCTTGGAGAAACTCAGCGCATCACTCAACACCTCTCGACTCCAGCACCGCTCTACAGAACTGATGCATCGGCCTCAGCATGTGGAGAAGATTGATGCATCCTAGACTTGTGGGACCAGCATCCCACGATGCTACTAGAGGGTGAGCACAGGCTATCTTTTAGTGTGTACTAAGCTTGCCCTGGCTAGAGTGATGCTTCCTGTCTGGCCTTGGTGCATACCTTAGCCAACCAGGAATTCCAGTTCTAACACAGATATTTAAGGTTTCACTGAACAGAAATGCACACTTGAAGCAACGATTTCAGTGACATTGCAGTTGGAATCCAAAGCTTTCAACTCAGAGCAAGAAATGAATTTATCATAGTCATTCAGGAAAATTGCTTGCAACAACAAGCTGAGAGGAGAAAAGATGGCCTGCCGATGCACTCGTATGGAGTGCTCGTTTGTAATGCAGAAAAAAACATACCTGCAGAGTGAGTAGCCGGTGAAAATACCTGGCCAGTAGCTAATGGCCAGTGATCAAAAGGTGTACTTGGTCCAAGCTCCACGCAACGACATGGATGGCAAAAGCAGAGCAGGAAGTGAAAGCAGACGACGTGCTGGCCAATGAGAAGCAAGTAAATTAGAGCGGCGCTGGAATCAACGAATGGTAAGTTCAGGTAAGTATTGGTCAGGTTCTAAGCCCCTTTTAAGATTTGTTTTTTCAAATACAAAAGACTTTGAAAGCACATCGCAAGCACTGTGCAGGTGAAACCTAAAAATGAGCCCAGAAAAGGACAGTGCCACTAAAGCTGATCCCTTGGAAGTGTCAGATCTTGATCTTACGATTGACAGTGTCATGCATGCCCTAAAGTCAAATAAACTAGAACTAACATTATCAACCACTTACCAAGGTAGTACAGAACAGCAGTGACTACTCAGTCCATCTATGAGGATGAATCAGTATCGGCTGGCAGAGAATGGGAGTGGAGGGTGGGAGTCGCGGGGGTGGTAATTGCAAAATAAGAAAAAACACTTACCTCCTTGCTGCATCTCTCCTCAGTCATCTCTCCTACGTCGTCCCATGTCCTCTCTCTGCCTGAATCAAGAAGCACACAGGCTCCCTCCCGTAAGCCAATCACAATGCTGCAATGCAGCTTTGTGATTGGTCTAAGCACCATGACTCGGTGCTCATACAGGGAATGGGAGGATGGGCATGTTCTGCACCGGGCTGTAATGCAGCCTGGTGGGGAATATGCAAAGTGCGCAGGACTGCATCAACCACTCCTCCTCCCAGACGTCACAAGAGTCTCAGCCCCACCCAACCCGGCCAGAAAAAAAATGATAATAACAGAAATAACTTCTGTTATTATCATTTTTTTTATACTGCTCCACGAGCAGTGGGGCGACCCTCCTCCGCCTTAGCGAAGGAGCTGCCACTCGGGTGAATGCTGACGTAACAGTGATGAAAGCACTCATCTCCATTCAAGCTTTTGGAAGCAATCTAAGCTGCATCTGATGTCTAGTTATCCATTGAATCCGTACAGAGTGCAGGGCTGGACTGGGAACCTAAAACAGTCCTGGCAAAAATTCTAACTTCAGCCCCGTGTCCAGAAGTCCTAATGTGTGCTAGAACAAGAGCAATTTTTTTAAGTTGCCTCTGTAATCGCGTAACGTGCACCACAACTCCTGGAGGCCGAAACCGGCCTCCAAGTGTCAAAACCGACCTCCTGGGGCTCCAGCCTCCCGGGGTATTGCCTGCTTGCCCGGCTGGCCAGTCCGGCCATGACAGAGTGCATGGAAGAGAAGTTTTACATCTGCAACTTTGAGAATTAGTTCATCTACAGCATTCTACACTTTCTGTGGTCTGTGCAATTGTAGTTTCAAATGTCCCACATACGACTTCATCACATAGTCAAATTGTAGATTAACAAGTCATCTCAGCTCAAAGGCTCTAGCCAATATGATTACACAGGGCAGAACGTATAGCATTTAATAACAAAATGAAAGCGGGATGCTCTGAATTGCATAACTAAGCCAAAGTCTGCTTCAATTAAAATATTCAAATTGCAGGAAACTGTGAACTAAAATACAAAAATAACTTAAAAGTGGGGATAGTGATAAGTACTACAGAAATACAAATCCCCTCCATTTAAAAATATAGAGACCAATTGTGATTTTAATAGTCAATGAAATATTTTCTAAGCTGCAACTGGATGGGAAACAAAGTCGATAAGTTCTGATGATAAAAGTATCAAATTGCAGTGACATCTCAATTCCACGAATTCACATTCTGCACATATTGTTCTTTTTACATCGGCTTGATGGATGTGAGAGGGGGTGCTGAATGGACCAATGGTTTTGCACATGAGCACTGAACATTTTCCATTAGCTTGACAGATCAAATTGAATGAGAGTGAGTATTGAATAACGTTACTTACTGTGAGGAATTGGTGATGTCAATCTAAGCTCAAGTTGGCATGTGCCTCTCTTACAAATAACGCTTGCCACTTTGGCCACCATGTTGGCTTCTCAGCAGACTCACCAAGGATTAAGTGTCCATGAACTTTACCCTGTTCTTTTATTTCTGAGAGTAAATTTGATGTGCCTCACGGGCAGTGTCAGGAAAACTGCATTGGTGTCACACTGGTATTGAACACTCCATCGATAAGAACTAAGTCCACATGCTACAAATCAAACAAACACCAAGAAGAAACTCATTTGTTCATTACACTTTATAACAGCACACTCCCTTATATTCCCTGACAAAAATAACAAATGCCAATTAAGTTTCTTTACTTCTGTTTTATGACTGATGCAAACCGATTACCAGTAGTGCTGGAATAAGTTTCAGAGTGCGGGTGCTGCCATTAATGTTACATCACTGAAGTCATAGAGACTGTAGCATATACAAGCATCACCCAAAGAACAAGCATAGTAAATGAGGCATGCCCATTCAGCAGGCAGGAGAGTGGTATGGGTGTGGTATGTAGCTGGTAGTGCATTTTGGAGCCTACTGCTACAAATATATTACGTTTACAGACAACACATTTCCTATTGAAATGGCATACCAATTCGCACAGGCACGTAGTTTCATTGATTAAACCAAAACGCACAAAGGATAGTGTGTTGAAATCAGGTTTCAGCAAATATTTATCATTTGTGCATCAATAAATAAAGTGTTTTGATTTGTTTTGATGCTATTAAAATCTTTATTTTGATTGCATTTCAGAATTACAAAAAATTGACCTCGTTTGTGCTTTCCTAACTTCTGATTTAAAAAAAATATATTTGTGCAGTTCATTTATAGGGAGTTAACATCTTCATTATATACCCTTTCATTCCTTTCCTAACTCCCTGTTCCCCAGAAAGACTATCAGATAGTTCACCCAACAAAATTCTTTAATTTTGCAGTTAGAAATAGAAGAAACATCAATCTCCATGTTAAAAGAATAGGCAGCAATTTTTCAGAAGACATAGCCTGACAATTGACCTCTGTCTTTAAAGTACCAGAAATGTGTCAAGATAAAACTTATGGGCATTTTTATTGTTCATTCACCTTCTGAACTCCTCTGACACCCATGCTTGCAGCCCCTATGTATATTACACTTTGAAAGGACAGGCTTTTGAGGTGAATCCATTCAGAAGAGAGTGTGTACAGATTCACTCATGCATCAGAAACCATTTGTGATTGGTTAGTAAGATAAAAGATAACCCAGCATATTTGGTTAAATGACAGTATATTTAAAACAAAAATATTCTTTGACATAAATATTGTGGTCTAACAATTGTTTACAAAACAATTGCTCTATTGAGTGCAGATTTGTTATTACTGTCTCGAATTAGAGGTGTGCTTGTAAAGGATATTTAGGACACTGTATTCTAGTCAGATGATATTTAAGCCACAATGATTTTTATTTGAGTCACAAAGTAAGTTACTGAAATGAATGCATAGAAACTGTTATATAGTTGTTCTTTCAAAATAAAATGTGAAAGATGTCTTTCACATTTACAATACAAGGCCCAAAAATGACTAACTCGTTCACCTATATAATAGTTCACTATTATTCATATCATATTGGCCATATATGCAAGGAAATAAGTATACAATAATACAACCTGAATGCTAGATAATTCAATGTGCTAGGTGCTTAGACTTCAAGAAAATTTCATTTTCTATGATCAGCATCTCACAATTCAATACTTGCCTTAAGGAAGGTTCCCTTTAATTTACCCCTTCCATGCCTCATTCACTGAAGCCTTGTTATTCTTCTATATTTGGCTATGACTCCTAGGGTGCCAAAGTGTCCAGGAACAGCAGTCTTTTCTGACCCTTTTGGTTTTATATAATACTGGCATGCCTGGGGGGCAGTGTTAAACAATATTTCTACATTTTGGCCTGCTCATTTGCTCAATTGGACCTCTACTTGAGTCCACATAATTTGTAACTTTGGGCATGCAAGAAACATATGTTTCCAAGGGCCTGTCTCCACTATACGATACTGACAGCTAAGATTTGCTCCTGGGAACAATGACTGAATCTCGGACAGAGTATAAAATGGTCTGTAAAACAGGAGAGTTGGATATTAGATTATTTGAACAGAGTGTGAGTTTTCTCACATAAATGTAAGATATTTGGGTCTCTTATTTCTAATTCAACCTCATCCCATTTGTCTTGTATTTCTATTAATGGTTCTTCCGCCTGATGGCTTTTGTGGAGCGCTGTTGGACTTGGCCCTTTCTGCAGGGTCATGCCAGAACTTTTTGCCTTTCTCCTGTATTTTTTCTGACCTCTAGTTGGTGGTTTTATGATTCTGGGCACTTTTTTACTGCTGATCAGGGCTAAAGTGCATGTGCTCTCTATTGTAAACTTGGTAAGATTGGTCTACACCTGTTTGGCATATTTAATTTACCTATCAGTCCCTTGTACAGTGGTATCCCATATACCCAGGGCCAGTAAATTAAATGCTGCTGGTGGGCTTGCTGTGCTGCTTGCGCCACCCACCGAAGTAGCCTTTCAAACCTGTCTCAGGCCTCTGCCACTGCAGGGCCTGCGCGTGCAGTTTACTGCCGCTGTGACGTGGCACATAAAGTGGTTGCCACGTTTGCAACTCCCCTTTTACTACATATCAGTCACCCCTAAGGTAGGCCCTAGCTAGCCTATGGGCAGAGTGCAGTGTAGGTAAAAGGTGGGACATGTGCCTTAACTGTGTGGCATGTCCTGGTAGTGACAAACATCCTATTTGGTTTCTCACTGCTGTGAGGCTGCCCTCTCATAGGGATGCATTGGGGATTCCCTGATATGTGCTCCAGTGGTAATTCCTGACATGAAAGGGGTAGCATAACCATGTATGGTATGTTTGGAATAGTAATGATAAATGCTTATTGGTGAAAGCAGATTTATTATTACTATTGTAGGAATGCCACTTTTAGAAGTGGGCATTTTGTGTGCTATGTATCTTTGTGCCCTGTCTGATGTGTATTGACCCTCTGGTTCTGACTGACAGAGGAGAAGGGATGTGCATCTGCTCCAGCCAGTCCCTTGGGGGGTTGAGGTGTGTCCTGCCCTGCCTGGGTGACTCAGCGCTAGGCTAAATAGGCCTGGCCTGCATTTGGAGTGGTGGGAGGAGTAGCACCTGCACCTGCACCTGCACCTGAATAGGACTGTGCCTGCCATCCACAAAGATGGATCCACCCCGTGGTGTGTCTGGAACCAAGGCTTACATTAAGAATGGAGGGTGTTGTGCACTGTTAAATGTTTTTTTAAAGTGCCCACAGAACTGGTTTGGACTGGGCTCAGAGCCCTGTGCCAGGGGAGAACAAAGACATTTGGACTATAAATATTGGGGCTGTGACCCCATGGTTGTTGCACTGGAACTGAAGAAGAACACACTGCCAGGAGGAACCGCCGTGGGACTCAGCTATTGCCTGCTGGGTGGTTGGAGGGACTGCCCTCTGCTGGGAGGCCCTGCCTGTGCCCTGTTCTCTGGTCCTCTGCAAGAGGAACCGTAGCACTATACAGGGTCTGGAGACCGCTGTCTCCTGCCAACTAACTGGGGTACTTTTCATTTCCCCGACGGGAGGAGCATTTGGGTGGCTCCACTCCCAGATATGTGTGTGGGGAGCACTGTGTTTGGCAGCCGGTTTTTACATTGAAGCGCGTGGTGGGGGCTGAAATTATTGTCAGAGCCTGAGAGGCGGACCCACTCTCACGGAGCTGCTGGAAGGAGTCGTGGCTTGTTGCCGCCCAGCAGGAAGCCCTGAGGCAGGACTAACCAGCCATGTGGCGGAGCCTGGCTGTGGGCGGGGCCCACTGCAGTAGAGAGGCCGAGCGGAGCAGAGCGGACTCGATGGAGACTTCGCTCCATGTCATACCGCAGCAGCCCTTCACCAGTCGGAGGAGGAGCGGGAGAGGAGAGCTGAGGGGTCGCAGCACCCTCCCTCTCCTGGCTGGTGCTGGCCTTCGCGTCTAGGTATTTCCCTAACCCTGCCCGTGGCCTCGGTGGTAAAGTGCTCCGCATTCCTGACATTATTGCAGCTGCGCTGCATGGTCGCGGACCACTGCACTCTTACCTGATGTTGGGGGCATTTTTGGATGGCATTCCGGGGCGAGCCCAGAAGGGGCCCCGAATTTGGAAGTTGCCGCCTGTAAGGAGCCGCACCGGATCTTAGTGTTAGGTCGGGGCAAGACCTCGACGGAGGCCCCCGAGTCCTGGAGGAGGAAGGAACCTCCACGACATTTCTGCATTTCTCTAAGAGGGGCCCGGAGGCCTCTGTGCTCCACGCTGTGTGGAGAATCACTGCATTACGGGCATATGGGTGGGTTGTGCCCCGGTGTACGGCTGCCAGTAAGGGTATCACTAGAAGGTGTGCAACTTACAATGGTGTACTAAAGGGCACTACTGATGAAGCATTGCATAATGATTTATACCCTGTGTAATCCTGCCAGTAGTTACTGGTCGGCCTAATGCTTGATGCTCACATGTATGTTGGGCTAATTGCCAAGGTTGGCACCCTATGCACCCTAATGGTGATCTACATATGTCTAAAGTGGGCATGATGTATTTATGATGTATGCCCTGCTGCAAGTGTGTACTAAGGTGCACTGATGATGATATGTAGGCATAATAAGTACAGTTCCTACCAGTAGTTAGTGGGCGGGGACAACTGTAATGTTAATGACAGTGGCCCGATTGGCCAAGTGATTTATGCAAATCCCTGTGAAGTCATGACAAGTGCCTGGTGGCACAGTGTGATATATTTGATGGTGTTCTAATGTGTTTTTATGAATAATACAAAGGCTATTTTTATATTACCTTGTGTGGACCCTCTTTTATGGTGTGCCTAGTGGTAACTAGACACAATATCGAATAAAAAATATAGAACTTTTGAACTGAAGTATATTCCATAACTTGGTTTTACAATTGTTTATCTGTGGAGTGTCCAGATATACTCAGTTGTTTATATTGTTTCATCTGCTACCAATAGATACTCAGGCCCATAATCTCTGTTGGGGAAGATCTCCTAAAATGTAGTGATAGGTAGCTGAAGTACTGGTAACTTGCAGGGAACACTAGTATTTTAACTTGATAAGGAAACAATCCTAGTAGGTAGACACAATTATATGTTCTATGCCCCAGAGAATACCACTTTGGATACACCAGTGATGTGTGGGTAAATCCATGAGCAGTTATTCCTTTTTCAAATCATGCAGCGTGACGTATGTTCCAATAATGTGTCCTTAAGAGCTTCAACTATAATCAGTTTACTTATTGGAAATATGTAGACGTTCAATATATTCATACTGAATCACATGACAAGCATATTCAATAGCATAAACATCAACAAAATATTTAGCATTACATTGACTTATCAAAGCTCTTTATATTGTGGAGTTCATTATCAAGATCAGGAATTGGATAATTTACATATTTTCCAAACCAGGCAGATTTGACAGAGAAGCTAATAAGAAAAGGAACGCCTGTATAAAAAGGTAATAACAACTGTTCTGCAATGCAAGATTGTCCGATAGCTAAAAAGGTACCTGACAAAGCTGCATATCCCATGGTTTGTGGAGTATCAGATATAGCTTCAAATATTACAAGATCTGGCACTGGGATGGTGTATTCAAAACTCTGAGCTGTGTAGCAAAACCACAAATAATAAAAAGGCAAACATTGCAAAGAATAGATTTGCCAAAGTTGGTCTCTTGAGGTAGCAGGAAAGAATATGTAGAAAAAACAAAAGAAAGTAATTTAGTCCATTGCTGAGCATGATATAAAAAACTTTGACAAGTAAAACCTCAGCCTTTCTAACACTGTTGCAGGGATTCTGTGAAATCACTGAACTATGCTTGGGACCATAGAACCTTAGTAGGCAGGGACTGAGTTATCCTACCACCTTAGTATCCATGAGCCTAGGTCCTACTAGCTATACTGTCTCACTTGCCCTCCTACTCACTCACAGAGGAACAAATGCTTAGGCACCCTAGGAACACAACACTCCCGACTCTCTCAGGAATTGCGGTGGAAGGACACACCTTTTCGCTCTCACACTCGTACTTGTCCACAATAAGATCTAACAGAGACACGAAAAACATTTAAAATATTTATTTTAACTATCATGCTCTAATATGCAGTATACGTGCCACAATAAGTAAAAAGATGCCTAGCACAAATATGGTCAGCATAGTAAGTAATCCATAAATCATAAAAGGAGCTATGATGGTATTAGACAGCGTAATTAAACCCCCCTCCCCTTGTACGGAAGCAAGGTGATTATATATCAGAAGATCTCTGGGTGTTTGCAGCGGACCCCGTGCCTTAGCATGCACAGATGAAAGTTCTACATCTCAGGTGTAGTCGCGATCTCTTCTCTGAAAAATCTCTCTCCAACTGTGTATTTGCATGTCTGTGCATACCTCTATGACAAAGAGTACGTGTTCCCAAACAAAAGCTGCATTTATGTGTTGTGTGTAAGTGCTAGAGCCCGACCAAAACAGAGAATAACAAGAGGCATTGTTGTTTGACCTTGTCTACGTGTCCAGACTAAATCCCAGGAAAGAACAGAACGTAAAAACACCAGCAGGTTCTGTGTGAAAGTACAGTGTGGCACCAAGCAAAAAATACATGTGTATAGTAATGTGCGCAAGCAGAGAGCAGCCTGCAACGTGCTCAGTCTGACATAAGGGAAAACGACAATAGGCCTGCACGGGACACATTACAACACATGTTCTAAAGATGCTCTTTGTTGAAGTTAGCACACAGAACATGGGTTACCTGACGATTGTGTCAGCATAGTTCGTAAATATTATGACAAGATGTCATCAAGATATATAAAATCATTGGAATGCATATAGAAAGTTGTAACTATCATAAAAGTGGCACTTGAGGTACAGCTCTATGAATTATTAGTAAGGCTCTGGAGGCCTTCTCTCAAAAAGACCATAGCAAGGTTAGGCAGTGCAGAGGAGAGTGATACACTATGAAATGCCCGAATTAAACATCTTGTCAAGAGAGGTGGAAGGACTTAGATCTAGAGAAGGTGGAAGAGAGGACTGAGGTGGAGATATGACAGACACACTTCAATATCTCAGGGGTATGCAGTCTGTCAAAGAGATAGGCATACTCGAGGTGACAAATAGACCTAGTGGTCATGATAGAAACAGGTCAGAGGTTTAGGCAGAGGGCAAGAGTGACATATGACAGTTCTTCACAGAAAGGGGAGAAGAAATATGGCATAATCTTCTCTTAGCAGTGATGGGCCCTATACTTTACAGAATCCAATAAACTTACAGAAGACATTGGATGTACAATGAGAGCATAGACAGGAGTGGAGACTAAACAAAGTGCATAGGTCTGGTGGTGCTTAATATGCGGTTACATTCTTAAGAGTTAAGCATTTTCGCCATCTATCCCTTATTATGTGATCGTCTGAAGGTCTAATGATTTGAAACAAACAGGCACGCTCACATAACGCATAATATGAATACGTACATAGGCCAGCAAAAAAAATGGAATTTGGGTGGAATACATTTTTTGTTGTGCACATTTTTAAATTTAAAATTAAACATATTTAGAGCATGATGGAGAGCAAATCTTTTCTTCTTAGGGCTCCGGTGAACTGGCGTACACATCGCTATGAGATTGATGAAAATAAATAAGTACGAAATAGTTTCTTATGTTTTACCTTTTTTATCAGCTGCTGTACATAAACGTCAATTGTATGGCTTATTAAAATTTTAAATACGACAATTCATATTCAAGTCACCTAAATGCTCAACCAGCACCAGGCATGGCAAGAGAATTCAGACTTCAAATAAATTCCCTGAGTTGAAAGTTCAACAGCGAGTGTGCCGAGCGTTGCCACTGCAAAGATTACACAAATCTCTGTCCTGGAAATGGAATCCTTATTTCAACAGGAGTCAACATGCTGCATATTTCCAGGATAAAAGCTGCATCGTAACCTGTATTTCACAATTAATATTCAGCCGTGAGTAGACTGACGGAAACCCCAGTATTTAAGAGCACTGGTTTTCCCATATTTTTGTTGCGCTGAACGTTGGCATTTCTTCTTCTTCCCGCAGTACTGCCTCCCATCTCTCCCCCACTCTGACCCCTCTCTCCAAATGAGAATGCCATAAATGTCAAATAAATAAGCAAATGCTATCATTTTTATTTTATTATTTCAAGGTTAATAATACATATTTTAGATTATTTTACATTCATATAATACAATAACGTATCTGTAATTTATGTTTTACAATAATAAACTTTATTACATTTCCCTATACTTTACCACATGGAGCTCTCCACCCCGGAGGCAGAGCTCTCTCCAAGGAAGTGCAGATTTACTAGTGTTGTATTGTATTGCAATTGCATTTATAGAGCGCTTACTACCCCTGATGAGGCGTCAAATCGCTTTTTCGGTGAGTAGCACGCTACTCCGGAACCCATAAAGGATTAGTGGTGAATTAGTATAGTGGAATATGAAAGTAATTTCAGTGGTGTATATGTTAGTCAGTTATTTGGATTGAGAAGGATAGCAGAGGGATAGAAGAGGGGAAAGGTTTGCATTTATATAGCGCTTGCTACCCCTGATGAGGCGTTGAAGCGCTTTTTCAGCGAGTAGCACGCTACTCCGGAACCCATAAGTAGTAACTTTACACTCATACATTCTGTTATAGGACGCTCCACCCCCTCATTCAAGGGGGTGGAGACATGTAAGCCTACACCTAGGCGTAATTAATTCTTCACTCGGAAATAGTGATTAGCAAAACAGTGATGAGCTACACCTCGGTATAGAAGTAAATATACAGGCGAGTAAATATACATATATTTACCTTTGTGAATTTGGTCTTTAAACAGTGGCACCCCCTGGTGGTCCTGCAGGGGACTGCCCTCGGCAATGCACACATATGCAACATGATTTCAACAGAGACTCCCCTGCTAGAAAAGACCTAAAAGTCATCCTGTAATCCTTATAAGATTATAACATTATACCCATGTCATCCAATTTATCACTGAAGTTACTGCGCTCATTGTACAGGGACACATTGGCATTTCAGTCACACGATCAGTGCAGAGCATCGTGTAATGTGGACAGATTTAAGCGGTTCACGTCAGCCAAGATCATAATTCCCTTTTAAAGTCTTACAGTAATCTCCTAGACTACCACCACTTTCTGACTCGACATCATTCAACCAAACGTGTTATTCAACTCAGAAAAAGAAAAATACACACCTCAGTTATGCATTCATCGTATTAAAGGATTACTTGAGAAAATACCGAACCAGAGTGTGTCTGATTACTTCCAAAACCTAGAATTAATTTTTTTCAGCATCGAACGTGAATCCTCATCGGATGCAGTATTTTTTTTTAATGTCTCACGCAGGTGAGGTAATTCGTTTTGTATTGAACTGAAAAACAGAATTCCGTTTGATTATATCTTGAAAAGCAGTAACAAGCTCAGTAAAGCAGGCAAGTGTTTAACGGCAGTGATCTCTGGCAAGATTAAATACTGGCATTTAGCGGCTCCTGTGAAATTGGATGTCCCCTAACGCGTTCTTCTGGGAAAACACGTTTTTTGCAAAGACCTTGTGCAGTTCGCGCGCACCCTGAACACATTCAGGCGCAGACTTTCTCTTAAAAAACTCGAGAGAAATGGCCACTTTTCCGCTGCCTGACTCAAGAGCAGTAGGAAATGCTGCAGTGAAATGGACTTGTTAAATCTCCCAAATTTTCAGATTCTGTTTTGCTGCAGTAATACTTCAATTCCCATCCATCACTGACTGTAGCATGCGTTTCTCAGTACAATAGGAGTTCTTTATTGCAAAGTGGGTTTATAAATCAACGTCATCAAACGAATTATCTGGAATAGGTTGAGGAAGAATTTAGAAAATAATTCAGTCTACAGCGGGCAGTTCTGTTATTAATCACTGGCCTTCAAGCGTCACGTTTGGCCAAAATACAATATATTTCTCACTTATGAGGATATTTTAAAGCCCGTGCGAGAAATGTAACAAAGATGATTTCTAACAATATAAAGTATGTGTAACAGAGGTGATTTTTGTTGGTAAAATGTTCAAAGAACAGTCAGTCCATCTGTATGTGGTACTGTAAATCACTATAGGGCTGATCCAAAATTTAAAGGAGGGAGGTAAGTTGCTTGCAGCGGTGGTCAGTGCAGGTAAGCACGGTGGGGTGGCGCAGTTGGGGGGGGGGGTTGTCGACAGACGACAGAGTAAGGAAAATTAAATAAATATATGTAAAATGTAAGTCCTTTTTTATATAGCGCAGCTACTCACCCTTACGGGTCTCAAGGCGCTGGGGGCCGTAGTGGAAATTAAGTGAGCTATTGCCCAGAGTCACATGGTGCTGAGCTGAGCTGCCGCCGGAGATCGAACCATGAACCCTGTGCTCCGAAGTCAGCTGCCCTGGCCGCTGCACCACACCTCTCCACTTCTAAATAAATCCTATTCCATCCTCTGTCGAAATCCCCCCACCCCGCCGCCCCACCGCGCTTACCTGCACCGACCACCGCTGTTTTTTCCAATATAATGTAGATTTGCATTCCTAGGTAAACACAAACCATGCACTAAGCCTTCCGGGGCAAGAAGCCCAGGATGGGTTCTCATGCTGGTTCCCCACTACCTTTCCACCAGAAACCTTGCATTGTACCAGGCAATGACAATCGAGCTTCTAAGGTCAAATGTCACAGGTACAATGGAAGAATTAAATGGCAGACGTCATCTGCTGTGGACCATCTAGGATCCCAACACAAGAGCACCTCTGAGCTATCCATTCTTCAGGAAATGGTAAAAACACAACATACCAGCAAGTATCTGACACCAGAGTATGAAACCGCTACAGTGCCTTTAAACGTACATAGGTGTTCACACCTAGCACCTGCTAAACCCACATACAATCTATCAACACTCTGTGGTGTCATTTTAATGAGTTAGTAGTTTTAATCACATTCTCTGTTGACTAACTTATCTTATTTTTATTTTTAACAGTTTTCTCTTGGTGTGTAAAGGGAAGCCTTATGCCTATATTAGCGGATAGACTCAACCTATGGACCCCGGAGAAAGAACGGCAAAAAATTGAAAAATAAGATCTAGACAGCCATGATTTAAGATTTTAACATATTTTCCGAACCCCCTTCTAGCCAAATGTAATCAAATCTTCCAGTCAAATTAGTTCAAAATAGTTTCTTTAAAACATTGTGTCATTCAGACTCTCTGTTATAATAAAGGGCAGAATCTCGGCGCCTGATGTGTTTTGCACCCGATTATTACTGGTGTGTAAAAAATAAAAAAAGTATCTACACATGACGTTTGAGTCGATCTTATACTTTCTACCCTACTGCAAAATTTTGTCGGGACAGTTACTACCAGTTGTAACGGTCCGCACAAAGCACAGGAATGAGATTTGAGGTCATCTCCTAAAGAACGTTATTTCAAAAATGAGTACAAAGTTTGCTCTCAATTTTTTGGATTGTGTAATTGTAATGCCAATGACTGCAAACTTTAAACATTGGCAGCAAGGCCCAAAGACCTTTTAACTGGAGTTAAAAGACAGTCAGCAGCCTAAAAACCAGGAAAAATATGCAACTGTGAAAATACTTACTGGGATTATTGTGAGTTATGGATTTTTTAATCGTTTACCCTGCTGACTAATTTGTCTCATTTTATACTTTCTGACAGTTTCCTTTTGATCGCCAAAAGGAAGCAGTTTACAATAAACAAAAACAACAACAATCTTATATTAAACAATGATCTAATGTTATGAACTCAGGCGAAGGGCTGCAAATAAAGAAAATAAAATCTAGGTAGTCATAATTTATACATATTTCTTTTAGCTCATCCCAGCCAAATGTCATCAAACCTTCCATCTAATTAGTTTAAATAGTATTATTCTGAATTCACTTTTTGTGTCAAGTGTTAGTACTCCTAATAAAGGTATATGATTTATCAAACTTCAATAAAATGTTATTGTTTAAATCAAATCACATTAGAGTTGAATGCAAATTTGTCTGCTATTTTTTGTAAGAAGTGGCCCAGAACACATCATAACCATTGGTAACACCTCTTCTATCCCATAATTTCAGCTCCCCAGGGCAGGGTAGTCAAAGACAGAGCTGTCCGGTCCACTGATTTTCTAATAAAATGATTAAACATGCTCATTTGGAATATTCCTTCTGTTTGAGTTTGGCTATTAATGAACAAATAGATGCTTAACCTCGATAAATGGGCTAAAATCATGCATGAAAGGTGAACTACAACGTTTAACACACTATTTGTTATTATAATTGTAAGCATCATCATACTCTTCCTAGACCTTTCTGAAGGCATGTTGGCCAGTTTTCCCAATCTCATTCTACTGTCAGTGAGATTCTCTCCTTCACTGACTACGCTATAATGTCCTGTGTCCATCCCTAGAAAAACATTATGTTTTATTGCCATTTTGGAGAAAGTCCCTTGATTTCCAAGGCTTGGTAGCGAAACAACATTGATAAATACCTTGGTTTTTATCATTGAATATTTTTATGTATTTTTGTTTGTCTTGGGCGGACTAGAACCTCATCCGGTGTAGACACGAGAAGTTACAAAAAAGAGTGAAAAGGTATTTTATACGATGCAGACAGTGAGCAGCAGATACAGATATGATTCAGGATAGTAGATATTGCAATGCCAATACAGTGAAGGGCCAGACCTCATAGTTAAAGCGAGGACTTGTTTACAGACCTCATTATGTTGGGTGTTCATCTGAAACTGACACAACGAGAGTAACATTAAACAACAAACAGGTGATTTTTAAGCTTCTTTCCAAAGACTGAGTGATTACTAGTGATGCGTGAATAAGGAAGGAGGGAATTCCACATCAGAGAAGCCTTGTAGGAAAAGGATCGTCCTCTTACTTTGGGTTTACAGATCTTTGTAGGGGTCAAAAGACGGCGGAGGAGAGTCACCCCCCTGCCAGCACCCTCCAAAACATAAAAAATAAAACGATAACAAAACAGGGTTAAAACCCATTTTATTATCGTTTTATTTTCCTTGTGCCAAGTCTTGGGGGCGTGGCCACAGGAACGACAGGCATTGAGGGGAGTAGTTTGTGCACTGCCTTCACTGCCGATGGTGGTTTGGCTGGCAGTCTCAGGCTGGCCAAACCGTCATGTGCAGTGAAAGTTCTCTCCAACCCAGCAACGCAACTGGGCTGGAGAAAGTAGGCACAGACTCCCAGTCTGTCCTGGAGCGCAAATTGAGGGCAGTCAGGCCAATCCTGATACTGCTCTCATGCGTGAGAACAGCTTCAGGATTGGCCGGAGGGCAGGCTGGGAGCCTGTGACTTCAGAAGAGAAGAGCAGACAAGCACGACGAGATGGTGGAGGGCAGCCCCTTTCCAACCCCCACCCCTGACTCCTCCCATTCCGCCTCTTTTTCCTGACATGAGCCGCGCCTGCAAAAGACAGACGGTAGCTGATCGCAGATTTCGAGCTGGCAGATGAACAGAGATCAGAACCTTAATAAAAGCTTGAGTCAACCCATTAATTACTCTGTGGCAGGTACAGACTGCTTTACATTTGATTTATTTCTCAACTGGTAACCATTGTAGTTGCATGAAATTATGAGAAACCGAGACTCGCTGCGGATGATTCAGCAAACCACTGACTGCAATATTCTGAATGATGTCATGTTTCTTCAGAGTGTTTTTGGGCAGAGCCTGACATAATACATCACAACAGTCAAAATGGGACCATATTATTGCCCAACCCACTGCGAAATTTTGATCTACTGCCAGTAATGTGAATATTTATCCTAATATTGGCAGAGGTAGAAAACATGACGATGATAATTTTGTAATCTGGGTTTACAGGGGATGAACCCTGTCCTAGTAACGAAGGCCGCTCTGCATGTGTCCAAATGGTAGAGGAACCACCTAGACTCACCTGTCTTCTGGAATCCTGTAGCTGCCCTTGTGGAGCTGGTGACAGTTGCCATTTTTAAATGATGACGATTTTTCTTGTTTTTGGGCGTTATGGAGTCTACTTTTTCAAAAAGGGTAGCCCTAGCTTGATGGAGCTACTTTTGTATGGTTCTCTTGAAAACCAAACCTGCGAGAAAGTATCTGAGGCCCCCTTCCTCCAGTTGCGTCCCATGACCCATAGTATTTTACTCTGTTTATTTATGTCATACATTTTAACTCTTGTTTATGGGTGTGGGTAGCTTTGTCATGTATGAGGGTTAGATGTTCATTGCACTTGTGTAAAAATAAGGAGGGATCTGAACTACTGTGTTGCTGGTTGATGAACCACCTAATCATGACAAAAGCAGCTTTTGTGTAGATATTTTTTTGAGATGCCTGCTAGCTGTTAATGTCTCACCGGGCTGTGTTTTCATTGAGGAAGGAGAGTTGTGGATCAAGAAGAAAAGCTGCATGCTGTCGGGCCAGTCCACTGAGAGAGGTTTTGCGGGGAGTATGACTTCTTCTCTTGAACAATGTAGACCCACTATGACCACTAAGAAAGGTAATCATTTTCAATAGCAGTGACGACAATTTCAGTTCAAATGCTGCTATGGCATAGCTGTTCCTATGTCTCCCGTGAGATAGGGTCTACGAGCTGCTACATGAACTACCTCGAGAATGGAATCTGCCTAAGAGTTGATAAGGATGGAGTGGAGTCCATTTGTCTTTTGCAGAAAAGGGTCCTACTTATGTGTAAGTGCATCATTCATCCTTCTTGGGTCCTCTTAGGGCTGTGTCTGTGCTGTCTGAATCCACAAACGTTAGAGCCCTACGAAATACAAAGTCATTGCAGGAAGTTGCATACTCTACTGGCAACAGGAAGATGAGACAAATGCGAATAAGAACATATTTCTCCAAAACCAGTAGATTCAATTCATGCACTCCACGTTAAATCTGCTGTTCGCACACTCACACACACACACACACACGCACGCACACACACACACACATTCACAGCGCTTGGAGTTGTTGCCATGGAGTGATGAAGGTTCAACGTGCAAGAGAGGAAACACCTCAAGCTCTTGAGGGATAGGTTCCAGGCAAATACCATTAAGGTGGTTCTATAATCTTAAATATTCCACCATCTCTGATAAAGATTTTGGCTTGCTTGCAGATTCGTTTCAGTGGGAGAATGCTGGGAAAGTGGTAGCACGGTATTATCACAGGCAAGCCCACTCCAAAATCCAAGCATTCAAATGAGATCAGATGATACACATCGATGCCCACCAACATTAATTAGCACAGAGACAGTCTCATTGGACTTATTTTGGACACTATGCATGCTTGTTCCTGTTAGCAGTGGCTGTGTGTTGCCTTCAGTTCTGTGTGTTGGTCTAATGGTACTATAATGACGATGATTATGATGGAAGTCTAATAACTTGTTAATGCCCTTGTCTTTACAGGGTCACACTGGCTATGTCACTCTTTTAAAGTCATGTGATCAAAGGCTAGGCCACCTTCAGTGTCTACCTTTATGTCATGAGTCTGTAGAGCAGTGGTGTATAGTAAAATAATGGGCTCACCCTGCAGATTGTAAAGAGGGGCCCCTGAGTTTCCCATAAACCACAGATATTCACTGGCATTGGGACAGAATGGGCCCGCTAAAAGATTTGGGGGCCCTGGAAGGGTTGGTGGCCCCCCTGTGCCACAGAGGCTACAGGGGTCTATGGTAAGTCCCTGCTGTGGAGGATATTCCTGGAATGCTTTGGTTTCTGGCAAGACTCTTCCAAAGGGAGATACAAGATGTAGTAACATCCACCCTCAGCAAGCACAAACTGTGATCTTGGCACATTCTTTCAAGCTATATCCGCAAATAATAATTCACTGCACAGCTGAGTAGCCGCGCACTATACCTCATTCTTCCAGAGTAGGTCATGAGTTTCTTGTCAGGACATCTGAAAATTCACACACTATGATAAACAGTTTGGTAAGGAGTCATGTGGTTTGTATGTGAGTAAGACAGAGAAAGGTAGCATAACCAATGAAAATCAACACACCGCAGAATACGCCTGGAGCCCTTCATAGAGATATTGGGGCCTATTCATGAAAAAATATAAAAGTGCATTGCTGCCTGAGAGTACTTTTACATGTATTTTCAATTCACAAACACTCCTAGAAGCTACGTCGGACCTGAGTTTCATGCCTAATTCTGTGAAGGTCATATGACACGCCTCAGTGTCTCCTATTCTCCTTTTGCTGGGTTCTACATAGTATAAAACAGAGAAGGGGAATTGACCCTCCTTGTGCAAATGCACTTAGGGGCATATTATCAAAAACGGCGTTAAAATTATCGCCGGTTTAGCGGCAGAAAACTGCCGCTAAAGCGGCGATAATGGGCTTGATAATATGCCCTGGAGAATTCAATAGAAGCCCATGTTCACACCAGAACATGGGCTTCTATTGGAATTCTCAAGGGCATATTATCAAGCCCATTATCGCCGCTTTAGCGGCAGTTTTCTGCCGCTAAACCGGCGATAATTTTTAACGCCGTTCTTGATAATATGCCCCTTAGTTTTTTCCCTGTGGGGAAAACATTTTTTCTTATGGAGAAAGATCTTTCCCTAAACCCCCAGCAAATCTGTTCTCCTTCCCATCCTGAAAGGTAATTTATTCCATGATGGAATGATAAATCTCCAACCATTACCGAGGTGGAAAGGTTTCAGGGGAGACACGGGCGAACTGAGAACGCAAACCAGCCCTGCCAATTATGTCGGAGAGGGGGGGGTGCTGGTGGGAAACACTGCGGCTTCTTTTGTTACAGGGGGCTGATATTGCAGCACTGCTCCAAAACTGGTCCCAAGTGACAAAAAAATGGCCCCCTCCACTCCAAAACCGACCCCCACACTTCCGGCCCACCAGGAAAATGCCCGGTGTCCGCTACGGCCAGTCCGGCCCTTAGAGGAGAGCTTGGGAACGGCCACAAATGTACATGTCTGTGGGTGAGTGTTACCAAACTTCCATGGCAAACCACTCCTTGCACCGCCCACTTCCTACCCCTTGAGAAGGATTTACTGTTGCAGATGCAGAAACAATTCAGGATATGCTGGACAATACCCATTTTGCTTTAAGAGTGTATTGTGTTTTCATGAGGTGAGTAGGAGTCAAACATCATCTTTAATACGTTCCCAACATCTCTAAAAGGAGTTTTCCTCTGTACAAATGGCTATGAAAAGTAAATACATTAGTGGCCGTAAGCAAATGCATTTGTTGCTCTATGCCTTTGCATTGGTATAAGAACTTTTAATTCTAATGAGCACATTTGTAATATCAACAAATTTAAATTTTTAGTTATTTCATGGCATTTTGTTTATACTTTGATATTCACCAAAGACAGATCAAAATAAAAAAAAATGCTGAATACTAAAAGAACTCTCAAACAAATGCTTTTTTGAGCCGGGTGATAATAAATTACTGTATATGCTGTGTATCGCATATTACATGCTTTAGTGGCGGAACCTCCTACAGAATTGGACAGAACCAGATAAAAGCTGAAAGAAAATCATAGTACTGGTCACCCACCTTGTTAGCCCTCTACTTATATCAGATGTACAAATAAAAGTAGTGGTGAGAACAAAAAAAAAGGAAGACCACATTCAGGCTGATCCTAAATATGTAGAAAATATACCAAGGCATGCATCCCTCAAATGGATCACAAAAGAGAACATGACACATAAATGACATGTAATCCTTAGGACTGAAATACATGTTCCAAAAGGTAGAAGCATGGCGGTAGTCTGGGGGTCATGGTCATCATGTTCAATGTACACCACTAGCAGGTCTATACTTTGATTCTCAGGAAGATGGAGGAGGACCTCAAAACAAAGACCCATAGCAGTGAGGTGACATTACAAATGGTGAAAACCAATGCAGTGCCACACGCCCTTGCCACTCAGCTACTTTTGAAGCATCAGCAACTTGGGCCATTAAGTTCCACCATGTAAAAAAACTCCACTTATGTGACATGCACTAGGGCAAAAGGACTGCCTATGGACTACTTATCTTCAATGTAAACAATATGGCCAACTTTGCATTCATCGAGTGGCAAAGTCAACTCATGCCACAGACATCTTAAAACTTTTAAGTAGGGTCAGCATGGCTAGAGTCTCAGGGCGCTAGACAAATTGGTTGTTGTATGCATACACATGCTTGCTGCATGCACAGGAACAGAGAAGCAACCTCCCGGGAGTTCCATCAGACCATGGCAGAGATGGATAAACATAAACTAAGCACTAATCATGAGAGACTAAATTTAGCACATTTACAGACCCAGGATTTTTACGCACGAAAGAAAGGTAAGGCAAATAGAAGTAGTAGTATTGAGATGTGTGGCAAGTGTGAAGTTGCAGAAGGAGTACACATATTAATACACATGTTTGCAGGTCCACCTGAGGGATAGAAAGGCATGCCTGCACAAGAGAGGGTGTTGCACAATAATGGAGGCAGACCGCAGTCCAGGAGACCTCATCAAACAGTACAGCCACCCGAACAGGCATGCAGAATATTCACAATCTTGAATACCTTCTAGCTGCATACAGACAACATAAACCTCAAAAATATATACTAATGATAATATAATGAATTAGAACTGAGTGAGAGGTTACGTAAAGTTGTGATAGCAATGTAACATCCATTTGGTGGTTAATTCTGGCTGCAAATATTGTTTGAATTCAGTGCAAAACAACTTGAGAGCTCCATGAGCCACAAAATTCTCCCCAACCTGTGATTTGGACTATTCTTGAGTAAGTTCACTTATCTAGTTCAACAGATACACTTTCCTGCCTGCCTCCTACCTCCTACCTCCAGCAACAGGCTTATAAGGCCTACCAGGGTTTCACCCTGAGTGGTGATCATACCAGTGTCCTGATCGGTTACAACCTGAGTGGACTGCTTTGTGGTATACATGAATTCCTTTATTAATTTGATGTTGCTTTACAGGAGTCTCACCATAATAGTGTTCTGGGCCACCTGGTTATGCCATATTTCTTATAGTATCTGAGTGTCATTGCAGTCTTGGTTGATGCTAGACAGTTACACATAGTTGGATGAACAAAATGAAAACATCAAGTGGTTCAGGGGAATATGCCATCTTACCACGCATGCAATTACAATGCGGTCGTTACAACGACCGCGTTGTAACAACGCATGCCATTACTTCGCAAGTCGGAACAACGACTTGCTCTAGGGGGGGCGCTGGATGTTGGAATAGTATAATTTACTATTCCAACTCCAGTCTGTGCAACAGTAGGGAAGGTTTTGGATTTTAAATCCAACACCTTCTGACCCCTCCGCAAGTCGTTGTTCCGACTTGCGGAGTAATGGCATGCGTTCCTACAACGCGGTCGATGTAACGACCACGTTGTAATTACATGCGGTGTTCTGTATTCGGGGGAAACGATGTTTACCGGTTCAGCGTCCTCTCTGCTGATCGTGTTCTTGCATTAAGATATGGGTCCTACTAGTTTGACCTGGTTGTACCAATCTGACATGATAGTGAATGTGTAGTACTATGGCATCCTGGTGTGGTTTCTCGATCCTGCCTGTGTCACAGGAAATGTACCTATATTCTGCACCTGCCAGTGATGGTCTAAACATGCCAAGATCTGCAACAAACACTAAGGGTTTTTGTTTGGCCATGAGGAGTATGTGGATCATGAAAGGGAGACTTCCACCGCAGGAGATATGTTACTATGTTGTGGTGCGTGTACATGCAAAGTGACCACTATGTGAACCATCACCCACATTTGCTGCTCATGTAAGGTATTATGGAACCCACTGTGCTTTATCACAGCAGTAGGTGAATCGGGGTACTTGCTATATGTGGCGGGTGAACGGTGATGGGTATGTAGTCTGTTCATCTACTAGTTCTCTGACATGGGACAGATCCATGTGATGCACTTACAGCGATAGTAAAAGAGCTTTCCTGATGCACTCCCTGACTACTTGTTTTGTATTTTAATACATTGAGCGTATTGATCTTGGAGGTGCATATGTCTTCAACGCGAGGATTGCCATGCCAGAAAAGATGCAGGGATGTCCAAGTTGATCTCTCCGTTGATAGTTCATAGCACACAATCATCTCTCATCAGTAGTGACAGGCAGGAATAAGACATGTATCTCTCTGGTTGCACATCTTCTGACTTGCATCCTCCTGCGTCAGAGGATGTTGTAGAGGGTCCATCTTTTCAGTTTGCCGTTGTTTGCGTCTCTCATCTATAGACACACCGTTAAGGGCCAATAGCTGAAAAAAAGTTACATCTGAGGTTTTATTGGATTCCCTATGCCCAAGCTTTGTAGAATGGTTTGAGAAGAAATGAAGACGTGTTTAGTTTACAATGGCAAAGGTGTCAACTAACCTGTGCTGTAATCTGAGCGATACCCTGTCACCCTGACCCTCCACGTCACTGACAGCTCGATGATCAGCAAAACATCCACCCCCCCGCCTTTGGGTATGCTGATCCTGCGTTGGGAGCATTTTTGTACTGCCTTTCTGCCTATAGCTCTGACCTGCAGGGAGGGGCCTTTATGGGAGCAGGCTGGGTGGTCTTATCATGCTCTTCCCACTGGACGCTGGGAGGTCACTGTGCACGGGTTGTTGAACAGACACTTGCTCTGTCTGACCATGTGTCTCTTTATGACACTTAGGGCCCGATTACAATGCGGTTAGGAAAGCATTCCCACCTAGGGCCCGATTACGATGCGGTTAGGAAGGCCTCCTAACGGCATTTGCTCCTTCCGAATCGGATCGGGAACGTGTCTTCCCGACCGAGGGCCAGATTACGATGCGGTTAGGAACATAGGCTCCCATAGAAGTCAATGGGAGTCCAACCAAATCGTATCTGAAGCACCCGGATGCATCATACTTGGTCAGTCGGACTCTCCCGATCCAAGTCGGTCGGAAACCATTTCCAAATCGATTCGATCGGGAAGATTTCCTAACAGCATCGTAATCGGGCCCTTATTGTTACTGTGAGTTGACATACCTAGTGATCCTTGCCATGGGTGTGTAGTGTCCCTCTCACTGCCTAAAGATGGTGGCATCTCTTACACACCAAGGTATTTTTTAGAGCTCCTGCTATTTCTTTTGCCACTGGTGGGAATAATTGTTGCTTTTCAGGCAGAGCATGGCACCTGCGTGGGACGGCTGTACCAGCATATGGTCATACATGATACCAACAGCAGCACCACTACCACTGTGCAGAAGGATAACTGCAGTGCAGTGGAGCACATGACTTTAAATGCTCCTCAGTAACCGAGCCGCTATGTCCTCAAAGTACTCAGTCAGTGAAGGAAGTAGCTAATGAAGTGGGGAGCAACTGATTCGTTTTGTTTCCAAATTCTCACACTTACAGATCTAGACATTACTTACTGCGTCTTGGGTGCTCTTGGCTGAAACCTGCACTTACAGTAAAGATGCAAATTGCAATGCACTAATAGCTGAATAAAGACTCCAAAGAAGACATCAGAAGCCGTGGTAGCTGTATCATAATCACATAAGCCTGATTTTTGAAGACATTGCACTGTTCTAGTGCATGCACCAACTTGATAACTGTGTGAATTTGCGTATGCGTTGCAGACGTCACATCTTGGAGACACTGGGCAGTGGTTGGCGCACCATGCTTCTAAGCTCTGTTAAATAGTACTAATGCTGTAACTCATGAACTGCAGGCCAGTTTCTTCAAAACGGATGCGCAGCTCCGTTATGCGCCGGGCCCAGAAGTTTAGTTTTTTTAAAAAACATATTTTATTAGGTTTTTATAGTACCACTTGGGCGAAAGCCCGACATAGTCTGCATGGGGACACATTATTGACAGGTTACCAGACATGGAAATAGCAATGGGTACAGCTCGTATATATAACAACAGTAAAAAAACTGAAAACTTTACCCAGACTTTCCCACCCCACCCGCATTGGCAAGCACATTTTAATATACACATATACCCAAAGAGATAAAACAATACACCATACAGTATGGCCCACCAAACCTCCCATGGAGCTACTCTTATGGGGATTGCGTGGGAAGAGGAGGGAGGTCAATGACCCGGTAAGTAGCCCATCGAGACCATATTTTTCTATGTTTCAACCCCTCGCTTGAAATACCGCCATCTCCGCGGCCATGCATTTGTCTAGCTCACTACGCCACTTTCCCATTGTTGGTGGAGAAGTTCCCTTCCATAACTGTGCAATGTCCCGTTTAGCGATTGTAAGGGCGAGAAAAAGTAGGTGTTGCTTATATTGGTTCCCACCTATGTCTTCTGTGCTATGAAGCAGAAACAATCGGGGATCGTGTGGAAGGTCCCAAGACAGCACCACTTTAAGGCATGTTGGTACCCTACGCCAGAAAGGTCGCAGTGCCGTGCAATTCCACACCGTATGGAGAAATGTTCCCTCCTCCCTGTCGCAGCGTAAGCACTGAGGGGATGCCACAACTCCCATCTTCCAGAGACGGAGACATGTGTAATACACGCGGTGAACATACTTAAACTGAATAAGACGGTATCTGGAGGCTACCGCGGCGCCCTGAGGACTAGCTATCGCCTCCGCCCAGTCATCGTCCGTCAGGTCTGGGATGTCATCCTGCCATGCCTTCCTTGTTTTGTGTAGAGTCATGTTGGAGTGTGTAGTCAGCGTGTGGTATATCTGTCTTATTTTTTGTGCACCTAGATCGCCCATAAGAAGGCGGCCTTCAAGCGGATGGAATTCAGGGAGGTCGGTTAGGTTCGCAAGCGAGGGAGTCAAAGCATGGCGTAATTGGAGGTACCTATAGAACTGGGTTTTATGGAGATAAAACTCCTCCTGTAGGCACTGAAAGGACTTGAGGACGGTGCCCCGCATAATGTCCCCCAATGTGGAAATGCCAATCTGGTCCCACTGGCGGAAACCCTTCAGCGCGGCCACCTGGCGTAGGTAATTACCTTGCCATAGGGGCGTTGCCTGTGTCAGCCGCATGTGCCATCCCATTCACCGGACAGTATACCGCCATAATCTAACAGTCGTTTGGCTGGCGTGTGGTAAGAAGTCGAGATTCTGCGCACTATACAGTAACCGTAGGAGAGGAGTCCCTTCCATGACTGCGTGTTGTAGTGCAAACGCCGGGTCTGTAGGTGAGTTATACCACCAGTCATTAATGATTAAAAGGTGAGCTGCCGCGTAATAGGAGTATACGTCAGCAGCAGCAATGCCTCCGCAATAGGTGGATTGTGCACAGGTCTGTAGTGCCACTCTGATCGCCCCTCCACCCCATAAAAATGTATTATGTATGGCGTTAGTTTGCACCAACCACGCTCGCATGTATTGTGTCTCCAAGGAAATGCACTTGGTCTCCAGCTCGGTCCGCTGAGCGGAGCGCTTGCGTTTGTCGTTAGTCCTGAAACTAATGTCCACCCCTCTAGTGGTAGGTTTCAGGGTCTCCCAGAGGATTTCTTTAGAGGCTGCTGAGGCGGTATTTAAGGTAAGATATTCTTGAATCGCAGTATGCAGACACTCCTGGTAATCGGGATCACGCAGATGCCACAGGGACATCCGCCATCTAAAAGGGGGCCTTTGAAAATTTAAGCGGAGGGTCACCGTGACTGGGGAGTGATCCGACAACCCTCTCGGGAGATGTGAGACCTGGGCAAACCTGTGGACATAGCTCCGTGGTGTGAACAAGTAATCTAATCGAGACATGGAACCATGTACCGCTGACATGTATGTGTAGCCTATCTCAGCGGATGATATTCCCGCCATATATCAGCCCAAACCAGCGCCCCTGCAAGCGATGATAGTTTAGAGGTACCAAAGGGGGGGTCCACCCCCGATCCCCGTCTCTTATCAAGTGGTGTCATAGTGTCATTCCAGTTGCCACCCAGGAGGGACAGACCCTCCGGAAGCTCACCCCACAGACGGGTCATACCTTCTACGAACGAGGTCCCCAGAGGCGGGGGTGCATACACACTGCCCAAATTGAGTGGTTCACCATAGAGCGTTCCCATCAGGAGGACATATCTGCCCCCAGGATCTATCCAGTGTTTAGTATGGATGAAGGGAACCCGACCATGGATAAGAACAGCAGTTCCACGGGAACCCCTAATGAAACCCGCGTGGTATACCTGTTGGTACCCGAACCTAGCTAGACAGGGAGCCTTATTGCCCAGGAGATGAGTCTCCTGCAGGAGAAGAATGTCAGCCCCATACCGTTTAGCCTGCCTAAGGACTGCCCCCCTTTTGACCTTGTTGAGCAAGCCCCCGGACATTCCACGTCACCACCGTCAATTCACCAATATGGGAGACTGCTGCCTGAGTGGCTATATAGCTAGTCTGGGTCTAAGAGTGATGGCCTGCCGAATGAGGAATGGGATGTGTGTCTGCGTGTGTAAACAACAAATAACATAACTCTGCATTTCAGGAACCTCCCCCCCTTCTGTACACCCCCCTCCCGATACTGGCAGGAACTAGGAGCATCTGTCGCGGTGAGGCGCACCCCAGGACCCCAACCTCGGATCCCAAGGCCCCCCCATCAATGAATCCCAACCACCCCATAAAACATTAACCATGGGGAACTAGTGACGGTGCAGGTCAGCCACCGTGTATAGCGTCCACCTCCAGTCGCGGCTCCTGGAGGGAGTTTCGCCGGGCGGTGACGTGCGGCGGGGGAGGGGCAGGGTGGGGGGTAGTAAAAACCGGAATCCGGATGAACACAGGTAAGTTAGCAAATAAATAAATAAAACGAATTTCGTAGCGCGCGCTGCATCGCATTTGGCGATGCAGCGCGCGCTACGAAATTCGTTTTATTTATTTATTTGCTAACTTATCTGGATTCGGCCGGATTCCGGTTTTACTACCCCCACCCTGCCCCTCCCCCGCCGCACGTCACCGCCCAGCGGATCTCCCTCCAGGAGCCGGGACTGTCCACCTCTACTTGGTGCAGAATAATCAGGATAAGTCCAACCCAGGGATATACATTTGTGTGCTTATGGGAACATCGCAGGCCATGGATCAGTCAAGACGCACGCTCGGGGTTGGAGGAGCGTCGGTTAGAACCGGAACGATGCCGCCGCTTTGATTTCGTCCGGAGTGATCTATTCCGCTGCGAGCCCTTAGAAGAGTCCGACTCCAGTGGCGGCGGGGAGTGTGGTTTCAGGTGAGCCCGTTCGTCGGACCAGGCAAAAACTGCTTCAGGTGAATCGAAAAAGAACGTTTTGGAATTGTAGATCACTCGGAGCCTGGTGGGATAAAGCAGCATGTAAGAGATGTTGAGTTCTCGTAGCCTCCGTTTTGCTGCTGTGAAGGACTGTCTTTGTTGTTGCACCAGACGGATGTAGTCCGGAAAAATCATGATGGGCCTGGAGTCGAAGACAAGTTTATCTTTATTCAATCGGGCATACTGCAGCACTGCATCTCTGTCTGCATTGTTTAGCAGCTTGGCGATGACCGGCCGTGGATTCTCTCCAGGAGGTGGCTTCCTTGTAAGTGCCCGGTAAGCCCTCTCGACCACAAAGCACGCTGAGATCTTGTCTGCCGGCAGCAGGTCTTTGAGCCAAGAGGTAAGGAAGCGATTCATGGAGCTACCTTTGCAGCCCTCTGGAAAGCCAACAAAATGGAGGTTGTTGCGCCTGGCGCGGCCCTCCGCGTCCTCCGCCCGGGCAGCAAGCTCCTGGGAAATCACAGTCAATTTATTGACCTGCTGTTGGAGGGTCTGCACATTATCTTCCACAGACGACACCCTCGTTTCGGCTTCGGCAATGCGGTCCACAGCCTTTCGCAGGTCGTGACGCAGAAAAGAGACTTCAGTCCCCACTGCGCCGATTTTGGCCTCCAGCGTGTCCTTTGCATCTGTAATAGCCACTAGCAGGGCCGCATTATCCGAAATGGGGCCAGGCGGGGGCCCCCACTCGCAGACGATGCGAACTGGTCCAGAGTGCTCTGTTTTCGACCTGTGGCACCAGGTTTGTCTTTCCCCATTGTGGTGCTGCCAATTAATGATTCCAGTTATATCTGGGGGCAGGTCCAGGCCTGGCAAGGCACACAAGGTCACGGGAACGCCAATCTGTCACTCCGAGGGACTCTCCAAGGAGCGCACCGCGGCCGGACCTCTCGGAATCTGTTTACCGCTAGGCCACTAGCCGCACTGGATCTAATCCAGCCGCCTCCGCAGCCAGCAGCGAACAGCCAAGCAGGCCCCTCTAGTGGAACCTAGCTCGCTGGACCACCAGCGCACGGTACACCCCCAAGACCCTGGCACCACGGTTCAGCGTCCACTCCAGCCGTGTAGAATTCAGGAGCCCCGCGTGTCCCCAAGGTCTACGGGGCACCGCACGGGAACACACCACTTCCCAGACTCCAGCCCCGGAGGACGAACCAGCAGTGCAGAGTTGGTGAAAGGACTGAGCTGGGCCAAAGCCTGTTTACAGAAGGCTGTAAGGAGAGCTAAAATGACATCTCACATGCAATCAATGCCAAGGCCCCGCACCCACAGCTTCGGAAGTCACTGATTGGGCAGAGGAGGTATGATGATCCAACTTTGGCAGGGGACGCAATGGGGTCTCAGCGCGTCTCTACATCATTCAGCCAAAGAGCCGAGCTCTACACCTCGGGCCGAGCCGCGCCGCCTTGCCTCAGCAGCACAAACGTTCGGAGGAGCCTGGTTGGGGCCCAAAACTTGTACACAAGGGCCCACGAGGTATCCAATAGGTGTTGCGGTTCCTCCAACTGCCGGGTCAGGCCCCGCGCGCGGAGCCCAGGTCTGCTGTGGAATCTCCAGCCGCGGGGAGCGTGCAGTATGGCCAAAGTAGGGTCCCCGGTGGGCTACTATGCCGCAGGTCCGGGCAGCGACCCTCCGCGCCTAGTCCTCACGTATCTCTCCCAGGGGAGCGCTATGAGCCGAAGCGAGTCCGGCGGGCCACGCCATTCCGCCCCACCGCGGGAGGCCCGGGACGGCCACTCCCCCAAACACCGGAACCAGGACCCGAGCGAGCCCCCGCAGAGAGCAGGAGAAGGTCGTCAGGGCACCCCCGCGACCCGGACCGCAGCCAGGAACAGAGCAGCCGCCACGCAGCAGGCCCCAGCGGGGCGAAAGACCGGTACAGGCCCACACCCACCCCAGCCCCCTCCGTGGCCCCGCACTCCTCACCACCGGCCGCAGTCTGTGGCTCGTGTCCCCGCGGCACGTCCCAGGGATCGGGCGGCCGGCCTGAGTCCTCCGGCCAGGCGGCGCCCAGCACCACTCCGGCGTCTCTTCGCTCCTGCACCGGCTGACGGATGGCGACCCCACGACAAGATTACCAGGTGAGTTGATCGTCCCAGGACTGCGGATAGGCTGCAACCAAAGGATTTTAGAAGGATTATGGCGGTTTTCCGAGGTGGGCGCACAGAGCTAGCTCAAGCTGCGTTCGCCATGTTGGCCGACCAGGCCACGCGCCACCCAGAAGTTTAGTTTGATATATATTTATTTTGCCTGAAATCTACACATTTAGAAAATTAAGGTTAGTTTGGGAACTCACGGAAAAATGATTCTTCCTGGGATCAAAAAGTGGTTGAAAAGAACTAAGACGCATGTAAACAGTGCCTTAGATTGCTGCCATGCATGGCATAACACCTTGGCATCAAGCGTGTCATACCCAAAGCCCTCATACTTTTGGAGACTGTATTGTTCTAGTTTGCTGTCAGTGTCTGTGGCCCTCAGTGCTAAGGACAGGGTGGTCCTGGCCTGCTACCAGAGGCTGGTGAGGTGTTGGTGGGCTGCTGGATGGGCCCCCAGTACAAGGAAGCATAAAGACATCAGACATTTTAGAACAAGTAAAATTAATATCGAACACATTATGCAACTGCTGCAAATTCTGGTAAATTAGAGAGGGAGGAACAATGTTGCCAAGAGTGGGCGGGGCTGGAAAGAGCCAGATACCACAGGAGGTACAACATTAGTTGTGAGATCCTCAGGGGCTAATTTCAATGCAAGAAGGAAGAACGTACTCTAAAATCTGAGAAATATTATTCTTGAAATCCACTCGCGAAGAGTTAAGCGCAAGGTCTTTTCCCAGCCTTGCAAGCACCTAGTTTGTTTTATTGATTACCGTAAAAGTGCACAACATGCACAAAATCTGTAAACTGCTCGCAAATAATAGCTGAAGAAAGTTCTTTTTCAGAGTTTTGCTGCAGCATCTTGCTGTCTGGTGGGAGGCAGCCTCATCTCTTGCTGCTGCGAGCCACTGGCTCGCATCGTGATGCGGTGGAGGTGCCTTTTTTTACTTTAAGAGTGAATAAAGAAGTGCTTAAAAACCTGGGGATGCTTCTCGTCTAATCATACAGACCACTCAGTGACTGGGACAAAGGAGTTGTATGTACTGGTAAATAAGCCCATACAGTCTTGCAGTTTGGGAGGCCATCTTAGATTTTGGAACCATGGATAGTGCAGTAACAAAGGAAACGCTCTCCAGATTCCTTAGTGCTGATACTGGGGATTCTCAGTGTCTGAAACTGAGTTTCTCAATTTAACCAGGCCTAGCAAAGGATGTGTTTTCACTTTATAAATATTAAAGCCAAGATTGATTTGCCACCCTGGGAAGAGAGCGGTTGGAAGCTAAATGGCACATAAAAGGTATTGGATCAATGAAAATATCTTCAAAGTGTAATGTGTAGGAAGGTCTCCAAGGGATAGTGCGAGGAAAGGTATAGGCAGACAACATTTAACATTTTCTGATTACGGCAAATCCTTAAAGCTTGGTCCTCCGCGAGCAGAACTGCACAACTTACCAGTGCTGCACCATGGGCGGGTAAGTAGGGTTGATTGTGAGTGGAGTAGTTTGAACTCACTTCAGCGCTGTTACTGAAAGTGTATTTTGCGAGACTTACTTCAGCTCATGTGCCATTCCATACATCTGGTCCTCGGCACAAGCAACCATTATGTATTTATGTTTATTTTAAGTGCTGTGAAACCCTTAAATTCCCTCTCTCCCAACTATTCCAGCGACTCACCCCCTCTGGCTTTTTTTCTCAGTCTGACCATGCCCCTTATGAACTTATTTACTTTAGACTGCCCCCTCTTGATGTCTATAAATAGTTCCTGAAACTAACAGTTGTTTGCAGAGGACTTTTCAGCTTAGTCCTAACTGCTAAAGGCTTTTCTGGTGGCTGTCTGCAATAGCCCTCCTCTTTAGGAGAGACCCCCTGGAACCTCAAGTCTACTGGGGGTGTTCCCCCCCAGCACACCCACTTTCTACATATTGACAAAGTGAGCACAGACGAATACATGGACTTCACAGGAAGTTGACTTGAAGTCGTGTCGGAAAATGAGCATGTTTGCTGATTTAGGCTTTGACTGGAATGGTGCAATACCAGGGCAACCACATTCATACACTAAGAAAGAAGCTAGACACCAGCTTCCTTAAAGAAATAGCAGACAGGCTCGTCTCAACTGCTCAGCAGCCAGGATTCTTGAAGCAGGTACCTCCAGCAGGCAGGCTTTTCTCAGGAGAGGGTATGCAAATGACCCCTAGAATCCTAGGCCAGACACTGTTCTGGAGATGTGCTGGAGGCAGAGGTTCTATTTAGAGCTGTGGACACATCTCCCCAATTGCCTCTGACAGGCGTACATGGAATCTTCATCTCCTTCTTCAGTACAGCATATTCCTCAGCTCCAAACAGGTTTTCTTTAAAAACAATTGTTGATTGAATTTACAAAGGGTGTAATGCAGTGAATGATGGCTGCGGGACGGAAATCCAAAGACTGCATCCTTGACATATGGAAAATATAGAGGAGGTCAAAAACAAAATAATAAAGTAATACATCATATAATAATACACATCTTGTGCATTACTTTCCATGGCTCTCTACTCTAGTCGCCGGCACAATGCTAGGTCTGAAACTTTGTATAGATAAAATCCACTTTCACATGTACTTTTACATTTACTTTCACATCTCTCAGTCATTCCACCGTATTGCGTGCATTAATATAACCAATTACTTTCCTCTTGATGTAGCTCCAGTGTGAGCAATTGGGTTACTGGTTGACTGGTGTGTGAGCCCTGGCAAGCAGCAACCGCAATCCTTGTCAGGGCAAAGCACAAACAAACCCCAAATTAACCTGTGCTCAAGCCCCTGGTAGCTTGGCACAGAACAGTCAGACTTAACATAGAAGCAATGTGTAAAGTATTTGTGCAACACTTCAAACAGTAAAACAGTAAAAACACCACACAAATAGATCCCACACAAAGTTACAGAAATAGATCAAAATGTAATAAATGAAACAAGACCAAATGACAAAAACCCCAAATAGCGCTTAATAACACAAAGTGCTAACCATGGCTATCTGGTCACACTGGACATGGTCAAATTCAAAGGTTCAGGCTGACCACAATGGAGCGCGGGTCGGATACAGTACCAGATTAGTCCCGCTGAAGGTTTACCTTCTCAAGTTTGGTGCCAAGAGTTTCATTCGCATTGGAGAGGGCTGTGAAGTGCAAGGAGAGTGTTGCAGGAGGCTGTTGGTGTGGCGCGAAGAACAAGCTGGGTGTCGCGAATGCGCGGGCTGGTGCTTCGCGTTGGTGATCCACAATCAGTAGTCAATGCTGCAGTGCGAAGAGCCGGGCTTGCAGCAGCCTGCGCTGATTTTCAGTGTGAGCAGCGCTGTTTCAGTGCAAATGGGCCCATTCACAGTTGTGAAGAGTAAAAAAACTTGATATAAGAGCCTGTGAGCCACATCAATGGTCCAAGACCTAAGAGGCATCACTTGGGGGTCAGGACTCACTGCAGCTGGGTACAGGAGCTGTTTGGTAGCCTTTTATATCCTTGAGGTTCAGATCAGTGGGGAAGCAGACAAGCCCTTGGAGACACTCTGGGGTCCGTGGTTCAAGATGAAGTTGCAGGTCCAGTTCCTCTTCCTTAGGCAAGAGGGCAGCAGGCAGTAGGTCAGCACAGCAGGGCAGCAGTTTCTTTAGAGCTGCTCTGCTGAGCAGAGTGGCTGTCCTTGTAGCAGCACAGCAGTCCTTCATCCTGGCAGAGTATCCACAGGTTCAGAAGTATAGTGAAGAGTTGGTGACCGAGGTCTTACTTTTATACCCTGGTGCCCTCTTTCTGGAAGGTGGGAGAAGCTTCTAAACGGCTTCTAAGTGGCTTTGAAGTTCATGGAATTCCCTGCCTCCTCCTGCCCTGGCTCCAAGCTGGCTGAAGTGACAATGCAGGGTTGTTAGGCCCTTTGTGTGAAGGCAGTGCACAGGCTACTCAGTTGTAGGTTGGGGTGTGCTCAGCTCTGCCCCCATCCTGCCAGCAGATGGCCCATTCAAGCACATGTAATTCCTCTATTGTGTGACTGTCTGGGAGGAATTTACAAAGTCTAACTGTCAGTTACTCCCACTCATGTGACCCAGGCTGAGTTATAGGCACAAAAGTGCTAAGAGCAGAAAAATGGCAACTTTCTAAAAGTGGCATTTTTATAATTGTGATCAAAACCCGACTTTACCATTAAATAGGGCTCTTCACCACATTTCCAAAGACACCAAACATGACCTAGATACCAGCTCCCAATTGGAAATTACAACTTATTAAATGTAACAAGCAATCCCCAATGTGACCCTGTGGGAGGGGTAGACCTCAAGGTAGTGAAAAACAAATTTAGGAACTTAAACGTACATCCAGCCTTTTAATTACACAGCCCCCAGCCCTATGGGAAGCCTAGTGCCTACCTTAGGGGTGACATATGTAATGAAAGGGGAGTTTAAGGCTTGGAAATGAGGTTTAAGTGGCAAGTTGACATGGCAATTTAAAACTACATTCAGGCTACAATGGGTAGGCCTGGGGCATGTTTTTCAGCGCTACTTAAGTGGGTGGCACAATAGGTGCTGCAGGCCCACTGGTATCATTTAATTTCCAGCCCTTGGGTAAATGGTATACCACTCTACAAGTGCCTTTTAAGTAAATTAAATAAGACAATTATGTATAAGCCAATTTAACCATGTTTATGGGAGTAAGCACAAGCACTTTCGCACTGGTTAGCAGTGGTAAAGTGCACAGAGTCCTAAGGCCAACAAAAATAATTCACCAAAATGAAGAAGGAGAGATAAAAAGTTTGGGGGAAGACCACCATAAGGCTGACAGGTCTAACATCCAGCTGGAGGTTTGAAAGAGTATGTTTGGTTATCAGTGGTGTGATCCCCGAAATGTTCCTAAGGAAATCCCAAACTCCCACCCCATAGCTTTGCAGGAGAGTGATATGTTTCCTGCTTTTGACAGTATAAAATATTTCCCAGAGTGCTTTGCGTTATATGTCCATCATAGTAGGATCCTTGTGCTGCTCTCTGTAACTCAAGTGGCTTCCTGGTTTGACTCATACCCCTTTCAGTTCAGCCTCATGAACTACAAAGAAGCACTTCTGCAGCCAGCACTTGGCACTGGGATGGGTTACCAGAAAACCTGCCTTGAAATGCTTCTATAAAGAAGGAAATCTTAATGGTTGTTTTTAGGAACAAACATTTGCCAGCCAGGCCAAGGTCAGCATCTCATTCCCTTCTTGTGCTTTGCATGAGTTTCATTGGGTGCTAAGGATTGGAGAGAAGAGTGTTCATTGTGCATGACGAGCTGGCTCCCTGGTCAGAAACGTGTACCCCATACGCATGTAGTTGGCTGAGCTTAGGCAGAAAGCAATCCATCTGCCGAAACTGCTATCACCATACATGCAGGGTCGGATTGGGACAAAATATAGGCCCGGGCACCCAATAAAAATACGGCCCACATTTACGAATTGCAACCTTTTGTGAAGTATTGACTTTTTAGTATGAGGGAGATAATTTTAGGAGAATGTTATGGTAAAGATAGCCTTGTATTGCATATATGACCAGTGACGTTGGTCAGAACTGAAAATTCCATTATTCCACTGAAACTCACTCACTCTTCTCCTGACGCTCATCTTGAGGTCCATGAATCACCTGTATCCCATGCTCCCCTTCATATCTCTGAGCCCAATCCTGTCTATTTGGCCATTATCCCTATATATCCTGATGAAGGCAACAGATGAGCCAAAACGTTTTGTACAAAGTTGATAATTGTTGAAAAAGTGTCTGGAAAGGAGAGAGAACTACTGGATGAAATTCATATTGCTTGGTGTTTTTGTTTCCCCTTATCAGGACTTATTCAGTAGATATGTGTGAATGAGAAGAGGTGCCTCGAATAGTATTTTACTTTTTTAAATATGTTCATAGATATGCTATGTACTAAATGGTATTTGATAGAAAAAGATCATGAAAATGTAAATTGCCAGTGACTGTTTAAAATTTGTATGGAATGTATTTGTATATAGAGCAATAAAGATGAGATGATATCAATGATTCTCTTCCTTTTAATAATGGGGGAAGATAGATATTTATATAACTGAAATTGTGGGCATGAAATCATCAGTTGAGAAGCAATGATGAGAGTGGTATCAATATTGAAATAAGATTTGTGAAGAGTGAGTAGATACTCTCTGGATGCAAAGACTTGCCCAGTTTTAATTTAAAAAGAGCAAAGATTCTTACCATGGACAAAAAGATAGAAAAGACAAACTCTGGTCATGGCTTTTGGAATGCAAGAGAGAGATGCTCATTGTGAGTGCTCTGTGGAAGAGACAGCAAGGACAAAAGGCTGGACATAGGCCCTCACCATTAGGTCTGTAGTAGAAGAGGTAAATCGCCAACACAATCAAAATGTGTTGAATTATACACACACACTTTATGTGTGTGCAGGGGCTAATATTTTTTTAAGGAGCTCTTGGTCACAGTTGTTTAATGCAAGGCTCCTCAGTACCGAGGCAACCAACCAAAACTTAGTTTCACCGTAACCCACTTTCTTCCACCATCCTACTCTACCTGTCTCTTTATTTCACTCTTGCAAGTTCATTTTCCTCTCTCCTTTCTCCCTTTGTCAGTGCATTCCTATGACTGTGTACCTCTCATTTTCTGCCTTTCTCTCTCTTGCGCTGGTCAAAATCTCATGTTAAAAAATAAGCCTTGGTGTCCAAAAATGAGTGATTGTGCCAACCACTGCCAACAATCTGCACAAATTAAGCACTGTGTTGATGTTGTGATAAAAGGACGATGATGTGTTAAGTGAGGACAAATAAAGTGTGCTACAGACATTGGTGGAACAGAGTCAAAAGGCAGAGCGTTGCTGAAAGAGGCAGGAAAGGAAAGGTGCATACAATTTGAGTTGTTACTTAGTGCATTCCACTGAATTTTCTGCCATTCTGTAGCACTGTACTCAACAGGTGTTTTTAATATAATGATCCATTTTTCTCAGAAAGAGGAATACTTGGGTTGGAACTATCCAGAATGAAGGCTGCAGGTTATATAAATGCCCACTAGAATTATGTGATTGTGTGGCTGCAGCATTTTTTGCATATAGATTTGTCGCATTTGCCGCATAATCCATCATCTGCTGCATAATCCACAGTTTTAACAAAAAAATGTTGTTCCCAGCTCAAATGGTTCAAAAGTTATCTAAACCGCAGCAGCACATGTGGCTGCGCAGTAGAAGGCCCTTTGCAAAGCTGGACTGGTCACATTTCTGGTGCTTATTTCTATATTTGAGTGTTAAACTGGTACTAATGACGTGCAACCAATGCCCAGACACCGTTAACAAGTGTAAAATTGAGAAAATCTTTAAGTAATACTATCATTAAATTTGCAGCATTACACTGCATAATTTTCCTTTTCTTGCAGTATAATTTCCGCAACCCTGCCGCATAATTTGGCCCTCCAATGCTGCATAATTCCAATGGCCCCGGTTATATCAATACACCCCAGCAGGCAGAAGTTAATGACTGTGCTGTCTGAACAATTATACTACAGGCGTGAACATTTTCAGTTTCACTGGTTTGATTGAAAAGGCTTTATTTTTTTTCCAAGGAAGGAGTACATGGTCAAACATTTGGTCTCTCAGAAAAACAATAACACTTTCTGTGGGGGCCCTACTTTGACTAAGGTTATTTGAAAGCTGCACTGCGGTGGCACTACGGCCCAGGGAACTCACTGCCAAGGGTATCTGTTGACGAAGCCTCTCAATTAAGTGCCACATCTCAAAGAGACAGGGAAGGCAGGGGGTTGGTTTCCGGTTAAATTCTGGTTTTGAGATGGGAGGTTGGTAGAGCAGTGAGGTTTCCTTGCCTGGCCAGCATGAATGGGAGTAGGGCGAGCCATCCACTGTGAGGAGGGAGGGACCAGAACCCTGTGTATTGCCCCCATCACTTCCCCTTCCAAGGAGAGTGAAAACTCTGCCCCTCAGTAGCAGCATCTCCCGTGGTGAGGCCTCACTGTCATACCCTAAGGCCAGGGTGGGAGCTCTGACCACATGCTGTGCCTGCTGGTTTTGGTCCATTGTCATTCTATATTTGACAATGGGCCATGATAATCTATGCTGGGTTGGGCAGGGCTGCAGCAGCCTCTGGAGTTCAGCAGAGCAGGCCTGAACACTGATGAGGAAAAAACCGGCCCACATCAAGCCTCGGGCACTGGGCCTCGGGCACCGGCCGAATGTTCGCCTTGCCAATCCGACGCTGCATACATGGCAACTGAACCTTGAATTCATAACTGATCTTTTCGTCCCACGTTATCTGTAAACGGACAATTTGGTTATGGTGATATTTATTAATCACAATTTTCAAATTAAGTGTCATATTACAGTAATTAAGCATGTAATTATTTTTTATGAAACACTCGGAGGGCTGTCAGAAATACATGCGGCTATGTTTTTATATTACATTTTGAAGGTGGCTTGGATATGTGTTACCCTTTTACCAATTTTCATCAATGCACCCTTGGAAGCTCTGCTGGAAATCTGCAATCTGGCAGCTGCCTTAGAATGGGGCTTGTGTGACGATTGGAAAATATGCCACATTTCTTTAGTCACCTCACATGTCGCTGAGTCTACTTTGTCAGCCGCAGTAATTGCAGATGTCTACAGAGCATAGCTCGGCCATGAAGAAAACCACACAGGGAGCAAGCCAGAAATATAAGGTTGTTTTTGAGGTCACATACACTTACATGGTTCCATAGTGCACAAATTCTGACCTGCACCATTTAGTCATGTTGTGGGACACACCATCATTTATCGCTGGCTATTACTCAAGCAGTCTGTGCTCAGATGCAGACGTCTGTCTTATAGGGCAGAATAGGTTAACTTTTAGATAATAACATGACCTTCTAAATCCCTTTGGGTTTAATTCATGTTTCATTCTGTTTTTAATTTAAAAAAATTTACTTTTAGAATTAGTCGAACACTGAAGTACTTTTTAATAATACAATGTTTAATATTTAAGCTTTGGAGCACCAGGGAGAGAGCTCTTCATGGCTACGTTCTGGAAAACAAAATACACTTTACTAAAAAGGCCTCTGAAAATGAATGGACTCTCAAAAAGTGTCAAGCACAGAGCTAAACTAGGAAGCGTACTAAGCCTTCACCTGAAGAACCACAAACACACAAAACCTACCTTCAAAACTCTCCACAGCCTTATGAACTAAGGGTTGATTTTAGCAAGGGCCTACGGCACTCCACAGCACCACAACTGAGAACCTGGGCTCATGAACCTTTGCATTCACCACCTACTGGAATGTGGACAAGAAAACCACAAGGTCGAGTAGTTTGGAGTAAAGAGCTCAGGTACTGCAGTGCAGTGCTCGCAACTCAACATCAAGAGAAAAACCATCGGCTCTTCAGAGGTTGTCTGAAGAACATGCCATTCAAGCTCAGCATCGCTTGGGGACCAGACCATAAGATAGCGCGACTGAGGAACCCTGGATTGGGGAACCTCTCCACATCTTGCGCTAAATTCACCGGAAATGGGCTGGTCTTAAGTAACTCTCTTTTTCTCCTTCAGCGTTACCTTTTAGGAAGTGTGATCCCACCCTCTATATGACCACATTATCAATTGCCACATATGATTGTGGTTTCTCGCAAAAAAAGATTACCACACTCTTTAAAAAAATCTTTGCTTGATAGACACTCCTTGTACCTGTACATTTTTTCTTTTTTTAATAAATTTACGTGTTCTACTTGAACAAAAATGTTCTGTGTACCTCTCTGTTCATACAGAAATAGCAATAAAACTTGTTAAAAAAAAATAGGCTCTCGTAGGGTGCCATCTCGACCAAGAGATCCAATGACTTCAGTTACAGCATCTCACTGACACAATATAGATAGGGCTGCATAACAGAACATTCACAAGTATCAGAAATACAATATGTCTGTGAGTACATCTAATTGTTTAATTGGGTGTTTTGAAGAGCCGATAACTTTGGAGCATCAGTAAATACATATGTCAGGACTCGGGGAGGTTAGTTGCCGTTGACTTCAGTCGGACATTTTGTGCCACATTAAAGGGCGTCTAGACGAAGCCATTTTCATCAAGGCGCCGTCTCCTGCTAAGGGTAGCATAACTGTTAGCATGTGAAAGAGAGGTGAGGGTTCCGCTTAACAAAGCCCAATTAGCAAGGTTTGAAAATGCCACTATTTCCCCGCGCACGCAGACATCTTTGGAAAAGGCACGAGCCGGGCTGGTCGGCTGCCCCCAAATACGTGTTGTAATTAAAATAAAATGCCTCAGCCTAATTTACAGACTTCATATCATTCCCTGGTCATCACAAATAAGCAGTACAGCAGCCACGTAATGGGATTACTGAATGACATAGGTTCCCTTTATAAAACCTCTCTCTGAGATTGAATTCATTATTAATAAGAAACCCATTAACACTAATAATCAGCAACCTCGATTTTTTTTTTTCATCGTAAGTCCGTTTACTGAAAAATGCAACGATGGTGTCCCGGTAAAGACGGGAAATATAGACGAGCGATCTACATAACGCCATAAGCAAAGGAAATTGCATTACGTTTTTGGGTGAAAATGGGGAAGAGGACAGTAAGCGACATAAACTAGCAATCGCACGCTACAGCTCTCCGAAAGACGTACAGCTCTCTCCCAGAAGCCTATCTGATTATTAAAAAGAGACTCATTTTCTGCTGACTTCCCTTGCAAAGAAAAGCCATTTTGCCTCAAAATATGACTTTCAGTTCCCGAGATACTGTCACCAACAAGATGGTTATTATCGGCCTTGCATAATTTTGTAATATTAAAAAGAGCTTATCACACATTAGACATCTGAAAAGGCAGAAAAAGCGCGCTAAATCCTCCCTGCTGTAATTCAAGCAGGTTTGTGACTGACTGGAAATGAGCCTGGTGTGAAGGAGGTTCTCGTCTGAGCTTAGAACGCCGCAGTTAGGACGCTCTCATTAAAATGATTTCCTGACACAACTTGCAAACATGTTTTCATCTTTACCTTTGCTCACATAAATATCTTTCTAGTGAGGACTTAAAAACTATAATTTGAAGCAGATTCTGTGCTGTATAATTAGAAGCTCTGTCAAGGGGGAAAGACCAATTAAATGTGCAATTCGCATTGTAATAGCAACATTTCCACCGAGGAGCTGCTAATCTTCCGCACAATACCCTCGGCAGAGTGGGCCGTGGTTTCGATAGGGCACATGATTATAGATCTCCAAGAAACCCTGACTTTAAATTATTCATAAATGCTGGTTGCCTTTCCGCGATTAACTAAGTGCGTGGACGCAAACGGCAGCACTTGTAATTCCCGGCCTCCTCAAATGCACTGCAAGTAAGAGCGCAGTGCTGCGTCCAGCATGCAGCTGCACTCCAAAATGGCCTGCGCGGAAAAGACAAGTGGATTAAACTTGTTATCCTAATGGTGCCTTTATTACGTCGGGTGGTAGGCAGCACTTACTTTGTAAAAGAATTAAGCACAAGGATCTACAGGTTTTTCATTGGAGCCCTACATCAGCGCTGCCAAATGCCGGTGTTGCAGAATACCAAGGCTGCTTAGTCACATTTGCACCTCACACTTCTTTGTTCCACCAGACCACACTTCCTGTCTCTTTTGCTCACTCTACAGGTTCTTTTTCATCCATTGCTTTTTCCTCCTGTCACTGTTTTCCTATTCTTCTCTTCCTACTCCCTTTTCTTCCTTTCTCTCCTTGCTCTGATTTAAAGTCTAATGATGAAAAATAAGTCCCAGTCCCCAAAATGAATCCAGGATCCGAACTCGGCTGGGTCCTCTCCTTTTATTGTTGGAGAGTGTTGGACTTGGCCCTTTTTGCAGGGTCATCCCTGAACTTTTTGCCTTCCTCCTATATTTTCTCTGACCTGTTTTTGTTGGTTTTATGACTCTGGGCACTTTACCACTGCTGATCAGTGCTAAAGTGCATATGCTCTCCCCATGATAAATTGTGTTATGGATTAGTGACTCCATGATTGGATGATTGGTTTACTTGTCAGTCCCTAGTACAGTGCACGGAGTGTGCCCAGGGCTTGTAAATCCAATGCCGCTGGTGGGATTGCAGCACTGGTTGTGCCACCCACAGAAGCGGCTTGTAAATGTGTCTCAGGCCTGCCATTGCAGAGCCTGTGTGCAGCCTAGGGCTGCCATGTCGACTTGGTGAGTGCACCCACTTACCAGTCCCTAAACCTTCCCTTTACTGCATGTTGGTCACCCCTAAAGTAGGCCCTAGGGCAGGGTGCATTGTAAGTATAAGGTAGGACATGCCCTGGTGTGTGTGGCATGTCCTAATAGTGAATTACAGCCATTTTCGTTTTCACTATTGCAAGGCTACCTGCTCCCCATAGGCCAGAATGGGCAGACTGACTATTACACCTTATAGTCAGAACTGACCCAGGGAACATGGTAGAAAAACGAATTTAGTATGCCTGAACTCAGAATGATAAAATACATCTTTTAGTGAAGTTGGTTTTAACATTCTGTGTTTGAAAATACCACTTTTAGAAAGTGGGTATTTTCTTGCCTAAACTTCCAAGCCTGCCTCTGCTAGGTTGTGTATTCCTTGTCTAGAGATTGAGTGACAGGGGCTGGGGGTGGCTACAGGAGACAGGGTGAGTCAGCACAGGGCTGAATAGGAAGGTCTGCATCCAGAGTGGAGGGAGGAGTTGCACCTGGGTCTGAATAGGGCTGTGCCTGCCTTCCACAATGCTGGCTCCACCTCCTGCCGGGCGTCTGATGGCTCTGCCCCTCACTCACAAAGGAAAGAAGGAGTCAGAAAAACAAAGTGCTCCAGGACTGACCAGAACTGGTTTTGGACTAGGCAGAGGCCTCTCTGCCTTCAGAGAACAAAGGGAAAAGGTGTATAAAAAGGGGACCCAGACCCCTAGGAAATTAGATCACTTCTGGGAAATCAAGAAACCTGTTGCCAAGGAGAAGAACCGGAGAAGCTGAAGGAGGAGTACTGCCCCTGTGCTGTTTTGCTGATTGGGGTTGGCCTGCAGTGGTTGCTTTCTGCCAAGGACAGGAGAAAAGACTTTGCTGTGCTTTGTCATCTTGAAGAAGGGAATCTCCAAGGGCTTGAACTGAGCTTGCCTCCTGCCTGAAGTCACAGGGACACAAAGACTTCACCCCTTCTGTTTGCCTGCATCTGGAACTGCTGTTTTAGCTGCTAACAGAGGGAAATTGCAACACCGACGCCGGCGAGCGACGCCGTAACCTGCACCGAGCCGTGGGCACCGCTCGTGAAGAGCACGACGCACCGCCCCGACTTGCACCGTAGGCCCGACGCCTGCCGACGCCGTGCGACATCGACTCCGAAGCCGTCATCGAGGCCGCTGCCTGCACCGGAGCCGAGGACACCGCTCGTGACGCTCACGACGCACCGTCCCGACTCGCACCGAAGCCCCGACTTCACCGACGCCAGGGCTTCATCATCGCGGAGCCGATCCTCGACGTGGGTGACCCCGAATCCATCGACGCCGCACCATCGTAAGGAACCGACGCTCGCCGCCATCCGTGACGTCACCTCCCCGACACAGTAAGGAACCGACGCTCACCTCCCTGCGCTGCAGTAAGGAACCGAGACATCACCTCCCCTGGGGTCGTAAGGAACCGACGCCGCCGGCGCCAACGAAGCATCACCTCCCCGACGCCGTGCAGCGTCTTTGTTTTCATCGAATTCCAGGTACTGTTCTTTGTGGGTCTGCTCGACTCCAGGCCCGACGCCGCGCACCTCGCGGTCGGCGCCGTACTTTGGGATTTCCACCGGTCACGACGTCGTGATAACTCCAAGTGGAGTTATTTGTTGCTACAAGCTTTATTTGATTGACTATCCTATTTTTGAAGATAACGTGAACTGTCTCTATCATTTTAAGTCTATTTTTGATTACAGTATTGTGGATTTTTGCTATTGGGTCTTGTGATAAGTCTATATAAAGATTACTTATTTTTACATAAACAACCTGTGTGGTGTCCATCTGTAGTGTTTTCACTGTATTACTGTATGTGGGTCACAAATGCTTTACACACTGCCTCTGAGATAAGCCTGTCTGCTCGTGCCAAGCTACCAGGGGGTGAGCAGGGGTTATTTTAGGAGTGTTTCCCCTTATCCTGACTAGAAGCAAGGGTCCCTATTTGGACAAAGGTGCAAACCATTGCCAACTAGAGACCCCCAGTTCTAACATTGGTGGTCAGCGGTGAGGATTTGGACTTGCATTTGTGATTCATATACAGTGATTGGTGTACACTACTAGTGAGTGCAGACCAATACGCGACCACATACCTTTTTGATAGGACTTTTTTTCCTTGGAACCTTTATTTTTGTTGAGAACTGCCAATTTTCACCATGAGCAAAAAAGGATCCATTGCACCTGCAGATATTGAATTTGAAGAAGATAGGGTTGATACCTACACTGTGCCAGAACTCAAAGCTGTTTGCAAAAAGTTTAAAATCTCTATGAGAGGCCTCACCAGGAAGGAGGAGTTTCACAAGGCACTGAGAGCCTGGTTGGAAGCACGGAATGCCAGTGGGCAGTCCGAGGAGCCTGTGGAGGAGGCAGAGAATTTAGATGGGCAGCTTGAGGGGCCATTGGGCTTAACTGGGAGGAGAGCGCCTTCCAGGGAGGGCAGCAGTGTTTCTCAAAGGGCCTGTCTCCAGAGGAGCTGGAGGACAGGGACAAAAGCAGGATGCATGAAATGGAAATGGCCAAACTGAAACAGGGAAGCCATGATAGCCTTGAGCATAAGAAATTGGAGTTAGAAAGTAAGAGGTTGGCCATGGAAGAAAAGAAGATGCTTTTAGAGCATGAGAGAATGATGAGGGTGTTGGAGTTCAAAGCCAGGGGCTTAGGGATTCCTCCCTCTGGTGGCAGCAAAATTGTATTACCTAGTGCTGAGGGAGTAGTACACACACCCAGAGATGTGGTGCCTGACTTGGAGGGGGTTAATATACACCAGGAGGTTCAAGGACATGAGGTAGTTTCCAGTAGTGCGCAGTGTCCCTGAGAGGAATAGGGAAACTGACGCAGGGATTCATGGTCCTAGTAGCAGGAGGGACACTCTACTGACTCTAGATGGGAGGTGCAGGGAGAGTGGTTCCCCCATGTTTGAATTCCTGGGGTGTGAGTGTGAAGACCGCCCAGAAGAGTGTGGGTTGAGTGACAGAGACAGTCAGATACTGTCTTGCCAATCTCAGCAGAGTGGTGTGGGGTACATGTGTGAGGCACTGGATGGTGAGGTGAAGGATAACTTGGTTAACACCTGTGAGGGGTTGTGTGATCCAATTGTGGGAGAGCATATTGTAAGTCCCTGTTTTCCAGAGCTATGCCAACGCCTGTTGGAGAGTGAGTTCTCTGACCCCAGGGAGCTCACGAGGGAGGAAGACCTTTTGGTGGTTTCCAGAGGGTCTGAAAAGGCATTGGGGAGTGACCCTAAGAGGAGTGGCTCAGGTATCTTCCAGCCCAGAGTGGTGGAAGTGGTTCAGAGTAGCCCAGCTAGGTCCCGGTGTAGTGGGAGGGGTGTAGGGGCTCACGTCCTGTCTCAGTGGAGAAGGAGGGAGTGTGGGGCTGCGTGTCCCAAGGTGCCCGAAACCCAGTCTCAGAGCCTGGATGGTTCTTTAAGGGAACACCAGGTAGGGAGCCTAGGCTGTCCTGATGGGCCGCCTCTTGAGGAGGATCTCCTAGTGTCTAGAGAACCTGGAGCGTCTGTAAATGGAGCTCCAGTGTTTCTGGTATCTGGCAGTGCCGCTCCACTTGGGAGGGTGCAGAAGCCCAGAGTGAGGGTGAGAGGGGAGAGAGTCCCCAGTGGAAGAACCAGTGGGTCAGGGACCAGCCAGAAGGGCTGAGTCACCAGTGAATGACCATGGTGACACCACTTCTGTCCTGGGGGATCTTCGCGCGCTGTCAGATGGACAGGGGTCGGGAGATCTGCGCCAGGCGGACTGTCACACAACACATGAGAGCTGTGTTACCCTCTGGGGGGGCATGCGTGCTCCCCAGGAAGTCCTGGTGCGCCAGGCAGATTATTACACAACTCTAGAGGAGTGTGTTTCCCTTGGGGGGTTGGTGTACCCTCCCGGAAGTCCTGGGTTGCCAGGCACAGGTCCAGCCTAAGGGTACAGACCCTGGGTTGGAGGACCAGGTTCAGGGTGTCCCCCTGACCTGGAGGAAGGGGCAGCTGCTAACAGTGCCCCTACCAGTTTGTCTTCTGGGGGCACCGCTCCAGGTGGGAGGGTGCAGGACCCCAGTAAGGGGGCGGGGAGAGGACAGCCTCACCCCTGGCCTCTGCCCAGTCTAAGGGTACAGACCCTATGCTGGGATCCCAGTTGCAGGATAGAACCCCTGAACTGGTGGGCGAACTGTGCAGGACCCCTGCCACAGGTGCCCTGACAATTCTGGAAGGGGGTACAGCTCCAGGTGGGAGGGTGCAGAGCCCCAAGGAGGAGGACCAGGTGTGGGAGAGCCCACCCCAGTCTCCTGTCCAGCCGCCGGTTACAGGCCCGGGCTGGTGGGTCAGTGTCAGGATGTCATACCTGACCTGACGGTTGGGAGAGTGGACAAAGGGTGCCAGGCACCTGGGGCTACTGCCCCCGCTCTCTGACACCACAGAGGTTGGAGAGCCATGAAAGGCCTGGGGCCTGGCTCTCATCACTGACGGCTGTCAGTGGCCACTGTGGCTTGCTGTCCTGGTGGACAGAGTTGCCCCTGGGAGGGGACAGAAGTCACACCCCGGGGTGGACTAGGCCACACATTTGTGTTGGCCATGTGGGTACTGTCTGTCGGTTGGGACACACCTGTGAGCAAGCTAAGGTTAGGTGCTGCACAGGTGGTGTCCACAGTTGAGGAGAAGGGTTCCCCATGGGTTAGCTGGGTGGGCCCTGAGAGTATGGACAGAGGGATCCAAATAGGTTCAGATTGGCGTAGAACTGGAGTATGCCCCTGCTGTTGTGGGCCAGGGTCCAGGTTCTATCGCCCAAAGCAGAGAAGCCCATCAGGGTAGTGATTGGTCTCCCTGCGTTTTGGCTGGAAGGGGGTTGTGTTGGACTTGGCCCTTTTGCAGGGTCATCCCTGAACTTTTTGCCTTCCTCCTATATTTTCTCTGACCTGTTTTTGTTGGTTTTATGATTCTGGGCACTTTACCACTGCTGATCAGTGCTAAAGTGCATATGCTCTCCCCATGATAAATTGTGTTATGGATTAGTGACTCCATGATTGGATGATTGGTTTACTTGTCAGTCCCTAGTACAGTGCACGGAGTGTGCCCAGGGCTTGTAAATCCAATGCCGCTGGTGGGATTGCAGCACTGGTTGTGCCACCCACAGAAGCGGCTTGTAAAATGTGTCTCAGGCCTGCCATTGCAGAGCCTGTGTGCAGCCTAGGGCTGCCATGTCGACTTGGTGAGTGCACCCACTTACCAGTCCCTAAACCTTCCCTTTACTGCATGTTGGTCACCCCTAAAGTAGGCCCTAGGGCAGGGTGCATTGTAAGTATAAGGTAGGACATGCCCTGGTGTGTGTGGCATGTCCTAATAGTGAATTACAGCCATTTTCGTTTTTCACTATTGCAAGGCTACCTGCTCCCCATAGGCCAGAATGGGCAGACTGACTATTACACCTTATAGTCAGAACTGACCCAGGGAACATGGTAGAAAAACGAATTTAGTATGCCTGAACTCAGAATGATAAAATACATCTTTTAGTGAAGTTGGTTTTAACATTCTGTGTTTGAAAATACCACTTTTAGAAAGTGGGTATTTTCTTGCCTAAACTTCCAAGCCTGCCTCTGCTAGGTTGTGTATTCCTTGTCTAGAGATTGAGTGACAGGGGCTGGGGGTGGCTACAGGAGACAGGGTGAGTCAGCACAGGGCTGAATAGGAAGGTCTGCATCCAGAGTGGAGGGAGGAGTTGCACCTGGGTCTGAATAGGGCTGTGCCTGCCTTCCACAATGCTGGCTCCACCTCCTGCCGGGCGTCTGATGGCTCTGCCCCTCACTCACAAAGGAAAGAAGGAGTCAGAAAAACAAAGTGCTCCAGGACTGACCAGAACTGGTTTTGGACTAGGCAGAGGCCTCTCTGCCTTCAGAGAACAAAGGGAAAAGGTGTATAAAAGGGGACCCAGACCCCTAGGAAATTAGATCACTTCTGGGAAATCAAGAAACCTGTTGCCAAGGAGAAGAACCGGAGAAGCTGAAGGAGGAGTACTGCCCCTGTGCTGTTTTGCTGATTGGGGTTGGCCTGCAGTGGTTGCTTTCTGCCAAGGACAGGAGAAAAGACTTTGCTGTGCTTTGTCATCTTGAAGAAGGGAATCTCCAAGGGCTTGAACTGAGCTTGCCTCCTGCCTGAAGTCACAGGGACACAAAGACTTCACCCCTTCTGTTTGCCTGCATCTGGAACTGCTGTTTTAGCTGCTAACAGAGGGAAATTGCAACACCGACGCCGGCGAGCGACGCCGTAACCTGCACCGAAGCCGTGGGCACCGCTCGTGAAGAGCACGACGCACCGCCCGACTTGCACCGTAGGCCCGACGCGTCGGCGCCGTACTTTGGGATTTCCACCGGTCACGACGTCGTGATAACTCCAAGTGGAGTTATTTGTTGCTACAAGCTTTATTTGATTGACTATCCTATTTTTGAAGATAACGTGAACTGTCTCTATCATTTTAAGTCTATTTTTGATTACAGTATTGTGGATTTTTGCTATTGGGTCTTGTGATAAGTCTATATAAAGATTACTTATTTTTACATAAACAACCTGTGTGGTGTCCATCTGTAGTGTTTTCACTGTATTACTGTATGTGGGTCACAAATGCTTTACACACTGCCTCTGAGATAAGCCTGTCTGCTCGTGCCAAGCTACCAGGGGGTGAGCAGGGGTTATTTTAGGAGTGTTTCCCCCTTATCCTGACTAGAAGCAAGGGTCCCTATTTGGACAAAGGTGCAAACCATTGCCAACTAGAGACCCCCAGTTCTAACAGAGAGGGTCTAAATGTTTTTACTGGGTTGCTTGCTTTTCTTGAACTTTTCCCCTGGGAGTCCCACAAGGTTCAGACCTTCCCCTCTCTGGATCGACTGAGACCTCCGGCCCATCTGCTCCATGAGATGGAGTTTTTTTTTTATGCAGGTGATACCCAGCTTCGGTTGAACATTGGGAAATGTTAAGAAGAGGAAAAGAGCTTGTTCCTTTTGGCAAAGTTCTGGGAGTGGATGTTCCTCGAACCATCTCTTGCTAAATCCATCTAAATCAGCAATCTTGCTTGGTTGCAATTCTCCCAAAGTCCTGGACAATCAACTATGGCCACTCTCTATGGATGTGTGCCCTGAGCCATTCCCTGTGTTGAAAAGTTAATGGGCCTTTGTTGATATACGCTTTACAATATCTAGGACAACCAGTGGATTGATGATATTGCCCTGAGGAAGCCTTTGTTCAGATGAAACTCGTTGGTTGTGCTTTTTGTAACATGGATGAAGACTCGCAATATAGAATACGCTACACTTACACCAAGGACCTAAGAGTTATAATTTGAAGTTGACTGCTTATGAAAAAAAAATTGTGTTCGTTGCATCTCTTTTTTGTGTACAAAATTTGAGAATTTATGGTCAATGAGCAGCTGGCCATTAGAGGTGGGCAATGTGGGTGCATTGATTCAAGTCAGTGGTTCCCAAACTGTGCACCGCGGCACCCCGGTGCGCCGTGATGAGAAGCCAGGGGCACCGCGCACGATGTGGGAAATTGCAGGCAGCTCGGAGCATTTGAGGCGCGTTGTTGTTGTTGCTGCCCGCCGTGTTGTGCCGTGAGTGGTATGAGAAGAATTACTGGACTCTGGATTCTGCCCTGTTTACGGGACCTTGGTCAACCCGGTTGACTTGATGATGATGATGGTGCACAAATATACAGATTGCAAGTGCATTCCACTTCATGCCAGCTTTATTCACTTCATGGCTGCCTTCAACGGCTTTTGTAGAAATTTACACTGGTTGAAACCAAACAACGGGGATATTCCTCCAATTCTGTTTAGGACCATCATTTCTTTATTTCAGAATAAACAGGTTTGGATCAAATTAGGATAAGGCAATTATGTATATCCTGGGATCCCCAATAATCGTTATTGCCCCTCTGTTACTAAGCCTATACACAGCTGACCTAACTTCTTATTTAAGTTCTGCTGTAACATTTCCTAAATTGTGCAGTACACAAATTCCTTTTTTTCTGTATGTGGACTGCACCTACTTTTTGACTTTACTTCAGTTGGGCTTCACAGGGCCATGAACGTCCACGTCAACCGTGTGGTATGAGGTTTCTTTGGTTCCGCATTAGAAAATGGGCAGTAGTGAAGCACAACTAGTGTTCGTTAATAAGAGTATAAAAATAGGCTGGAAAGAGCCGAACATCTTCGACAAAAGTAGAATGGTACTTGTCCTCCTTAGAACGTTGGCATTTTAATGGGCTGTTGTGCAAGTGCAACTCCCAGCCCAGAATGAGGTCTAGGGAGTGGAGCCTGCGTACTTTGCGCAGTGATAGCTCATGTTTGTTAGTGTAAAGCACTTAAATTAATAAAACCAATGAAAGCACTTATAACTTTAAAAACGTTAGCAGTTCAAAGGTCCTTTTTTGTGCAATAATATATCCCTGGCTTAGAACTAAGTAAATAAGATGATGATACTGTACTTAACTGAAAGGCTAAGCACCAGGCAACAGGAAGTACTCCCGAGGTCGGGCTTACATCCCCCCCATCCCGCCCACCGGTAAAAAAATGGTGGGGAGCCACGGCCAACTGCCAATTAGGTCAAGGGAGCCACGGGTCAAAAAAGTTTGGGAACCACTGATTCAAGTGATTACTCCAGGTGGTGCGGTATTGGATTCCCTGGCTGCCATTTGTTTGTTCAGCTCTCCCAGAGTCTCCATCTTGCCCACCCTATCTGATGGTTCTCGCTATAGTTTGGGAACCACATTTGCAGCATCCAAAGAGACACTTAGGGGCCGATTACGATGTCGTTCGGAAACTCTTTTGACCGAATCGGTTTCGGAATCGTTTCCGACCGTATCGGGTTCTCCGAGTCCGGCTGACCGATTACGATGCTTCCCAACATTGTTCGGTTGGACTCTCATTGACTTCAATGGGAGCCTGTGTTCCGAATGAGAACACAGGCTCCCATTGAAAAAAGGGTTGCTTGGGGAAAACCTTGCACCCTGTGGTGGGCACCCCATGGTGCCTGCCACACTGTGCATGGTTTAACAGGGGGGTCCCTTGGGTACACCCACGGGCCCCAACCGGAGACCTCAGGGTGAAGGGGGGCCTGCTATGGACCCCCAAAGTCAGATTCTGACAGACGTTTCATGTCGGGCAAACCGATGCGGAACTGCTGTCAGAATCGGCCATCGTAATCGCTCGGTTGGAAACCGTGTACATAGAGCTGTACGATTCGGCTCCGAACGACTCGGACTGTCCGAATGCCGATCAGAACCGAATCGGACAGCCCGAACGGTTTCCCTGCATCTTAATCGGTCGTTCGGAAATGTATCCGATTCGGTCGGAAACATAGGTTCCGAATTGGGTTTAGAGAATCCGAATCCCGTTCGGAGCCTTTCCGACCGACATCGTAATCAGCCCCTAAGTCTGCAGCTCTTCTAATATAAACAGTTTTTGTACATTACAGAATAATGTGCCTTCATCACTTATTAAGAATCACCTTAGATGTCTTTACTTGTGGAAAGCAATGCCTGTACCCTGTGTCATGAACTCACAATTCACACAAAGGGATTGTAAAAACACAATCTGACAAAGGCCCAACATGCTGGCTAATAGGACTTCCACAAAGCTGTAGATGTAAAGATCTCCAGTGCTAGCAGTCAACTTTACATACCCAAACATACTTCTGTCATGCAAACATTCTTTCTCTAAAAACCTTAATATAATACCATGCTCTTGCCTTACCCTATCAAGCGCCCACATGTGATTCCACCTATAAGAACAAAGGCTATAATTTTACCCTTTGCATCCAAGGCAAAGTTACCAAGGTTCTTTAAGTTACTGCATCCTCCGCCCAACAACCCTTTTCTAACCTCTGTGTTGAAGTGCTTTCTTGACATTAAGGCAATAGAGTGGATCACTGTGGGCTGGTTTCTGAACCTGCATCAGAGTAAGTCTGTGGATTGCGGCAGTAATGGGGTCTTTATTCTTTTTCTAACTGTCTATTTGTTTGATACCATCTAGCATGCTCTCCTCCTGCAGGAGCTTGCTGAGATTGGGAACTGGGGTCTTTCTATAAGTTGGATTCTGTCATTTTTTCCAACTTTTACATGGACATTGGGCTTTATTATATAAAGTGAGTGAGCGTTAAGCTACGGCAAGTCTCTGCACAGTTTTGACTGACTGGTATCTTTAGTAGTTGAAGAGCTATTTTACAGTGTTAAATGGTTGCTTGTCACAAACAATTTTAAGGCAAATGCTGTTTTTGGTTGGAGATATACCAGCATTTATTAAAATATCTGAGATAAACAACTGAATATAATGAAATGTGGTACACAATGCAACATAGCAACGCAATTAAAACATAACAGGCACATCACTACCGAACACAAAACAACAAAATCACTTTGAAATAATGAAGCACAAAAACATAACACTACAAAACACAATAGAATACATCCACACTGTGGCAAATGTTCACAAATATTCTTGTTACACATTACCTCTACCTCCTCCAGAATCCCATTTTCAGAGTCCAGGGATAAATGGTGTTTGGAACAAGCACTGCCTTAACTAAGGACATGAAATAGCTTTAGTTAAAATATTTTGTGATCCACCCTACTATCTCTATTTCTATCAGCTTTAGGTCATGCGTCTGGCACCTGTTATCTATACATCATGTGGGTGACACTCAGATCCTTCTGTGTTTTTTATTGCGGGAGCAGGTGGAGACATGGTCTCTGCATCCTAACATTTTATATCTTACCATCGCCAGAGAGTGGATGGTGGACTCAGTCCGAGCAACTCAGAGATTACTTTTAGTACTTTCTCACTGCTGCGGCATAAAAATATCAGGCTGACTTTAGGGTGTGCCTTCCTTCTGAGCATCACCATCGAAAACAAACTCTTCCTTGACACTCATGTCAGCTCAGTTAAAGCTTGTCCTTCTTTTAGTTAAAGACCTTAAAGGCCATTCACCTCTTCCTCATTCATTTGAAGAGGCTATTATTATGTATTTCCATCCGCTCGCTTTGGTTGCTCTAACAGTGTGTACCTAGGCCTTTTTAAAAGATTGCTTCCTTGTCTTACAGAATGAGGCACCTATATTCTTTTTGTAACTTGATTGCATTGATTATATTATTGCAGCCTGCTGCCTGTTGTTGGCATAATAAAGTGCAAATCACCTTGCATGCTTCTCTACCTGTCAATAAAGACAAATCTCACACTGTTCTAACTTGATCTCTTCAATTTGCCCCTATTTAGCTGAATTTTCTTCCTGCGATAAGTTGACCTCAAAACAATCATCTGCGTTTCAGTAAGGCCATAATATGACTGTGTAACCAATAGAGGCCAGTTACTAGTTTTGAGTTTCTTCCTTAGTGCCAAAAAGCCTCTAGCATACATGCACTGCAATGTACCTGTGCACTACTACCCATTTTAGCACTGAAAACTCTTTCAGTGGTTTCCAATATCATATCACTTGCCTTTTAAAACTGGTGTTTTTGCACTATCGTAAAATGCTATTTCAGAAGGAAATTGCATAGTTATAGTCTATAGTTACAGTTATAGCTTTTTAAATCTAGTCTATTTCAAGTCCAATATCTGATTCCTGGGTGATGCCGCCATTGTGCAACACCAACTACAAAATGTAGATAGTGAATGACTATCCAGAGTGGGGTCCTAGGAGAAATTCCATTTGACAATTTGTATGGTTCCAACTGGATTTAGTAGGCATAGGAGGTTTTGGAAACAGATGTATACTGCAATGGAGGATTTGACATAAGCAGCAAGGGCTCCAGGAAAGATACAGCCCCCCTGAAAGTTGTAATTACTCTCCAATATAATATTCTATTGGAGTAATAAAAGGATGAAACATGTGACAATGGTTCACATGTTTATGTAACATGCATTGCAAAATTCTGAGCACATAATTTTGCAATTAGCAAGCCTTCCAATTTGCAGCAGTACCCTCACTAAATTGCCCTCAATTCACATACTAATTACATTCTTACAGGAATAAAGCGTGAAACAGAAGGTTCCCTCGGAGAGTTGAGGTAGCCATTCAGAAAATGGGACAACCGTTGTGTACCAGGCATTTTTTCTAATGCAAATTAGGAATTTATTTCAAATATGGTAGCTACAGGTTGTCCTCAAAATTGGCTTTTGGAATTTGTGAACACCTCAATTTGACTTTTCCATGTGTCTTCATCTCCTGCACGTGTTGCTGTTGGTAGAGAGTTACCTTTTAAGTTCTATATGCATAGAGCTAGACCAGTCCTCATTTCTTGTCCATCTTTCTATCTAGATCAAGTGGAAGTTCTTTTCTCCCTTTGACCTGACATGATCTATCAGAAGTAATTTCACGAAATTTTATCTGGACCCTCAAATGCTTACATTACCACCTTCTACATAAGTGATGCAGAGTGGTCTGATGGGCTTCTATGGCTAGTTTATCTTGTTTGTTATTCTTTTTTTATTTGGCATTGGTCTTCCTTTTAATGAATCATGGAAGAAATTAGGAATTTTGTTTTTGCTCTTTTCATCATATCTTTATCATTTTAATTCAACCAACATTTATATCAGTCTTGTGTTCTCCACATTCTTTCCCAGTGTTGCCTGCTCTTTGTGTGTGTTGCATATACCTAGTACTGTATTAAAACATCATTAGAACTATATGGGGCATAAGTATGTCCTAATCATTTGATTAATACAATTGTCCAAATTATCAGTAAAATGATAAAAGATCACACAGAATTTCCAAACACCTCTCACGGTTTATTTATACAGAAGAACACTTCATGGATGGACAACACACATTTTATTTTGGCAGTTGTCTAGCCAACTGAGATTTCAAACAAAGATTTAAAAAAATTAATTTGGGGCATGGATGGAAACTAGTTTATTTCTGAACTAGAAAATGAGTAATCTTCTTTTGACAAGGCACTATTCATCTCTATTCTTTTGGGTTAATTTGTGAACCCTTTGTGTTTCTCAAATTGTGCTGAATTAGGAACAGTGAAAACTGGCTAGCCGTATAGCTCCTTATCATCAGGACACTATGGGGCCGATTCCGATTCGGGCCGGAAAACATACCGACCGACTCGGTACGGGAATTTAGTCCGACCGACTTGGACCGGCGCCGTACGACCCGGGTAGTACGATGAAATGCATGTGAAATCCGACAGACTCGGACGGAATACAAAACGACCGACCGAGCCGGACGGAAACAAGCCATCCGGCCGGGAAATCACGCGAAACGAACCGACCGACACGCACCCGGATTGAACCCGAACGAAACGTACCCGCGAACTCCGACCCGCGTAGTACGATGCTGTGCGTGCAAAACACGACCGACTCGCCCGGAGCACAAGCCGTACGACCGACACGCATACAAAACCCAGCCAAAGCAACCCAATACTCCGCGACCGACTCGTACGCCGCATATGAAACCTAGCTGACACACAGCGGGAACGAGTCGGACAAGATCGCACCAGACAACTGCAGCGTCCTACTCGGACACAAGAACAACTCCTACATGCACCAAAAAACCAAGGAATTTTTTTTTTAAAAAAGGGCCAAACAAGCAACCACAAAGCCAATAAATACAGGGAGGAAAAAAAATGGAACAAGGACACACCTCCAACTCCACCTACATAAAGGCCACAAATCCCTACCATGATCCTTAGCAAATTCCACTGACCTGCCAGCACAGAACACCATCACACAGCAACCACAGACACACTCACAGCTCATACATCACACAAGCCACACACCATTACAACACCTACAAATAGCACCCTCACACACACCCAGCTAAACCTACACTCACACCCCCCACTTGCACACACACACACATCAATCACCACCACCACCCATCACCATGCCCCCAAAGAAGAATCATAAGTTCCTAGACAGTGAATTGGAAGTCATGGTAGATGAGATCCTCAGGGTAGAGCCACAGTTGTTTGGTACATTGGTACAACAGACCCCCATGTCGCAGAAAACCAAGATGTGGGCGAGGATTGTCGACAGGGTGAACGCACAATCACCATGTTTGCGCACAAAGGAAGACATCCAGAACAGGTGGTATGATGTGCGCAGGAGGGTCCGGGACCTACTCAAAAGGACTACCTCCTCAGCCAGCACACCGGCAGTGGCCCTCCTGCAAAACCAGTATACCTCAGGCCCTGGGAGGAGAAGGTGCGGGCCATCCTACCACCAGTGGGCGTATACGGACTAACAGACATCCCAGAGCCTGGTGAGTACACAACTAATATACACAATATGGTGTGACAACACACACACATCACAGTCAAGGGGATAGGCAAACCATGCACCCTTAGCAAATACACAGCAACCAAAAGATATTCATCCCAAGATGTGAATGCTTGTCAGACAAACACAATACCTGCCATCTCATAGTGATATGTAACTGTGTCATGACATGTACAAACCTAACAACAAATACAGCAAGGCAGTGGCACAAATAGAACCAACAAACACTCCCAGATATTTACCCACCACTAGAACACCACCTCACAGGGAAGCTCACTGAAAGGAAGGAATTCTGTGTATGCTGGTGAAGTCAGTGTAGCCAATAGCATGATGGGAGTGGTAGTCACAGATATTGGTCACACCCACAATTGGCCCATCAACACCACTCTGAACCATGCTCACATCACAGGGAGTGGAAAACAACTGACAAGATGGCTGACAGTGGGTACTGCTGTGGGGAGCACAAGGCCCTGCTGGGAACTGTGCAACAACCAACAGCAGGACACCACTGACTGACATCCTGAAAGACAACTTGCACTCCCTGCAATGGAAGCACGTTCCATGGTGGGATATCTGGCTGGGTGGGAAGGAGGACTCACAGCACTGACCATAGTTACAAGCACCTCCCCTCACACACCCCCTCAACACTAACTCCACATAACCCACCTGGGAGAATGCAATGCCTCACATCCTAACTGAAGATCCAACAAAGAACCACCACCCTGGGTTATGCTGTGTGAAGCACAGGGACACTCTTGGGACTTGTAGCCAAACAACTGCCAGGACAACACTCCCAGCCATCCTGTCAGCACAGGCACCCCACCCCACAGGGGAGCTGGGTCAAAAGGAAGGAAGGATGGGCATGCTGGGAAGGGGGGTGGAGGCAATAGCATGATGGGAGTGGTGGTCACAGATATTGGTGAGCCTCACAATTGGCCCATCAACACCACCCTGAACCATGCTCACATCACAGGGAGTGGAAAAGGACTCACAAGATGGCTGACACTGGGTACTGCTGGGGGGAGCACAAGGTTGCTGGGAACTGTGCAACAACCAACAGCAGGACACCACTGACTGACATCCTGAAAGACAACTTGCACTCCCTGCAATGGAAGCACGTTCCATGGTGGGATATCCGGCTGGGTGGGAAGGAGGACTCACAGCACTGACCATAGTTACAAGCACGTCCCCTCACACACCCCCTCAACACTAACTCCACATAACCCACCTGGGAGAATGCAATGCCTCACATCCTAACTGAAGATCCCACAAAGAACCCCCACCCTGGGTTACGCTGTGTGAAGCACAGGGACACTCTTGGGACTTGTAGCCAAACAACTGCCAGGACAACACTCCCAGCCATCCTATCAGCACAGGCACCCCACCCCACAGGGAAGCAGAGTCAAAAGGAAGGAAGGATGGGCATGCTGGGAAAGGGGGTGGAGGCAATAGCATGATGGGAGTGGTAGTCACAGATATTGGTGAGCCTCACAATTGGCCCATCAACACCACCCTGAACCATGCTCGCATCACAGGGAGTGGAAAAGGACTCACAAGATGGCTGACACTGGGTACTGCTGGGGGGAGCACAAGGCCCTGCTGGGAACTGTGCAACAACCAACAGCAGGACACCACTGACTGACATCCTGAAAGACAACTTGCACTCCCTGCAATGGAAGCACGTTCTATGGTGGGATATCTGGCTGGGTGGGAAGGAGGACTCACAGCACTGACCATAGTCACAAGCACCTCCCCTCACACACCCCCTCAACACTAACTCCACATAACCCACCTGGGAGAATGCAATGCCTCACATCTTAACTGAAGATCCCACAAAGAACCACCACCCTGGGTTATGCTGTGTGAAGCACAGGGACACTCTTGGGACTTGTAGCCAAACAACTGCCAGGACAACACTCCCAGCCATCCTGTCAGCACAGGCACCCCACCCCACAGGGAAGCAGAGTCAAAAGGAAGGAAGGATGGGCATGCTGGGAAGGGGGTGGAGGCAATAGCATGATGGGAGTGGTAGTCACAGATATTGGTGAGCCTCACAATTGGCCCATCAACACCACCCTGAACCATGCTCACATCACAGGGAGTGGAAAAGGACTCACAAGATGGCTGACACTGGGTACTGCTGGGGGGAGCACAAGGCCCTGCTGGGAACTGTGCAACAACCAACAGCAGGACACCACTGACTGACATCCTGAAAGACAACTTGCAACCCCTGCAATGGAAGCATGCTTCATGGTGGGATAACTGGGCTGGGGGGAGAAGGAGGCCCGGATGGCAAGCAAATACCACCAATGCTGGTCATGCACACACCTCAACATTCACATTGACATGCCACAGGTTGGCAGGACAATGTGCTACACCAATATCACTCTCTGACTGTCACAATTTAGGAGAATGCAATGTCCAGGCCCACATCCAGAGGTACAGTCACAACTGTCAGGTGTTTGAACAATTGATGCCAGTAGAAACATAACATACAATCTGTGTCTCTCCCCAAAACAGGTGATGATGGGGACACAGCAGCAGACGAGGAGGAGTCCCTGTCCCAGGCTCCGGTGAACACTGAGCTCACTGGTGTGGATCAGCCTCTGCACTCCTCGGATGGCGAAGAACCAGCTGGACCCTCCGGTGTGAGTCATCATGCAGCACCAGCAGGACCAACATCTGCACCCCCTGCACCCACCCCTCCAACAACTGCCAACACACAGGCCACCCCTGCCAACACGGACAGACCAAGGACCACAGATGACAACAGCGCAGGGACCCAGACCCAAACTGGAGCTGGTGACAACGAGCCCAGGAACAACACCCAAGTGGGCCCACGGTCACCTGTGCGTGCCACCGCAGGTCCTGCATGTGTCGCCAGGGGTGGTGGGAGGGGTGGTAGACATAGGTCACTCTTTGCAGAGGGGTCTGGACTGCATGATGACCCACAACTGGCACGCATCGCGGATGCGTATCAGACTAGCACCTTAGAGGTCAGCCAGGTAGTGGGGATCCTCAAGGACATACAACAGCAGCAGGCTGCCCATCATGCCCGCTTGGACTCCCACATGTCCCGTGTCGAGACACACATGTCACATGTCGAGACACACATGTCACATGTCGAGACACACATGTCTGGCATGGAGTCCAAGTGGGACACATTGGAACAACTGACAGCGGTGCATAGGGACATACTGACATGCCTCCGCCAGATCAGCACCAACATGGCCTCACCTCCCTGTGTGCCCACAACATCTGCTGCTGAAACAACTGCAAATGCCACAGGGAGGGAGGAGGACTCTGGCAGAGAGTCCCCTGCACCGCCGCAGCCTGCACCTGAGGGTCCCCCCAAGAAGAGGGGCCGTCCGAGGAGGCCAAACTGAGAGGCAGATGGCCATCTACATCCCCCAGGAAGCCAACACCTTTTCTGGAACTTTTCCTCTGTGTGCAAACTGCACGCCCTGTCGAAGCCAACCCAACTCTCCCACATGACATGGGGAGCTATAGTTGGCCAAATTTATCAGATGACTGTGGACTTTACTCTGGACATTTCAGCTACCAAGACTTCCGAATCACATGGGAACTTTAGATTCCAATTTCTATGTACAGCACCCACCATCCTGTGCACCATCCTCACACCTGTATGTAAATAAACTCACCAATACACCATATCTGCCTCTGTTGTGATTCCAACGTGCTCTCTGTCATGGAGATGGTGATCAGAAAAATGACACTGTGCATGCTAACTGCTACAGCAAGTCCAACACCGTCATGTCAGTCATGGCGACGTGACACATATGAGGGAGACACACCACTAGGGCCACACAACACATACACACCAGGGCCATCAGACTCATCACCTATACTGATGTTGCAACTAAATACAGTGGAATGCACAGACACGCCACCTATTCACAGTCTGTGTCAACTAGACTACAGGTGCAGTAAGCAAATGTCAGTCAGATGTGTGACTACAGACAACGCACATCCCAAAGTGAAGCACAGGTTTATTACACATTTGCAACATGTTGTATCCACTACAAATGCTAGCTAATCCAACCTGGCTGTGGCCACAAAGTCAAAAAGTGCAGAAGATAGAAAGTCCAGGGGTGTGTGGCACATCACCTGTAGGGAAACGACTGCTTCCACCTTGGAAGTTGAATCATGGATTCGTGGGATCCAAGTTGATCAAACAACTCCGGCAGCACCCTGTGAAGGACAGACATGACACACAGTCAAAACCACTGAAGAACAGCACAGAACGGCAATACTCATGTCTAATACATGTCACGAGATAACTACACAAAACCAAGTTAGCATGTCAACACTGTTGGGCAGTACAGACCACCTGCAAGGACACATTGCTGCACGCATCCAGTCAAGTAGCACATGGCCACACTCAAACAGCACCAGAGCACCACACACACATATCATGCAAACTCAAATCATTGACATTACAACCCTCTGGAGACTCACATTCAGCTGAAGAAGTTGGTGATGAGCTGTGTGCGGACATCATCATCATCATCATCATCATCATCACTGGCATCGTGACCCAGGCCAGGATCTTCCACAGGTGGCGGACGTTGGTCATCGTCATCCAGGAAGAGAGGCAACTCCTTCCGCACTGCCAGGTTGTGTAGCATGCAGCAGACGATGACAATCTTGCACACCTTTGCTGGGGCATATGGGAGGGCCCCTCCTGTCTTGTCCAGGCAGCGGAAGCGGCTCTTCAGGAGACCAAAGGTCCGCTCAATCACCCTCCTCGTCCGACCATGTGCCTCATTGTAGCGCATCTGGGCTGGTGTCACAGGGTTCCTGAGGGGTGTCAGCAACCACGGCATGTTGGGGTATCCCGAGTCACCTACAGATAGACAATTGCACATTAGCCGATTTGAAAATGTGTGCGGAAAACAACATAGCAGAACACACACAATGGTACAAAGTCAGTACACACCAACAAGCCAGGCACGCTGGTTCGGCATCTGTGACATCATCCTCGGGATGCGACTACTCCTCATCACGTAGGCATCGTGTGCCGAACCGGGGAAACGGGCACACACATGTGTGATGGTCATATCTGCAAGACATACCACCAGAGCATTGATCGAATGGTAATGTTTACGGTTCCGGTATGCCTGCTCATGTGCCTGTGGTGGTATCAAAGCCACATGTGTCCCATCAATGGAGCCAATTACATGTGGCATCCTCCCCAGGGCATAGAAGTCACTCTTGACGTCAGTGAGTCGTTGACGTGTTGGGAAATAGATGAACTGGTTCAGGTATCTCAACATTGCCCCCAAAACATCGCGTAGCACACGGCTGAACATAGTCTGTGACATCCCACCGGCAGTCGCCACAGTGTGTTGAAAGGTACCGGTGGCAAAGAAGTGTAGGGCTGCCATCACCTTCACCTTGGGGGTCAGCGCTGTAGGATACGGATGGCCAGGCTGCAAATGTGGGTCCAACCGCACTGCCAAATCCTCAATCAGCTGCCTGGTGAAGTGGTACCGTCGGATGCTGTCACGTTCCACCATCGTTGCCAGGTCTGGGAATGGTCGATGGACAGCAGGAGCCCTGCAGTGCATTGGTGAAGAAAGCAAGATTGTCATTCACCCCAACTATGTGCCGTTCACCATACTCAATTTCACATGATACATCATTAACAAACACAAGTACTTGATGTGTGTGTCGTTCTGTTTGGACATATATGGCACCTACATGGACATCATCTAACATCTCTGTTCAACAAGTGTTGACAACAGGTTCCAGGGTGTGCTATGGGAAACCATTAGGCTGTGTCACAGTACCCATTTACTGCTCTCACGTTCCACACACATACCACAGTGACATGTCTGGACAGATGCTCCACAGGCATCACAGCTCATTGACAGGTAGATTCCCAGGGACCCTGTCTTGCCACATGGACACTGGCATGACATTGCGTATCATGTACACGTCAGAAAAACTAACATGACACCCACAGGTAGTGGCCCCTGTAGCCTCTGCAGGACAGACATGGACGTCTGTGACACACACACACACAACATCAAAGTTCATGCACAAACCACGTGGATGTGGAGACTGTCTCCCATTGTGCACATGGAGTCAGAGACATGTGAAACACAACATGTACACAGACTGCGGAGGGACATCACTATTGTGGCAATGGGCCACCCTGTGACGTACATGCCTTCCCACATGTGAGCCTGGGGTATGTGACATGTCATACACATACACAACCTGGAAATGTGACCATGACACATGCTCCAAAATGAAAAGTTGCACACCACAGTGGTCAGGTGCACAACACACAAAGGTCCCTGTCCCCATGAACACGTGCACAGCCTGGGTGTGTCTGCCCCCAAATGCCACCCCAAAAACCACATGTTCACCCCCATACACAGATAAGGTTATGCTGCCACACATGCTTAGATACAGTGTGGACTGGGTGTGGTGTTGTAGGTGTGCCCCTGAGTCCCTGGAAAGTATATGTGGCTGGCATAGGTTCACCAGTGACCAGCATGGTGACATATGCGTGTGACCTGTCCAGGGACGCATTGTAGAGCAATGTACCGATCGGTGTGCCTGGCCGGCCCATTGCATCTGTTGTGAGCGGGTACGCGTTGAACAGCAATGGACCGATCGGTGTGCCCGGCCGGCCCATTGCATCTGTTGTATCCCGAAATACGCGTTGTACAGCAATGGACCGTTCGGTGTGCCCGGCCGGCCCATTGCATCTGTTGTGAGCGGGTACGCGTTGAACAGCAATGGACCGATCGGTGTGCCCGCACGGCCCATTGCATTGTATGTGAGCGGGTACGCGTTGTATCCCGGGTACGCGTTGTACAGCAATGGACCGATCGGTGTGCCCGCACGGCCCATTGCATTGTATGTGAGCGGGTACGCGTTGAACAGCAATGGACCGATCGGTGTGCCCGGCCGGCCCATTGCATATGATGTGTGCAGGTACGCGTTGTATCCCGATATACGCGTTGTACAGCAATGGACCGATCGGTGCGCACACATTGGCTGGGGCCTGGCATGGCAACGGACGCGTTTCGAGGCTCCAACGAGTCTGATGCAGTGAATTCAGTTGGCCAGCCACAACAATGTTGCAAAATCATGGGTGTCATGAAGTTGAAGATTTGAAGGATGCTGTGGGCGTGTATTAGTGCTGCTATTCCATGGATTGGGCAGATTCAGAAGATGCAAACGACTTGGACCTATCACTTTGGACACATGGGACAGTATCTGCCTCTGCAGCACACATATAATGCTGGCTGTTCCCCTGAGAGCTCACTTGCCTGCACTACATGCTCCAGGACGACATCTGCCACCAACACTGCTGCTGTTTATGCATCCTCTGGCTCCTGCAATGGCACGTACTGTGGAGAGAGCCCCAGCCTTCAGCCTTGAGGAGAACCAGGCCCTGCTGGACAGCCTCCTTCCACAGTACAGCAAGCTGTATGGGAAACCAGGGGAGCAGGTGAGTGTGCTGTCCACTGCCTCACTAATTGTGCATGTTGTCTGACTAGCAGGACTTTCAGTGTGCACACCACTGGCTAGCATGCCCACTGAGTAGTTGTCACACCCCAAAGTGTGTAGTTACATGCTCTGAACTGGTACAGTGCAGTAACAGTGCATTCCAACTAGATTTTCTTCCCATGCAATGATACCATGTAGTGACTGCTGGCAAACTGTTCATAGCCATTGTTGCACTGCCTGTGTACATCATATGCCCCTGTGATTGAGACATGTAAATCCAACTGTGTGATGCACGTATTTGTTGCATGTGTAGTAATGGCCTTTTCACTTTGTCATCCTCACAGGTTGATGCCCACCAGAAGCAGGAAATCTGGCTGACCATCGCCCGGAAAGTAAGATCCGTGGGGGTCTACAGGCGCAGGATCTGCAACTGCCAGAAGAGGTGGCAGGACCTTCGTGGCTGGACCCGGAGGATCGCAAGGGTCCAGCTGAAGCTGTCGCCTCCTCGCAGGAGGGGCGGACACCGGACCCTGACCCCCACATGCTCCGGATCCTGGCGGTGGTCTTCCCTGACCTGGATGGGCAGCTGAAGGACAGACAGCAGCAAGGAGGGGGTAAGTCCATGACTGCACTGTGCACTTTGTCTGACATGCTATGTGCCCTCCTCTGGCCTGGTTAAACTTCCACAGTACATCAGTCATGTGGTCCAGGACCCATGTCCCTCATTTGTGACATGCCCACTTCTCCTCTGATACGCATATGTGTGGCCCTTATAGTCAAGGAATTGTGTCATTTGGGGACTGTGTCATTGCATTTAGCTTTGCTCAAGGTGGGGGACAGCATTTGTTCCCGTGACTATGTTGTGCGATTCATGGGTGGGTCAATTGCTTACACAATGCCTAAGTTCTGACATGTAATCTGGGTGTAACTTTGATATGTGGTCCGCTTGCTGCTCTGACTCACCACATGTCCCTGGGGAATTTGGCACACACCCATGCTGCTGGTGGGAACAATGTTTGGGCCTCAGGAGTATGTGTATCCAGTGTGTCACACATGCTTAGCCACCTGCCTACTGTCCAGGACTCATCCCTCTTACAGGTGGAGCTGGACAGACATGCCTACTCCAGGGCATACAATACACTCTGTACTCCCACTCCCGTGTATCATCTGGCATGTTGTGATCAGTGAAATGTACCCTCAGGTGTCTGCCTCTGTCTCATTGTGCTGTGTCTTCGTTGTCAGGACTACTGGTATGTTTATCGGTTAGGGCTCAGCATGCCATCTGAGATGTGACCATGATAGACAATACTTCTGTGACTTATAGGTGTCTGATCACTTGACTGTGCACACAGGTGTTTGCGACTGTGACTTTCAGGCAGCTGTATTTTCATTCACAGCACACTGTGAGGTGCTCATGTTCAGAGAGTTGTGTTTCATGTCCCCCATATGTCCAGTTGGTATGACGTGGACAAATATTAGTACAGATGATGTGGTTTTTGGGGGATGGACATGTGCACTTGTCAGTCACATAACTTGCATTCCCCATGCCCTCGGATTGTGACACAGTGCAGACTGTTGTTGGCTGGCTGCCATGGCCATGTGACTTGAGACAGTAATGTATGACTTTGCACGCATTCCTGTGTCATGGCATTGAACTTCCTGAGACTGATCCTGCAGGGGAGTGACATGTGCAACATGCACCCCATTGTGGCATTGACTATCCGGACATGGGTGCATCATGGTGTCTGGTGCTGGTATGCATCACATGCATTTCTATTTAGACTCTGGCCATCCCTTTATCCGGACACCTGCACTGACTCAGTGGCAAGAGATGTGATGTGTGCATGTTCACATACTTCACCGTGTTCCCTGCAATGTCCAACAACTGTGTAGGTGGTGCATGTGTCCACACTGGGGTCTTACCATCAGACAGGCACCAGACAGATGGGTGCAAGGGCAGGAGGGGTGTGAGTCCCATGGTTGACCATCAGACTGACAATTGGCTTCCCGAATCTGTGTGAGGACTTTAGGCAATGTTCAACTAAGGATGCCAGGGCTTGCTCTGTAATGTGCTGTACTTACTGTGGTGTGTGCGGTCAGTGCAGGTGACTGATGTTTGTCTGTTTCCCTAATTGTTTGCAGATACATCCACGGCCACAGGAGGGGACAGCTCCACGGACCATGAGGAGCACCGGAGCCAGACTGGGTCAGCATCGGACGAGTGGTCAGAGGGACCCAGTGGCACGGAGGGCGAGGGGAGCCACACCGAGGAGTCCTCAGCACCATCCACCTCAGCTGAGGACCACAGCAGCTCGGAGGATGACTCCCTTGTGGAGGCGGGTCTCAGCAGCCACCAAAGGCCAGCTAGTCTGTCTGGCCCCGCCACCACCACCACCACCACCACCACCACCACCACCGCCCTCCCATTGGCTCCCATTCCTGAGGTCCGTGGAGGCTCCCGTACTCGGGAGCATGTCTCCTTCATGCCAGGCACCGCACCCCCTGCCCCTGTGTCCCCTGCTGCCCTGAGTGAGGAGACTGTGTACCTCCTTCGGCAGCTCCATGTAGGGCAGACAGCAATGCTGAGTGTCCTCCATGCACACACCACTCTGTTGACACAGCTGGTGTCGTTCATGGAGGGCATCTCGACGGGTATGTCTGCCCTACAGAGGAGCAATAAGTCCATGGACTCCTCCCTGACGGCAGCAGTGTCCCTCCTCCAACAGTCCCTCACCCCTCCCACCTCTGCCCCATCCACACTTCCTGCCCCCCTACCTATCCAAAGCACATGCACACCTGCACAGTCACCCAAACACACAGACACGAGCAGCACAGACACACCCAAGAGAAAGGCAAGACGTGCACACAAGCATCCTCAGGGGACTGATACCACAGACACAGGGGATGGGGAACACACACACACACAGGCATCCACATTAACTCCGCAGTCCTCCAAATCCTCTCCCTCCAAGACCCCTTCCCTTGCCTCGCCTGCTACCACACCTACACAGCAGATCTTCCTGTGTGACCTCGGCCTCTTCCCCTCCAATCCTGCTGATCCAGCATACCGGGGAAGAGGACGTCCACCCACACAGAGGGGAGTGCCCTCGCCCCCGGACACCCTCCCCCAGGCGCAGGCAGACACAGGACCCCATTAGGAAGTCCCCCCGGACCAGGAAGAGCAAGACACCACCGCCACCACCACGCAGCTCCACCGGCCAGTCTCTCTCCTCCATCCCCCAGTCCACCACTGCACAGGTCCCCCCACCACACCCTGCCCCAGGTTCCCCCACACACCGATACCGCATCCCCAGACTGCTTAGGCCCTCCCCCCCTGCCACTTGCTCTTTCACCCCCAACCCAGACGCTCTGCCTGTTAGTGGCACTGTTGTGGAGACCGGGTCCCCCCCCTGTCCTGCCCACCTCATCTGCCCACTCTTCCATTCCCTTGGAGTCATGCACTGCAGTGGAGTCCACAACCACCACGTCTGACTCGGGCACTGCAGTGGGTACCCAGTCCACTACATCAGTCCAGCCCACTGCAGTGGTTGCAGCACCCTCACCAACTGACTTGTGTACCACAGTGGTGCCGGCCCCCCCTGAGTCAGACACGTCCACTGCAGTTGCCGGTGACACTCCTGCACCCACCTCCCCTTCACTGCCTCCTTCTGGCATCCCCTGATCCTGTCCCTGCGGTGCCTGGACTGCCCCTCGTATGCCCCTCCAAGGGGGATGTCCCCTGTCCGTACCTGTGCAGGCAAGCAATTGTTTACAAGTTGTCACACATCACCCTGTTGGGACTGTATATTTGGACAGGCCATTGGCCTTAGTTTATTTTGGACTTTTGATTTGAGTTGCACACTTGCTGAATAAAGCCTCTTTTGTTTACTTGTGGTTAATCTTTGGAGGTACATGATGTAGATGTGTAGAATCATGCATTTGCTGTTGTAATAGTGTTCAGATCAGGTAAATGAAGTTTTGCTGTGATGGGCTCCATGTGGTCCATGGGATATGTGTCCTAATCTAGTCTGGATCTATGGCATCCTTTGCTGCAGTCTGAGGGTGTAATGTTCAGCATTTGACACAGGGATGTACGTTTAGCATTTGTAGATTACCATCTTTGCCCTACACTGATGCACATCTGGTGGGCTTACCACTGTCCAATGTTCCTAGTACCCTGACTGTGTGCCCGTCTCCAATGGACATGCAGTTTAGCCCATCAAATTTGGAGGACTCATCTGTGTACACAGTGCAAGTTGCTTGACACGTGTCTTGGGTGTATGCAGATGACTGACGTGACACTCCCGTGCCCAGGCTGATATGAGCAGAGCCTTCAGTGTGTTGTAGTTGTTGACTCACTGACCGAGTGTTCTGCTGACATGTTTGAGTCGTGGCACAGCTGACCTTCCACAGGAGGGGAGTGCCCTCATGGCAGTGCGTGATTCCGTGATATAGGCTGTGCCCGTGTTGTGTGTTGTGTAGGCATGTCTGTGCGTGTTCTCTTGTCCTTTTCCTACACAGGCTGTGTCGTAGGGATGTTCCTGTTTGTGATGCTTGCTGAGTTGTTCTGTGTTCATCCAGCATCTTGGACCTGGTTTCTCCAGGATGTGGGTGCATGGCAAACTAATGTTCATGAGGTTGTCATCCCTAGTTGTCTTTGTTGTCAGGGCTGGGGATGTGGGCAAACGCAGATGGGACACAGTCAGGATTCCTCTTGGCACTTGTTGGTTACACGAGTAATGTGATTTTTTGTTTGTGTATTGTTGTAATCTATTACTTGATTAGTGCATCCTCCCTATTGATGTCCTCTGCCTTGCTGCTCAGTCATCGGTGATGTCATCGGAATGTTTGGTGTGTTTGAGTTGGAGAGAGAGTCAGTTGGAATGGATGGGCTGAGCAGCAAGGAGGCTGCTCCTGGTGGGGCCTAATATGTATCTAACTTGTTTCCTGTAACCAACCAACAAGGAAGTAACCTGATGAATAAATCTACTATCCTGTTCTACATCACTTGGCCTACGTACCTTTCTTCCTTGCAACACTGGCGACGATCTGGATAAAAAACCCTGCGTGTACTGGCTTCCTGTCTACCTGAGGTGAAGATATCTGAATTCAAAACAAGACTATTTGCACTGGAAACCACTTTAAGGAAAGAAATTGGAAAATTATGGAGAAGAACGCCCCTTCAGCCCCACCAGTGTCCTCCACCACCTGGACAGCCTGTTCTGGGCGTTTCACACTCCTCACATTTATAGATGTTTCTTGTTGCTTCAACCTTTGCCAGCTTCCTGTAATGTGATCGTGTGGTTTTAAGGCAACCTACAATCGATCCACGTTGAAGCCTGCTGCCTTTCAACAGATATTGAGAGAGATCTGTTACCTTTATTGAAGCAGAGATTTACAATGACTGACAGCGTAAAGGAGCAAGAGCCATCTGCCCGGCTCTACACTAATCTGGCTCTACACAAAAGATATGACCCCTATTACTGCTTGCACTTCGGTTATCTGTGTGTGGTGTGGTGTTCATGAGGAGCCTCTGACAACACAGTCGGCGGCAGTGTGTTTCGAAAGAATTGCAGCCCAACTAAAGTTTTACCCATGAGGAGCTTGGACGAGATCTTACTACGAGATCGGCAATCCCGAAATGTGACCCTGTCTCTTGGCAGAAATTGGAGCATAGAGATGTTGCAGTGACATTGAAATTGCAAGTAAGACATTTTTCGTCTATTATTGTTTCTTGCAGCTTCCGCAATCCTTATGTCAGTGCCAGTTAAACCGCTTTTTGATGTGTTTGAAAATTTGAGGCCCGAGTCGCGAGAGGCGCGCGCACTCTTACCTGCATTGTTGCGTCGTGCTGACTGGAACTCGGCTGCTATTGAACGCACGTCTTCACTGCGAGCCACCCAGCGCGGGCGTAACAATGTGCCGCCATCTTGTGTTTCTACTGCAGTCCTGCGCTTCAGCGACGCTGTCTACTGTTGTTCTTTCGTCAGTGCGGCGGTGGCACAATAAAGTTAATTTCACTGGCGCTCTCAACTTATTAAAGTTAAATTCAACGGCGCTCTCTCGCAACACCAAGGCGCTATTGGTACTCATGCCAGTTTCCCCGTCAAGCTCCGTGGCTATTTGAAGCAAGTTCCTGTTCCTCTGAGCTGTGATCTCTTGGTAGCACCCCGATCAACTGAATATCCTGGCTTTGGACTTCGGCTACTAGTCAGTGTGAATTTCTGACATAGGACAGTTGGGAGTTTAGCTGCGCAGTACTATCAACACACCTGCTGAAATGAAATTACTATCTTCTTGACAAACTTACGCCTTCTTTAACAATTGGACAATATCATCGAGTGGAGAGTCTACTAACTAGAGGTTTCTGGGATTGGAGCATCGGGTGAGAAATCGCTCACCGGAGAGAAGTACATTATTCTTTGTTTTTCAAAGTCTTATGCTATTTGTTGTGTTTATATTAGCATATATCTCTAGCATATTTAAGGGGGGAGTACTGTGAGGGGATGTGCTCTTTTGTCTAGTTAGTGGGGGGGGTGAGTAACGTTGTGGTGGTGAGTCCACGAGGTGGGTTGGGTCATTCCCATTGTCTAGGAGGTTTATTTTAGGGGTACGGGATACACTTGTGTTTGCTTCGTTGTGAGGCGAGGTGGGTTGAGTTATGTATTACCCACTGTTTAAGTGGCTTATTTTACGGGTCAGAGATACCCTGTGTGTTTGCTTTGAGTGAGGTGTTTGAGACCTCTGGGGGTTGTGATGATACCCTGTGAATGGTTGTTGTCGTGTGAGGTGCTTGGACTGTGCGTTGCGGGTGCGCACGTGAGAAGACTCCTTCTTATGAAGCTTCTCTGACTTACCTGTTTTGGTTATACCCTCTGATTGGTTGTTACCTCATGTGAGGTGTTTGCCTGTGCGTTACGGGTGCGCACGTGAGAAGACTCCTTCTTATGAAGCTTCTCTGACTTACCTGTTTTGGTTGTACCTTCTGATTGGTTGTTACCTCATGTGAGGTGTTGGACTGTGCGTTATGGGTACGCACGTGAGAAGACTCCTTTTTGTTAAGCTTCTCTGGTTTACCACTATTTTGTGGTTGTGGGTTGTCTATTACCCTAATGTGAGTTAACGTGAGTGTGTACTCACTGATTTATAAAGAGGAACGCTTTTCTTGTCTTTTCCCTATCTTTTCTAGGTGGGGTTGGGCATATGATTTTTTAAAAATTGTTGGACATTTTCTTGTGTATATTTCATCTTGCATACAACATTGTATAATCATTATAAGGGGGGAGATGTGTTGTAATGTGTTACTTGTTTAATGCATCCTCCCTATTTATGTCCTCTGCCTTGCTGCTTACCCTATAGTGAGTTAACGTGGGTGTGTACTCACTGATTTATAAAATGGAATGCTTTTCCTGTCTTTTCTCCATCTTTTCTAGGTGGGGTTTGGGCATGTGATTTTTAGGAATTTGTGGGACATGTGTAGTGTGTGTGTTTCATCTTGCATGCAATCAACATCTGTTACATGTCGTAAGTGTGTGCTATGAAGTTGCATACCTTAATGTTATTTTGATTATTATAGAGGGGGGGATGTGTTGTAATCTATTACTTGATTAGTGCATCCTCCCTATTGATGTCCTCTGCCTTGCTGCTCAGTCATCGGTGATGTCATCGGAATGTTTGGTGTGTTTGAGTTGGAGAGAGAGTCAGTTGGAATGGATGGGCTGAGCAGCAAGGAGGCTGCTCCTGGTGGGGCCTAATATGTATCTAACTTGTTTCCTGTAACCAACCAACAAGGAAGTAACCTGATGAATAAATCTACTATCCTGTTCTACATCACTTGGCCTACGTACCTTTCTTCCTTGCAACATGTATGCTTTCAGTGTTTGTGACACGTTGTGTGTGTGACTGCTGCCACTCCTCAGGGTCAGAGCTGCAATGTTGGAAGTTGTCTATGTGTGTCCTTTGTGGGTCAGCTTGGCTTCTTCATTGGTGTGTGACTATGGCCAGGATCCCATTGTTTGGGGTGGATTTCACGTCATGCCCATGTACGGCATACTGTGCAGTGTGTCAGACATTCACAAGTATTGTTGACTGGCCATGTGTGATGGGTTTCTGCACCTTATTTCCCCCCACCACCCCTGGGATTGTCATGGGTGCATGTGCAATGTCAGCAGTCCATGTGAGCTTCACTGCTGCACATTGGTGGAGTTCAAGGTGTGTGTCGTTGAGTGTGTGCAAATGTGAGTTGTTGCACGGCTGGGGCACTACCTCCATATTGTCCTTGGCTGGCAGGCCATGCTGAGTGCTTTGTGCTTGTATAGGTGTGATGGTAGTTTGTTGCTCAGGACACATGGCTGTGGTTCACAGTGTGGATGACATCTACCTTTGTCATCACAGTGTGATTGTCATGCAGGCTAGTGTCACCACAATGTGGGGTCCCTGGGGGAGTGCTGTGGTGGTTCTGTCTCTTGCTGTGTTTGTTGCTGTTCCTACAAGCTTGTGTGACATGTGTAATTTGGGCTCCCTCTCATCTCACAACGCCTGTTTGCCCACATAGGGGAATCCAATCCATGAGTTACTTTTGTATGTGACTGTGTTGACATCTGTGTATTAGTGAATCTGGCCTCCTCAAGATCTTCAAGATGCCAAAACAAGTGCCGGCCAACTTCTTAACCTGCGATGAGAAAAGCAAGTTCTCATTGAACCAGACCCCCAGATTCTTGACAGAGTCTCCCTTAAAGCTAGGAAGGGAGAAACCTGGGGGCCATAGCTTCTCTCTGAAGTCGACAGGAAATGTGCCGTACAAGAGGATCTCTGATTTCTCCTCGTTGCACTTAAGCTGTGCCTGAGCAAGCCAGTGAAAAACCGCAGATAAACAATGTTGAGCAGGGACAACTGCATCCTCATCCTGACCCCAAGAGAACAGCAGCTGGGTGTCGTCAGCATAGGCCATCACCTTAGCCCCTAAAGCCTCCGCGAGATAAACCAGCGGGGTAACATAGATGTTAAAAAGAAGAGGGCTAAGGGATGACCCCTGTGGAACACCCGTAGCCACTTGTTGAGGGACTGAGGCACACGGAGGGAGCCAGACCTGCTGCGTGCGACCATCCAAGAAAGACCTAATCCAGCCCCAGACGGACCCGGATACGCCGATCTCCAAGAGGCGATCAAGAAGCAAGGCATGAGGCACTGTATCGATTGCCACCGAGAGGTCCAGCATAACCAAAGCTGCCCTCCCGCCGGCATCCAGGCACTCACGAATCGCCTCAGACACCTCCAATAATGCTGACTCTGTGCTATATGCAGCCCGGAAACCCGACTGGGCCGGATGGAGCAGGCCATAGGTTTCAACATACTCAGTGAGTTGGTTTGTGACCACCTTTTCACAAACCTTAGCCAGGCTAGGCAAAAGCGAGATGGGACGATAATTACCGGGGATTAAAGGATCAAGGGACGGCTTTTTAAGGAGGGGAAGGATTTTTGCCTGTTTCCAGGACGAAGGAACGAAAGCATCCCGCAATGACATATTAATAATCTGATTAACCTCAGGATTAATACAATCTGCGACAGTGGCCAAGAGTCTGGCCGCGCAGGGGTCAGTTGGAGAGCCTGATTTCAAAACCTTCAAGATCTTAAGAGTGGTAGGTAAATCTACTGGCAAAAAAGATGAAAAATTATGCAAAGGATCAACTAAAGGCCGGACAGAAGAACAGGGCGTAAGCACTAAGGCACAAGATGAAAACGAGGCCTGAATGGCACAGATTTGTCAATACGTGACGCAAAGTATCGTCCCTTTGCAGCCGCAATAGCGGCATAGTAACTTTTTTGTTTAGCTCTAAGAGGGAGTTTCGCCAACGGGCAGTAGCCGCTGGCACGCCAAGCCCTCTCCAGAACTTTGCACTCATGTTTCAGCGTTTTAAGCTCCGGTAAATACCAGGGTTTAGAAGGAGAATTCCTCACTAACTTAGGCAGACGTAGTGAGGATAAAGAAGACACTGAATCAGCTATCCATTTAGTGAACCCGGTCACGCTCCCCTCAAGATCTTGCTGACGGGCCGGTCTAGAGGCAGCCAAAGAGCTCATAAACTGAAGAGGATCGATTTTACTAAACAATGGAGGGCGAAGGCAGCGCGTAGGCCGAGCCGGCTGAGCAATCTCCCAGGAGAAGCAAATAAGAAAGTGATCCGACCAAGAGGTCGGGGAGGGCTCGACCACCTGAACGGGAAAATTAGAACAGATGGGGTCTAAGATGTGGCCACCCTGATGAGTGGGCTGAGAGACCCATTGAGAAAGATGGGCTAAGTGGAGGGAATCAAGAAAAGCCACAGAGTCTTAAGCATCTTGTTGATCAAGGTGGAGATTCACATCACCCAGAACCATGTAATGGGAAAAGCGCAAAGCACGCTCAGCTATGGCGTCCCCACAAGATTTAAGAAAGGCAGTAGCCGACCCAGGGGGGAGATAGATGAGGGAGCCACCCAACGTAAAATGATCGGAAAAGTGGATACTAAAATCCAACACCTCGCACTCATCCCATGTGCTCGAAGTGTCGCAATGCAGAACCCAGTTATCCCTGTGCAAAATGGCTAAACCACCCCCTCTGCCAACAGGGCGGTCCACCCGACAAAGCTTGAACCAGCAGGGGTAGCCAACGCAACGATAGGATTGGAAGCTACATCAAGCCAGGTCTCCGTAACAAACAGCAAATCCAATGATTTGTCCAATACCAAGTCAAAAACATCGACGTGATGCTTCCTCAATGATCTGGCATTTATAAGGGCAGCTCTAATGCGCGGGCAGCTTGTGGATTTAGCGTGTAGTTTGATCGGAAAAAGCTCTAATTTTGGCACAAAGCCACAGGCTGCACAGACAAAGTCCGGATTAAAAGGCATAGTACTACCACAATATATGCGGCAAAGCGAAGGCCGAAGTGCTTTAAGGAACTCACCAGAATACCGGAAGTGAGCTCCAGCAACCGGCGTATATTGAGCAGCATAACTGGCCCTGGCCACTGACTTGACGCTGACAAGCGCAGACGGGCTTGCCTTAGGCGCGCCCGCTGCGCGCGTCCGCTGCCCGTCCGACCACAGTCCATTAAGTAGGGAAGTGTGGAGGGCGAGCAGCGTGCAACGACTAGAGCGCTAACCGTAAATGGCGCGCGGCACTGACAAGATGGCCGCCAATGACTAGCTGGCAGGATTAGAGAGCAAAGGGCATTAAAAGGAGTATAGCACACTCCGATTCTAAAAATATCGGTAATTAAGGCAGTACAAAGGAGTATAACTCACTCCCAGCAGACAATGTAAAACACGAAGAAAAAGTTAAAAAAACCACAGTACCCTCACACCACCCCCAGAGACATAAAGCAAAATAGCAGCAGAAGGAGAGCAATTTTAGCAGCAAATGACAAGGAGAACCTTAGCAAGCGCTGCGCGTCCGACCACATTCCATTAAGTAGGGAAGTGTGGAGGGCGAGCAGCGTGCAACGACTAGAGCGCTAACCGTAAATGGCGCGCGGCACTGACAAGATGGCCGCCAATGACTAGCTGGCCGGATTAGAGAGCAAAGGGCATTAAAAGGAGTATAACACACTCCGATTCTAAAAATATCGGTAATTAAGGCAGTACAAAGGAGTATAACTCACTCCCAGCAGACAATGTAAAACACGAAGAAAAAGTTAAAAAAACCCACAGTACCCTCACACCACCCCCAGAGACATAAAGCAAAATAGCAGCAGAAGGAGAGCAATTTTAGCAGCAAATGACAAGGAGAACCTTAGCAAGCGCTGCACGTCCGACCACAGTCCATTAAGTAGGGAAGTGTGGAGGGCGAGCAGCGTGCAACGACTAGAGCGCTAACCGTAAATGGCGCACGGCACTGACAAGATGGCCGCCAATGACTAGCTGACCGGATTAGAGAGCAAAGGGCATTAAAAGGAGTATAACACACTCCGATTCTAAAAATATCGGTGATTAAGGCAGTACAAAGGAGTATAACTCACTCCCAGCAGACAATGTAAAACACGAAGAAAAAGTTTAAAAAACCCACAGTACCCTCACACCACCCCCAGAGACATAAAGCAAAATAGCAGCAGAAGGAGAGCAATTTTAGCAGCAAATGACAAGGAGAACCTTAGCAAGCATCCCAAGTTTTGTTTTTGCAGCTTTTACCAGGACTACACTTACCTTTTGGGCACTGTGGTGATGGGGCTTTGGGCCCCATTGCCACACTGTTCAAAATGTGCTTCAGCTATGGAGCACACACTTACCTTTTGGGCACTGTGGTGATGGGGCTTTGGGCCCCATTGCCACACTGTTCAAAATGTGCTTCAGCTATGGAGCACACACTTACCTTTTGGGCACTGTGGTGATGGGGCTTTGGGCCCCATTGCCACACTGTTCAAAATGTGCTTCAGCTATGGTGCACACACTTACCTTTTGGGCACTGTGGTGATGGGGCTTTGGGCCCATTGCCACACTGTTCAATATGTGCTTCAGCTATGGAGCACACTTACCTTTTGTGCACTGTGGTGATGGGGCTTTGGGTCCCATTGCCACACTGTTCAAAATGTGCTTCAGCTATGGAGCACACACTTACCTTTTGGGCACTGTGGTGATGGGGCTTTGGGCCCCATTGCCACACTGTTCAAAATGTGCTTCAGCTATGGAGCACACACTTACCTTTTGTGCACTGTGGTGATGGGGCTTTGGGCCCCATTGCCACACTGTTCAAAATGTGCTTCAGCTATGGAGCACACACTTACCTTTTGGGCACTGTGGTGATGGGGCTTTGGGCCACATTGCCACAGTGGTCATGGTCTGCTTGCATTGTGTAGGCCACACACACAATTATGTGTGACACATGTGTTAGGGGGTCACATTGTATGTTCAATGTCATGTTCAGTGTTGTATGCATTTGACACAGACCACACACGCTTGTCATGGTGTTGGGGGTGGGATGTAATTTACAGACAGTCCTTATGTGGGAGTATGCTAGTTGTGTCATGCATTACCCGTCCTATGAGTAGGGGTGGTTGTAGTGACAGGCATCCATCCCCCCATGAGTGGGGATGGTAGTAGTGGTAGGCATCCAGACCCCCATGAGTGGGGATGGTAGTAATGACAGCCATCCATCCCCCTATGGGTGGGGATGGCAGTAGTGACAGGCATCCAGCCCACCCTGAGTAGGGGTGGTGTTAGTGGTAGGCATCCAGCCCCCCATGAGTGGGGATGGTAGTAGTGGTAGGCATCCAGCCCACCCTGAGTGGGGGTGGTGTTAGTGGTAGGCATCCATCACCCTATGGGTGGGGATGGCAGTAATCCAGCCCCCCATGAGTGGGGATGGTAGTAGTGGTAGGCATCCAGCCCCCCATGAGTGGGGATGGTAGTAGTGGTAGGCATCCAGACCCCCATGAGTGGGGATGGTAGTAGTGACAGCCATCCATCCCCCTATGGGTGGGGATGGCAGTAGTGGAGGCATCAAGCCCCCCATGAGTGGGGATGGTAGTAGTGGTAGGCATCCAGCCCCCCATGAGTGGGGTTGGTAGTAGTGGTAGGCATCCAGCCCCCCATGAGTGGGTATGGTAGTAGTGGTAGGCATCCAGCCCCCCATGAGTGGGGATGGTAGTAGTGGTAGGCATCCAGACCCCCATGAGTGGGGATGGTAGTAGTGACAGCCATCCATCCCCCTATGGGTGGGGATGACAGTAGTGACAGGCATCCAGCCCACCCTGAGTAGGGGTGGTGTTAGTGGTAGGCATCCAGCCCCCTATGGGTGGGGATGGCAGTAGTGACAGGCATCCAGCCCCCTATGGGTGGGGATGGTAGTAGTGACAGCCATCCATCCCCCTATGGGTGGGGATGGCAGTAGTGACAGGCATCCAGCCCACCCTGAGTAGGGGTGGTGTTAGTGGTAGGCATCCAGCCCCCTATGGGTGGGGATGGTAGTAGTGGTAGGCATCCAGCCCCCCATGAGTGGGGATGGTAGTGGTGGTAGGCATCCAGCCCACCATGAGTAGGGGTGGTGTTAGTGGTAGGCATCCAGCCCCCTATGGGTGGGGATGGTAGTAGTGGCAGGCATCCAGCCCACCCTAAGTAGGGGTGGTGTTAGTGGTAGGCATCCAGCCCCCTATGGGTGGGGATGGCAGTAGTGACAGGCATCCAGCCCCCTATGGGTGGGGATGGTAGTAGTGACAGCCATCCATCCCCCTATGGGTGGGGATGGCAGTAGTGACAGGCATCCAGCCCACCCTGAGTATGGGTGGTGTTAGTGGTAGGCATCCAGCCCCCTATGGGTGGGGATGGTAGTAGTGGTAGGCATCCAGCCCCCCATGAGTGGGGATGGTAGTGGTGGTAGGCATCCAGCCCACCCTGAGTAGGGGTGGTGTTAGTGGTAGGCATCCAGCCCCCTATGGGTGGGGATGGTAGTAGTGGTAGGCATCCAGCCCACCCTGAGTAGGGGTGGTGTTAGTGATAGGCATCCAGCCCCCTATGGGTGGGGATGGTAGTAGTGGCAGGCATCCAGCCCACCCTGAGTAGGGGTGGTGTTAGTGGTAGGCATCCAGCCCCCTATGGGTGGGGATGGCAGTAGTGACAGGCATCCAGCCCCCTATGGGTGGGGATGGTAGTAGTGACAGCCATCCATCCCCCTATGGGTGGGGATGGTAGTAGTGACAGCCATCCATCCCCCTATGGGTGGGGATGGCAGTAGTGACAGGCATCCAGCCCACCCTGAGTAGGGGTGGTGTTAGTGGTAGGCATCCAGCCCCTATGGGTGGGGATGGTAGTAGTGGTAGGCATCCAGCCCCCCATGAGTGGGGATGGTAGTAGTGGTAGGCATCCAGCCCCCCATGAGTGGGGTTGGTAGTAGTTGTAGGCATCCAGCCCCCCATGAGTGGGGATGGTAGTAGTGGTAGGCATCCAGCCCCCCATGAGTGGGGATGGTAGTAGTGACAGCCATCCATCCCCCTATGGGTGGGGATGGTAGTAGTGACAGCCATCCATCCCCCTATGGGTGGGGATGGCAGTAGTGACAGGCATCCAGCCCACCCTGAGTAGGGGTGGTGTTAGTGGTAGGCATCCAGCCCCCTATGGGTGGGGATGGTAGTAGTGGTAGGCATCCAGCCCCCCATGAGTGGGGATGGTAGTGGTGGTAGGCATCCAGCCCACCCTGAGTAGGGGTGGTGTTAGTGGTAGGCATCCAGCCCCCTATGGGTGGGGATGGTAGTAGTGGCAGGCATCCATCCCCCTATGGGTGTGTATGGCATCGGTGATGGCCATCCCGCCCCTATGGTTCTGCTGTTGCTAGTGTACGTCATTTGTGCATCCCTATGTGTGTGTGACATATTTCGGGTATGTGTCGTTTGTTTGTGTTGTGGGTGTTTGACTTACCGTCTGTGCCGTACGCGTCCGTACCGGTCCCGGTAATAGATGTAGAGTATTGGTAGGACCTGCGCGATGGGATTCATGGTTGGGTCGCCTCGCTCGGGTTTCTCGTGGCTTCGACTCGTACTCGCCGCTGGCTTGTTCGCCTCGCCGCCGTGGATCGCCTTGTGGCGCGAATCGGAGCTTATGTGCAGCTCTCCCGGATGCTCATACGTGCCGGACGTAGCGACGCAGTTCGGCGCGTACGGAAGACGCATCGTACTAGTCCGGCCGGAAGGTGCTGTGTATTTGGTTCCGTGCGACTCGATTCGGCGCTTACGGATCCGGCTCGGGCGGGGAACAGGAGCTGGAATGGGTAAGTACGGCTCGCTCGGAATCTGGGCTGTTATGCGCATCGTACTTGTTCGTTCGGTAGAGTGTTCGAGTCGGTCGGAAAACACGGGTTCGGCTGGTATTTTTTCCGGACGAATACTGTTAGGTGCGCTTCCGGCCGACATCGGAATCGACCCCTATGTTTCCAATCCGGGGCTTTTCTTTCACAAATGATTGTTACTGGTCTTTTCCTATGTTAAGTGTGGGTTTTGAAGTCCACAGAGTCAGAGGGCAATGGGCTACAAAGCCAAGCCTGGCCAGAGGTAACTCTTGCGACTTGGGCCCAGATGGCAGGTGTTCAGACACCTTCCACATTACGTCATTAGCACCTGAAGAGACACATGTTTTTTTTACCAATTGCAATGGTAATTTTGATGCCATAATTCAGGGAGACTGAGAAGCGATTCTGCATGGGAAGGTGGCCAGAGATGTTGTCTGAGTGAGAACCAAATACATCCTCTTCCCTCGTGTTTAGTGACTGCAGCGTGCAGCCCCAGCAGCATCAATGAAAGCAATGACATTGTTTGCATAGTTTCAGCTCAAATGAAAAGCAATGACGTCACTTAAGATTGCCTGAAATTTAGAATAAAAGTACTTTATTTGGCCGTCCTCCGCAACTCCTGTAACATGCTCTGCAGAATTCCCTCTCCTGCTGTGGCCACAGACAGACAACTGATGCTCGGCAACAGTTATGTGAAAAACACGGCCCCCTATGTCTATCGAGAGCACGCAGCCTTGTCAAAAGCACATCTCATTTCATGCCAGGCTTTCATTCAGGAGTGGGGTGACACATCGCACCCTGAAATCATAATGGATCCTTTCAGTTTCAATGCTGAGGAAAACGTAGTTCATGGTAAGGCTGCACGGATGACGTGAAGAAGGACAGGATGGACTTGGGGGCATTTTATAATGAGGCGTATATTCAGGGCCAGTGGAATTATGTGACAGGGGGAGACCAAATCATGTGGTAGGGTTGGCGAAATCATATGGCATTTCACAAGTTAGTGATACAGAAGGAATCCCACGCCTGTGAGAGGTTTTTTTAATAAGGAAAAATGTAATAAAATTCAGCAGATCCTCTCAACGTTTTTCACCAACAATTTATGATTTTTTGACATGCAGTTAAGGGCAGGAATGCCCTTTTATTTAGAATATCTTTTGTGCTTTCCATAGTGTTTGTGTAAAACATATACCATGGTGCATTTTGTTTTCTAATGCGTGCCTTTTTTATTCTGGGCACCCCGGTTGTGTTTTTAAAACCAGTCTTCAAGAGCTCAGTTTCGGAATGAATCTGTGTTCCTCTGGAGAGAAACACATTTCTCACAAGCCACACCCCTGCAGAACAGTATTAAAAGAGGCAACATGTTGTGGCTTCTGCTAACTGGGGTTGATCTCCTGAAGTAATTGCGGCATTAGAACACTGCAATGCAAAATGACTGCATGAATAGCGAAATAAAACTTTTTCGTGACGAACAGGGAACGTGTTATTCCACCCCATTTTAATCACCCTTAAATAGGTAAGATGTTTCTTGATGTCGACGAAAATCCTTTCTCTGGGCCTTCAATTGAGAATATTCACAGCATCCTGGGAAAATTCTCACCTCTTAAATGTCAGAAGACAGTAACCAACAGGTGACGTGTGACACGATTAGTTAAGCAAAGGGAACACTGTTGCATTCCATGCGGAGTTTCTATTTGGAACCTTTTTTAAGACAATTTTTACTACTTTTTAATAAACTAACACCAAACAAACCAAGGGCATTTTCAGCATTGTGTCCGTACATAGGAGAGATATTCATCATTATGTCTTATGCAACACTCAGGTGCAGGGGCGCAACCAGACCCCAACTTCGGGGTGGGGGCTAACACTCCCAGCTAGGGCTGGCCCTAGCAATGGTCGCACACGGTGCAACAGTCTTTTTTGGCGGCCCCTCCTCCATTTTCCCCTTCTCCATGAATTCTCTCACTACCACTCAGCAACAATGCACCTCATCTCTGTATAGCACCTTTCTGACAAACATTTAATTTTTTTTATAGCGCTACTCATAGTTTACTCACACTCAATTCTGTGATCTGCATGGTACAAGTTCTTTGTAGCAGGCACATTAATCCTCTGCGCTGTGTGGGTGACAGGAGTGCCCATGTGAGTGCACGGTGAGCGATGCAGCAGTGTAAGAGTAGGGTGAGAGGAGTGACTGCAGGGTGAGTGAGGTGACAATATGAACAGTAAGGGGAAGAGGTGAGTGAAGTGTCACATGAGTGCAGGGTGAGTAGTGTGATCGTGTGACTGCAGGGTGAGGTACAGGGTGAACAGCACAAGTGCATTGTGAGTGCAGAGTGATCACTGTGAGTGCAGGGTGAGCGGGTGTTAGACCTGGCATCCTTGGCATGGTTTTCCCTGACTTTTTGCCTCTACCTCCTGTTTTTTTGATGCTGTGCTGGATTTCGTTTTTGCTGGCTTAGATGCTTTGGGCACTTTGCCACTGCTGATCAGTGTCAAAGTGCAAGTGCTCCCTGTGTAAATTGGTGTTGTGATTGGTTCTCCCTGATTGGCATATTTGTTTTACCAGTAGGTCCCTAGTAAAGTGCACTGAGTTTGCCAGGGCTGGTAAATCAAATGCTACTAGTGGGCCTGTAGCACTTATTGTGCCACCCACATGAGTAGCCCTGAAAAGAGGTCTCAGGCCTGCCACCATGGTGCTTGTGTGCAGTTTGTTAACTGCCATGTCGACTTGGCAAGTGCACCCGCTTGCCAGGCCCTAACCTTCCCTTTTCTTACATATAGAATACCTCTATGGTAGGCCCAAGGTACCCCCTTGGGCAGGGTGCAGTGTATGTGAAAGGTAGGACATGTACTGGTGTGTGCAACATGTCCTGATAGTGAAATGCTACCAATTTCGTTTTTCACTATTGAAAGGCTATCTTGCCCCATATGACATTGCCCCATATGACAGAATGGGGAATGCTTTGTAACATTTTACAAGCATATCTTCCCACAGGGATAAGATAGAAAAATGGAGTTTGGTATCCCTGAACTCAGGATTTAATAACGCATCTTTTAGTAAAGATAGTTTTTAAATTGTGTGTTTGAAAATTGTACTTTTAAAAAGTGGCTATTTTCTTGTTCAACCATCCTATGTGCCTCTGCCTGTTTGTGGATTGACTGTCTGGTTTCAGTGAAACAGAGACATAGGATGTGCATTCCATGTAGACAGCCTCTGGGGGGGTTGAGGTGTGCCTGGCCCTTCCTGGATGACTCTGCCCTGAGCTGAATGGACCCTGGCTGCATATAGAGTGGTGGGAGGAGATTTACCTTGCACCTGAATGGAACCTGTCTAGCTTGCACAATGCTGTCTCCACCTCCTGTGGTCATGCTGCACCAGTGAAGGCAGAACTGGGTTGAACTGGGCTCAGAGCCCCCTGCACAAAGAAAACAAATACATGTTGGGGTATAAGTATTAGACCTAAAACCCCTGAATTTTAGACCATTCCTGGAATTCAAGAGGACCCTTTGCCAAGGAGAAGAGCTGGAGAAACTGAGGACTTTGCTGTGTGCTGTGTCCCCTGCTTGAAGAAGATCTCCAAGGGCCTGTGTGTGCTGGCCTCCTGTTCTGAAGTCTCAGGGACACAAAGACTTCACCTCCAGCTCCCCTGAACTCTGCTGTTGTGAGTTCTGACCTGCCTAGAGGTGCCTGTGCCAGTTTTGGACCTCTGGAGGTTGTGGCTGCTGTTTGGGAGCTGGAAAAAGGAAGAAACGTGAAGAACTGCTAAAATCGACACATCGCCTTTCTTGCGGCTGTTTTCTCGACGCATCTCCACGGCGTGAGAAGAATTTCCATGCATCGCCGCTCCGCTGTGAAAACCGACGCAGCATCTGTCGCCGCTACAAAAATCAACGCATCGAGGGATCGCGGCTGAAGAGGACCGATGCAGCGCCGCTCGACGCCGCCGCATCGATCGCGACACATCCCGGATTTCCACGCATCGTACCTGTGCGGCAAGTTTTCCCGACGCATCACCTGCGAACCGAAACCGTCACGAAGAATCAATGCATCACTCCCCATACAGACCGGAATCGACGCAACTTGTCCTCTGCGTGTCGCAGAACTGTCGCATTGCCTCCCCAAGGTCTCAGGAGTGTCGCATCTCTTTGTTTTCCGACTCTGCGGCTGTTTGGATTGTGGAACTTTGACGCATCTACAGGTATTTTGGTGAAAAGTCACGTCTCCATAGTTTTCTGTGGTACAAGTTCTTGAAACCTTTTGAAAGTCATATTTTTAACTATGTATGTTGGATTTTTGTCGTTTTGGTCTTGTTTAGTTTAGAAAAAGATACTTTATTTTTCTAAACTGCTGTGGTGTCCTTTTGTGGTGTTTTCACTGTGTTACTGTGAGTGTTGGTACAAATACTTTACACATTGCCTTTGGATTAGCCTGTCTGCTCATGCCAAGCTACCAAGGGGGTGAGCAGGGGTTATCTAAAGTGTGTATCCCCCTTACCCTGACTAGACACAAGGGTCCCTATTTGGACAAAGGTACCTACCTCTGCCAATTAGAGACCCCCATTTCTAACAGCGGGTGAATGGTGTGAGTGCATGGTGATTAGTGTGAGTTCATTGTGATCGCTGTGAGTGCAGGATGAGCGTGAAGGTGAAGGTCGAGAAGGAGGAGTGAGTTGTCTGAATGCAGGGTGCATTCCCAGACACTTGAACAAACTTCAAGTCTTATGATTAGGATTGCCAGCTCATTATTTTGATGTCCCAGACGGTACAAAAATAAGCTGTCACCTAAAGCCGTATTTTGAGCACTTATCTGTGCACACTTCGAACAGCAAATATAAATAGGTTGGTTGCAAGCAAGTGGGTGGATCCTGTTTGAAAGGCGGCCACATCAAAGACAGGACCCAATATGTGTTTGGCACTTTCTCCTCAAGGAGCTGCACCCATGAGCTCCTGGTTCAACATGTTGGCCGGGGTCTTTTTGGGGAGGAAAGATGCACTCATATTCGTAGTGTTTAAAAATGATGTAGTTAAAGATGCATTTAACACCTTATTTACCGGGACAGCAGGGACGAGATTAGACGCGTTTCAGATTGTGACATATAACATATGGACGAATCATTGCCTTGAGAAAGCCCAAGGCCAATTAGGAGCCACGGGCGAAACTCGTGTCAGCTGTTTGCTTTTTTCCTTTCTTCTGTCTGTGAACCCACATCAAATAAAAGGATATAAAAAATGCATCTTTAACTACATCATTTTTAAACACTACGAATATGAGTGCATGTTTCCTCCCCAAAAAACCCCGGCAAGCAAATATAAATAGAAAGCACTCTTAATTGTGTTCTAGGGCTGCCTGAATGATCCATGACTGATAATTAAAGGGAACAAAGACAGAAAAGTCACATTACAAATTAATACACATATTTTTATTTATAACTCTATTTAGTGTCAAGACGAGATCTTTGCAGGCTCTTTAAACAACACATGGCTGGCATTTTTCTTTTTGCAACCCTACTTTATATTCCTTTTCATGAAATGCATTCTCACACTACGGCAGTAAATGTAAAATACAAATGTAAGGAATAGGCAAAGTGGGGGCCCAGGGGTTACTGGGACCAGAAAAAAAACCGAAGCCTCGGTAACCAATTTACAAAGGTATGTAAATTTGCAAATAGTCTTTAAAGACCTGTGAAAAACTCGGGCGTACCGGAGATAAGACTCCAGACACTGCCCAGCCGAGCCCATAGCAGCTTAAGCTGCAGCAGCCTGGGCTGAGACACACGACGGGGGGGCTGAAGCCCTTTTTGCCCAATGGGCATTGCGCGCCTGCTTGGGTGTAAGTACGACATTGGTGTATGGCATTCTGTACTCGTGCATTGCCCTACAGGTGCCGCATCTAACTACGCTGAAACATGTTTCCCGATATCCCTTGCACTGCTGCTTCCCCAGTTCAGTCAGTGATTACCCTACTCTTTGTACTGCCAACTGGCCCCATTGTGTATATCAGTTTCATGCTAGACCGTAGACATTACACCACCCACCCCTCACTTTTATAATCTTTTAGGGCAGCCCGTGCTGCTGTATACTTCCTGTCCAGCTTCCATGCACCTGTCCGCATTGGCACACTAGACCCGGAAATTGGGGCTGGTGTGCCTAGCAAGCCCAGCACTGTCAAACCTGGCCACTGCCATTCCAATGTCACAAACCACTTTTTGTAGGAATTATGAAGGCGATTGGTCCCCTCAAATGCCCAGCAGCATAATTTATGTGGCCCACTCCACTTGCATCTCTGCGACCTCCATCAGGTGCTCGCCAAGCCTACGCCAGAAGCAAGTTACGTTCAGGCAATGTCCACCATGTGTGGATGAAGGTTTTCCTGCTACCACAGCCTCTTAAACAGATGTCCAAGGGCCTGATTACGAGTGAATCATTGTTTTCATACCCCTACCTAAATCCCTGTTTATTCAGGGGTCAGAATTACGAGTTTGGTTGCACTTAACGCATCAGATAATTATCGGGTGCATTAAATACTTGAACATTTGCTAAATTTCACATTTCAATTTAAATTTAAGAAGGGAAAAGCATATGGTATTTACCGTATCATGTGGATATTGGTTCGTTGAGCACCGAAATCTCCATTTTGTTCCCTATAAACTCGCAATAGATGCTATTTACTATTCCTGATGAATAACGTACCCAGTGGTATCATTTTTTATCAGGTGGGATAAGTAGCACCTATTTTCGTAATCAGGGCTGTACTGTCTTAATTTTCAACCTGGGGTAGTATTTTGAGTGCAATAGTTTGGGTTTTATGAGCCTTTGTTTAATCAACGTTTGAACTATTTGAGACAGAAAGATATGTTTTTGTTGAATGCTTCAAATATGCTGCACATCATGGATTATGTGGCAAGCTTAGCAAAAATGTTACAAATGCACAATTATGTGGAAAATCGTTTTTCAGATTATTCCTGTGGGATATTTAGGGCATCAACCAGGCCGGTCCGTCAGTCTGCTGCACTCAGAGAGGGCTCTGAAGAAAAATGTTAAAAGACCTTCCAAGCGGATCTCTTACTAATGTTTCGCTCTGCTGCAGAAGCCTATAATGGATGCTCTGTTGTTTAAGTGAACCAGGCTGCACATTATGAACGGACAACAAAATCAATCACACAGTATGGCGTTGAACATGGCCTACAATAATAGTATGTGATTATAAAGCGTATCTGACTGCACAGAATATATGAGCACTGCTCAAACCACAGAGAGTTTATCATAGGTGTATTATCCACCTATAGCTTGATTCTTAATGGCATGAGGACATGAAGTGACGTGTTTAAGGTGATGTGGGTTACGCATCCATCCCAGTTTCCAAATCTTACTCCAGAGAACCTGAATGCCCCTCTCCCCCCCCCAAAATACCTGTAGGGGTTATATTGTTCTTGAGTGTAGCAGTCCACCTGTGGGTTACTCAACACATCACAAAGAGCAAGTTTTACCCAACATTCATCGAAGGTGAGGAACACTTGCAGTGGCAGTTGGTTTAGAGTTGGGAATTTCAAGGTCCCGTCTGAATCCCGCGAGGCACTCTATGATCTAAGACAAAACTGACTTACGTCCCTCAGACCAAGATCCTTAACAGGAAGTGAATCATCTTGAATGTTGTATCTGTGCATACATCAAGCAGAACACACATAAGGCCATATTTTTGTTGTTGTTGAATTTTATATAGCGTGAACTTGACCCGAAGGTATTAGAGCGCTTTACATGAGAACCAGTTGCATTACAGACAGACACATTCATTTTGTTTGGCACAGGGAGATTAAGTGACTTAGCCAGAATCACAGGATGTTGAGCGTCCCTGCCGAGACTCAAACCCGATTCCCCAGCTTCAAGGTCGATTGCTCTAGCCGTTAGGCCACATCCTCTCCCCTCTCATTCTCTCCCCTCTCTTCTTGTAGGAATCGGGCAACTTCCATTTGAAATTTGCCATCTCAGATGGCAGTGGTGATCCTTTGGGATTTGGCTCTGATGAAGTTTATATACTTGTTAAGGGACAATATGATACGTAGGCAAGATGTTCTGGACTATTTGTGTACTGAGGAAGGGCTGATAACAACAGGGAAGGGAGAAGGTCGATTTTTTGCCATGTAATGTGACTCTCTAATGTAAATACTAATAGAAAATGGAAATGAAAGATATCAGACTTTTCAAAGTATAATGAGGTAGTAGGTCGATAAGAGCCAGACTTTTTTTTTGTGGTTTCATGATACTACTCAATCTAAAAAATCTTCTTTTCTGTGTAAACAAATGTCCAGCGATAGAGATGTAGGAGTGTTGAAGGGAACCTGAGGACCAGGAGAAAAACTTTGTTCAAAGCAAGAATCCCTTCAACCACTACTTTAATTTGATTAGTGTCTAATTTTTAAAATGTGACTGTATGCTTTGCATAGAGGACTATGCTCTAAATTGACATAGCTCTGACACCCTTAATGCTATATTTTTTTTAACACCTACAGTGTTTTTACACCCACACACATATGTGTGTGGGCAAATTAGTTCTGAGGAAGTCTTTTCAATACTCATGCTTGTGCCATGTTGTCAGACTTTTGAAATCAATTGCAGGAAGTGCTGGTGAATTATATTCATTGTGGTTTATTGTGCTAATGTTTACTGCCTAATGCAGGTCAGACTAACAAACAACAACTAAAATACAACAGACTATGGGCCTGATTACGAGTTTGGCAGATTGGATACTCTGTAACAAAAGTTACAGATATCCTGTCTGCCGTATTACAATTCTGTGATAGCCTACGGAACTTGTAATACAGCAGATGGGATATCCATCACGTTTGTGACGGAGTATCCCAATCGCCAAACTAGCAATCAGGCCCCTTATAAAATTCCTCTCACTTCCATTGTTATCCATGAATCAATGTAAATATAATATCATGAACAATCAAATAAAGCAAGTATTGTATTCTACTACACAACCTGATTCAGAAAAGGAAGCAAAAACATTTAGTGGGAGGTTACCCTGAATCTTCAATTGTCTTATGCAATAGAGAAAGGAAAGATCTGCATGCCATTGAATTGCAAAGCTGATGTGATCAACGATGACTGAAGACAATCCAAGGTTATTACGAGGCTTCACACTCCTTTTCACCAATATGAATGGCTGCTTTCGAAAGCCTTTTCTCCCTTACGTACCTGTGTGTAGAAGGTCGGGTTTAGGCTCACGATATTATCTTTCAATCATAATACATACTCTTTTGTACAAAAAAATGTATGTTTAGCAGTAAACATTTCGCATACATTCACATGTTGGGTCTACAATGGGCTATCATTCTGTCGGCGGGTACTCCGTTCTTTTTTTGTCATTTCTTGCTGGCTACTTTTTCTCAGCCACAGGTTCTCCCAGATCTGGTATATGCATTGAGAATTCGGGCATCAATGCCTGCCTTTTAGAGGCATGCTGATGGTGGTGGTGATCTGACACTCACAAAATCATGACTAATACACAGCCTTGTGGATCCAACCCTTCATAGTGCATATAATACCATTCCATGATGGCTGCTGGCATCACACAATGAAGAAAATTAACTGCGTTCTGTACAAGTGCACTGGCACAGGGCAACAAAGAAAACATTATAACTATCTCACATAATATACCTTCGCTAGGTTATAGCGTATTGTCTGAAGTTCTTTGACATTTGTAAACCAAGCACTCGCTTTTACCTCGTCACAATCTCCTTGCTCCCTGTGTGGGTTTTTGTCATAAATTCTACCATGATTATTTCTGTAATAATTCTGTTCTTTTTATTCCAGCTTTGAGATTCCAGCCTTTGTGTGCCTCGTGTATCTTGCATGCATTTCAATTTCTAGTGGTCCTTTCTTTCCCTCATAATTACCCTGACCTTTTAACAATGGCGACCGTATTTGTATTCTATGTTCTGGAGGTTAAGGTACATGCAGAGTTCTTTGAAGGCCACCACTCACTTCCACATCAGGCGCAGGCGACCGCACGGTTGGCATTTCTCACTATACCTCGTGCTAGCACGTGACCTATTTGTAAGTGCTGATTTTTCAAATAAGACTGCGAAGAAAGCGAGCAAACAAACTCTTTTTTTAGGGTACGTTTAGGGAGAGTTCTCCTTTTAGGAACATTTTGAAAAAAATGTCCAAATGATGAATTCTGAGAGCAGGCAGATGAGCGCTTGAGGGGTCTCGCAGAAGAGCACTACAGACTGAAGCAGGCTGCAGCTGACGAGCAATTCCAACATTGAGCTCCATGGCCCTCCACAGCTGGCAGCACACAGGCCCGGACCACGGCTAACAGACCAGCCGAACGAAGGGACCTTGTGTTTGTGTCAGACACAGCAGTGACACGTGTTTGCTGCCAGTGGGGCCATGGGCGCATTCTATCTATGAAGACGAGGTGGCTTGACTCTGAAGGCTAATGAGGGCTGCTCCAGTCCAACCTGGGCTGACAGTGCCATATGAGTCTATAGAAATAGTTTCTGCAAGGCTTTTATAAACAGAATCCAGCTCAGATACAATTAAAACAGAGGTAGAATTCTGATTCCCACCAATCCCGAACCCCAGCGCTTCCTCAATTGAAAGACCTATTAAAGGCAATACAAATCATGACTCCACTAGCTCAAAAATGTGCATGCTGAATAATGCAAAATACAATACGAAACGTGGTGGCACAGATAATAGGACCACAATGAATCTGTAGACATGATGCTAGATTTAAGCATCTTTGTTGACTCCCCAGAAGTCAGTAGATTCCTTTTAAAACCCTGTGTTGGATGTATAGGTGAGCAACAGAAGCCCCTATTACCTCCAGCCTGGAATCTCTTCCTTTAAAGATACAATAAGCAAGATTTAATGATAAGAATTCCACATTTCTCTGCTCATTTTGGTGGGACAAACTTGTCCACAGTGAATATTCTGACCCTAATCCCAGGCTTTCAGTAAATATTATGTTTTATGTGCACAGGGACTTGGTAGTGTGCATTCTGGCTCAGCTCTGCCCATAAGAGCACAATCTAGCCCTCAGTTCATCATCTGTCTCTAAGGCTGCCACAAGTAAATGTTTAGTTTTCCCCTGCCTACAGTGCCGCGCTGTCACTGCGAGACGTATGGACTCCCCCCATTGCTTACCATTCCTTGGCTTGATTGTCACTCTTATTTGCTTCCTCCTAATTAGACAGCACTCCTGTTATTTCATTTAGAGCATGAACCAGGTGCTAATTGACTTAGGTTGATCAGTATCCTTCTACTGTCCGTCCACTGCTCGCTGTGGAAAAGGTTTTTTTTTTCCTTTACTCTTCCCGTTCGTGTAGTTTTTTTCTTCGCTCTTCCTGTCCATGTTGCACCTTCCTCTCCCACCTCTGTTGCTTCTTCCCCAGAAGTCTGTGTTGCTCATAACACGTGCCATAAGAAAAAAAAGCTCTATGACGTGTCATAGCACTTTTTTTTATTGTCCTGACTTTTTTTATCTAGCTATGGGCCTGTACAAAAGTATGCAAAACTTTCACCCCTAAGCACCCGCCGTTTGTGTTGCAGGAGACAGACCTCTCACACCCTGGTATCCAGTGCCACTGCACCTGCTGTACTAACTATAGCTTCATCCCTGCTAGGCCAAACAGCGCCTGGATTTCCAGACAACACCAAGTACCATGGACAACATATTTCCAGACTTTCAGTCCAGAGTTTTATTTTTAAAAAATTAAAAAATCTGAAAAACTTCCATTTGGGAGAGTGAGTACCCCTTTTCGAGGGTATGGGGGTTGATGGTTGAAGTGGAGCATTGTTCACCTGCACGCCATATCATGTACCTTGCACTGATAAACATACAGACTCTCTCTCCCTAACACAACCCATTCATTAATGTTTGGGTAGTCAAAGATTCACTAACCATACCTTTCCAGACCTGGGTAGTGTTAGAATAAAAGTGTTTTAGCTGTGCTGTTTATGCATTGTACGTCTTAAGTTAGCATTCGCGGCACCATTTTATGTTTAGCCGCCATTTTGAGCCATGATTGAAACGAATTCCTCTCTCTGCCCCTGCTGAAAGCAGCTGCGATAGTTTTCGTTTCTCCAAGGTTGAGCCTTGCTGTACTAATGAATACACTGTTCTTATTAGCGCATACCTTTCCCACTAGATAGGCCTGCTCCCACCTTTAGAGCAGCAGGCACAGACAGAACGACCTTGGCGTTAAGATAGCGTGTGCCCGGACTCAGGATTGAAACTCATCCTTCTGTACCTTCTTTGTCTAGCTGCCTCCAACTGGAAATTTCCAGTCAGGGCGTGTCTTCATTGGTTCTGAATTGTACATAATGTATCACCATCTTTGCTGAAGTCAGTCCCTCTGCAGCAATCCCAGGAGGGTGGTCAGACTGGACTCCGCTCGAATGTATCTGAATAAATTTACTTGGTTTGTATTCTCTACTGTCTGACCGACTCTTCATTTGTGTGGAAGGCTGAGAGGTGGTCGCGAGTGACCCGGGTGTCCCTAATTGGGCCACTTACTTCAGTAGAAGCTGGATACTGGCACCCAAAGTGTATGGGTATTTAACCAGCATTTACATCATCATCTGATGAACTATGAATTTGGGCGAGTCCATAGTTTTATTTACAAATTCACACCTAAAATCTGAAAACTGAATTCTGCCAGCAACAGACAAAACAGAAAAAAGATTTAAATTTATTGGGAGAAAAAGTCAACAAAAAGCAAGCACTGCTGTGTAAACATAATCATGGCACTGGCTGGCAGAGAATGCATGTATGTATTTATGGGTGTTCCTATAGTGCGAACCTAGCCAAAAGGCAGCAGAGCACTGTACAGGATTAAAACCAACCATAAAGTCAAGAGTGTGATAGGAGAGGTAGCTGCTTTATGGAATGTTAATGCATTTTGATGCAGTATTCTTTCAAAGAAGTACGTCTTCAACTCTTTCCTAGCAGGGAGAGAAGAGGAGGAACCTGGAGGACAGCACAATTATAGATTCAGGTACAAGATATTGTCTCTGGCTCACCGTACTTAGTGCCTGTACCAGACCACAGCCACAGCTCAAACTGACTTGGACATCTTCTGCACTCCAAGCAGCTTAGGCAGCTTCCAGAAATCCTTGAGAAGTTCAAGCATAGGAGTTAAAGTGCAGGTCTCTCAGGGCCGCACAGCAAACGGACTAAATAAGGAACCACCTGACAGTCCGGTCCCACTCACCCTTCACTGGCCAACTCTGATTTTGTGTGCCGCACGCTTGGAGTCACAGAGCACACCTGTCTTACTGTGGTCCTAGAAAGTTTATCCCATTAGTTAAGACAGGCAATGGGAGACCTTGCTTCCTGCTTGTGGGCAGGTTGGGCTCTCTCAGTTTAGGGACTGATGCCACACAGGGGCGTGCCTGGACCTAGACTTATTACAGGAACAGGTCAGGTTCATAACTTTTAGTGATAACTGCGCCACAGCCTGTCGGAGGGATAGCAAGAGTCTGGGTACCGAGAAATAAGCACTGGTGGTGCCCACCCGCAACCATCAGCACAAGTTAAATACTGATGTCAGGCAACATTCCACATCCCCACTCGAGGAAAATATACTAATTTACTGGTTGACTTTCAATTAGTAGTGGCTTTTGGATCAGTTGTTTTCAGCGGCGGCCGACACGAACAAACAGTGGTGGGGTGGGTGGAGAGGTAGTGGGGGGGGGGGGTGAGTGTGGGAGGAGGAGCGCGGGGCAGGAATAAAAATAATAAGACTTACCTGAAGCTGCCGGCCACCTTGCGCCTCGGTGTTCCGCTGCTTCCTGGTCCCACCAGACACTGTGACAGTATCAGAGAGTCCCTGTGCAATCCCTGTGCTGCTCTCCTGCTATTACCTATAGCGAACAGTGCTGGGGATTGGCCTGAGCGGGCTGGTTTAACGCTCGCTCAAGCACAGGGAATATGTGCTGTTTCTCCAACCCGGCTCTGCAATACAGCTGGGTTGGAGAAACCTAACTGCGCATGTCTGTTCGGCCGGTCTAATACGGCCGGCCAATAAGACATGCACACTTAGAAGTGCACATGCCACTCCATTCCTCCTCCCTCCCATGGCCCGGCCTCACCCTGCAGACGCCAGCTCATCCAGCAGCTGAAAAACAAAACGATAATAAAATATAGTTTTATTTTTCAGCTGCTGGCTCTGAGCCATTAGAGCGACGCTCCTCCGCCATTGTTGAGGAGCTGCTGCTGGTTGTTTGCTCTCTGCGGCCTTTCATGCACATGTCACCATAAACAGGCTAAACTAAGCTGCGCTGTGCTAAACTAAACTATACTATGCTACGCTAAACTTAAGCTAATGAGACATTCTCGCCTCAGTTAACATTTATAGGTGATTAGCATTCGAGCACTGTTCAAACAAGTGTAAAACTTGTTTATGTTCAATATATTCATGGTGACATTTTATGGTAGTGTCGTTCATAAACAAGAACAACAGCTGTCAGTTCACAAAGAACCCACAGGAACAGCCTAGCTGCAATGATTCATTACATTCATTAAGGTGTGCAATTATTAGAGGTCACCAATTTAAGTGCTGCAGCCAAAGTCAGTAGCTGGATTGCATCCCAGACTGTATCAATTAATTGTAATTAAAATATTTTTAAAAATGTCCTGGACGTAATCTGTCATCGCTGAAACAAAATAAACATGAAACTAACCATAATACTTTACAAAAAAATATCAAAAGAAACCAGGCAGCATTTTCGGCAAACAATAATTTAGCATGTGTTTATTGCTCGGAAGTACTTTCACCGAGGCTTAATAAGAGATATTATTTTACAGAGTCACTGGAAATAAAGTTAAAGTAATTTGTGCAAATAATAGGTTCATCTCATAGTCCAAACCGCCACATTTTAGCAATTTGTGGTAGGATACGACGGTAATCTACTAATTGTGCAACATTTGCATTTCTTGTTTATTAAAAAGGGTGGGAAATACCCCCTGGAAAAGGACGCTTGAAAGGCGCCTGCAACTTCAGGGAATTGTAGAAAATCTTTCAGGCAAAATGCAAGTGCAGTGGATGCTTTGATCTTACTGGTTACCTTTATAACCTCTTTGGAGAGAGATGCTGTATGGTGGGTGTGATTGTTGTGTGGGATGGCAGGGGTGACTACGGTTACTGGCTACATCTTCACAATTTTCATGATCTTTGATTCAAAATAAGTTAGTAGGTTTCCAAGTATTTTAGTATTGCACATGAAACTTTTTTCAGGATTTCAGGTCACAGCAGACAGCATGCTGAATATTTTAATCAACTGTTTGGCTGTGTCAATAAGGTAGTAGGCGTATTTTTCCCTTTGCGATCTGTTTGCTGCTCTGCAGGAAGCTCTCCTGTGTTGTCTGCAATGCTTCCTGTGAGAGTTATTGTGAACGTGTCATCATTTACATTCCAGATTTCAGTTTACCCCTTTCTGATCTAAGGTTTATCTTTGGACGCGTTGTTTCCTTTTTATGTGTTTTCATTTCAAGGGGAATCATTACTGTCAATATTTGTATGGAGAATATCAATCAACTCTGATTGTACAACTGAATATCAAAACCAGCATATATTGAAGTGTAAGGTTTACTATTTACTATCCCTAGCTCCAAATCTACATACCCTGAAGATATATATATCAAGTAGGTACATATATGTAGAGTTAGACATAGAGCATCTAGACTTATTCACCTGTTGTTATTTTTGTTTTCAATAGTTTGTCCTCAATATTCTGTCCCACCAATATTGTGATTTCGATATTCAAGGGGCATATCTTCAGCTCTGCGTGGTCTCTCTTTATCTTCTGGTTTGTTTGTACTGGGGCATATGCACTGTCGAAATCAGCGTTATTAATGTTCTCAATCTGCCTGACTCAGTTAAGAGCAGGTTCTGTCTTATTCTTGGACTAGGGCCTTCTGGTAAAGTGTGTAATCACATTTGGTGCTGCACTGGTGGATTAAATATTTTGGTGCTGCGAGAGAGGACTATGGCCAATATATGACTTTTTGTGTGGTCTTCCATTATTTGGTTGAAGCATGTTCTCTATGAGGTCTGTTTCCTGTTTGGTTTTCCAGCACTTACCCTCAGGTTAAAACATTAATTTACCAGGGTCTCATGAGGTATTCTTTGCAGGTGTGATGTCATGTCAAATGCCTCATAAGGATAAGACTTGCCAGAATTGAGGAGTATGATAGATGACTGCAACAAATTAACCACCCCCTTGTATTGACCACACACCTTGTAAACACCCACTGGATTGACTTGTATGCTTGGACCTGTATCCTATTGAATCCCATCTGCCTTTTCTGTTCGAATCCCCAATTTTTAGGTCTCGCCTGTCTTTTACGAGATATTTTGTTAGCTTACAGTGGGTTTAGAACCCACCCATTACTTACCACTGGTTGGCTTTATTGTTGTTCTCATTTGCTAGCTTCTAATTCATTAGCGCAGGTGGTCCTGACTTCCTCTTCTTGGGTTTGACCCTCCCCTGTACCATGGACCCATTACTTGTGTCCTTCCACTTCTTTGTTTACAGGTACTACTTTTTCTTTCTGTTTAAACACTCTAAGAGAGTATATGCTTTTTTCTTGCTTTCTCCCTCAAGTACGTCTCCCCCGCCAGACGCTCACTGCCAGTGTGCTTCCCCACTGCCCTTGATTGCTTATCCCAACATGCATTGCTTTTTCAACTTGTTGCCCTCTCTCTCATTGGTTTGCTTCCCCCATATTCCTCTGTCTTTCTGTTTGGTCCCACCTCAATGTTCCTTCTCTGAGTCCTCTATATTGCTTCCCTCCACCCACACCCCTGAGTTTTTCTGTGCACTTCTCTTGATGCTTACCCCCTCTGTGTTACTTCACACCTCAATGTTGCCCCGCTGCTTTTCCCTCCTCTGTGTTACTTCCCTGCACCAGCGCTTATTATTTATTTAACCAAATCAACTCAGACCGGCCAACAGAACACTAAATTTTGAAAGCAATGCTACACAACATCTGTGATGCTGTGCAGTATGTCTAGAACTATTGGGAAAACCAATAGGTTCCAAAGGTGATACCAATTAGCTTTGCCAGTGCATGTTTTGCGTGATTTTTCTGCCCCTTGAGGATTAAAACATCAAAAATCTTAATCAAGTTTTCTGGAACTAAGGTTTCCAAATAATCAGAATTCATTCGCTCATTTTCAGCGTATTGGGTGTTGAGAGAGTGTATGTGGGCCTGTTGTGTATTGATAAGGCTGACTGTAATGAGACGAACAGATTCTGAATTTGGCTTATATCACTTACACCCATGCAGAGGATGGACAGCCTTTACAATGCTGTCTTTACAGCAGAATGCCTTTTCCATGCATCCTTTACCTCACAATCCTTTATCACAAATATGCCTTTACCACACATACCTTTACAACTGAGGGTAAGTATATTTAAGGTAAGTGTGTGTGTGTATATACATACATACATATATATATATATATATATATATATATATATATATATATATATATTCACTGAAAAAAACAAAGGGTAATGCAACGTTATCGGTAGGTGAAATGTTCAGTAACGACGTAACATTTTAAACACCACTGAAATTCACCAGTTACAGTTATCTCGTGCCCTAATGTAACTATAACTCGCGTCCCCCCTGCACAGTGGTATTATCAATGATATCATTGGAAGATGTCATGAGTGATGGAATATGTGGGGTAACCCTGGGCGTAGTTCGCGTAGTAGCGCTACGCGTAGCTACGCGAAGTGCACTTCGCACTACGCGAGCTACACGTAGCACTACGCGAACTGCGTAGTGCAGTAGAAAATGCTGTTTGCGATGATTGCACAGTGCCGGATGCTTGTCCGCACTGTGCAATCATTGCAAACGGCATTTTGCACAGTGCAAGCGGATCGCTTTCTGCCGCTCGAGTAGATTTGTACTCGAGCGGCAGCTTTCTCAACGCTGACTGGTAGTTTCTCATCGTGAGCGGTCGCGAGCATACGCGACCACTCGCAATGAGAAACCTGACCTCCCCGCGCTGAGAATCTCGCCGGAGGTTTATTTTCCACGCTCGCGATCGGCAACTTGATGTTGCTGATCGCGAACGAGGAAAAAGTCTTGCCGTGATGTCATTTTGCTCGCTCGCGGTCGCCAACTTGACGTTGAGGACCGCGAGCAAGCAAAAAATGACTGCTACACTACGCGTGTTTGCACTGTGCTACGTGCAATTCGCGTAGTGCGAAGTAGCGCAAACTTCGCAAACTACGCAAGAGTAGCGTAGTACTTCGCCCAGGGTTAATGTGGGGTAATTTTTTCAATCTTTCTTCACCTTATTTCATCTTTATTCACCTCCTTTCTCACTTTCATCTTCAGTCTTAGTAGTTCCCCTTAAACTATTCAATGCAAATGTCTGTTATTGTATCTTCTTTGTATTTGTGAAAGAACCCTTTTCACTCATAAAGACAACTTTCGTTTCACAGATTCATCAACTGTCTTTACTGTGGCCCTCTTCCTGACGAAGGCACTCTTGCTGTGCCGAAACGCGCGTAGAATTCCACCAGTCACTTGAACTTGTGCCACTTAATTTCCAATTGACATTGTTTTATATTTATTGTGTTAATCTATCAGTGTTAAACAATTTGTTACCACTTCAATGTTGTTTTTAACTTGTCTTAAGTATGCCTGTGGGTCTGTTAGAGTGATATGAAAGTGAATGAATGATTATTATATTTTTTCTAATTGTTTAAATAATTTAATAAATGCCGTTTTTGTACCTTTGATAAATAAATTGTTGTCTTTGGTACTTTCTGACCATTATTGTTTATGTATCAGCATTAATCATGGTCCATATATTGGTTGCCTTAAATCTGTACATTTAATGTGGGGTAATTAGCAGTGCATGGCGAGAGCGTGACTTGTAGTTACCTTAGGGCATGAGTTATAGTTACTTGAGATAACTATAACTATAATTGGTGAATTTCAGTGATTTTTAGGGTTTAAAATGTTATGCTGTTACTGAACATTTCACCTAACTATAACGTTACTTTAACCTTTGGATTTTTCTGTGAATTTTTAGGGTTTTGTTAACGCAAAGTAATATTTAATTGCCATACATTAATTAAATCCCCAACGTGCACAGCTTCTGGCTGTGCTTGGTGGGGTTTGGCCTGTGGCCAACCCCCCGCATGCAGCAAACCCCAGGCGGCGTTCGGTCATGCATGACGGAGAGTTGACAACAGGGCCTGGCCATACGCCAGGCCCTGCGGCCAATCCCCCACAAGGAGCCAACCCCACGCTGCACACGGCCTTTGGCCGTGTGCAGTGGGGGGTTGGCCACATGGCCTGGCCTGCGGCCGCACCCTGTTGCCAACCCCCCAAAGGCAGCAAACACCACACCACACTCTGCCTTTGGCTGTGTGCACTGGAGGGTTCGTGACAGGGTTTGGCCCTTAGGACCCCAGGGCCTTTTTGTTTTTAAAGAGGAGGGGGGTTTGCGTGGCCCCCCTCCCTGAACCTATTATAGCCCTGAGGATCCCTTCCCCAGGGCCATATATATTTTAAAAGGAAGGGGGGCGATGTGGACCCCCTCCCTGTGCCTCCTTAGGCCATGGGGCCATTTTTTGTTAAGGGGAGGGGGCCACGTGGCCTCCTCCCTGAGCCTTATTGCATCCTGTGGACCCCATCCCCTAGGGCCACTAATTTAAATAAAGGGAAGGGGGAATGCGGCTCCACTCCCCGGTCCAATTTCTTCCCCGTAGACCCCATCCCCCGGGCGCAGCACATTTTTTAGGGGGAGGGGGCATGCGGTCACCCTCCCCGGGTCACATTTGGAGCCACATTTGGCCCCGGGAACCCCATCCCCTGGGGCCCAGCAACATATTCAAGTGGAAGGGGGGAATACGGAACCCCTCCCTGGGCCCACTGCAAGAAAAGGTTGGTGCCCTGGTGCCCACCCAGGACACTCACCATACTGCCATTGGATGCAGGGAGCCAGCTGGGGCTGCAGGGGTCTTGGGACTCCCCCGTGGCAGCCAATGAGAATATGGTGGGTGCCCTGTGGGGGCACCAGGGCACCCACAGTTAGTTATCCGGGAAGCAGAGGATGGGGTCCCAGGACTGAAATCGGCCTAGGGACTGGCCCCCGGGGATGGGTTCCCCAGGGTTGAAATCAGTGATGTCATCAGTGCTGTTACTGACCTTGTCATGAGTGATGTAATATGTGAGGTCATAAGCAGTGCATTGCAGGGGCATAAGTTATAGTTAGCTCAGCTAACTATAACTGCAGAATTTCACTGGCTTTGTATTAGTGAAATCTGAGCCTAACTATAAAGTCCCTGTAACCTTGGCTTTTTTCAGTGAATTTGTAAGGTTTTTTTAATTCTATTTCCTCACTATAACATGCCTGTAATCTTAGTTTTTTATCAGTGAATTTCTAAGGCTTTTTTATTGTTGTTTCTTAACTGTAACTTCCCTGTAACCTTTGTTTTTTTTAAGTGGATTTCTAAGGTGTTTTAAATTGTATTTCCTAAATGTAATCATTAATCTTTGACAGTGTGTGTGAGTGAATGCATGAGTGTCTCACTAGTCTGTGAGTGGGTGTTAGAGTGCCTGAGTGAGTATGTGAATGTCTCAGTATGTTTGTGAGTGGGTGCATGAGTGTCTAAGTGGGTCTGTGAGTGGGTGCATGAGTCTCTGAGTGGGTCTGTGAGTGAGTGCATGAGTATCTGAGTAGGTCTGTGAGTGCATGCATGAGTCTCTGAGTGGGTCTGTGACTGGATGCATGAGTGTCTGACTGGGTCTGTGAGTGGGTGCATGGGTGTCTTTGAAGGTCTGTGAGTGGATGGATCAGTCTCTGAGTGGGTGTGTGAGTATCTGAGTGGGTCTGTGAGTGGTTGTGTGAGTCTCTGAGTGTGTCTGTGAGTGGGTCAGTAAGTGTCTGAGCGGGTCAGTCAGTGGGTGCTTGACTGTCTGAGTGGATCTGTGAGTGGATGCATGAGTCTCTGAGTGGGTCTGTGAATGGGAACATGAGTGTCTGAGTTGGTCTTCGAGTGGGTGGATAAGTGTCTGAGTAGGTCTTTGAGAGCATGTGAGAGTCTCTGAATGGGTCTGTGAGTGGGTGTGTGAGTGTCTGAGTTGATCTGTGAGTTGGTGCGTGAGTATCTCAATGGGTCTGTGAGTGGGTGTGTGAGTCTCTGAGTGGGTCTGTGAGTGGATGCATGAGTGGGTGTGTGAGTGAGTCTCTGAGTGGGTCTGTGAGTGTTTGTGTGAGTATCTTGTGTGTCTGTGAGTGGGTGAATAAGTGCTTGAATGGATCTGAGTGGGTGCATGAGTATTTGAGTATGTCTGTGAGTAGGTGCGTGAGTCTCTGAGTTGGTCGGTGAGTGGGTGTGTGAGTGAATCTGTGAGTGGGTGCATGAGTGTATATGTCAGTGAGTGCTCGGTAAAAAAATTAGGGGGGGCACAAGGGATCAGATCCTGTTGCCAGCTCCCTCTGGGACAGTCCTCCTGTCCAGCTTGCCTGCAGTCCGCTACCCTCTGCTGCCTTTGGTTTTGTGCCTCCTCTGCACATTTTCTGCTCATTTTTCTGCCTCGTCTCTCCTGCCCTATATTGTGTCTCTTTATGCTCATAATGCAAGTAATTTTGCCTCTTTCTGCTCACTCCTGACCTTCACTCTGCCTCTTGCTGCTCATTTCTGACCTCTATTTTGCCTCTTGCTGCTTGTTTCTGACCTCTTGTTTTCTGAAAATGCTGCTCCCTGAGGGCAGAGAAATCAGCCTGGGAAGGAGGGCCACATGCACCCCCTTGATATAAAAGGCATTTCCCACCGGGACCTGGCCCATCCGGAGGCTTTAGAAAAAACAAGAGCGGGAGACCGCACTTGTTTTCTTTTTTATATTTTTGCTCCAGATTCGTGAATCCATCGCTAATTTGCGGCAAAAAAAAACGTTTTTGGCCCCAGCGGAGTCACTGTGGGACCCCACCACCAGGCCTAGGGAGTCAGTGTTTTCTTTCCCTGACCCCTTTTGTTCTTTTTTCCGTGTTTGTTTGGGAGCCAGGCTCAGTCCAGAGTCCCAAGATGGCTGCCAAAACGTCCTGGTTGAAGTGTTGGCAGCCAATCAGATCTCACCATATGATCTGTCGGATCCGCAGAGGATTTGCGTCCCTAGTTATATGTATAAATCTTTTTTCTTTAATAACTCCAAAACTACTGAATGAATTTACACCAAATCACAAAAATAGATCTTTCTGGGCCAAGATCTAGCTTTCTATCAAATTTGATAAAATACCGTTCAGCTGTTCGGGCCGTAGTCATGTCTAAAATCCCTATGGGAGAGTATCCCAGCCCCCGCTTGACAAATTACCCCGAAACGTTTGACAACAGCTGAAGTGATTGGTGTACTTGTTTTGAAAGGTTTGTGAAGATTAGTCAAATGGAGCCAAAGTTATTAGCAAAACAAAAAATGCTTTGTCTATGGAAACTAGGGGGCCTGACTTAGATCTTGGCGGACAGGTTACTCCGTCACAGCGGTGATGGATATCCTGTCTGCCAAAATCCTATTATATCCTATGGGATTTATATGTTGGCAGACGGGATATCCGTCACGGTTGTAACGGAGTAACCCTTCTGCCAAGATATAAATCAGGTACTTGGTCCTAAATATAACTACCTACCACTGTCATTAGGTAAGAAATACCTAAATGACGCTACTATTGATGAAGCTGGGTAAACTGCTTTGAGCCACTCTGAACAAAAATAGTTCTCTCCATTGTCTTAATGGTTTGCTTAAGCATAGCTTTTTTATTTCACATTCTTCTTTGTGAGAACTTACAAATACATTTTTGCTGTCTTCTCCTCATATGGATTTGGTTTCAGTTCCCTTGTAATTTGTTATTGCAAAGTAAACACTACAAAGCATCACAAGATGTAAATAGATACACTATGGACTGCAGAAAAAAAACTATCTAGACATTAACAAGAGAACCGAAACTAATGATAAGCTCAAGGGTTAAAGCTGAGCCCATTTCTTTTAACTGAACACATTTTTACAGTAATTCCTTGATCTCCTTCAATGGCTTATCACGGGTGACTGTAAGGACTGTCCAGCTAACTAGGTATGTAATTGTGAGGGCTATTTTCCCATGACCAAACAGGAAGTCAACTCACACCTGAATCAGACCTGGAAGCAGCTGGACCACATGACTCACCCATAGAAAGACAATTGAGGTTCAGGTGTAAATCAATTCATTTAAAGATAATAGGAAAATAATATATAGAAACCCGTAAAAGATTGTATTAAGTAAGTAACTGAAAATATGTGTGTTCATCCCTTTACACCACTTAAAGCCTCCAGCGAAACATGGTCACTGCCATGAGTAGGACACACCAGTGACAGAGGCCAGCATGTGGTCATGTCTAGCAGGCTCTGTGCACATCAGCCTTGAATGCGCTCAAGCTACATCTAGGCCCCAGTTTGGGAAACTTGTTGGCTTCCTGCTAGGCCAGAAGGTGAAGCACCTCCATCTTTGAACGACCGGGCCACAAGTGGTGGCCTTGATGCGGGGGTCTCCATGCTAGAGACATTATTCCAGGCAAATTTGGTGTTGCTACTACTGGAGGTGCAACGAGGAGTGGACTTCCACCTCAGAGCCCGTAGGAGATGTCCTATTGTGCCCCACGTTCTTAGTCAGGGGAACATCAGTTATTTTCCTCTCCAGGCCAGGCATATGTGGTTAGATGGGGGAAATCTCACAGGTTCCCTTGCCTAATAGAAGCAGATGGGAGGGGCTCCCATAAGCCTTGTGGATGCAGTGATGGCATTGTCCCCAGTGCCATTAGTTCTTTCCCCTGTGACTGCTTTCAAATCAGGTGGTCATTTGAGTTTCCCACTTCAGGGATAGGAGGAGGGTGGTAAGCAGGAAAAGCTTAGGAACTAACCAGGTTTAAATGTTTTCCCTGCTACTTTCCTTGTCAATTAAGCAGTAGAGGGGGTAGTTGCAGCCACTTCCTCGGGGGGCATAAGGGAAAATCAAGACTCTATATAGGTTTTAATCACCATGTTCAAATATTTCTGGGCAAGGGCAAACTAGGGCTGTTATACTAAAAAAAAGGGAAAGAGACGTTCACGGATATTCTCTCCCAGAACATCAACTTCATATTTTTAATCTTTTATTTACTTTCCAGAATAAATGTTTCAAAGGATTTATCCACAAGATAAATTTAACTACATAAATTTCCTACACCTAGTGCTCCCAATTCACTGGTCGAGCTCACACTGGAAATACACCACTACTGTGCAACTAGATGATGAAGAATTCACAATAGTGGATGAGGGACTTAAAGAAAGGATTTTACTTCCCCACTTTTTGTTTTTATAATAATACCATACAATATTAGTTTAAACAATGTCCAGTAGATTTTCTAGTGTGGTACAAACTATGGCTGCCTCAGTAAAAAGTGAAAAAGGACTAAGTGAAAAAGTGCTTTCTCAGAATGATACATAATTGCTAAATAGCCATTGACAAGAACACAGGTGAGACTTGCAGTAGGAGAACTCGGGACACTATTTCCACTGGGTGAATTCTGTTTACTTTTCTTCTCTCTCATTTAATTAGTTTATGAAATGTCATGGGCTCTCACAATAATGGGATGGATTATGTCATCAGATAAGGATAGGAAATTTAGACACAAAGCTGAGAAGTGCAGGTGATGTTCAAAGAAACTCATGAATAAATTCTCTGTAAATAACGTGCATTGACAGGGCAATTGTCTTCAGAGAGACTTACTATTCATAATCCAGTTTCTGTGGTTGTGTAATAGCATGACGTGATGAATTTTCTAGAGTCAGTGGGCCGGATGTACAACCCTTTTTGCACCCGCAAACGGGAGATCGGCCCGTTTGCGACCAAGAAAGGTTCCTGGCATGTACAAATGCTATTTTACGAGTCAGTGACTCGCATGATAGCATTTGCGACTCTCGCTATTAGGAAGGGGCGTCCCTTCCTCATAGCGAGTCACCATGCCATGTACTGTTGTTTTGCGACCGCATTTGTGGCCGCAAAACACTCGCAGTGTACCACCTACTAAACCACTCGCAAACGGGAAGGGGTCCCCCGGGGACCCCTTTCCCTTTGTGAATGGGTGCGTAAATATCTTTTAAGAGCAGGCAGTGGTCCCAGGGACCACTGCCTGCTCTTAAAAATATGAAACTGAAAAGTTTCATTTTACTTTTTTAAATGCATCCCGTTTTCCTTTAAGGAAAACGGGATGCATTTAAAAACAAAAAAAACTGCTTTATTTAAAAGCAGTCCCAGACATGGTGGTCTGCTGACTCCAGCAGGCCACCATCCCTGGGAGTGCTAGCCATTCCCAATGGGGTCGCAAATTGCGACAGCCTCATTAATATTCATGAGGCATGCAATTTGCGACCCCATTGGGAATCGCAAACAGTGTCAGAGACACTGTTGTACATTAAGTTTACCGAGTCGCAAAGTGCGAGGAGCAATTTTGCGCAATTTGCGACTCGCTAAACTTAATGGTCATACATCTGGCCCAGTATGTCTAACCATTGGGACCATTACATGTATGCCCATGGAAAAACATTCCCTCATTTTGTACCTTGTTTTTGTCATTATAAATCGGGAACAACCAAACTGCCTTCGTTCAAACTATGACCCAAAATTAGTTGAACATAAGCTGTTGATACTGCTAATTCATGGAACTATCACTTTAATATCACATGACAGCATTCTGTAAGTTTTACTTATCAACATTAGACAAATCAGTTTGACCTTTTCCCCCACAGCCATCAAAACCAATTTGGTAGGGATCTTGAGGAGGGTACTTTCTGTGGCTACCTTTGAAAGGTTACATTTAGATGGGTTGAAGGCCTTACACCACTGCACTTAATAGGCTTGTTTTAGTTAAGTAGCACTTCCCACCTTGGATTACTGTATCGTAGCACACCACGGTCAACTCACAGTGCCTGGATGGAAGTTGTTCAGAAGGCTGTGGTAGGAATTCATACTGTAGATTCTGCTGAATCACCTCAATATTTACAAAGCAGATGAAGGGGCCAATGCGACAACAAGCACATTTGATTCAGTTAGAGAAGGGAACTTGTTGAATACAGCAAGAGGTGTGATATGATGATGATATTTGAGGCAGAAAAGGTGATCTAGAGAGTACCCTGAAAAATAAACTACCCACATCTTTCATCCCTACCCTGAAAGGCACAAAGAGAATGATCAATGTGAGCAACCTTAACTCTGCCTGGGAGAGTTCAGGGGATTAATTCCCAAGGAAATTATCAAATCTGAAGCAAAATGGTGCATAAGACAACAGTCATAGAAAACTTGAAAAATACACATTACAAGCAGATTTAAATGGACAATCATGAAATTATCAAATAAATTAAAGGCTGTCTACTAGTTTATCTTCCCCAGAGGTGTAGGCAGAATGGGCATGTGATTTTCTGGGAGGTTTCTCTCATGAAATTTTTGAAAATATAGCTCAAAGTTTCAATTTTACAAAACAATTTTCAAATACATTGTTAAAAAAGTCACAGGTTCATCAGAAATTCAGAAGGAACACTAATGATATATTTCAACATGTTCACCCCTGGGCCTCAGAAGGAATCACACCAAAGAACATTTGTTAAAATATTGCAGCAAAGCACTGCATTTCAGTCCAATTTACCTAAGCATTGGTTTTGGTTTTTGTTAGACTTGGTTCTTCTCTCTGCAAGGTCACCCCCAAACCTTTTTTCCTTCAGCCCTGCTATTGTTCCATATTCGCCTTTGCTGACTTTTAGGACTCTATGCACTTTACCACTGCTAACCAGTGCTAACGTTCTTGTGCTCTCTCCTTTAAGCATGGTGAAATTGACTTACACCTAATTGGCACGTTTAATTTACTTTTAAGTCCCTAGTAAAGTAGTACTGTGAATTTAATGCCACTAGTGGATTTATAGCACTGATTGTGCCACCCACTTAAGTGGCCCTCTAAACATGTCTCAGGCTTGCCATTGCAGCCTATGCGTACAGTTTTAAAATACCATTTTGGCCTGGGCCTGTACTTTTAACTTTTACATGTTCTGGTAGTGAAAAACTCTTACATTCGTTTTTCACTACTGCAAGGCCTACCTCTCGCAACATTGGGTTACCTTATTACATTTAAAAAGTGATAACTTTCAATTGGGAGCAAGTAGGGAAGTTGAGTTTGGCCTGTAAAGAATTGTAATTTAAAATTGGATTTAAAGTCAAAATTCTGAAAATACCACTTTTAGAAAGTTGAAATTTTCTTGTTGTAACCATATGGTGCCTGCAGCCTGTTCCTGGGTCATATGACTAGGTCTAGATGGCAGTTGGCCTTTGTGTATTCCTCCTAGACAGCCACACAATACAGAGTCTGGGTTTTGGCAGGATGGGTCATCTCTGACTCGATGGGGGGGGGGGAGGGCGGAGCTGTCACTTACCACACTTGCAATTCAATGGGGCTGCCTCAGCACACACACAAAGTATTACACACTAGCCTATTGTGCCCCCTGGCAGACTGGGTCCAGGAAAGAGAGGCAGGAAATTCCAAACACCTCTGCTGGGGAACAATTCCATAAGCTTCTCCCACTTCAATGTGAGCACCAGGTATAAAAAGGGAACCCTCAAAACCACTCTTCAGTACACTTCTAGACCTGTGGAAGATCTCAGAAGGACTGCTGTGCTGCTCTGCTGCAAGAAGGACTTCCCTTCTGCCCTCCTACTCTGCTGCCTTGAACACAGCACCACCAGTGTGACTCCAAGGGCTAGTTGGCTGGCCTCCTGAACAGAGCCTGATGCAGCTCTTCATAGCGCCTTATCGAAACCGATGCAGCATGATGCAGCCACAACAAAAGCCCACATTACATCACTCGCAGCTCATCTAAACCGCCTCTGAGTGACTCATCCTCAATGCGGACCTTACAGCTCCTCATTGGAATCGACCCAGCGCTATGCAGTCATGACACAAGCCCACATTGCAGCCCTCACAGCTCATCACAGCCTCCGTTGCATGATGCATACTCGACGCGGACCTTGCAGCTACTCATTGGAGCTGACACTTCGTCGACACAGGCCTCGCATGGCTGCTCGGGACGGCCGCTGCACGGAGCGTTGTTCCACAGCCAGGATTTAAGGTACATTTTTCAGTGGGACTAACTTGGTCCCTGTATCCGGCTCATGCTCCATTGCTGTTGGCCTGAACTTGTGACTTTATCCTGGTCCGGTGCAACCATATAATCACAATTAGCGCTTTGTGCTGTTCAACTCTATTTTTACCTAAACCTTTAAAACTGCATAACTCTAGTCCTACTGATTGAATTTTAGTTGTTTTGGTTTCAAATACTTTTTAAAATTTTGCCCTATTTTTCTAAATTGGTGTGGGATTTTCCTGGTGTTGTGTTTTTACTTTATTACTATTTGAACTGCTCCATAAATACTATACAAATTGCCTCTCAGTCAAGCCTGACTGCTTGTGTGCCAAGCTACCAGAGGGTTAAGCAGAGGTTAATTTGGAGTTTTCTTGTGTTTCACCCTGATAAGAATTGTGGTTGCTGCATGAGTAGGTTTTCATCCCCCTCAACCAGTAACCCAAATTCCTATAATTTTAAAGGTATTCTCAGTATTGTATGTATGCCATTTGAAATTTTCAACATTTGCATTTTTAATTTTCCATTGTGCCCTTTTTAACTAGATTTTGACTCGTACTGTGGGTGTGAGATTATACTTTAAGGGGTCAATGCAGAAAAATGCTAATTTCCTAAAACATTTATCATCATGAAATAAGAAAATTATGGGGCATATTATCTAAAAGTGCGCTAAACATCGCAAAGCGTGTTTAGCGAGCACTTTTATCGCCGGCTATCGTCGGAATAATTTGCCATGCTAACGCTGTATTAGCGACATTTAGCGCTATGGCGATAATTATTCCAGCCATAGCGGTGTTTTCCATGAAACATCGCTGGTTTTCCAGCGATGTTTCATGGAAAACGGCGATAACCTTGCTGATACGACCCTGTGGCAGTATCAGCATAATCCACCCCCCCATGTTAGATATGGCTAACACCTGCTAATTGCAGGTGTTAAATAAATGGCGATGACCCCGGTTAGCGCGACTTTTCACGTCGCTAACTGGGGCCATGGCCACCTTGCTAATAGGCGATAGGCCTGTTAGCGGGTGTTTCCCAGGTTTGTTCGTCGAACGCCCACTTTGCATGTCATTAGCGATAAATATCGCTGACATGCAAAGCGGTAAAAACACGGGCGCTAATGCCCGAAAACTGTCGCTAACTGCTGTTAGAGACAGTTTGCTGATAGGGCGATAAGAATATCGCCGCTTTAGCGGCAAAAAGTGCCGCTAAAGCGGCGATAGTGCCCTTGCTAATATGCCCCTATCTATTTATATGTAAAGTGATAGTTAATACAGCAATTGCCATCTTGACCTAAAAGAAATATCATTAGTAATCAGTGCCCCAAACCGGCATGAATTAACACTCAAGTATGTTGTAGTAGTTCATCGATGTTGTACCTAAACATCAGTTGCACATTTACTCAAAAACACATATTTTTGATCTAAGCTGCAAGCTTTTCATTTTTGTGAATAAATTAATTTTACTCGAATAAAAGCTTGTTCATTTATTATTAACTTTCTTCCACGAAAACACCAGCTTTTTAGTTTCAGAAACCAACCGTTTAGATCCAAAATAACAGCTTGTAATTTTCATCAAATGCTCTCTGGGGTGCGAATTTTAGTGGGTACTTAGGGTATAGTGATTAGGTTGGCTGCTTCAAAAGAAACTACACTAACAGCTCTTAGTCGTTCCTAATGAGATAAAACTGGGGAAACTCCCCATTCTCCAAATAAGGTAAAGGTGTGGTTAGTTGAAATATGCACATTTTTTCTTGTAATTCTGTTTCTGAAAACAAATGCATGATCTTAAACTCTCAACACAGCCAATTAAAAGGATGAAAGAAGATAATTAAAAAAGTGAACTGTAGTTGTGCTGTGATTCTAATTCATTACTCTCAATTAGACATGATACAGTTAAAGTTCTCAGTTAGGTACGATGGATTTATTTTCTTTATTTTTTTGTTTTGTATTTAATCATCTCAAAGAAGAGGAGCACGATTGGGACTAGACTAAAGAAGAAGAGCTGGGAAGGAATACAAATAAGTCCATAATTTTGTCTAAGGCATAAAATATCATATGGGAAGAAGAGAAGCATAAATCAAAAGTGTAGAATGAGACTTAGGGTGGTCATTTATTAATTGTGCTTCTTTCTCGCTTAATCTTTTAAAGCATTATTTAATTTAAGGTACTGTCACAGGTATGATAAGCTATTCACAAAAAGCAAACATTTTCAATGTTGTCCAGGGAGTCACAAACAGTGGGTTCCAGGGATAGGTTGGTGCCAATACTTGTTGCTGAGTCAACAGAAATCTCCCTGGTGGGCTTGACAGCCCCAGCAGAGGACTGTCAGTCCAGTTCAGAGGTCCCCTACTTGTTGATCAGTTTTGCCAACAGAGTTTCTGCAGGTTCAGTGATACCACTTTCTGCATGTCGAGCAAGGTGCATCGTTGTTGTGGCAAGCTTGGGTTTTCTTTTTGTTTCTAAAAAGTAAACAGAGATTTATGTGTGGGGCACAAACGAAATGACCCTGGCGGCAGGCAATTTTCATCCTGTACATCAGGGATATTATTCCTTTTTTCTGCACGGGTCTGCAGGCCTCTCTTGGTGGTTCCTGGCAGGATAAATTGGTGGTAGAAGCTCGCCCCCTAATTCAGGTAGCTTTCTGCACTGTGACCTTGGAGTCCCTTTGGACGTGCATTCCAACTCTGGAGTCAGTTAAGGCTCCATCATCGGAAATTTGGTATTTTCGTCCATCCGAGGTGGCATGACTTTTGCTGTACCAAAACCTAGGAGGCTTATTTACAAGCATGTTGTGCCACTGGTGCGTCACTTTTAATATGGGAAAAAGTGATGTACCAGCGGCGCAAGGGGCTTTCAATGAGGCCCAAATACTGACTCAATAGCATATGGCACACTCCCTATGCATTAGAAGTGAGAGAACCAGCGGCGGCTCCTCCGCTATGGCAGAAAAGCATCGCTCCCCCCTGCTGAGTGCCAGGCAGCTGACAGAAACGGGAAAAAATAAAATGATAATAAAACTATTTTCTTTTTCTTTAAAGGCAGCCAAGTCTGTGCGGGGCCATGACGAGAGCGGGGGAGGAATGGTGCACGCTATAAGTGCGCATGACGGTTTGGCCTGCTGTCTAAGGCTGTCCAAACCGTCATGCGCACTTTGAGCTCTCTCCACCCGAGCTGTGTTGTACAGCTGGGTGGAGTAGAGGCACAGGCTCCTAGGACCTGAGCGAGCGTTAAACAAGCCTTCTCAGGCCAATCACGACACTGCTCTCATGAGAGCAACGTCTTGATTGGCGTCTAGATGCCTGCACAGTGTGCAGAGACCAGAGCAGAAGAACCCCATGACAGCGGCCGGCAGCGAAGGAGCAGGTAAAAGATTGTTTTGTTTTTATTATTTAACCCCTAACCCCCACACTTCCCCCGTCTCACCACTTGTTATGAAATGGAGCCGCTACTGGAGAGCTCATGCATAGGGTTAGAACTTCCACTACATTCCATCAACAAGTATTCAAGAACATGAGTTTCCCCCTCAGAAAATGGTTATTCTCTTTTAAATTAAACCGTTTGTTTTCTTCAAAGCATTCACTCATATATTGCTCAAAGGAGCTCTGGTGACTGAGACCAAATTAATACTTTTATAAGGAACATCTTTGAACACATACGGTACATCGAAACATTTGACACTTTTGACATCGCTGGTGTAATCCGATCTGCTCTGTTGTCGCACCTTATGATGGTTGTTAAACGGTTTAATTAGCTTTAGCTTCGTGTTGTTGCTGAGTAACATTTAGCTGATATTGGCAGGGGAGCGATGCTTTTACTGTTATCAAATAACAAAAGATGAGATGACCGTTTCGGTGGTGAGTAATGTTCACATGATGTATATATGAAAGGCATCAATGTTTATTTTTAATTATTAGCGCAACCTTTTAATTATATGCAGTTTTCTTTCATATTCGTAGGTGGGCCCCCCACATTATCTCCCTGCGGTACGTACCCCTATAATGAGGCTGCTTTAGAATATACGAATGAGGGCGCATCGCCTTCCCTGCACAAAGTAGCCATTTTGAAACGTGAATGGTCCTTGAGAGCAAGGAATAGAATATCAATCTCCTGGCAACAGGTGCTTAACGTTTTATCAACATCACTTAGATGATGTCACCCTATTATACGTGAGGACAAAAACATGTACAAATCACCCAGAAGATGTACAAGTGCGTTTGTGTCACAGTAGAAAGAGGAGCAAACAGCATGACACCTCTCAGACGGCAGAGCACATGTAAAATGATTCGTTGTAGATAGATTTATGTGCTGTTAGACAATACACAGGTTAATAAATTAGGTACACAAATAACTAGGGCGAGTGAGGCAAAGGAATTAGTGGTGATGGTAAGAAGAAGAGACGCAGAGGCACTGGGGGCCCTGTAATGCAGTGGAAAATCAACATAAAAATCTGCATCAGCCGGAAGCATTTGCAAGTGATGGATTTCCCTTGCAGAAAGCCATTGTGCTGCTCTCGGAAAATCGTTTTTCACACTCGTATGCTGCAAACCTGACATCAGAAATCAAAGCCGAATCTTAGAATGCTTCGGGGACCAATCGGAGAGGGGCGGAAGCAATGATTACTGCGGTGGTACATGGCAGCGGAATTTATAATCTCGCCCATGTGGCTGCTAAGGGCTGCTTTATTGCACTTAATGCACAATTTATGGCAAGGCTGCACACAACTTTAGAGCCACGCTTGGAGGAGGCCCTGCAGGATGGCTTTGGTAGCACGGGAGTCGGTGGCCGTCTTGCACGTGCTGTGTAGAGAAAAACTTTATCGCGCTGTTTCGTCAGTGAATCGGCGGTCTTTGTCACTGTAAGTGCTATCACACAAGGGGATGCCACAGGACACCAAGGGGCATATCAGCAAGGGCCGGCGATAATTATCGCTAAGCGCACTTAGCGCTAGGATAATTATCACCGGCTATCGCTGCTTTCTATCGCGGAGATAGCGTGCTATCAGCAACGCTTATCTCCAAAGCGATAGAAATGCAAGTGATAGCTGGAAAACAGTGTGATTATCGCTGGGAAACCAGCGATAATCGCACTGTGACCTGCAATACCTTGCTGATAGGGCAGGGTGGTTTTAGCCATGTAATCCACCTCCCATTGGATTACATGGCTAAGTCAGAATTAAAGCATGCGTAAGGAAAGTAGCGATAACCGTGGTTAGGCTTACTTTTGTTATCGCTATGCTTGTTAGCGATTCCCTTGATAATTGGAGAAATGTCGGTTAGCGACATTTCTCCAGTTATTTCGGGGAAGGAACGTCCACTTTGCATCTCATTAGAGATGCAAAGCTGGGCGTTCAGTAAACAGGCGCTAAGGCATGGATTCACGCGTTAGCGTGTCCATGCTGATAGGGCGATAAAATTATCGCCGCTTTTCGTCCGAAAACGGACGCTAAAACGGCGATAATTTTATCGCCTCGCCTTGCTGATATGCCCCCAAATGTGCAGCCCTGGTGGCTCTAGTCGGCAACCACCTGCTCAAATTAAGCATTGGTTCTGGGCTTTCATTTCACAAATCCTCGGCTTCTGGGAATGGTTGTTAATTGCCGAAAATGATGAAGACTGACGCACAGACTGTAATATGAAAGGCCAAGACTGGAAAACTGGAATCCTCGTCACCTAAAGTCAAACGGTAGGCCTAGCCAGGGTATGATGACTGTGTTTGCTGTCTTGGTGCTTCTGTACATGCCTGTTTTGTGTCTGGTCTGGATGCTTGCCATTTCATCTGCATCATGTATGCCAACTTTGTGTATGAGCCTGTCTGTGCTGCGCTCTGTTTGCGGGACATGTATTTGTGAGAGCAAATTAACAATGTTTGCTTCCAGGAGATTGTGGAAATTGGGAGGAATTATGCTTTACTGCAGCTTTGAGAACATTAGGGCTGAATGAATGAACATTGCTGTCGCTTTTTGCAAATTAGACAAATATGTGCATTTCTGTGCAAACTGTCTGGAAATATGCATCATTGCAGAATTTGGAAAACTGTAGGATGAGCTATCATGCTAAGGTTGGGTGAGTGGCAACACGGCACACTTTGTACACAGGAAAAGTGGACTCCAAAGTTGTACCTCCCCTATAGTGACAAGATACCCCAAGACAAGCCTGTTTAGGGTGGACTACTACACTGATACCACCACAATTGACTAGGTTGCCTCGGTCTAGGATCAGTCCAGCACAGACTTGTTATTGTTGACAAAGTATTATGCAACTCTATATTACACTTCCATGTTAGGAGTGTAGCATGAGAGAGACACACTTCCATTTTCCATTTAGCTTTCAGTACATATATTTATTTGACTAATATGCACATTTCATATACATATTGCACAGACTGGATAGGCAAAAGTAAATGTAACCTGTTCGAAGTCCAGCTCTTTCCCTACTGTTGCTCTGACTGGAGTGAGAATTGTAAATCTCACATCGCCAAAGTCCAACGCTTTCCCTACTGTTGCACAGACTGGAGTGGGATTAATAAATGTAACCCCTCCGAAGTCCAACGCTTTCCCTACTGTTGCACAGAGTGGAGTGGGAATAATAAATGTAACCCCTCCGAAGTCCAACGCTTTCCCTACAGTTGCACAGACGGAAGTGGGATTAATAAATGTAACCCCTCTGAAGTCCAACGCTTTCCCTACTGTTGCAGTGACTGGAGTGGGATTAATAAATGTAACACCTCCGAAGTCCAACGCTTTCCCTACTGTTGCACAGACTGGAGTGGGAATAATAAATGTAACCCCTCCGAAGTCCAACGCTTTCCCTACTGTTGCACAGACTGGAGTGGTAATAGTAAATTTAACCCCTTTGAAGCCCAATGCTCTTCCTATTGTTGCACAGACTGGAGTGGGAATAGTATATTTAACCCCTCTGAAGTCGATGTTCCCTACTGTTGCGCTTTTTGAAGTGGTCATAATATATTTAACCGCTCTCCTACAATTTCTCTACTGTAGCATAAACTGGAGTAAGAATAGTATATATATTATTCTTAGACTCCCATACAGTTCTGCATATTGGTTAAATATATATTTTAAATATTTGCTTATAATTTTAATTTTGTAGTATTTGTTTAAATTTTTATTTGTTTTAACAATTTTGTAGAATATTTTTTGTAAATGTAATTTTTTTTTCTCCATTTTTTAATTTAATTTGTTTGGTAATTTATGTAATGTTTTGGAATTGAATTGTTAAGATTTTTTCTGTGTTGCGTAGTGTATAGGATGCACAAGTATCGGAGTCCGTACTCCATTTATCCGACGCAAGTGGATTTGTTTTGGGAAACGTCGTGGCATATATATATATATATATATATTACCTACTGGCGGTCGCCAGTAGGTAGTTATAGTTAGGACCTAGTTTCCATAGAAAAGCGTTTTTTCTTTTCCCAATAACTTTGGCGCCGGTTGACGAATCTTCGCGAAATTTTTAAAACTAGTGGGGCGCTCCGGTCAGCTCCTGTCTTGAAAGTTTCGGGGTGATTCGTCAAGCGGGGGCCGAGAAAAAAGGGGGGTCCCAAAACACGTTTTCCCCATGTTAATTTCCATAGGAAGCTTTAGACAAAGCTGCAGCCCGAACTGCTGAACGGAATTACACCAAATTTGGCAAAAAGGTAGCCCTTGGTTCAGAAACAGCCCTTTTTTTGTTAAATGGTGTAAATCCGTTAAGTAGTTGCTGAGAAATTAGAAAAAGAAAAAGTTTCGATATCTGTGGCCGAGTCACAAGAAAACAGTAAAAAAAAAGGTTAAAAGACAAGAAAAGGGGGCAGGGTAGAAACACCCTGACCCCCTAGGCCTGCTCAGTGGGTCCCACAAGGACCCCCAGAGCCAAAAAAAGCCTTTTTTTAAAATAATTTCGGCGGAAATCGGGTTGGGGTCGCGAATCCTGCTGAAATTATTTAAAAAAACGAAGCGCAGGCTCCCGCGCTTCGTTTTAAAAAAGCCCCCGGGTAGGCCAGGTCCCGGGGGCAATGCCAATTAATTAGCGGGGGCCCGCGGGGGCCCCCGCAGCCACATTTGGCGATGCAGCGCTCACAACGAAATTTGTTTTATTTATTTAAATGTTCACTTACCTGTATTCGGCCTTAATCCGTAGTTTACTACCCCCACCCTGCCCCTCCCCCGCCCCACGTCACCGCCCGACCGGCATTCCTACCACGGGCCGTGCCTGTCGGGGACCACCACCTCCCGGGTCGCTCTATATTTAAATTCAGGGGTCCGTTACGTACCCCCGTGCCCTGGGGACCACCACCTCCCCAGGGCTTTGCAAACGTTGGGAGGGGGGCCCCCTCCTGGAGCCCTTGATGGCCCTGGGGACCGCCACCCCAGGGCCGTCTCCTGCAGTGTCCCGGGGGTGGTGCAGTGTCCCGGGGTGCCCACCCCCGGGACACTGTTGTTTGCTATGGCAGGGCGGGAGCCGTGCGGCATAGGGAAACCTGCTCTCGCTTCAATGAAGCAAAGCAGGATTGCTTTTGCACAAGGGGAGCTGTATGTCTGCAGCTCCCCTTGTGCAAAAGCAATGCCGGCTCCCGCAGGACGCGGGCAGCCGGTGGGACCGTGGGGGCAATGGGGCTCCCCCCAAGGTCCCCAACAGAGAGGCCAGGCCCCAGGGGATGGGGTCCCCGGGGCCAGAAGTGGCCTGGGAGGGGCGCCACGCGGCCCCCCTCCACAATAAAAAAAAAAAAGAAAAAACGGAAAGGCCGGCCCCAGGGCCATAATTGGCCTTAGGAGGAGGGCCACGCGGTCCCCCTCCAAATAAAAAATTTTAAAAAAAGAAAATTCTGGCCATGCCCCGGGGGATGGGGTCCCCAGGGCCTAAATTGGCCTCGGGAGGGGGGCCACGCGGCCCCCTTCCCGTTTTTAATTTTTTTAAAAGATAAATAGGGGTCAGGCCCTGGGGGATGGTGTCCCCAGGGCCCAAAAAATAGTAAAATAAGGGAGGCCACACAGCCCCCCTTCTAAAAAAAAAAAATCGCGCCGGAGGCCCCGCCCCCTCTCTGCAGCACGCTGCAAACGCGCCCCCTGGCGCGTTGTAAGTTGGGGAATTAATATTGAGTGTCCCTGGGGGCCAACTAGCCCACCAAGTGGCGCTTACTGGAGGTACCTGGTGGGCTAGTTGGCCCCCAGGGACCCTCAGGATTCAAGGGGACTTAATCCCCCAACTTACAATGCGCCAGGGGGCGCGTTTGCACAGTGGTGCAGGGAGGGGGCGGGGCCTGATATGACGAGTGTGCAAACACACCCCCTGGTGCGTTGTAAATTGGGGGATTAAGTCCCCTTGAATCCTGAGGGTCCCTGGGGGCCAACTAGCCCACCAAGTACCTCCAGTATGCGCCAGGGAGCTGCGTTGCAGAGAGGTGGTCCAAGGCTACGCCCCCTTTTTACACCACTCTTACAACCCAACTTACAATGCGCCAGGGGGCGTGTTTGCACAGTGGTGCAGGGAGGGGGCGGGGCCTGATATGACAAGTGTGCAAACACACCCCCTGGTGCGTTGTAAATTGGGGGATTAAGTCCCCTTGATCCTGAGGGTCCCTGGGGTCCAACTAGCCCACCAGGTACCTTCAGTAAGTGCCACAGAGCTGCATTGCAGAGAGGTGGTCTGAGGCCACGCCCCTTTTTACACCACTCTGCAAACGCAGCTTCTGGTGCACTGCTGGTGGGGCAATGAGGTCCTCTTGTGTCCTGAGGACCTCAGGACACAAGTGGACTTCATCGTCCGAGCAGCAATGCGCCAGAAGCCGCGTTTGCAGCGTGGTGTAAAATGGGGCGTGGCCTAGGAACACCTCTCTGCAACGCAGCTCTGTGGCACTTACTGGAGGTACCTGGTGGGCTAGTTGGACACCAGGGACCTTCAGGATTCAAGGGGACTTAATAGGGTTGTTATAGTTAGAAATTAGCATTTATAAATCCTTAGAAATTCACTGAAAAACCATAGGATTGAGCCACATTATAATTAGAAATTTCCGTTTAAAAAACCATTGAAATTCACTGAAAAAACCATAGGTTTCAGGGACGTTATAGTTAGAAATTAGCATTTAAAAACCATTGAAATTCACTGAAAAAACCATAGGTTTCAGGCACGTTATAGTTAGAAATTAGAATTTAAAAACCTTAGAAATTCACTGAAAAAACCATAGGTTTCAGGGATGTTATAGTTAGTTGGACATTTCACTCGTACAAAACCATAAAAATTCCGCCGTTATACTTAGTTCAGCTAACTATAACTCGCCCCCCCACAATGCACTGCTGATGACGTCACATATTACATCATTCATGACATGGTCAGTGACATCACTGATGACATCTCAAATGACATCACTGATGAACCGGAGGGACACAAGCGGGGAGCCAAGACGAAAACCTTTATTGCAGCATCGGAGGCATGACGCGTTTCGGGTTGAGTCCCTTTATCAAATGCCAAACACCGACTCCTGCCACCTGTAGCTTATCTGTGATCCATCTTGCTGCCATTGGTAGAAGCCCAGCTGAGTCGATTAGTTTACTGAACGCCTGGACTCTGTCTCATCAGAAGACTTCGTTTCCCAGCATGCATCATCTTAGCTGCCAGGTAAGCGTTTCGTTGTCGCCTCATAGAAAACTCATAGTTGAGTGCTGGCGATCGTGACTAAGCTTGTGTAGGTGCGGTTAAAATAACACAGTGTCCTTGCTGCTCCAAGGTCTCCCCCGGGCCCCCTTGACGTCTCACCGCAAAAATCAAAGTCCATAGCAGTTGGAGACTCAGCTACAATGACGCTGGTCCCTCCGTGCAGTCACGGACTGCATTGGCAGCAGCATTACAATGTTCTTTGGTTGCGGGGGCCTGAGCTTATTCCAAAACCTTGGACACAACAAAAGCTGCAGAGCAGTTACCCTAGAGCTCAGGCCACAAAACCAGACGGGTCCCCCAATCACGCCCAGCGTATGGCGCGAAAATATCCAAAAGAAGATTCACTCCACCACGGAAAGAACCGGAGGGACACAAGCGGGGAGCCAAGAAGAAAACCTTTATTGCAGCATCGGAGGCATGACGCGTTTCGGGTTGAGTCCCTTTATCAAATGCCACACACCAACTCCTGCCACCTGTAGCTTATCTGTGATCCATCTTGCTGCCATTGGTGGAAGCCCAGCTGAGTCGATTAGTTTACTGAACGCCTGGACTCTGTCTCATCAGAAGACTTCGTTTCCCAGCATGCATCATCTTAGCTGCCAGGTAAGCGTTTAGTTGTCGGCTCATTGAAAACTCATAGATGAGTGCTGGCGATCGTGACTAAGCTTGTGTAGGTGCGGTTAAAATAACACAGTGTCCTTGCTGCTCCAAGGTATCCCCCGGGCCCCCTTGACGTCTCACCGCAAAAATCAAAGTCTATAGCAGTTGGAGACTCAGCTACAATGACACTGGTCCCTCCGTGCAGTCACGGACTGCATTGGCAGCGGCATTACAATGTTCTTTGGTTGCGGGGGCCTGAGCTTATTCCAAAACCTTGGACACAACAAAAGCTGCAGAGCAGTTACCCTAGAGCTCAGGCCACAAAACGAGACAGGTCCCCCAATCACGCCCAGGGTATGGCGCGAAAATATCCAAAAGAAGATTCACTCCACCACGGAAAGAACCGGAGGGACACAAGCGGGGAGCCAAGAAGAAAACCTTTATTGCAGCATCGGAGGCATGACGCGTTTCGGGTTGAGTCCCTTTATCAAATGCCAAACACCGACTCCTGCCACCTGTAGCTTATCTGTGATCCATCTTGCTGCCATTGGTGGAAGCCCAGCTGAGTCGATTAGTTTACTGAACGCCTGGACTCTGTCTCATCAGAAGACTTCGTTTCCCAGCATGCATCATCTTAGCTGCCAGGTAAGCGTTTCGCTGTCGGCTCATAGAAAACTCATAGTTGAGTGCTGGCGATCGTGACTAAGCTTGTGTATATATTATAAACATATAATGCGTTTTTGTAGTAGTAAATTTAAAGAATTAAATTAAAAATATATAATGTAAAATAAAAATTTTCAATAATTGTGTTGCATTATGTGTGTGTATATATATAATATATATATATATATATAGACATACTCATACATGAACTATGTGGATACTCGGATAGACTTATTTCTGTATAAGAGGAAATTGAAACTGTTAAAACTTTATAAAATGACTGTTGCCCAAAAACCAATATCCACTCGCAATATTACAGCAACGGATCCTTCTGAATTTCGGATTGATGAGATCGACTTCATTTTGAATATGCACGAATTGGAAGCAAACAGGGAAGAAGGAATACAACAAGATATAGGGACAACACTGGCTGAAATAGGATTTGTGCCGAATCAGGCCAGCCATAGTGGCCTCAAGTTGAAGTCAAGGTTTAACCCAAATGTCCCGCATGACAACATCGAAGCGTTCAGTACTGCAATGACACATGAACTGAAGAAAATGAGAAAACAACGAAGTTATCAACAATGGGACAATTTATCAAGGAAACAATGACAGGCGCTCAACAACTTGGAAAACGATCCCAGTATTGTCATAAAGCCCTCAGACAAGGACGGTAATATCGTAGTGATGGATAGGGAGCTGTACAGAACTGAGGCCCTAAGGCAACTGGCAGATACCACCTGTTACAAAGAAATTGGATGGCAAACATACAAATCCTCGATCACTAGCTATCATGATCTTCTCTGAGGGTGGTGGTCAGCCTGACTTCTAGATGATGATGAACTCAATTTTTTGAAAACGGAAAATCCCTGAGTTCCGTGCCTATATCTGCTGCCAAAAATTCACAAAGATCCCATTAGACCACCAGGGAGACCCATTGTTTCATCCAATGGGGGGCTATTAGAAAATACTTCTATTTTCTTGGATCTTTTTCTATCTCCTTTTGTGGTTGATTTAAGATCCTACTGCAAGGACAGTACTGATTTTCTGCAATGCATACACAATGTAGAGTGGGAAGACACTTATTCTATGATAGCGTTGGATGTATGCTCATTGTACACTTGCATTGATCAAAAGAAGGGGGTCGAAGCATGCATATATTTTTTGCAAAGCCGAAATATTTCACTGTGGGAACATACTGCCATGTTGGAAACAATGATGCTATATTGCCTGGAACAAAATATCTTTTTGTTTAAAAAAACTCTGTACCGACAGAGATCAGGGACGGCTATGGGCACCTGTTTTGCCCCCAGCCTGGCTAATTTATTCCTAGGCTGGTGGGAGGAACAGGTGGTGTGGTTGGAAGACAATGACTTATACACAGAACATATCCCCATCTGGATTAGGTACAAAGATGATCTTTTCCTGATCTGGGATGGACCACAAAATCTAGCATTGGAGTTCATTAATGAACTAGGAAGGAATGATCTGAATTTGAGCTTCACGCACAAAATTAGCACTAGTTATTGCGAATTCTTGGATGTGGCCATCTCTATAGAGAACAAGCAAATAGTTACCAGCCTATTTAGAAAGGAAACATCAGGTAACACAATTCTTCATGCCAATAGTAACCACCCGGCACCCCTTATTGATAGCATTCCCTACAGCGAATACATAAGAGCTTGTCGTAATTGCAGTACCAATGAGGGTTTCTCAAAGGAGCAGACCATCATGGAGGCAAGGTTCAGACAGTGAGGTTACAGCTCAAAAGTATTGGCACAAGCCAAGAAAAAGGTTAGCTGTAGAACACGGGATGAGTTTTTATTTAAGAACTAAAATAAAGATAAGAAAGAGGAAACAAGTGCCCCCAGAATGATCACGACTTACAACACAAGATCAATCTGCATTAAGAAAATCATGAAACGCCATTGGAGTCTGTTAGAATAAGATCCGATAATAGGTAAATACATTGGCAAAACACCGCTGATCACATACAGAAGACCTAGGTCACTAAGGGACCGGCAGGTCCACAGTTACCAACAGGATTGTATAATGGGCAATTGGCTAAGCTTATCTAAAGACTTTGCCAAATGTAACTCATGCAAAGCTTGCAGGAACAGCAGGAATCGAAGTAGCTACATGGATGAGCAAGCAGGGCAAAGAAGATCAACAAATACATCACCTGTGCCAGTGACTTTGTCATATATGTACTAGAATGTCCATGTGGCCTCAAGTACGTTGGGAGTACGAAGTTACAATTGAAACTTAGAATTCTCCAACATTTGCGAGCTATATCTAATGGAGACTTCAGCTATCCCATGGCCAGACATTTTTATGACAAACATGACAGTAACAGCAGTATGATGCAGTTCTATGGCATAGACAGGGTCCTGATGCACCCAAGGGGTGGTGACAGGGAGAAACAACTGCGTATCTTAGAATCAAGGTACATAATTGATCTGAACACCAGGATACCGAATGGACTGAACAGTGGAGAGGAATTGGCCACACACATAGGATGATCACTCCTTCTAGGATACATATTGATATACATAAGAGACTGAATAGGGGAGAGGAATTGGCCACAAATATAGGATGTTCACTCCTTGTAGGCCATTCATACATGGTTTTCTCAAAGTTTTTTTACTTTGATTTTATTCTGTATTGGGTCACACATTATTCACATTAGTCACTTTATTCAATTTTAAGAAATAAGGGTTCGAGAGGACTAGGATCTACATACATGGTTTTAGCCCACAGTCACAGACATTGTTCTAATGCAAAGGTAACTTAGGCGTAGATTGCAAGGCGAATTTCCCTCTATACATATGGTTTTGGCCCATAGTTGCAGATATTGTTCTAATGCAGAGGTAATTCAGGCATTGGTTACAAGGCTAATTTCTCTTCCATTGTAAGAATTTCCAACAATGGAGGAATCCAATTGAGCTGATAGGTACAGTTACCTTTTGAGATTGTCCGAGGGGTCCATCTAGCGAAGAACCCTTATTACTTTACACGTATTTATAGTTTACACGTTGCACACATATGGGTGAAACCTTTGCCAATAGAAAGGAACCAATATTTTGGATTTGGAGCAGCTCATATGAATTTTATAAAATGTATCCTAATACCGCAGCAGAAAATACATTGCCGGTATGGACTCGTTTTGAATTACATCACTTTATTAAATTTTGCCGACATACATTGCACAGTAGGAACTCTGTTTGAATCATGTAACTTTATTAAAGTATGCCGACTAGACAGAAATGCATGAAATTAAGAGTACATTACTAGAAAATGTTCAGAAATTACAGTATGATACATATGAGATTTATGAGAGGCACAATAATTTTTGAGGTGAAAGGTATTGTGATTAATATAATAATTACTATCGCTATTTTCTCCTCGCCTGCTGTCAGTGGCCAATAATGCTAACACAGATTGCCAAACGTTTAAACGATGTTCAGTATTTGGTATGAATTGAATTACGGTATGCTACCAAGATTAGATACGATCCAAACGCGAAATAGTATCTCTTCTCTTTCCGTGAATTGTTAACATGATTTCTAGAGGCAAATGGGCACATGATTTTTACTCGAAAAAGCTTTTGCCGAAACACGTAATCTTTGTGCATAATAAAAACTTTATGCTGTCTGGAGGTGTGCTGCTGTGTTCATTCTTGGAGTTCCAGGAAGTACAAAAAGAAAAAAAACACATACACATATATATATATGGATCAAAAAGTGATAAACTACGTTATTTTTGTCTTGACCATGTTCCCATGAAAGAAAGAGGTGGTGACAGGGTTAAGCTGTTGCGACAGTTAGAAGCAAGATATATTATCGAACTTCGTACCCGAACCCCCCTAGGGATCAACAGTGAAGAAGAACTGTGGTCTTTTGTGGGTTAAATCAGGCTGCCTACATAAAACTGAGATATATGGTCAGCTGGGATTTTGTGCAGGAAATTTGCATTGCCCATTAAGGGCATGATTGTATACATATGGAGGCGAATGCAAAACTGCTGAGCACTATGCAAATAAGATTTCTTTGAAATTTTCTACCATGGGAGTTCATGTCGTGGCAGGACATGAGCCCATTGAAAGTTCTAGTAGATGAAAATCTATTTGTCAGTTCACAGGAAGGGCATAATTACACATGGCTATTGTATACGAATGGCTAATGTGTTTCAAATATTCTTTTCCTGCTTTATAATACTAATTAAGGATGGAATTTTGGTTCTTGATTCTCGGTGGTACTAGTCTGCATAAATACATTGGTGACACCGGGAACCGAAAACGAAAAATGCGGGAACAAATTAGGAATTTTGCATTAGATGATATACATTTCTAAATTTTTGAAATGATCATCATAAAATCTTTTTATGCCTATGAAATACTTTCACGATGTATTTAATATCGATATTGAAGAAGGCAAACAGAGGTAGGCCAAGATGGCCGACACGGAAAGTTGAAATAAGCCACCACATGAAAAGTCCCCTTTTCTATGTTAATGATTTTTGATTGGATTTCGAGCAAAATGAATGAAAATGCTTGCTATTTAAATGTGGACTAATGTTTTGTTACCTAACATTGACGAAGGCCAGGCGGCCGAAACGCATTTGTGTTAGTCTACTGCGATGGAGTAAGCTGGAATAAACACTATATTTCTTATCAGCCCGAGTGCGCAGCAGTGTTTGTCCTTGGACATTGGTTTTTGGTGATATATATATATATATATATATATATGCGATACCAGTAATTCTGGGAAAATCCCGAAGAAAACAGCGGCACACCTGAGGACAGCACAATGAACTTTATTGTGCACACAACAAATGACGCGTTTCGGCAAAGCCTTTCTCAAGTGAAAAACTTGTGTACCATCCCCTTTAGAAATACAATTCATGGTTCATGGAAAGTGAGGACATACTCAAAAGTTAAAACAATCATGCAACTCAATAGAATGAATGAAAGTATGCATACAGAAATAAATGTATATTCCTATATCCCCATGACAGTTATGCGTATAAATTCATTTTGCCCAAAGTACACAATTATCTGGCAATACAACGTTCGTATCGATCATAGGCAGAGAGGAAATACTCCGTAATCATTATATGTGGAATGATGTTCCACGCAACAGTCCATAGCAAATAACGACAATCAGTGACAGAGACTTAAATTCATCAATACACTGTCCAAATTATTATCAGCATAGGTGCATTCCTAAGTGCCTACTACTTGCAACCCACAGGAGCAGAAGGGGATGCAATACCGGATTTGCAATGAAGCTATAAATATTACAGGCATTTGAACCATCTGTGCAAAAGCGGATGACAAAGTGCAGGGCAATGTCGGGTAATGTACCCATGGTAATACATATCATAAATCTAGAGTAAAATACTCACATAGGGACTGCCAGTGTCGGGTAGCGTACCCATAGTAATACATATCAATAGTCTAGGGTAATGTACCCACATAAGGACTGGTTGCACGTTCGGTAATGTGCCTAGAGAATCTCTAAGCACCATGGATATTCCTGTCCTCTACTTAAGCCATGTCTACCCACAACTATGGTCTGGAGACAGGATCACATGTGTGTGCTATGACGGGAAGCAAATGTGTGTATACACCTACAGTGACAGGGGGAAAAGGAGTGAATGGGAGTGGAGAAAAGTATCTCTATCCCCAGTCATGTATAAAAAAATATAGAATGGATGGAAGGAGTGTAACTACATCAATATGATAAGCACTTACAATGACAGTGCCTATACTGATATCTGATCGGAAGAAAATAGATCCCAATCAGATTAGACTGCTCCTGCTATACCCCTGATAAAAGTGAAAGTGAATTAAAACCAGCCCTAGGCTGTAAGTATACAACATACTTATACTGATACTGAAAGAAAGGTATCCATGGGTGGACAAAGGATTAACCCTGTCCTATGTGTGTGGCTAATTCTTCCCCACTATTGAGACCATGTGGGATTTTCGTATTGAGCTCAATTATGTACCTGGATTCCATGATACGCAGCCATTTTTCTCTGTCTCTACCCCTTGGATATGGAAGAATTCTGTCTATTCCAAAAAACTCAATCAATTTACTGTTGCTCTGATGTTTTTCATGGTAATGTCTGGCTACTGGGTAGCTAAAATCCTGATTAGTCACTGCCCTCATATGTTGCAAGATTCTAGTTTTCAGTTGCAACTTGGTGCTTCCGATATATCTGAGGCCACATGGGCACTCCAACACATATACAACATAATCACTCGTACATGTTATAAGCTTGGTAATCTGTTTGGTCTTATCCCTGTAGGTGTTGTACTTGTCTCAACTCTTGCTATTCCTACAGGCTTTGCATGTGCTGCACCTAACAAAACCTTTAGGTGCACCTAGCCAAGTATTGGTAGTAAGTTTCCCTTGATGACTGTGAACCAAGTGATCCCTGAGTGATTTGGATTTTCTGTAAGTTATGGAGGGCGTTTTACCAATATGTTTCCCTATGATAGGATCCATTTCTAATAAACCCCAATGGTGTTTCATAATTCTTTTGATGGCATTGGACCTGATGTTATAGTTGGTAATCATTCTAGGAATATTAGCCTTTTCAATTTTGTCTTTCTTGGGGCGAAATAGTACATCATTTTGTGTGGAGCAACTGACCTTCTTTATGGCTTCTGACACCACTTTCTTACTGTAGCTACTCTGGGCAAATCTCTCTTCCATGATTCGTTGCTCTTTTCTATATCCGACCTCTGAGCTGCAATCTCGACGAGCCCTCAAAAACTCCCCATAAGGAATGCTGTTAATGAGTGGGGTGGGATGATTGCTGTTAGCGTGTAGTGTTTTTTTTAAATATTTTTTATTTACCATTATAAGGATAGGAAATCTATATTTTTGTAAACAACATTTTAACACAACATTTCTGTTACACAATATTGTAGGTTCCAATATTATGTCAGTGCTCTTATAGAAAAGATGTATCTGTTCTCTATTACTCCCATGTACAACCAAGGCCTCGCACATGAAGATGAGAGAGCAAATAGCATTACCATTAAGCACTGAGTGGAGGATGCCACCCATGTCAGGAGATGGAAGGTGTTATTGGTGGTCATACCTGCTCCCTCACTCCAGCAACTAGATTACCAGGCGGTGTGTGGTATTATATGCACAGTTGGCTTTAATCTCCCCAAATGTAATGCCTCAGAGCTTGACGACATTCAATCAGGTTCTTTAATGACCTCATGTCTCTCTCTGCTCTCCTCATCCACCTCCCATATAATAGATAAAGTGGGTTAACTGTATTGCTATAGCTATGGTTTGCTGGTGCAGAGCACAGTGCTTAATATGAGCCGTGTGGTTGCAGGTATGGCACAACGGGGAGCAGCAGTTATTTTTCCTCATCAGATTTTTACCTAGAGCAAGATAAAGAGGAAAACTCTAAAACTCTAAAGGAGGAAAGAAGGTGGAAGTGGAAGGCAGAAAAATATTGACAAAGGCAGATGGCTGGGATGAAAAAGAACCTCACAGTGAGAAAAAGAGGCAAGGATTTTCAAGTGGTGGGTGAAAGAGGCATCAGGTGGAATCAAGACTATGCAGCCCTGGTATTCGGCACACCTGACATTTGATAGCACTAGCTGCTGGCTTCAGAGCACAACTTTAGGCCTGCTACTTATAAGTTTACAAATTAAGCACCGGAAGAGCTTCTCATTTCACAAATGCCACTAAGTCTGAACAGGATCTCTGGCTCCAGAAAAAATCTAAGCAATCTTAGGCAAGGAGATCAATCTGACACATCTCTTAGATAGCCAAGCGGATCCACCGACACATCTCTGAATTATTCCGAAAGTATATGGAAAGAAGACCACTGCACAAAATGGAAATGGGCAGGGTAATTTGACATGGTACTCAAGCATTTACACATATGGCGAACATAGCATGCCCTTTGCCATGTTTTACACACGTTTCCAAAAAGCAGAATGAGTGCCAGTGAATCCTAAGTCTTTAGACGGGAGATTTACTACGGCGGCACAAGGAGCACAGGGTTGTGATGTATAAATGTTTCACCTCTGGCACGAAAGAGTTAATCATTGTAGGCCTGATTCACTAAGGTAATTACACATCCGATCTTTTATGTGCTGAGTTCTCCGCCTTGACTGCAGAGTCTCCGAAGTCGTAAACTTACAATTAAGGAGCAGCTTTGTGAATACCGAAAAAAGAGGAAACTTACCTAAACATGAAAGTTTACCTTTCTGAATCAGGCCCTGTGTTCTCAAGTGCAGGCAATGCAGTTTATCCTGTTCTTCATGCGGCACTTGAACTCTTGAAAATGAGCGTTTCTGCTCGTGAGGAAGTCACTGAGTGTGAAGAGATTCCACAACAGCAAAAATGACCTCTTAACAAATAAAAGGGAGCTAAGGGCTTTATACAATCCACTCAGCTCTCGTTTTGGTACCTTAGAGGAGCTCACTTCCTAACCATGCAAGATTTGAAGGGGATTGCAAGAAACAACAAGCACAATGCAACTGTAAAGATTAAATGGTTATTCCAAAATAGCTACAATTAAAATATTAGGAGTGATGACAGTAGGAATCAGGATAAACATGCACTTAGTCACCAGGAGAAGGTACTAGAATAAATGATTATTTTATGGTCCCATTTAAGTGTATGGTAGCAGAAGAAACTTTGAGGTGCCATTACCGGTCTTTCAGAATGATCACGATAAGGACCTATGCTGCCTAAGAAGATGACTTAACCTGCATCTGGTAAAGGCTCCTGTGCACTGAAAGAAGTTACTGTTGCACTGAATGAATGAATGCATGAATGAAAGCACTTCTACAGTGCATGGCTACTCAATAGTGTCCCTGCGCTAAAAAAAAAAGGCATATCACGTATAGGGAAGCATTAATCACTGAATAAGTGAATTTTTAACAGTTTCCTGAAAGCAGTCTCATTCGTAATATTTCTTAATTACAATTTCTTTTACATATTCTTTTAATTGGATGGTTAACCCCCTGTTTGTCATCTTCTTACGAAGTATTAGTATTTCGTTTTTAGTCAAATTGTATTTTGCACATTGATTGGCTGCTATATACTGCTATGTTGCACAATAGGGATATGTTGCGTTCGTTTCCCACTATGTACTTGTTGTTATATATAAAACCTAATTGAAGTGGGATTTTGGATCTATTTTGCACATGAACTGGCTGCTACTAAATTGCTTTTTTGCACAGGTTAGGATTTGTTTCGTTATTCCTTTTTCATGTTGCTAATTCCAAATTGAACTTTTTAGCCGAAATTGAACTCTAGCCTTCTTTTTGCATATGAACTGGCTGCTACTTACTGCCCTTTGCACATTTTAGGATATGCTCTGTTATTCCTTTTTTCTTGCTGCTAATTTTAAATTGATCTTTTAGCTGAAGCTGAATTTTGAACTTTGTTTTGTATATGAACTGGCAGCTACTAAACGTCCTTTGTACATTCTAGGATATGCTCTGCTACTTTAATCCTTATCCTGTTAATTCTAAATGCTATTTTCTGTCGAAATGGCTCTGTGCTGCTGCCCAAATCATTGAAAAATCTTCTCCAAGCACTGAGGTTTTGTATATTTTTTTTTAACTTAAATATACCTGCTATTGACCAATACGGTTCTACAGTAGAGGTCTAGGGCTCTGTTTCTGTCGTGTGCTAAATGGTTTTATTGTTGAACTTCTTAAGTATTTTGCGTACTGAGACAACTGACAATATTGACTGATGTTATTTAAAGGAATTTTAGCCTTGCTAACGCAGGTCTCTGATAATTTTATTATGGCCCGTGGATTGAGTTCTGTTATGTTTTTATTACTTGTAATAATATGCATGTACTTTTATGTGGACCTCTTAGGAGTTCCAAATCTTTAATAAAATATTGAATTGAGTGGGAGCTGATTTCAAAAAGAGGCAAGCAGAAAGGAGCTCCCTTGCCTATTTTCTTAAGTGGCGGAAGAACTAGAAATCAAGCATTCATGGAGCAGAGAGATCTATGGGGACAGTACTCGTGGATACTTAAATTCAGGTATTTCGGACCAGTATCTTGCAGTGTGTGATGAGCGATCGTTAAAGTTTTGAAAATGGCTCTTTTATTAACTTTTATTAAAGACTGTTACTGGCGACCATTTTGAGAGTTTGAACAATAGTATTTTGGACCACTTGGACATGGCGTGTTTAGTAATCACAAAATCAGAAAAATAAGGGGAGAAAGAGGGATATGCTAGGTCCACCCTCCAAAAATGATCAAGAATTACAAAAACACCGAAATCTCGGTTATGGAAACCTAGCCAGTTTTTTCAGAAAATTAAATTTACTAATATAAGATTCAGAAAAATAGTTAGTAAAGGAAAAATGTCCTTTCTTGAGTCCCCTCACTCACCAGGGTTTCCCATGGTGACATGCTTCATCATAGGGGCCATCCCAACCCGCTACGGGCTGAGGCGTGCTACGACTTGCGACACTACGTAGGAGCACTACTTGTGAGTGACTATGTGTGGTGCAGTGATGGGGGTGGAGTGGGTGAGAATAAAAATATCTAGCTAGTGGGCAAAAAAGAATTTATTCAGGCTCCTAGCCGATATATTAAAAACGGGGTTGGTCGCTAGGGTGTCTGTTTTTAATTAGTCAGGGGTCCCTAGTGAACGTCAACTAGTTTCGAGCTACCCCAGTGCTCTTCTTCAGGACAAACAGGGTCCAGCCCTGTTTAGTACCACTCCAAAGTGACCTAAGGATAGGAAAAATTGCTGCAAAATACTAGCAGGCAAGAGTTAATACATACAGTACTTTGATCACGTAGTATCTGTAATAGAGAAAGGATAAAAACATTATCAAGTACAGTCTATGTCCTGTATAGGTAGTTATTGAAACCATGTTGATGCTGATCAATTGAATCTAAAACAGAAAAAAGCATACGAGACCTACTTCATGCTATGTAGGTAAGTGAAAACGCCATGCTGCACATTAACTATATATAATCAAACACTCACTGCTGGTGTGTGTTGTTTAGAGCTCTCCCATAAGATCCTTGTGTGGTTATGTGAGCTGTGGGCATCTCAATAGTCATGTTATACTATAGGGCCAGCTTAGTCTAAACACAAAAAACTAAAAACCAAATAAGGAATACCACATGACATTACCCTCAGTGAATAGATTGTCAGTAATCTGAGACATGCCAGGCAATTAGGTGAATGCTTATTTGCCAGGAAATAGAATGAAATGAAAGAGCATAAACCTAGAAAAAACATACTAATATGTACAGACAAAACAATACGACAATGAAACTACAGTGACATAATAAAACACATACTAATTATGGAGCAACAATGTGCTTCATGGTCTGAGAGGGGCTGGAGAGATCATCGCCACTGTAGAAGAAAGGAAAAAACAAAGCGATAATGAAAGCTTTGTAGCAAAAAGGGGGGGGGGTGCACTGCGGGAGGCTCTGCTGACTGCCCGGTCCGGTGCTGTGGAGAGGATAACTTACTTGAGAATGAAAACTGCTCCAGCTGTTGCCTGCTTCCCTCCCGACCGCATATTAACGAGTGAGTCCCTACTGCTCGTATTTAAAGGGCGTGTTCCCGCCGATTCATGATTAGGAGACTAAAGCGGAAACTAAAGAATAGAACAAAATGGCCGCCGTCTTTGGCTCAATGTGGCTGCCATTTTGGGAAGGTAAAATACTCGTTAGTGCCTATTGGAAAGGGTATAAAGTGATTAGAGGCAATACAAAGGTGAAGAACAAATAACATACAATGTGCCTCACAATGATATACAAAAGAGGTCAAATACGAGTTCCTATCATTATGGGAAGATAAAATACTCGTGAGTGCCTATTGGAAAGAGTATAAGGTGATTAGAGGCTGAACAAGGAAGACGAACAAATACATACAATGAGCCTCACAATGATATACAAAAGAGGTCTAATACGAGTGCCTATTAAGGAATCACTAAGGTGATTAAGACATACTCATATAAAACAAACATACAGATGAATGCTGTATTAACACTCCCTGAAGAAGTGTTTGATTATGAATGGAGAGTAATTGAAACTGATCGGCTGACTCTTAGCGTGTCATATATAGGGTGACTGGTATTTGCTCAGGAGTTTCCCAAATCGATGTAATGCCAGAGGAGATTGATAGCTTGACCTCTGGTTAAGAGGGAATTTGATCAGATGACTATTCCAATTGTAGGGTGACTGGTATTCTTTCAAAAAACATACCCCTTAGATGTAATGTCAGAGGAGACTGTTATTTAGAGAACTGACCCCACAGAATATTATCATTCAAGCCTTGAGTGTCTGTACGTAATTAAAAAACCCAGCGTTGTTCTCTCTCTAGGAGTCGCTGTTCGAGGTTGTCATTACATTTGATATGTTCCAGGACCACCCACCTCATGTCGTTAGGTGTATGTAGTTTTTAGATAAAATGGGTTGACATTTTTGTTGTCGCCCACTTACACCTGATGTTACTACGGTGCTCCACAATCCTAGTACTGACTTTTCGTGTAGTCATGCCTACGTAGTGGAGATTACAGGTGCAGGTAATCAGATATACCACACCTGTGGTGTTACAATTAGTGAAACTGCGAAGTTCCCATGTCATTTGATTGTTAAATGTCACTTTTTTAGTTGCTGACGTGAGGTGACATACGCTGCAGTTATTACACGGGTAATGTCCTGTAGGCAGAGTTTGTAGGATTCTTTGTCCATCAGACTTGGTGTTAATCTTAGGACGAGTGTGGACAAAGTAGTTCTTAAGGTTTTTTCCTTTTCTGTGACTGAACATTGGTTTGGGTATGTCTAAGTTGGCACTGTTCAGTGTCCGCCAGTGTTTATTGATTATTTTTGACACCTTGTTAGATGCTATGTTATAAGTTGTTATACATATTGGTCTCTTTTCTTGTGTGTTTTTATTTGTATTTAGTCTGGGTTCAAGGAGGGAATCTCTGTTATTATTGCTTGCTCTTTTCTTGGCTGCTGATATGAGGTGCTTAGGATACTGCCTGGCTGTCAATTTCTCCGCCAAATCCTTTGCTTGGGTATAGTAATCAATTTTCTCAGTACAATTTCTTCTTAGACGTAGAAATTGACCGAAAGGTAAATTGTCTTTTAGTTGTTTGGGATGAAAACTATCGTAAACCAAAAGACAATTTCTTGCAGTCGGTTTGAAATGCGTGGTTGTGGTCAGGCTACCTTGGTTCGCTGTGATGTTAAGGTCCAGAAAGACCACTTGGGACCTGCTCATAGTGTTGGTGAATTTTAAAAACGGATCCTGTAGATTCAACCAATTAATGAAACTTGTGGCCTCGGTCTCATTGCCTTCCCAAATCACAAAAACATCGTCAATGTAACGTCTCCATACTTTTAAATTGTTGAAGTACGGATTGTGAGGATTTAGGATCTTCTGTTTCTCAAGGTGGTGGACATAGAGACCTGCCACACTCGGCGCGAAAGTGCTTCCCATGCTAGTTCCGTGCACTTGACGGTACAAGGTATCTTCAAATCTGAAGTAGTTCTCAGTTAGGGCCAGACGGCAGCATTCTAAGACCACGTGTCTCGGTGTGTGGTATATCCAGGAATTCTCGAAAAGTACTTCTTCAAGGATTTGCAGGGTATCCTTATGCGGTAGACTTGTGTATAAGCTTTCAACATCAAGTCCCATCAGGATATTGATTTCTGGGTCAAAGGGTAGATCTTGTAGAAGGCACAGGACAGCTTTTGTATCCTGTAGGTATGTGTTAGTACTCTGTACTATAGGTCTTAAAAAGCATCAGCGAACTTTGAGAGGGGTTCAAGAATTGAACCTATGCCCGATACTATTGGTCTCCCAGGAGGACTATCCATAGATTTATGAATCTTGGGGATAGTATAAAAGTAAGGGATCGTGGGTTTCTTGTTTTCCAAAAATCTCCTTCTTTTTTGGTTATCCAACCATTTGCAGTAGATTCTTCCACTAGATAGGCAATCTCCACGCGTAAGCGTTCTGTGGGGTCTTCTTTTATTTTGACATAGTTTCTTGCATCTGCCAATAGTTGGAGGCACACTTCTCGGTACGTCGTGGTATTCTGCAGAACTATAGCGCCGCCTTTGTCTGCTGGTTTTATGGTAACTTTGTTCTCCAAGGCTAGCTGTTGTATAGCCTCATGTTCCTTTCTACTTGTATTGTGGTAGGTTATTATAGACCTAGGGTCTATTTCAGATACTTCCTTCATGACAGCTTTTTCGAAGGCCAACAGTTCCACAGGGAGACTCACTGAAGGTGGTACAAAGTTGGATTTCTTGTGGAGACCTGTGTCGCTTTCCAAATCACTAGTGGGAGGTTTGTCTTTGAAGAAAACTTGAAGTTTGATTTTCCTAATGAATTCATTGACTTCGCTACAGAGCCTGAATTTGTCCAGAGTAGGAGTTGGTACGTAGCTAAGACCTTTCTCTAAGACTGTTATTTGTGTGGTAGTTAGGTTGGTATCCGACAGATTTACCACTAAACCAGGTTGTTGCTGGTTGTTGGGTTGTCTGGTGGACCCATACTCCTGGTATGGCTCCTGGAAAATTCCAGGGGTTGAGCCCATTGGACCTGTTGGGTTCTTCTTGATTTTCCCCTCTGTGGGCCCTTGCCTCTTCCTAAAAAAGAATGATTTTCGGGGGTATTTGGTTGTGCTTGATCCCATGGCGTGTGGGATTGGTATTGATACGGATGTTGGTGGAAGGGGGGTGGTGGTCCGTAGAAAAATATCGGCTAGGAGCCTGAATAAATTCTTTTTTGCCCACTAGCTAGATATTTTTATTCTCACCCACTCCACCCCCATCACTGCACCACACATAGTCACTCACAAGTAGTGCTCCTACGTAGTGTCGCAAGTCGTAGCACGCCTCAGCCCGTAGCGGGTTGGGATGGGCCCTATGATGAAGCATGTCACCATGGGAAACCCTGGTGAGTGAGGGGACTCAAGAAAGGACATTTTTCCTTTACTAACTATTTTTTCTGAATCTTATATTAGTAAATTTAATTTTCTGAAAAAACTGGCTAGGTTTCCATAACCGAGATTTCGGTATTTTTGTAATTCGTGTTTAGTAATCAGGAAGGCTAAGATAAAGAGAGTTAGCATACTCCAGACAGGATAAGATCATAGCTATGGATTTCTGTGCATCTCAAGATAGAAGGAACAGGAATTTTTTCACTGTTCTTAGGATCCAGAGACATGACTTGACTACAGAGATAATCTGCCTCTTCATAATTACGCCGACCTCAAATATGACCCCCAAGGTCTTAGCTACGTTGGTCGGAGGGTGGGTGTGGTGGTCAGTCTGCAGGGCAGCAGCGCATCCATCCAGAGAGGGGGTTAGGAACAAACAGCAAATTTTCAGTTTTGTCAGGGTTGCTATGAAGGTTGTTGACACTGAACCAGCCAATGACTGCTTTTATACAAGCTATAAAAGCCATCTTAGCATCCGGCAAGGTTCCTTTGTATGAGAACAACAACTGTGTGTCATTGATATTAAACGACTCAACCAAGACAGCAAGGTGTGCCATATAAATATTAAAAAGGGAAGGACTGAGCGCGGAAACCTGAGGGACCCCACAGTGTAGGGATTTCACCTCGGAGCTAAACGGTCTCATCCAGACAGCTTGCTGTCTAGGCTCAAGAAAAGAGGTGGGCCAGTGGAGGGCTGAGCCAGGCACACTAATAGAAGAGAGACAGTGTAATAAAATCTTGTGCGAGACTGTCTCAAACGCTGCCGATAGATCTAGTAGAACCAGAGCAGCACTATAGATGAGGTCTAGGTTCCACTTTATTAGCTCAGAGATCTCCAGCAGTGCTGTTTCAGTGCTATGTCGAGCTCTGAAGCCTGATCTTGAAGGGTGTGGTACATTAGGAGATTCTATAAATTCAGAGAGCTGAGTATTGACCAGTTTCTCCATAATTTGTGAGGGAGCTGGGAGTGGGGAAATATGGTGAAAATTGGATAATAGTTCTGTATCTGCTTTGTTTTTTTTTGCAGCAGGGGAACCACATTAGCTTTTTTTCCAGGAATTGGGCACAAATCCTGATCATAAAGATGCAGTGAACAGTGTCAGACAGATGGGGCAGATTATATCAGTCATCTGATGCAGAATATGGGGGGAAACAGTCTAAGGGGGGAGTCTGATTTGCAGCTCAGGAAACAATCTTGTAGGTTGTCTTCTGAAGGATGTAGAAAATACGTGAGTTTGTCCCCCACCTCACATTCTGAGGGGTAGTTAGAGGGTGTGGAAACCTCCATATCACATAGAGCATTAAGGGTCAGTTGAATTTTTACAATTTTTTCCTCATAGTAATTACTCAACTTGCTACACAGGTTTGCATCCACAACACAGAGAAATCAGAAAACTGCGATACAATCTTAAACATTTCCTTAGGCCTCTTCTTAGCCTCATTAATCAGCTTGAAATAATGATTGTCTCTGGCTAATTTAATGTTGTCATGATATGCTTTCAATGCTAAATTATAAAGAACTTTATCTTCACTTTTGTAGTGATGCCTTTAACTACGTTCTAATTGTTTGCAGGATTGTCTTTCTAAAATTAGCTCTTCTGTAAACCAAGCAGCCGAAGTGGATCAAGTCTGTTTTCAGGACAACATTTTCAGGGACCACCTTGTTGGCTGCCATGGTGAGCCAGTTGTCTACTGCCATATTATCTACTGCTACATCACCCGAAAGTTAGGGCAATGTAGAAGCTAAGTATTCCTTTAGCTGTGGGATTGCGATTTTGTTCCAGGCACGAGCTGGGCCACTTGTTGCCTTACTATACTCTATCTTATGGATGGGAAGAGGCCACGAATATGGTAAAATAAAGTGGTCGGACCATACCACTTTCTTGGCGGTATCCAGAGCAATAGGTGTGTTGAAAAGTATTAAATCAACTGTGTGTCCTGCCTCATGAGTAGGACCAGAAGGAGTAAAAAGGAGATCCAAGGTTGTTAGTGTTTCCAGAAGACATCTAATCAGAGAGTCTTCAGCCATGTCCATGTGCAAATTAAAATTTAATCTGTCGGTAGGAGCAACTGTCCGTGCCTCTGCTATTTCTTGATAAATTGCTGCTGAGACCGACCAGTCAGTGGATGGCCAATATTTGACGTAAGTATGAGAAGGAGTGGGGGTGGAGAAACAGAGGCGGGATTCAATAAAGCAGATCTGGGCCCATATTACAGATAGGGTGCATTGTCCTTGTTTCTGCTATGGTACATCTTTAAACAAGTGTACTACGTGGAAACAGCGACAGCGCACCCTATTACAATTTCTGCGCTGCCCCAAGGGCAGCCGCGAACCCACACCTGCCCTGGGGGCAGTGCATTTGGTAAAACACAGAGCTTCTGTTTACAAGTCACTCCGTATTTCTCAGTGCAGGTGGCATATTGCCTGCACTTTAAAGAGAGGAGAGATCCCATAGCTTGCAGGTGCATTGAGTGACTGCACCTGTCGGCAGGGGGATGCCTGGTGGGTGTTCATTGTACCCCCTTTGCCCCTCCAGAGAACTTGCTTAAGGAGGAACACTGATAGTGCACCACCTTTTTGTGGTGCACTGTCAGCGCACCTCCTAAGAGCCTGTTTGCCTCTGCTCCCGCATTAATAATAGGGCATGGGTGCAGAGGCAAAGTGATATCCTCATTTGTATTGGGCCATGCCCCCATGTAATTCAGGGGATTCCCTCTGATGATAGCGCTGGTACTACACCTGCACCAGTGCTATCAGTATTACAGAAGGGTCTGCATAAGCCTTTGTGGCTCCTTCTGTAATATCATAGTTCCCCATGGGCACGAAAAGCTAGCGCACAAGCCCATTGCACCCCTGGAGCACTATGTGTAATACATCCCCTGGCCAATATTGTGTTTCTTAGCAAATTGCACCAGAGGCATCTCAGGAATATAGAAATATGACCTCTTCGACCAGAAACCTATCTTTAAGCAGTGGTCCATGAAAGGGAGCCAGATTGCATGGCCCTGTATTTTTTGAATGCTCGGCACCACTTTTATTCCGGTCACTGACAGACAGAGCTATATCCCAGGAATATTTTAAGCAAAGCAACAAGAGTGTGTGGAAGGAGACCCAGGAGTGGAGAGGGTGGCTTCCCATCCTCTTGAAATGCTACCTGCAAAGCTGTGCAGGTGAAAAGGGCATAGATCCTCAGCCTCCTCAATGCCCTGTACCACCAAAAATGGCAGATCATCAGTTGTGCCACCCAGAAAATCCCATCCATTTTATATTTGGCAGAAATATAAAGAGTCGGAGGACATTTGAAGCAGCCAAAAAGTAAGAGACACAAGACACTTAGAAAAAAGAAAAACCAAAAAGCATGGTGAGAGGCAATAATTAGTCATTCTAGTTACCCCTGTATAACAAAGGCATTTTCACACAAGAGCTCAGGTCCTAAACTGAAAAATAAACAAAATGTGATCCACAGGCGATCAATGCGCCAAATTAAAGTTGTAGGGAATATGGGGTCCACTGTGCGTGTCCAGGTTCCTACTCAAGAAAGTGATTCATCCTACTAGTATTTAGTGATGATCAAATGTTCACACTGTGTGAATGGATGATTACAACCAGAAACAAGCATGTAGAAGGACACATTAGAGTGCAAATAGAAAAGAAAGATAGCTTAGCTCCAACCTTGTCACAGAGACCTGCTGAGCAGCACTATAGAAATTCACACGATTTTTCCCAATTGTATTCTGACATATAGACACGAAGAGCAAACACCCCTTGATGAAGTTAAGATCTAATAAGCAAGGTAGTCTTTTGGGGTAAAAACATCTGATCACAAGACGAAATCAAGAATCATGAATTGGGCCAAAATCTGTTGTTCCTAATTCCTCTCATTGTGTTTTTTCTCCCGAGTTTTTTTCTGATCTGTAAACTGATATTTCTGACCTCTGTGCAGTGATAGGCTGTTAAATAGCCCTCACTACATGCACTTTTCTTTTTAATCATGGTAACAGTTTTTGGCACATTAACTGCATGATTCACTTTTATGTAACTCCACTGTAAATTGCATATTTTCTGCGCAGGTAGGATAAAAGTCAAATATCCCATCCTGGGCCTCAAAAAGTCTACTGTCATCCGCGTGTGGGTCAAAACAATATGGGCTGTCACACAGCTAAGTCATGGTGTGGCTTGAGAAAAAGAACCCAGCCTTGACATTTAATGACTACAACTGAAATTAAATAAGAGAGCTGTAAGTGTGCCTTGAAACCTTTCAATACCTTTGTGTTGGGAGTACGAAAGTCATTCCAAGGGCATTCTACTAATTGATGGAAATTCAAATTTTTGGCAGACATGGTCCTACTTATACATGCCACATGAATGTTTTACAGAAATATTGTTAATCTACTGTCTTTCTCATTGTCCCGCTTTAGATACCTGCATTCACTCGTGGGTGGAACATTGGGGGTGGAACATTGATGGCGGATTAATCTGGAATGCAGGAGTGGAATGTATAGCTTTGAATGTGGGGCAGTTAGTCTCCCTTGGCTGCCCTGCTGGTTGTATCGACTCAAGTTGGAGTAAAACATACCTCAACTAATTCCTGGCTCCTGTCAACTACGGTCATTCTTTGGGATGTTGGAATTGTATGTACGATTCATACCTAAATGGGCAGTAAGGACGAAAAGTAGGAGAGCATTGTAAAACAAATGTTTAGATTTGAATGGACAAGTGAAGTTGAGAAGGAGTTTGGTGTGATAAAGAATGAGGTGGCAAACGCTATTCCACTTAAACCATTTGACACTCACGATCACAGTATAGTGGTGATGGATGCCAGTCAGTGTGGACTTGGTGCTGTTTAAATGCAATCAAGAAATGACAGAGATGAGGTGGTGGCATTTGTGTCACGTGCATTGAGAGGGGCAGGAGCAACATACTCTGTCATCGAACGGGAAGCCCTAGCGTGCTGGTGGGGGTGTGAATTATTTTAGTAAGTATTTTGGGGGTTTCTAAATCACTTTACGCATGGACCATAAGCCATTGGTCAGTCTGTTTTCTATGCGAGGAGCTTGTACAGCAACTCCCAGGATTGCCAAGTGGCATGCAGGTTACAAGAATTTCAGTTTCAGTTGAAGTATATATGCTGGGGGTAAAGAATGTTTTTGCTGACTGTTTGTCACGCTTGTCCATGATGGGTAGTGGAGAAGAGGACAAAGGGGATGATTTTTGTGTAGTGGCATGTACAATGAGAAATGAGAAAGAGTGTATAAAGGAAGAAGAATGGAAAGGTGCGGAGAAGCAGGATAAAGTGCTTCAGGAGCTGATTCCATGGTTGAGGAAAGGATGGCCAATGGATAAGGTAGATGATAACCTTAAAGTGTACAAATAAATATTGGAGGAGTTGAGCATGTTAGAGGGCATTTTGAGATGGGTGAATTTATTAGTGGTGCCTCAAATATGCGAGGGAAGGTATTGATGTTGGCTCATGAGGGTCATGTAGGAATGAGCTATGAAGAGAAGAATTAGAGACACATTTTGGTGGCCCGGTTTGGACAGGGAGGAGAAACACTGGGTGAGGGACTGGGTGGCGTGGCTCTTAGTGACAAGTCACAGATGACTGGGCCCAGACCTGTGGAAGCAGTGCAAGTATCGGAGAGACCATGGGTCAAGTTAGGCATGGACATCACTGGATCTATGAATATGTTGAAAGAAAGTTATAGATACGGTATAGTCTTAGTAGACTATTATTCTCGTTGGCCAGAAGTGAAGTTTGTAAGGTCTGTGAACATAGGAGAAGTGGCAAAATGTTTGTGTGAATTGTTCATGCATGAAGGGGCCCGACAGAATTAGTTACTGATAATGGCATGCAATTTACTTCGGTGGAATTTAGTAGATTCATGAATAATTGAGGGGTGAAACATGTAACTACTTCCTTGTATCATCCTAGGAGTAATGGGATGGTAGAAAGGTGCAATAGAGTAATCAAGGATAATGTGCAGTTGTCTTTGGTTAATGGATTGGAATGAAAAAAAAGAGTTGCAAGATTTGATATGGGCATTGCTTACAACGACCATAGCGGTCACATGTCGCCTTTTGGATTGCTTAATAGAAGGCAGGCGACCAATACATTGGTCCATCCATGGATGAGTAGTTTGGAAATGTCTGTGGAAAGGAAGGCATTTGTGGAACAAAAACGGGCTGATGCACAAAGGAGATATGTGTCTGAGAAGAGTGTGAGGCGAATGGAGGTTAAAGAAGATGATTGGGTCAGAGTTAGATTACCAGGGATAATTACCAAGGGTAATTCTAAATTTTCGGATCCTAAGAAAGTGGTGTGTGTAAAGGAGCATGTGGTCAAATTGGAGGATGGCAAATGATGGAATAAAGAGAAGTTGGCTTTACAAACAAATCCATCTGTCACACGTGGCATAGATGACTCAGGTATAGGTGGGGGTGTATGTGAGGAACAACCTAGTGGGAATTATCGAGCGTGTACCAGAACTCCGAGGGAAAGGAAGACAGCTGTGTGTTTGCTGGACTATGTGAGATGAACTTTAATATTTTCCTTATGCTAGTGTATAATGGAGCAGGTTGAATGTGTACAAAGGTTTGATGTATCGAGAATGTTATAACTTTATTTATTTGGTTTGATGTATGGAGAATGCTTTAACTTTAGATTTATTTATTAGATTGTTGTATTTATTGTTTATATTTTGTCTGTATAAGGGGGAAGATGTTTTGACTCTTGCATTCGCTCGTGGGTGAAACTTTGGGGGTGGAACATTGATGGCGGATTAATCTGGAATGCAGGGTTGGAATGTATAGCTTTGAATGTGGGGCAGTTAGTCTCCCTTGACTGCCGTGCCGGTTGTATTGATTGAAGCTGGAGTAAAACATACCTCAACTAATTCCTGGCTCCTGTCATTTATAAAGAAGCAGACTTCCCTTCAATACCGTTTATGAATTATTCATTAGATGTTTTTAGGGGCATCAGAGAAGTAATAACTATTTGAATTCAGTAGATTAATTACATTTTATTTACAGCAGAGAAAAACATAAGAAACAAATTAACTGTATTTTATTATTGTAACAGCTCCATGCTGTCAGGATTCCATACAGCATCTTCTGCAGGGTGCCTACCTGAGTCCTAAACCAGACTTGCCTTAGAACTATTACCAAGGAGGTGCAAATTCGGTAGCGAGGAAAAAGTGAAAAAGAAGCATTGATGGGGATAGGAAGAAGTTAAAGACAGTGAAAGAAGATGTTGGGTGTGTACGAAATTGATTTACTGGTTGAGAGGGGTGAAACCCTACTCAAGCAGCAACCACAGTCCTTGACAGGGAGAAGTCACAAGCAAACCCCAAATTAACCTGTGGTTAACCCTCTGGTAGCTTAGCACAGAGCAGTCAGACTAAACATAGGGGCAATGTTAAAGTATTGAGGCATTACTTCAAACACCAATAAAGTGAAAACACAACACAAGGAAGATCCCACACCAAAATAGAAAAGTAGAGTGAGCTTTAATAAATAAACAGGACCAAAACAACAAAAATCCAATCAGTAGAACTTGGGATGTGCAATTTTAAAGATTTCAGTGAATGTAGCATCAAAAAGCACAAAGCACCAACTGTGGACATGTGGTCATACTAGACTGAGGCTAGGTCACTAGTTCAGGTCGACCACAATAGAGCGTGGGCTGGTTAAGGGGACCCAGTTAGGCCCGCTGAACAAGAGCACTATGTGGAGCGTTGTGAGGTCCCGCGTCGAGGATGCGACGCACAGATGTGGCGATGCGAGGTCCTGGTTGCAGATGCGTCATATAGCTGTGACGTCCTGCATCGTCGTCAAGGAGATTGTCAACAAGGGGATTGCATTGCAAAATCTGGCATTGAGGATGCATTGTCCACTGGCTGGTTCTGCAGAAACTACGGGGTTTATGATGCAGAGTCTGCGTCATCGTTAAGGATACCGTCGACGAGTGGCTTGTGATGCGAGGGCCTGCTTCAGGGATGCATCACGCAGCGGTGGTCCTGATGAGGCTGCAAGGGCGATGTGAGGTCCTTGTGTCTCGAAAGTCCACGCAGCTGCCGCGATGCATTGGTTCTGCTGGGGGTTGCACTGCATAGCAGAGGAGATGCATGCATCGGTTCTGCTGGATCCACAGATTGGCTGGCAAAGCAGCTTCAGGCCCACTTCTAAGGGTCCAGGACTGGGTTGGCACCATTTGGCAGGATAGGATTCACAGTTGCGGGGTCCAGGTGTGGGTTGCAAGAGACTAGTCATTGGAGTCACTCTGGTGGTCCTGGGTGCAGGTTACAGGTCCAGTCCTTCTCACCCAGGTAAGAGGGCAGCAGGTCAGCACAGTGGGGCATCAGTCCTTCAGGTCAGCAGTCCTTTCAGCAGCCACAGCAGTCCTTCCTGAGTGAGTCTTGCACAGGTCCTGAAGTGTATTTAAGAGTTGGCGTCTGAGGTCCAATATTTATACCTGGTGCCTTCTTTGAAGTGTGAGGAGCTTCTGGAGGATTCCCTTTGAAGAGCTCAGGTCTCCTGTCTCCCCTGCCCTGGCTCCAGACTATATTTAGGGTGTATGCAATCCTTTGTGTGAAGGCCGAACACAGCCTATTCAGATGTAAGTGGGGCTGTTCCCAGTTCTGCCCCCATCCTGCCAGTGAAGGCATATCCAGGCACACCTGAGCTCTGTATTGTGTGTGTGGCTGTCTGGGAGGAATACACAAAGACCAACTGCCAAATGCACCTAGTCATGTGATCCAGAAACAGGATGCAGTCATTCAATTGCTAAGGCAGGAAAATGCCAACTTTGTAAAAGTGTTACAGCAAACAAATGATGGACGGAATGCTGACAATGCAAACATTCTCCCCCAGTCAAAAGATCTGGGTTAAATCCATCGTTCTTTTGCCCACTACGCCACCCCGGTTTCACCCAGCCATATGCAAATCAGTCTTGACCCTGTGCCCCATGGGAACAGTCCAGACCGAACTGCCAGGCCAGGTCCTCCCTGGACCGGAAACAAGCATCCTGGGACCGGTTTCAGAGTATGTCACTCTTCTTCAGCCAGGCTAGCTTGAATCCAGTGGCACAGTGAGCAAGGGACCCACGTCTGGGCATACCCATCCCACTTAGGGCGAAAAGTGTTACAGCAAACAAATGATGGACGGAATGCTGACAATGCAAACATTCTCCCCAGTCAAAAGATCTGGGTTAAATCCATCGTTCTTTTGCCCACTACGCCACCCCAGTTTGGACCCAGCCATATGCAAATCAGTCTTGACCCTGTGCCCCATGGGAACAGTCCAGACCGAACTGCCAGGCCAGGTCCTCCCTGGACCGGAGACAAGCATCCTGGGACCGGTTTCAGGGTATGTCACCCTTCTTCAGCCAGGCTAGCTTGAATCCAGTGGCACAGTGAGCAAGGGACCCACGTCTGGGCATACCCATCCCACTTAGGGCGAAAAGTGTTACAGCAAACAAATGATGGACGGAATGCTGACAATGCAAACATTCTCCCCCAGTCAAAAGATCTGGGTTAAATCCATCGTTATTTTGCCCACTACGCCACCCCAGTTTGGACCCAGCCATATGCAAATCAGTCTTGACCCTGTGCCCCATGGGAACAGTCCAGACCGAACTGCCAGGCCAGGTCCTCCCTGGACCGGAAACAAGCATTCTGGGACCGGTTTCAGGGTATGTCACCCTTCTTCAGCCAGGCTAGCTTGAATCCAGTGGCACAGTGAGCAAGGGACCCACGTCTGGGCATACCCATCCCACTTAGGGCGAAAAGTGTTACAGCAAACAAATGATGGACGGAATGCTGACAATGCAAACATTCTCCCCCAGTCAAAAGATCTGGGTTAAATACATCGTTCTTTTACCCACTAAGCCACCCCAGTTTGGACCCAGCCATATGCAAATCAGTCTTGACTCTGTGCCCCATGGGAACAGTCCAGACCGAACTACCAGGCCAGGTCCTCCCTGGACCGGAAACAAGCATCCTGGGACCGGTTTCAGGGTATGTCACCCTTCTTCAGCCAGGCTAGCTTGAATCCAGTGGCACAGTGAGCAAGGGACTCACGTCTGGGCATACCCATCCCACTTAGGGCGAAAAGTGTTACAGCAAACAAATGATGGACGGAATGCTGACAATGCAAACATTCTCCCCCAGTCAAAAGATCTGGGTTAAATCCATCGTTCTTTTGCCCACTACGCCGCCCCAGTTTGGACCCAGCCATATGCAAATCAGTCTTGACCCTGTGCCCCATGGGAACAGTCCAGACCGAACTGCCAGGCCAGGTCCTCCCTGGACCGGAGACAAGCATCCTGGGACCGGTTTCAGGGTATGTCACCCTTCTTCAGCCAGGCTAGCTTGAATCCAGTGGCACAGTGAGCAAGGGACCCACGTCTGGGCATACCCATCCCACTTAGGGCGAAAAGTGTTACAGCAAACAAATGATGGACGGAATGCTGACAATGCAAACATTCTCCCCCAGTCAAAAGATCTGGGTTAAATCCATCGTTCTTTTACCCACTAAGCCACCCCAGTTTGGACCCAGCCATATGCAAATCAGTCTTGACTCTGTACCCCATGGGAACAGTCCAGACCGAACTACCAGGCCAGGTCCTCCCTGGACCGGAAACAAGCATCCTGGGACCGGTTTCAGGGTATGTCACCCTTCTTCAGCCAGGCTAGCTTGAATCCAGTGGCACAGTGAGCAAGGGACTCACGTCTGGGCATACCCATCCCACTTAGGGCGAAAAGTGTTACAGCAAACAAATGATGGACGGAATGCTGACAATGCAAACATTCTCCCCCAGTCAAAAGATCTGGGTTAAATCCATCGTTCTTTTGCCCACTACGCCGCCCCAGTTTGGACCTAGCCATATGCAAAATGCAATTGTAAAAGTGGCATTTTCAAAATTGTAATTTGAAATCTGACTTTCCATAAAAGAGGATTTCTCATTACAATTCAAAGACATCAAACATTAACCATTTATTTGTTCCAATTTGGAAGTTATCCTTATTAAATGTAATGAGGTAATCCAAAATTTTAAGAGTCTTTCACTATGAGGACATGTAAAACTTAAAAGAACATGTTCTACTTTTTAAATACATTGTACCTTGCCCTGTGGAATGTTTAGGGCCTACCCTAGGGATGACTTATATTTATTAAAAAGGAAGGTTTTGGCCTGGCAAAAGGTTGATTTTGCCAGGTTGAAATGGTAGTTTAAAACTGCATACACAGGCTGAGACATGTTTTAATGGGCTACTTATGTGGGTGGCACAGTCAGTGCTGCAGGCCCACTAGTAACATTTAATTTACCGGCTCTGGGTACATGTCACAAAGACCTGGGTTTAATCCATCATTCTTATGCTTACCACACCACCCCAGTTTGGACCCAGCCATATGCAAATCAGTCTTGACCATGTTCCTCATGGGAAACCCTGTGACCGATCCCAGGATGCTTTTTTCCGGTCCAGGGAAGACCAGACTTGGCAGTTCGGGCCAATGTAAGAATGATAGCTCGAGGGTCCACAGTACAGAAAAGGCCGGGAGAGTCAATGTTTTTGAAATTGTGTCTCGGGAGAGGATACAGTTTAAGGAGAAATTGAAAGGCTTTTGCTGACGTGACTGCATGAAAAGGATCGTTACTTTGCAGAATAGAATGAGTCCAAGAGGCAGCAGAAACATATACTTTAGATCTCTTCAACTAAAATTGGATAAGTATTTCCAAGGATAGCTTTTCTGAGATGTGGCTCAATAGGCAGCGGAAGGCGGTTTAGTGGATTAATGGCCTCTCAGGCTCTTAACATTTCAGTGTTGACAATAAATGTGAGTTCACTACCTCTTAGTCTTTGTTGCAACAAAATTATGTGTTTTCAGAAATGCAGCAAGCATCATTTTTAGAACTGTTAATTCATTCTATTCCTTTACCGCAACAAGGAGAGGCTGTGTGCTTTCCTTCCTGAATCTGCTCTCAAGGTAGCTTAATTTGAAATCTCCCTCTTTAATTGTAATATTGCACACCACCGAATTAGAAAAAAAATCACAGTGCTGATATTAGCTGTTATTATTAGCCAACTTGATGGCACTCATTTTATCAACCATTAAAGGCTGTCTTGCTTTGCAGGGTTTCAAATGTTGAAACCCACAATGCCATCCGTTGTTTGCTGCATGTATATGAACTCTCTTGGTTCCTTTCTGGCTTAGCCTTCTCGTTTTAACTGCATATCCAGGAATGGCATGACCTGCCTTTTGATAATGCTTCCTTATCTTTAATAAGCAAGGTAGCTGGGAGGGTCACTTGAGATGTCAATCACAATCGGTATCAGATCAAACATACACAAAAGAGAGCAGTTGCTGATTTGAAGCTGCCAAGACCAACTCGAGAAGAGATGGGGTCAGTTAACAAAAAAATTAGTCAGGAGTTAAATAATATGATTCAATGACATAAACATGAAATATGCAATGATAATTTCTTATTAGACTGAAGCACATTATAAAGTATTATTTCATGCTTTAGCATAAAAGAATGATACAAAAATGGAGGACGGAACATAGAGAAGGCTGATAGCTTATCTTTAAATTGACCAGGGGTGAGATACCACTTTCCTCGGACATAAAAGGTTGCCCAAGAATAAACTCAGGGGTAAGACCAGCTTCAAGCAAACCTTTATCAGAAAAATGGTAGATGTTTTTTTAACATTGCCTCTAAGGCCCTGGTGATGTAGCTGTTATTCCACCCCATAGGTACAGATGCTGAGGTTGGGCGGGTGGGGGAGGGAGATCGAGGGACTGCTCCCTCTGGGGGTGCAGGCTTACCAGAGAGTAGAATAAAAACTTTGAGGTTCCAATGAGAAATGAGAAAGTACAGAGGGAATCATGAATATCTGTCTGAATGTGACAGGGATTCCCACCCGCCCGCTCCCAATCTGATTACCATAGGGAATGTTAGCGGGAAACGTCCTTTAGGACGAAGCTGGAATCAAGCTGTGCCTTCACAGCGCCGGCAGCAGAAGGAATGCGTCTTTAGCATGCAATCATCCAAGCATGCAATCAAGTCCAACACTTTCCATACTGTTGCGCTGGCTGGAGTTTGAATAGTAAATTAAATTAATGCAATATCCAGCGCCCCCCCTAAGGCAAGTCCTTAAAATGACTTGCATGCAGGACAAATGCATGCTAAAGATGCATTCGTTCAAATGACGGAGTTCCTAAGGCATGCGTGAAAAACGCATGCAGAATTCCGTCATACATTCGTATTAGTCTTGGTCAGCAATCTATCAATAAAACAATGTGGAAAATTAATTTCATGATGTGATTTCTACTGACTACATACGTGTTGTTGTGCGTTGATGTTTTGGTGCATGGTGGGGGTGGGGGTGATCACCTGGGGTATTTATCCAGTATCTAATAGGATAATACGACACCTGAATATGTATGATATGGTCCACGTTGATGATTACTTACACCCGGCTTCAATTTTGCAGGATAGTTTCCTTAGCAACCTGTGAGCAAAGAAGGACATGGTATATTTCCACCCTATCACCCACATTATTCCTATTAGGTTTAGCATAAGGTGGGAACTGATAGGCAACAGGTTTAGAATAGTTAGGTCCTGATAACAGCACTGTGACTTCTGATAATAGATAAATAGGGCTAAACATGCCGACCACAGACAAGACCAGGGAGGTGGCATAATTTATTCTTGACCATGTCTTTTAGGTTTCTAAGCTTGTATAAGAAGAAACATATACCCAATAAAGCAATATGAGTTCTCCTCTAAATGCAATGTTAAAATACTTTTCTCAGATACCACCCAACAAAAATACCACTTAAAACCAAGAGCTCTGGATGAGTCTGCATAGCAACAACAGTTAATGGTGAAGGAGCCTTACTTTGATGAGTATGCCACCTAGTGTGTGAGGGTGTTTTTGTTTTTTTGTAAGATAGCCCACCAGACTGAGCACCCTCGATGAATCCAGATCCCCGTTCAGGAGGCTGCATTGTTTTTCACTCCTCGAGCCGCCCAGACTGTTTGTTAATAAAACCCACTCTGGTTGTGCCATCCTCTTTGCCATCCCTGTTGCCCCGCCCAATATCTGCTATCGGGTTTGCTGATGATGTTCCGCATTTTCACAATTTTGGAGTATTGGGTTTTTCTGGGCAGGTCTGCGGTGCTGGTGGCACTGCCTAATGCAGCAAACCAGGCATCTTTGACATCCCTTAGATGTACAGTTTGTGTAAATATAGTATTTTGTTTGGTTATAGTGCATGCAACTTTGTGTTATCGTAGCATTGCACTAACGTAAATACCATTGATAGTTTTAAACCAAGGTAGTACAGCTTTTAAATTCAGATTTTTATATCTTACAACTACGTTGCATGAGCTTCAGCCAAGAAAAATAAAACTTTATCCGCATAATACAGGAGGTAAGCATTATTTATCTTTTGACGCAGATTTTTAATTTAATAATGCCAAGGCGTGATCAGTTACTCAGGCCAAACTCCAACATATTGGTACATATACAGCAATTCCTTAATCACTGTCATTTTAAACCGTGAGGCCGGGAGTCATGCCAAAGTAACTGGTGTGACATTGCCATGCCCACGCTAATCCTCCTGTCACCAGTGAAGCGTGCACAGGGTACGCCTGCCATACTCACACTTTTCTGTTTTCTCAGTGGCAGTAGTACTGGTGCAGTTGTGAAACTCCGGTGTTACAGTGAACTCTGTATATATGGCATATTCACAGTATGAATGGTTCACATGACGACACATGTAGTCACACAAAGTCCCCAGCGCCACTGTAATATTGAAGCTGACCTTAGCATCTTGAAATGACATCTACAGATGCTCTACTTACTCGGGTAAGTGCAAGTCGTTGATACACAAGATAGCAGCTTCCTACTTGGCCACAGTTCCTGATAGAGCTAGGGGGTTCCTAGTACACCCTAATGATTAAGGGAGTTAAATACCCATGTATAGATGAGTTAGTCTGATGTGAGTACATTGCATGCTATGTTGAATTTGAACGAAGTTAGACCACATTAGGCAAGTGGTTTAATTCCTCGTCTGTCGTGTTCTTAAGACCTGTAGTGGTACCACATTAGGCAAGTGGTTTAAGTCCTCGTCTGTCGTGTTCTTAAGACCTGTAGTTCACACGTTTGAAACACACTTCCAACTTCTAAATACTCAAACTCAGAACAGCTGAAACCCTCCTACAATTCAGGGAGTTGCTGAAGACCCATCTCTTCGATGAACTATTTCTCATTAGAAAAGTCCTACTCCTGGGTTCTCGCCATTGTTCAAATGTTGCTTCACAGCTAGGTTTGTGCTGTATGTATACCTTTACATATGTACATGCATAAGATATTTTTGATTTAGTATGACAGCCATAGAAAGCATACTGCATATCAAGAGAGCTGGCCATAAGACAGGCATTTCTAGCAGAGGCATTCTGAGGGCCCTGATGTGGCAGGTCTAAGTCGGTTGCCTTCCAGAAGCCAATGGAACTGGCAAATCTCTTACAGATACTAGGATAATGTACACAAGATAACAACTTCTATTAATTAGTAAGCAGCCCCTGACCTCCCAATCTCCTGTTAGGGCAGAACCAGAGCCTAAGCCACTGTTTCATGTTAAATATTCAGCGTTAAAGCGCCCGCCTGTCTGAAATGTGGGCAACTTAATGCTAGGTCCCAAGTAAAAGCACTCAAAAGAAATGACCCTGCTGTTAGAGTCAGGAACCTGGGAGCTTTGATTTATTACAGAAACCTGGACTGCTATTGATTCAGTAGTAGATTTAAATAAGGTATGTCCAGTGGAATTGAAGGGTCTCCACAAACCCCGTCTAAATAACAAGGGAGGGGTGATTTTATATAATAAACAGTGGAATTTTTCCGCTCTTGGTCAGTCGGCGATGCAGCGAGCCGCAACTGGCTTTTACTGTTCTAGGAAGCATTCAGTGATGTCTGACAGGGAAGAATGACTTCACTCTGACGCAGTTTAATGACCTCCCCAATTTATAGTGACGTACTTCACAGTGACCCTTGTTTTTTAAACTTTTTACTTGTCAATGATACAAATTCTTATAACTTTCTACTTCCTCGGGACCCATGTTCTGACAACTTTCCACTTCACAGTGGCCCATGTTCTCACACTTTCCATCTTCACAGTGACTCATGTTTTCACATCTTCCCACTACACAGTGAAATATATTCTTACAACTTGCCACTTCCTCAAGACCCATGTTCTCACAAATTTCCACTTCACAGTGGCCCATGTTCCCACACGTTCCCCCTTTACAGTATCCAGGGGCCCCAGGGGTGCAACGGGCGTTTGCGCCCGCTTTGCACGCCCCCAGTAGTGGGTCCTCGAGTGAGTGCTGCGGGGCAGTGGGGCGGGGCGGGGGAGGGGCAGGGTGGGGGGTAGTAAACTCCGGAATACGGGCGAACGGAGTTGAGTAACTAAATAAATAAATAAAACGAATTACATTGCGCGCGCTGCAACGCCAAATCGGCGATGCAGCGCGCAATGCAATTCGTTTTATTCATTTATTTAGTTACTCAACTCCGTTCGCCCGTATTCCGGAGTTTACTACCCCCCACCCTGCCCCTCCCCCGCCCCATCGGCTCGCAGCACTCCCTCGAGGAGCCGCTACTGCATGCCCCCGCATTCGATGTAATACGGTGCACTTTTCCTGTTTGCGCCCGGTGCACCTGTTTTACGGTGCACCAGAGCAAACAGGGAAAGTATGCCCTTTACATAATAGGGCCCCTGTTCTTTCTACCTTCCACATCTTAAGGAGCCATGACATTTATTGATCTGTAATTTGTGTATTGTTCATTCATAATGTGATGTGGCAGGTGCAATTTTTCAGTAGTCTGAAGAGTGAGTTCTAGATTAATTCAATCCTATTAATTGGTAATAGGAAGGAAATTAAAAAAAAAAACATTGTGTTGTATAACAACTGCGGTAATATATTCTCACAGGTAACTGACATGTAACCTCTTGTCTGTCATTTATTGAGCTTCTTGTAATTATATTTTTTAAAAACTAGCGCCACCTTTCTTTTGCTATCACTATTTAATTGAATGTGCGCATTCACATAGAAATTAGTAACCACTGGTTCCATTTTTAGTCTTTTTGTGAGGCGAGCCTATTTCTTTTTCAAATTATAATAAAGTAATATCGATATTTATTGTACTTTGAAGTTACATAACAGGTTTTCTATTTTGCTCCATGTTCAGTTAGCAGGGTGGCAGGGCCGCCATAAGTGCACTGAACAACTAAAGATGATCACTTCTCAAACAAACACATGAAATGATATTGAACATATAAAAATCGAGACCATGGTGCCTGACTTTTGACTGAGAGGAATGATACATTGTGCTCGTGTTTATATTTTCCTGGGGCCGTTTGCACAATAGAGCAAACCTTAATCCATTTATATATAACAAGTAGAAAGGTATGCAAACACCCCAGCTGTCCATAGTGAAAAGTGCCCTTTTCACCCGACCCTGTGTCATTTATGGGATCAGTCTACTCTTCTGGAACACTCTACGATGAGTCTCAGTTTTGACTTTCAGTTTTCGACTCTTTATGTAATATAACTAGATGGTTCACAGGAAGCTCGCTGTGGCAGTAGCAATGCTGTGTTTTTCCGGGTCATTTCAGAATAAAGCTCTGGTAGTTTTGCTTATTGTTAATTTCCTACCTACACCAAGACATCTTAAAGCTTGTTTTTTCTTTTTCTTTTAGGAACATCATTAGTGGTTTCTTATATAGTATAAGCGAACTTCAGATTCATTGGCTAGTTGTTTTTATTCAGGATGGCTATGTAATGGTCTCAGAATTCTTTGGGTTTTGATGGCAAGGTCTTGAAGCTTTCACAACCGGAAGCTAAACTGAGGGGAGCCGGGTGAGTGGAAATTTGTTTTGGTCTGACCTTTGCAGTCTAAGGGTATCTCGCGCGTGGAGAAGGAGGGGTCACACTTGTGGTTCCCCCGACATGAAGCTACTATTTTTTTGGGCAAGTTTAAGCTCACTATGTTGGGTTGCTTGGAAGCAGCCATGTGGGACTGACATCCTCATGGCATTGTTTGTGCCAGCATTTTGTAATTTTAGCATCATCATAGGTAAATTTGTGCTTCAATGGCCACGTAAAGGAGACAAGAATGCCTTGTTGCTTTGGAGTTTCCCTTGTTTTGTGGATAATCCGTCTGATTCTTCAGAACCTCTAGCTCCAGTGGGATGAGAGTGCCTTGCAGCTCTACAAGTATGCAGTATAAATTAACACAGTCCTCATTCCCAGTTCTTTTTAAACTTCCATGTTTGGAGGCAGATATTTTGACTGGGAGGGCAGTAGCATTCTGGAACACCTTACCGTAATCACCCAGAGACTGTCAAAACCGCCTCATGTTGCCTCATCAAAAGAAAGCTTGGCTGTTCACCAAGGGGTTGAATTGCTTTCTGCATATTCTTCTTATTCTTTGCTAAACATTCCAATGTCGCTTTTGCACAGGAGCCCTGGGGGTGGAGCAAGATACTAGGCCTCACAAATACCCAAAATGCAGGAAAATGTATATGATTATGTTTACATATCCTGCAGCTTCATTCACAACAACTGGTCAAAGAACGCCATTCAATATCTGTGATCCAGCGCGATATTAGCAAACAGCATTCATACACCAGATACTCACTTGGGCCCATACATTCATACTACGCTGGGTTTTATCAGTTATACTCTTTTATCAAAAATCTCTGCTACCAATTACCTTCTGATTGAAGAGTAATGACTTACCAATGAATCCTTTGCTAATTGGGAAGTTTAAAATGAGTGACATTCATTATAGTACATAATCCTGAAATAACCACTGAGTCAGGAAGTTTTAAAATGTTTATCTAAATATTTAGCAGAGTAAAATACAGAACCACACGGTACTTAATCGCAATACCCAAGATGAAGCATAGAATAATTATTGCTACTCAATGACGGTCCCTCAGAAAAGGAGAGGATAGAGACAGCAGCGCAACTAAAGGTTGCATTATATTTACCTAAGTGCGAGAACCAAACCCCTTTGGCCAAGGAGTTGAAAGAATAGGACCCAAGAAGGATGAAGAGCAAAGACTTCTTCCAGGATCAGGACAGGACCGGTGACCTCTCTACAACGACGCCTGCGCCGTTCCCCTCTCTGATACTCAACTTCTCCTCGATTCTCCCGTGCCTTCCTTCTAATGGACTCCGCCGCCCCCTCCTCAGGACCTCTCTGGACAGCGGTTCAGTCTGCAATCGATCAGCTTGGCAGTCTGGAGCTCTTCTTCCTGACAGCATGGACGCCTGTTCCTCTCTAATTAACTAATGCTATATTCTATTATACCCTTCTACACCCATGTACCTCCCCTTAATGTTGCTAAAATATGGGACCACTACTTCTGATTGGACAGGGACAGGGGGTGGATTCTCACACCATATTGATTTGCCTTGTATTTCTGAAGCCTATTGTTTTTAAACTACCGCCCCTTCAATTTAATACATTTGCTTTATTTCCCACCATTCTCTCACGACAAAATTTACAATTTATTCATATAAAATGTTGCTTTTCGACGAGAACATCTTGGTATATAGTGGTGTCGGCCAGCAGGTCATGGCCTTGGGTGATGTCCAAGTTGACTTCATCTTTTTCTTTCTCGTCTGCCTCTCAGGGCGCATGTGCGGAATCTTTGTCACACGAGCTTTCAGTTCACCAAACCCAGGCCCAAGTTACGAACTAATAAAAGTCAAAGAAGAAAACATTAAAATCACAAATAAAATGTTTCACTGTATGCCCACTCTTTCTACTCTATTCCCATTTAATTATAAATTCTATCCCGCATTAGTAGTGTTAGAGGAATGACAGTTTAATAATGACATGAGAGCAAGCTGAAGCATGTGAAAACATCAAGCAGCCATTTTAATGCATACTGCGCAGAAGCAGAAATTTCCCACCAAGCAAAGAAAGACGTCACAACACGTGATGTGGTTGGGACATGCGCAGTAGGGTTCCCGCGCTTTAGCTGCCATTTTGGATTACAGACAAGCGTTATTCATTAGTAAAACACATAGGCAAGCATCCTTACTTATTCGTGTAGTGTATGCAAGGATTAGTTAGAGACAATACAAGTTTAATAAATTAATACTATGAGGAGGTTGCGTACGAGCAAGTCTCATTTATGAGTCCTTGCTCCATCATCTGTGCAGTCCATGCGAGAATAATGAGTGGAGTGTTGGTATGCTGAGAGATATATGCAAATGTTGAACGTGGCCCTCTCTGCAGGTTCACCCCTAAACTTTTGGTTTCACCCTTCTGTTTTTTGAACCCGTTTATGTTGACTTTCAGAACTCTGCGTACTTTATCACTGCTAACCAGAGCTAAAGTGCTTGTCATCCCTCCTTCAAACATGGTAAAATTGGCTTAAACCAAATTGGCACTTTTAGCTTACTTGTAAGTCCCTAGTAAATTGGTTTTACAGGTACCGCAGGCCTGCAAATTAAATGCTACAAATGGACCTGTAGCACTAATTGTGCCACCCACTGAAGTAGCTTTTCTAACGTCTCAGGCCTGCCATTGCAGCCTGTATGTGCAGTTTAAACTGTCATTTTGCCCAGGGAAAATAGCCTTTTGCCAGGCCTAAACCTTCTTTTTTAATACATTTAAGTCACCCCTTGGGTAGACTCTAAACAGCCCAGAGGGCAGGGTGCAGTATATTTAAAAAGTTAGACTTGTACATTTAGGTTTTAGATGTCCTCGTAGTGAAAAACTCTTAAATTCGTTTTTCATTACTGCAAGGCCTACCTCTCCCACAAGACAACATTGGGTTACCTTATTACATTTAATAAGGGATAGCTTTCAATTGGGAGCAAGAAGGGAAGTCAAGTTTGGTCTCTAAAGAATAGTAATTTAAAACCCTGTTTAATGTTAAAGTTGCATTTTAAGTCACAATTCTGAAAATGCCATTTTTAGAAAGTTGGCATTTTCTTGTCCCAACCATTTGGTACCTGCAGTCTGTATACTGGGTCATGTGACTTGATTTAGCTGGCAGTTGGTGTTTGTGTATTGCTCCCACCCACTGAGATAAAGAGAGAATAGGTGTTGGCAGAGTGGGCCATCTCTGACGACTTGATGGGGGGACAGAGCTATCATCTACCACACTTGCACCTCACAAAGACTCTGCCACATCACACTCAAAAAGGGTTTCACACTAGTCTATTGTGCCACCAGACAAGCTGGGGACGGGGCAGAAGGGCAGGAATTTCCAGATACCTCTGTAGGGGGAGGACTCTAGAAGCTTCCCCCACTTCAAAGCTGGCACTAAGTATAAGTATAGAACCCTCAGACCCAACTCTTCAGTACACATCTGGACCTGTGGAAGACTCAAAAGAAGGGCTTCTGTGCTGCCCGGCTGCAATAAGAACTGCTACGCTGCAACCCTGCTACTCTGCTGCCATGCTGACCTGCTGCCTGAGTGAAAAGGACTGGACCTACATCTTGAACCCAGGGCCACCAGAGTGACTCCAAGGGCTAGTTGGCTGGCCTCCTGATCAGAGCCTCAGGGACAGAAAAGGCTCTAACTCTCTTGAACCCAGCACTTCAACTCTGCTTGCTATGAATCCTAACCCCCAGGTGGGTCTCCTCCAGTCCTGCATCCTTCAAAGTGGGGATAGACGTGCCTTGCCAGTCCAGCTGTGGTCTTCACAAAATACGGCACAAAATTACTCAAAGACACGCCGGGCCTTGCCGCCCAACTGCCATCTTCATCGGAACCAAAAGGGAGTGAAACAAAGCCTCGCAAAGCCTTGCCACACAGCTTCATCAGAACAGATACAGGGCAGTGCAAGACATTGCATTGCTGCCCTCGCAGCCCCTCGGAACCGACACCGGACGACGTGAAGCCTCCCACCAGGATCTAAGATACTTTGTTTAGCAGATCTAACTAGGTCTCTGTAACTGGTCTGTGCTCTATCGTGGCTGGCCTGAACTTGTGTCTGACCGATCTGGCACTACCAGATAACCACAGCTGGTGCTTCATACTTCTAAACACTGTTCTCACTTAAATTTTTTAAATTGCATATCTCTGGTTCTACTGATTGGATTTTGTTGTCTCAAATAATTTATAAAATTCGACTTTATTTTTCTAAATTGGTGTGAGATTTTTCTTGCGCTGCATTTTCACTTCATTACTGTTTGAAGTGCTGCATACATACTTTACACATTGCTTTAAGTTAAATCTGACTGCTTCTGTGCCAAGCTACCAGAAGGTTGAGCACAGGTTATTTTGGGGTTTGCTTGTGTTTCACCCTGACAAGTATTGTGGTTGCTGCTTGAGTATGATTTCAACCACGCAACCAAGAACGTAGTTTCCTACTTCAAGCATTCTCAGAGCTAGTGTATGGCAGCTAGTGGCACTGAAGACAAATACCTAGTTTGCATTCTTCGCCACCCACTACACACACAATTCGGGCTGTATTATATAAAAGTGCTCCGAGGGCGCAACAGGCATGTGCGCCCGCTTTGCCTACCCCCGGGGCACTTTGGTATTACAAAAGGGCCGCAGACGCTTGTGCGGCCCTTTCTGTAATACAGATAGCACTGGTGCACATATAACGCCAGCGCTATAACTAGAGGGTGTGCCCTTATTTGCACGGGCAGTATATAGACAGTGGTTCTGCCATGCAATTTGTAACTACTTGTATATTCCTTGGTAAGTCCACAGTTACTTAGGACTGACAATCAATGTTACATTGAAATGCATCAAAAATACAATAAAATAATCAGAGCGACACTCAGGACTGAAAAAGTGTGTGAGTGATATATTAAAGAATCATATATCGTATATAGTGACATACATCTTAATATTCAAAAGACAGGACATGCAAATGTGGCCCCATGCAAATGAGGGAATCCCCTTGCCTCTGCACCCGCGCATATTATAGTTGCGGGCGCAGAGGCAAAGAAGCTGTCAGGAGGCACACTGACCTCAAAGGTGGCGCACTGTCAATGTGCCCCCTAATGGCAGCCCTCTAGAGGGGGGAAAAGGGGTTCTATGTGACCCCCACCAGACATCCACTTACAGGCAGGTGCAGTCACTCACTGCATCGCCTGCAAGGGGATTTCTAATCCCCCTTAAAAGTGCAGCCGCTCCGTATTTCACTTGAATGCTCTGACCTCAGGACAGCATGACTTTGCAGCTGCCCTGGGGGCAGCGCATTCAACATAATACGGCGCACTCTTCTTGTCAGCGCCGAATGCACCTTTTGAAAGGTGCGCTCGTCGCTAACAAGGAGAGTGCGGCGTATACTATAATACAGCCCTTGGTGAGCACCCTGCTATACTCTGTCACATCTCAGGCCGCCTGGCAGGAATAGGGAATCATGTGCTGTCTTTAAAGTGGAATATCAATACATCCGCATGGACGATAACCTTTCAGGAAGCTTTCAGGAAGCTTTTGATCTGCAATACCAGCAGAGATGCTTTGCCTACAGAGTCCATCTCAGAATGCCTTCTACCTTTAGATGCTTTACGAATGTGCTTTACTAACTATAGTTTCGCGTCTTTTGCCGCCTCGTAGTTTAAGGCGGGGGCCGGAGGACCGGGTAAATTGACCTACATTACTTTCGTCTCCTTTCACTCCCAGATCCACATGCGCTGTCTGTCTATTTTTGGGGATGATGTATGAAGCAAGTCGAAGATTGATTTTCTCAAACTACCTTGTACCGCGAGTAATGGGAGTGACAAATTACCTGCTCACCGAGCAAACATGACAGGAATGTCACTGAGTGATTTATAATTATTAAAATCTATATTTATGAATCTGAATACGTACATTTGCATCTATATACATATATTATGTTTACAAGTAACGTCGCTGTCACCATAGCACTACTTTTCATTGCGACTTTCTAAAATGAAGCTTTCCTTTCAAAGGAGAAATTGCACCTCTGTGTGCAATGCTAAATATATATTTTTACATGAGTACGTGACTGAATCTGCAGAGTACACAATGGGAGGCACAGCATTCACTGGTGTTAATTAGACTCTATTTACTTCTCCTATGCCGATAGTGACGCTTAAAGCAGGGCAGTAGCCCTGGGGTGATCACAGTGCGTGCTTCTACAGTCATCTTTTAAGGCGCCTCCCTCCATGCCGCAAGGAGGCGCTGTAGCCTCAACGGGGAGGGGGGACGGGGAGGGGGGGCGGGGGGGGGAGCACCACCCTCAAAGAGCTTGGAGAAAGGAAGAGGGAGCCGCAGTTCTCACCGGACATCCGAGAGATTGTTAAAATGACCTTTTGGCTCCCAATTAAAAGTGAGAAGGAATAAAAAAAACTAAAAAAAACAAGCCCTGGATTTAGTAGAAATCATACAGTGCAGTGCTGCTTCAAAATCTCCAGCGCTACATGGTGCAACCTGTGAAAAATGGGACAATGCCGTACTTACAAAGAACCACACATCCATTTTAGCGTGGTGTCGAGAGTAGCGTCATGACTCAGAGGTGTGGTGCAGCGGCCAGGGCAGCTGACTTCGGAGCACAGGGGTCACGGTTCGATCCCTGGCTCCGGCGGCAGCTCAGCTCAGCATCCTGTGACTCTGGGCAATAGCTCACTTAATTTCCACAACGGCCCCCAGCGCCTTGAGACCCGTAAGGGTGAGTAGTTCGCGCTTTACAAATACGGATTTAGATTTAGAGGTAAGCAAGTTGTGTCCTGCACAACATTTATACTCGAGATACACTCTCTGGTGCCAATTTCAATGCAATGAAAATCAGCCAATTATAAGCCATGTAAAATGCGCAGTTTTGCGGAAATTACACCTAATTGTGGAAATATCACAAAATACTTGACCTGACCATTGTTTGCGCATTGTTTCTTTGGGTGCTAGGATTTGACTTGAAGCGGGTCACCTTACACCAGGGATTCTGGTTTGCCTATAATCCTAGAGGGCTTTGTGCCTTTTCCGCCTCGTATGTCCTCTTTACAAGCATTATTGGAGGTTGGCTTTCCACAATGGAAGGCGGGGTGTGCACTGCATTGTGCTCACATCAAAGTACAGTGCAAAAAAAATGTCTGCACATGAATGTCATTAGGCGCTGCCATTTGCACCATTTTGTGCTGCATGAATTTTTGTGCCAAGAGGTAATCAATCTGCTTTGGGCCGAGATCTGCTCTTCATGTCCATGGATGTCCATACGGTCATCTCGGGTATTTAAAAACACGTGATGTCCTTCCATGTAGGCTGGCACTGTTGTCATTCAAAGACCCCTCGACCCCATGAATCGCACTAGTAATGCTAGTGCCATTCCACCAGAGCAGGAGATGTTTTATCAATCAGGGTTCACTGAGGGTTAATTGGCATGCAAAATGTAATATTCATGATCGTTCCTCCTTGTGATCCTATCGAAGACCAGTTGGGTCAATAATGTTGCACAGAACAAACAATACCTTCTCACCGAATCAGCTCTTGTCTGTAGTATGCTTGGCAATGTGAGGAACCAGCCTTTTATGGAGGATTTCAGTTTTCAGTGCTTTGATTATGGAGAGTAAACTGTTAGCTCCGTTAAATGACAGATTCTTGACTCAGTCTTTTGTGCTCCCATTATAGGGTAATTACTTATTTTAAGTGGCAGCATATAATGTGGATGAGCAGTGTGGCGGGCAGGCATGCGCACACTCACTGATTTACTTACAAGTGAACACACATACTCACACATTCACACAACATTCAACAAACACTTACTGGGCTACAGCAGTGACAGCAGGAAAGAGAAAGGCCTCTGAGGTTGCTGGAGACTTCGTGGAGGGAAGGCTGCATGAAAGTTCCCACCTCCTCCTGTCATTGGTTGAGCTTGTGATGGGTCAGCCAATGAGAGGATGACCTTTCCTAACTCCTCACATAGTGAGAGGGGTCTGTGAGAGTTGCTGACCCCTCTCACTCTGCGACACGGTGTCATTAATAGACAATCAGCCCTGGCAACTTCAGGGCTTAAACCTGAAGAGTTTGGGTATGAATCTATCAGTGATGCTCCCCTCATCATGAGGAGAGGACCTCATATGAGCTATGAGGTCAGTCCCTCTGGACTGTGAAAACTTCAGCATGGCAAAGCATGACTACAGCTGACAGGCACATGCATATTAGCTAATTTAAAGTGTCTGTCTGCCTGATCCTGAAATGATGACTGTCCGTCTGTCCTTTGTGTACAGGGCTGGACTGGCCGTTGCGGGTACCAGGCGATTTCCTGGTGGGCCGGAACGGTGGGTGCCGGTTTTGGACCAGTGGGGGCCGGTTTTGTTACTGGGGGCCGGATCTGCAGCAGTGCTGCAATATCGGCCCCCCTGTAACAAAAGCGGGAGTGGTGCTTCTCACTAGCACCCCCTGCTATCAGTGCCACTCGAGAAGATTGCCAGGGCTGGTTGCTGTTCCCAGTTATGTTAAATGGTCTTATTGAGTGCTCGAATGCCCTCAGGCGTCTTGGCGCTAGCTGAAAACCACAGAAAAAGGATCCAAATGGCTATTTTAGTAGGCTGTAAAGAGTCAGGTTTTTAAAGTTTTCCTGAACGCCAGCAAGTTTGGCATTGATTTGTGTTTGTGTAGACTGATGGGCACTCATCATGCTTTTGGAAAACGGAGGGGGCAGAGCCTCTGTGCCCTTAATAACGGGTCGTTCCTGACTTGATTTACTAAAATTGAATTCCAATTGCAGCCTTTTAACTCAACTTATATTTGGGGTTTCTTTGAGAAATTGGCTTTGTTATATAACTATCTTGAGGAAGATTCATGAATGTCATTTAGGGGTAGCCGGGGGGGGGGCGTCGCAGTTGTGACTCCTGGTTGCAAAGGCATGTCATGCATGTCATGCAAAGGCATGTCATTGCCTTTGCAACCTCTAGCCTCAGAGGTCCGTAGATGAAAGAGTAGCTTGTTCCATGTCTTTGCTGCTAGGTAGGAGAAGGAGCGACCTCTGCATCTGCTACGCCGGATGCAGGGGTGAGGGTTAGAGAAAGAGACATGGAGCGGAGGTGCCTGGCTTGATTTACTAAAATTGAATTCCAATTGCAGCCTTTTAACTCAACTTATATTTGGGGTTTCTTTGAGAAATTGGCTTCTGTTATATAACTATCTTGAGGAAGATTCATGAATGTCATTTAGGGGTAGCCGGGGGGGGGGGGCGTCACAGTTGTGACTCCTGGTTGCAAAGGCATGTCATGCATGTCATGCAAAGGCATGTCATTGCCTTTGCAACCTCTAGCCTCAGAGGTCCGTAGATGAAAGAGTAGCTTGTTCCATGTCTTTGCTGCTAGGTAGGAGAAGGAGCGACCTCTGCATCTGCTACGTCAGATGCGGGGGTGAGGGTTAGAGAAAGAGACATGGAGCGGAAGTGTCTGGTGGGTTGATGGAAGTTCAGGCAGTGGTTCAATTAGGTGGGTCTGCAGATGTGTAGGGCCTTGTATCATGGGTCAGGAGCTTGAATTGGCATCGTTTCTGTACAGTGAGCCAGTGGAGTACCCTGAGGTAGCAGGCGATGTGGGTTCATCTTGGGAGGTCCAGGACGAGTCTGACTGTGGTATTCTGTACGGTCTGTAATTGTCGGAGGAGGTGAGCTGTGATACCTGCGTAGAGAGCATTGCCGTAGTCCAGTTGGCTGGAGATGAGAGCCTGGATGATGGTGCGTCTTGAGCTTTGGGGTAGCCATTTGAATATCTTACAAAGCATGCAAAGGATTAAGAAGTACGAGGAGGAGACGGGGTTGACCTGAGTTGTCATGGTTAGCTTGTTCTCCAGAATGATGCCTAGGTTCCTGCCGTCGTCAGTGGGGGTAGGAGTAGGTCTGAGTTCTGAGGGCCACCAGGATGCATCCCATGGGGAGCTTTTGTTTCTGAAAATCAGTACCTCTGTCTTGTCCGTGTTAAGCTTCAGGCAGTTGTCCTTCATCCAGTTGCCGACGTCTGTCATGCAGTTCTGGATATTGGTCTTGTGAGGATCCTTGGGGTACTCCACAGATGATTTCCTTTGGTTCGGAGGTGAAGGCATTAATTTTGCGTTCTTCAAGTGAGGAAAGGGGCAATCCATCTGAGAGCGTCACCTTGGATGCCTATGTTGTGCAGCATTGTGATGAGTGCTTGGTGGGAGAACGTATCGAAGGCTGCCGAGAAGTCCAGGGGATCAGAGCCACAGTCCCTCCTTGGTCGAGTAGGGCTTGGATGTCGTCGGTAGCCACGCTGAGGGCTGTCTTAGTGCTGTGGTTGCTGTGGAATCTGGATTGGGAGGAGCTGAGTAGGAGGTTCCATTCCAGATATGAGGAGAGTTGTTGGTTGATAGTTTTTTCTGATACTTTGGTCGGGAATGGGAGTAGGGAGATCGATCGGTGGTTGTTGAGTTTGTTCGGGTCTGACAATGGTTTCTTTAGCAGGGTGTTGACTTCTGCATGTTTCCAGTCCTAAGGGAAGGTGGCCGTGGCAATTGAGGTGTTGAACAAGGTGGTGAGTACGTGGCCTATTCTGGCTTTGCCTAAGTTGAAGATGTGGTGAGTGCATGGGAAAGTTGGGGCCCCTGAGTGGACTGAGTTCATGATGGAAGCGGTGTCCTGTGGGGTGAGCTGGCTCCTTTCAATTAGCCAGATGTCTGTGGTGGTAGCGGGGTCATTGTGTTGCTTGAAGAAGTCTGTGGCCTTGGGCTGGGCTTTGACGTTTTTGTAAATGTTGCTGATCTTGTCATAGAATAAGTTTGCAAGGTTGTCGCTGAGTTCCTGTGAGGGGGTAATGTTGTTTGTTGCAGCTGAGGGGTTGGAGAATTCTTTGCCGATGTTGAAGAGTTCTTTGCTGTTATTGTAGCTTGATTTGATACATGAGGCTAAGGCCTTTTTCTTTGATTCGCTCAACTATCGGTGGTAGAGGTTGAGTGCTGTCTAGAAGGCGATCTTGTCGGTCATGTCCTTGCTGGTGCACCATCTCCTTTCCAGTTGTTTACAGTATCGTTTAGCGGTTCTGAGGTCTTCAGTGTACCAACTAGCCTGCTTGGTAGACCTTTTGTGTGTGTCTTTGCCAATGGGAGCGATGCTGTTGGTGCAGTTGGTGATCCAATTGTTGAAGTTTCTGACGTTCTGGTCTAAGTTGTTGATGTCATTATGGTCATTGAGATTATTGGCATAAAGCAGAGCGACCTGGCATTGGGAGGGTGGCAACAATGACAAAATGGTGGTCCTGATACACTGAGGTAATTTGTGACACACTTGTCATCTGTGGTATAAGGGCAATATTAATGGCAATACTTCTGGAATACTGGCAGCTCCTGTAGCATATTTTTTTTAAAAGTGAGGCCAACTCATGGGGAGCATCAGGTTTCATTGGCTTGACACACCATCAAAATGTTTCAATATTTAATAAGTACCCTTTTAGAGCCTATGGCTTTTTATCAAATATATGTGAAAATTGTGCTTTAAATGCACTATTTGACCCCATGTTTTCAGATTTTCTCCAGGGGACCCTCTCCCCCCCCCACACAAATCCCCTGGCTCATTCTCTTTGTCCACTCACTACAATTCAGGGCAAATATTTAAACTTTCAAAGATCATGCCAGTGCCCTAATATAAGTGTTATCTAAACTAAATATCTGTCTGTTGTGTTGTTATATTAATGGTGCCATTATTATGATGGAACATCAGCAATGTCAATTATTGTGTTCATCAGGGTTAAGGTCATGTGACATTACTTCCTGGAAAGATTCACAGTCAAAGGTCATGTGATGTCACTTCCTCTGATAGCATTAAAGCGTAGGGTGTGTGATGTCATTTCTGTGACCTCAGGCATTTTGATGAATTGCCATCCATGGGAATACCTACTGACACTCAACTCCTAAATATGCTTTAAAGCTGCAGGTTGGACGTTAGTATCTACAATAAACGTTTCTTGCCCAGATGTGAAAATTGCAATTAGATTTGCAAAAGTCAGTAAAATAGCTAGTTCATCCGGTAACTCTGCACTTCTTGTGATGGGCAGTCCACTGAGACCGTCATACATTTTTTGATGTGTCCTTTCTATTTGCACCTTCGTACAAAAGTTTAAGCAGCAGCTGTTCCTCACACATTAAAAAAGTTCAAACCATTTATTGTCGTTGAATACCTATGTAGAGCATGTGCTACAGGCAGTGCTGAATTTGAGCCGGTGTTTTGGGCGTCGGCATATACTTTTCTGTATCAGATATTTACCAAGAGAAAGAGAGGGAAAAACATACAAAGCAGAAAGATGGAGGAAGAGAAAGACGGCAACACTGTCTCATAGGGAGAAAGCAGAAACCTGCAGGAATGAGGAAGAGAGTGTTTGGTTGTAGATCAAAGAGTTATGAAGTAAATTCAGGACCATGCATCCTTGATGTTTGGTGCACCGACATTTAATTCCACCAGCCGCTGGCTTCTAAGCAGAGCTTCAGACACCGGCAGTCATTGTTTTTGCAAATTATGCACTGGGTACAGGAAGACCTATGGTGATCTTTTATGAAGTGACTTGATTTATTTAGCTTCTGGTTATGGTATGCAACTGTTCTGTCCTTCTCTCTACGTTTTATTCAGTTGTGTTTTACCACTCGTTTATTAATTTATTTAATCTGTGCCGAGCCGATAGATTTTTTTTGTATGGTGATAAAGATTATGTTTTTTATGGCTGTGCTGACAATAAATGAAAATACAAGATCCAAAGGGGAATCCCAGTGTCCCATGCAACACCCTTACAATAAAATATAGTACATTATATCATCCAATAGCGAAACTAATATTTAGGTCTGATACACAACCTGACTTAATCACTGGCTGTGTTGTCAACATTTTGTCAACAAATTTAGTCAAATATGAACCATAACCTTTAATGAAATGCTAGTTTGATTTATTTAAATGTAATTACAGGCAAACGACGTGATAAACTAACACCCATAGTTCACATATTCAATTAATCTGTAGAATGGTTAACTGTAATCTGCCTAGACCACCAGTGTCTGAATGAACTACAAACCTATTTTAGTTTGGTAATTGGTGATGCATCTTCCTATTGTTAATTTAAACACTCGAGTCCTTTTTTGGCCTGAATCGGCTGTTTGAAACAAAGCTACTCCCTATGTTACCAAAAAATCATTCTGTTTTATTTAGTCTACATTTTATGTGCATACGTTTAGAATAGGCAATTAAAATAATGAGAGGCAGCATAAGCGAGACAGTGATTTATTAACAACAAGGCATGGATCTATAGATCAAATGTACCGGTTTCTTCATTTGTCTGTGAAATGTGACTAATTAAATATTAAGAACAAATAAAAGTAGCCCAAATCCAATCTCATCCTTTCTCAACCACTCAACTTGTATAAAACGAATAAAGCAAATACCATTCATAATTAATGCTGGATGGGTTTTGCATATGGCTGGGTCCGACTTGGGTTGGTATGATGTGGTCCTGAGTAATTACCAGTGGCTGCGATTATTTCAAGCATTCCACCATTCACGTTTTTGTATACCTCTGCGACTGATTAACAGACAGGCTTTATTCCAACTGCCTTCAACCCAAGGTCTGTACCCCCTGCTAGTAGTTTCCCAGAACAATCCATCCTACTAGCTGCCTTCGTTTGAAGATTGCCGCTAAAAGCCAGATGTACACCAATCTGGGACCATGTATTTCCCCCAGATTTCTACATACTCATGGCAGGCAGAAAATGTCTGTGGGAGGGTCTGGTGGGGTTGGGGCTGGGTTGGAGGTTTGTGGGGTTAGAGCAGGGTGGGAGCAGTCCAGGGGTAGCATTGTCTGCTCCTCCAATGCTGTGCTCTGAGTGGGGTTGATGGGGTCCCTCAGCCCAGGGTTCTGCCAATGGTCTGGACCTGTCTTTCTCCTGGAGGCAGTGGAGGCAAGGATGAAGGAGGGAGGGTATGTGGACTTGCTTGTGGGGAGAGGAGTATGCTGTGTTCTTGCCCTCTGCCCCTGCTTCAGTTTCCCTAGCTGCACACTCACACCTAGCAAATTGGGGACTGGTGTCTCTGGGTACATACATATTGGGTCGAGAGTTTGTCAACCCAAGATTATTGGACACTGAGACACCTGGCTACTCTGAACGGCAAGTAGCAGAATCCACCATTCTGGGTTGAATACAGCGACACTTAATGAGAGTTATAAATTAGTCTAAGATAAGGCCAAGTGCTAACAAAGTTCTCACAGGATGGTCTTTGCAAAGCCTTTCACATGTATCGTCATGACCCTGACGCTGCTGCCATAATTACAGGGGGTATGCATAGCCAACTTGTCCTTTCCAGAGATCGGTGTTTTGTACTCTCAAATTATCATGTCCATACCTCATGTATACTAATGGCAACCTTCTCTTTAGACCTCTGCCCTCACATGACCCCCAACAGGACGGGGATTCTCTGTACCTGCTTCAGTATGCCTTGGATTACACTTTTTGAAAAGTGTTTAGTCTCCACTTTCTATCTCACCTGGGTCACTCTGATTGAGGGGGAATGGCAGTTTGTGCCCACATTATTAATTTGTATGGGGAAAAGTTTCAAATATTTTGATTTTCAGTCCTTGGAATAGCAAAACATGTGGTATCACCAAATTATTCTATCACAAAGGGGAGACAAGAGGGGCGTTATGGGGCTCATGCCTGCCCTTACTAACTCAAACAAACACAAAAATTGGCATGATACCCTCAGAGAAATGCTGTTTGCTTAATCAGCAAGTCAGCAGGTTAGTACCAGCGACCCAATGAGTTCTCTGTGTGCTGCTAGTTGTTTGCTACCTAAATTCAAGGCAATTCCAAGAAATATCTAAGAACTCCCTCAGAAAAGCCCTATTCTGAGGTCGAGACCGCCCTGGTAGTAACATCTTACCAGCGTGGGACGAGGTGGAAAATGATGAAGCATGTCGCATTACGTGAGTAAGCCATCCTCGTCTAATTCTTGGAATTGCCTTCAATTTAGGTAACAAACAACTAGCAGCAAACAGAGAACTCATTGGGTCTCTGGTACGAATCACCAAATTATTCCCATTCTGAGGTGCAGAATTCTGAAGGTTATAGTAATACTGCCCATAGAGAAAACCGAACCTTGTGATACTGTTAAATCTTGTTGCAGGAATACCACATCAATTTACGTTAGGAGAGAGAATGAGGGCCTATAGCCCTCATTACGTGTAGTGAAATATAACCATAAGCGGTAACTCCTGGAATTCCACCACTTGCAATTCCGAGTATATCTATGCCTGAAACGATCGAGTTTGTAAACTCTGGACTCGATAGTCGCAGACACGTATACACCAGACCTCTCTTTATTGCTTCAGCAGCAGCAGCACAGCCTAACCCCTGTCCAACCTCCTTCAGCAGCATAGGGAGAGTAAACAATGCTGTTCCCAGACAGTCACAGCAAACCTTCTCTGACCCCCTTCCACCACATCAGCGCTCATACTCCCAGTAGTCCTAGCACAGACATTTTTCGCCTACTCCGAGGTAAAGGACCCTATATCTCCATTCTATGCTGTTATTACTCATTCCGGGGGTAAAACTTTAATCTGTGGATTTTGATGAAGGAATTCCAGGTGAAATTAGGAATCCTGGCCACCTGCTAACCCCACAACAAAATATGCTTGACTCATAATGAAGGCCTTGAGGTCTTAATCACCTCTAGAGTTGGAATGGAGAAAGTAGTGAGCATACACCTCGAACATCGAAAAGGACAGCAGGTAATTAAAGGATTCAAGTAGTTAAAGCAGAATTGCATAGCCTTATATCTGAAAAGAAGCCTAAAAATGGAAGAGTTTTGTGTGCATTAATTACGGACACTTTGGTTGATTTCCTGAATGAGAACTTGAAGGCTCATTAAGGAGTCAATTAAGGCAACAGAAGAACAGAGAAGCAGCTTTAAACAAATGTGTTATTTAATTATACTCAGGTGCTAACAGCCTATGTGAATCTGAGATGTTTAATATCAGTGCTATCTCACTGGCGCGAACTTGTTTTCCTAATAAATGGGGAAGACTTCACAGACAAGAGCTGCTAAAAACCATGAATGTTTTGCTATGTATAGAAAGCTATTTGTGGCTATTCACACTTGTGAGTAAGTACATGTGTAAGTTTACTCTTAAACGTTTTTGCAACTATACTACTTTTGGCTATCCACAATTTCTGAGTGTATATGCATGTAAGTGTGTATGCATATTTATATATATATATATTTATACATATATCTATATATCTATTTATTCATATATATAGATGTATATATATACATATATATATCATTATCTATCCATCTATCTATCTATCTATCTGTCTATATATATATATACATATATATATATATATGTATGTATGTATGTATGTATGTATGTATATATATATATATTATCTACTGGCGGTCGCCAGTAGATAGTTATAGTTAGGACCTATTTGCATAGGAAATTCACAACATACTATTTCCAATAACTTTGGCGCCGGTTGACGAATCTTCGCGAAATTTTCAAAACTTGTGGGGCGCTCCGGTCCGCTCCTATCCTGAAAGTTTCGGGGTGATTCGGCAAGCGGGGGCAGAGAAAAAAAGGGGTCCCAAAACGTGTTTTTCCCATGCAATTTTCCATAGGAAACTTTAGACACGGCTACAGCCCGAACTGCTGAACGGAATTACACCAAATTTGGCAAAGAGGTAGTTCTTGGTTCAGAAAGAACCCTTTTGTTAAATGGTGTAAATCCGTTCAGTAGTTGCTGAGAAAATCAAAAGTAAAAACACATATGTATCTATGGCCGCGGAGGATCCGCGCACCCTCCCGATCACGAGCTGTATGCTAATTGGCTGTCAACACTCCAAACCAGGAAGTGTTGGCAGCCATCTTGTGCCTCAGTAGAACCGAGGCACAAGAAATCTGAGAAACAAGTGCGCAAAACGCAAAAAGGGGGCAGGGTAGAAACACCCTGACCCCCTAGGCCTGCTTAGGGGGTCCCACAAGGACCCCCAGGGCCCAAAAAAATGTTGTTTTTTTTTAAAAAATCGGCAAAATCCGCGCAGGCTGCGCGGATCCGGCCGAGAAAAATACAACGAGCGCGGGCTCCCGCGCTTCGTTAATATTCAGCCCCGGGTGGGCCAAATCCCGGGGGCAATAGTTGTATTGGGATGGGGGGCCCAAAGGGGCCCCCCAGCCCCGGGGACCGCCACACCCGGGGCTTTAAATTTTAACGTGGGGGGGGCATCCTAGCCCACCCAAACCCTGGTGACCACCACCCCCCGGGGCTTTAAATAAATAATGGTGTAGTGGGGGGCACACGGCCCCCCGCTGCCCCGGGGCTCTTTTTTTTCATAAGTAAACCTGTGTGGGGGGGGCTTGAGCCCCCCCACATGCCCCGGGGACCGACACCTCCCCGGGGCACTAAGTCTTTAAATTTGGGGGTCCGTTATGGACCTCCAAGCCCCGGGGACCACTACCCCCCGGGGCTTTGAAAATATTGCCAAGCAAACTGCTTTGGTTTTTGGAAGAGAGAGCAGGAAACCTGCTCTCTCTTCCAAAAACCAAAGACGATTGCTTTTCCACACGGGGAGCTGCATCTTAGCAGCTCCCCATGTGGAAAAGCAATGCTGGCTCCCGAGGGACGCGGGGACGTGGGGAGCCGGCGGGACCGTGGGGGGATTGGGGACCCCCCCACGGTCCCCAACGGTCCCTGGGGTCCAACTAGCCCACCAGGTACCTCCAGTAAGCGCCACAGAGCTGCGTTGCAGAGAGGTGTAAAAAGGGGCGTGGCCTCTGACCACTTCTCTGCAACGCAGGCCTGTGGCACTTACTGGAAGTTCCTGGTGGGCTAGTTGGGCCCCAGGGACCCTCAGGATTCAAGGTGACCTAATACCCCAACTTAAATCGCGCCACAGGGCGCGTTTGCACAGTGGTGAAGGGAGGGGGCGGGGCCTCAGGTGACATGTGTGCAAACACGCCCTGTGGCGCGTTTTAAGTTGGGGAATTAATTCCCCTTGAATCCTGAGGGACCCTGGGGGCCAACTAGCCCACCAGGTACCTCCAGTGCGCGCCACAGGGTTGCGTTGCAGAGAGGTGGTCCAGGCCACGCCCCTTTTTACACCTCTGTGCAACGCAGCTCTGTGGCGCTTACTGGAGGTACCTAGTGGGCTAGTTGGACCTCAGGGACCCTCAGGATTCAAGGGGACTTAATCTCCCAACTTAAAACGGCCACAGGGCTTGTTTGCACACATGTCACCTCAGGCCCCCTCTCCCTTCACCACTGTGCAAACGCGCCCGGGCGCGTTTTAAGAGGAAGTTTTAATCCCCTGCCCTATTATGTACTAGGGCCTTACAGAGAAGGTCATGCTAATCACAGGGGTACCCCAACGCATAGTGTTCCCTAGTGTATGTAGGTGTTTTCACTGTATTCTAAGTGACTTTTAGCATAGCACTGGCTCTAGGCCTGGTTAGTCCGAGTCAGTTACCACCAGTACCCGTCTGAAAAAGTTGTGGGCACAGGATGAGTTTGCAACAAGGCCTCTTTCTGCTCCTCTGTTGGTTCTTTCTGCACAAGTCTTGCTTCTTCCTGCTCTTTTCTTTGTCTTTGTGGACTTCTGTTGCTTCTTTCTGCATTTCTTTTGCTTCTTTCTGTGCGTTTTTTCTTCTTTCTTCACATGTCCTACCTCTGTAGGCATAGTTAGAAACTAGCATTTAAAAAACCTTTGAAATTCACTTAAAAAGCATAGGTTTCAGGCATGTTATAGTTAGAAATTAGCATTAAAAAAACCTTTGAAATTCACTGAAAAAACCATAGGTTTCAGACACATTATAGTTAGAAATTAGCATTTAAAAAACCTTTGAAATTCACTGAAAAAACCATAGGTTTCAGGCACGTTATAGTTAGAAATTTGCATTTAAAAAACCTTAGAAATTCACTGAAAAAACCATAGGTTTTAGGGACAGTTATAGTTAGTTGGACATTTCACTCGTACAAAACCATAGAAATTCCCCCGTTATAGTTAGTTCAGCTAACTATAACTCGCGCCCCACAATGCACTGCTGATGACGTCACATATTACATCACTCATGACATGGTCAGTGACATCACTGATGACATCACTGATGACATCTCAAATGACATCACTGATGACATCACTGATGACATCATCCATGTGATAATTTGATGCATCTTCTCACACCCTAATATAACTTTTGATACACCCACTCTAAATTACAGACTGCCATTGTCAAAACCATAGACACTCCAACACCAATAACTACATACACACTCACTGATTCTTAGGTCTACACACACATCCACTCACTCAACCGTACAGTCACTCATACTTACGGTCACTCAGTACAGGACTATCATATGCACTCATACACCTATATAGACACTCACACACCGTCACTCATCCATAGAGGTACTCACACACCTAGTCACTCATGCAAATAATTAATCACACTGCCATTTAGTCACCTATATAGTTATACACACACCAGCTCACTTACTCATACAAATACTAGCACATTCTTACGCTCTTATACAATCACTGATACAAGTACACACTCATCCATACAGCCACTCTCACAATCACACACTCTCACTTATACCCATTTATATACTCCAACACACATATATACTGCCTGTCACATATGTAGTTACTCACACATGTACCACTGAGATATACATTCACTCACTAACACACCCATACACACACTCACCCACCCATACAGTCCATCACAGATGCACTCTTGAAACCATGCACCCAGTGAATCACCCACTCACACATCTATGCACAGAGTCACACACCCCACCCACACAAACACTCAGGCACCCATACAGATACTCAGACAACCAATCAATAACCCATGTAGACACTCATGTAGCTATTTGCAAACCCATGCAGCCGCTTACACACCAACAGACAGACGGATACAGACATTCACACAGTTTAGTCACTAACCCATGCATTCAGTAAGATACGTTTAATCACTCACTTATAGAGTCAGTCACGCACCTACTAAATCATCCATTCAGACACTTATACACCCACTCATTCTTCAATACGCCTTTCCCTATATATATTAAACATATTTAAACTTTACAGAAACACACAGTCACTGGATGATGTCATGAGTGATGTCATTTGAGATGTCATGAGTGATGTCATGAGTGATGTCACTGACCATGTCATGAGTGATGTAATATGTGACGTCATCAGCAGTGCATTGCGGGGGCGCGAGTTATAGTTAGCTGAACTAACTATAACGGGGGAATTTCTATGGTTTTGTACGAGTGAAATGTCCAACTAACTATAACTGTCCCTAAAACCTATGGTTTTTTCAGTGAATATATATATAAGTTAGGCCCTACGTTTCACATAGACGAAGCATTTTTTGTCTTGCTAATAACTTTTGTCGCCGTATGATGAATCTTCACAAAAAGTTCAAAAGTAGTAGGACAATCACTTCATCTGCTGTCTTGAAAGTTTCGGGGTAATGCAATGTCTGTCAGGATTTTGCAGTTTTTAGACATGACTACAGCTTGAACAGCTGAACGGAATCACACCAAAATTAGCAGAAAGGTAGATATTGGTCCAAAAAGAGCCCTTTTTGTAATTTGGTGTAAATCCATTCAGTAGTTTTGGAGTTACTTAAGAAAAAAAAGATATAGCTATCTATGAGGGACCTAAGCACTAATCTCATGGTGAGATCTGATTGGCTACCAACACTTCAACCAGGAAGTTTAGGCAGCCATCTTGGGGCTTGGACTCCGCTGAGTCCCAAGAAAAAACGGTAAAAAATACATAAGATGGCAGGGTAGGAATAACCTGAACCCCTATGCCATGAATAATCTGTATAATAATTAGGGGAGGGGGGCACACATGGCCCCCCTCCTTGGTCTATTTCAGCCCTGGGGACCATCATCCCCCAGGGCTCGGCCATTCAAAGTGATGGGGAGGGGGGCACGCGGATCCCCTCCTGGGCCGATTTTGGCCCTGGGGACCCCCACCCCTGGGGCCAACCATGCAAAAAAATGGGAGGGGCTCACTTTTTCCCCCCTCACGGGCCATTATCGGCCCCAGGGGCCCCATCCCTCAGGGCCTGTCCGAGCATTGCAAAGGAATGGGGACTGCATGGCTCCCTTCCCAGCACCATTAATGGCCCTAGGGACCCCATCCCCCATAGCCGGGCTCCTGCTATGTCTCGGGGAGCCTACACCCGGAACAACCTCTGTTTACTCTCCCATAGTGGGAGCAATTTAAAGCTCCCACCAAGCAGGAGCAAAACAGTAAATCCACTCCCAGCAGGCGGTAATAGTAAAAAATGCTACCACCTTCTGGGAGCAGACTTCATCTGTTTCCTTGCCCTCTGTGAAGCCGGCAGGCAAACAGATGAAAAAAATGCTCCTGCACGCAGGGAGCAGTAATTTCTGGTGGTTTGCATAACATCTTATAGAACACTTGTAATGAGGCCCTGTTCCATATGTTTTTCAGAAACATGCTCTTTAGAGTGGGGAAAAAATATTCCGGTATGGTTATGAGGTGGGCCTGGGACATGTATAGCAGTCTTGGTAGTTTGAACATTTTAATTATATTAATACAACCCATCCATGACACTGAAAGCTCTCCCCATCTCAGGCGATCTCTTTCGAATTCTGCCAGTAATGGAATTTTGAAATACATTTAAATTGGCTTGCAATTGTGGAATGGCTATTTCATGTTTTGTTCAAGTCAGTAGAGCATCATCAGAGAACAGCATCACTTTATGTTTTTCTTTCCCAAACCAGAGACCCATTATTTCTTCATCCTCTCCAAGGTGTGCTGCATGAGGTTCTATACTCAGGGTGAAGAGTAATGGAGACAGAGTGCAGTCTTGCCTGCTGCGTCTTGTCAACTAGAGTGTTGAAGAAATAATGCCATTGAGTGATATCCTTGCAGGTATCCTGCCAGGCCTAGGGCTGATAAGTTGAGGTCAAAACCCGCCCTCTCAAGTACCTGAGAGATGCTTTTTTCACATCTAATGTCACCATTGATGCTGGTACTGCCTTTTCCTATGCTTTTACTACCAGATATATTACTCTTCTAAGATTCTAAGATAGTCATATGTCTTGCAATTCTTATTGAATCCTGACCAGTCAGTGTGAATGAGCCTGGAAGGACGTTTTCCAATTGGGCCGCTAAGATTTTAGTGAATATTTTTATATCTATATTTAGTAATGGAAATGGACGATAGGAGGTACACTTTTTCAGATCTTTTCCCTGTGTGTGAAGAAATGAGGGATTCATTAATTGTCGGGTCACTGCCCTAGTCATTAAAAACTAGTTATACGCACTTATCAAGTATGGGTCAAATGCTTTGTAAAAGCTCCCCGTGTAGCCATCTGGGTCAAGGCCTTTGCTGACCTTGAGAATCTTAATGACTGCCTTAACCTCTTCTGTTGTTTGTGGCCTTCTGTGCAGGATTAATAGTGGGGAGCTGGCTATTACTCAAGTATCTGCTCTGTAGGATATTCACGGGGCTTTCTTCAGTGTCTAATTGCAAGTAATAAGAGTGAAAGGCCCAGTTTCTCATCCTTACTGCTGAGCCCAGTTCGATTGTCTAGAATTATCTCTTATACATATTGTTTTCCTTTTGGAGTAGGTGAGCAAGGTGCGAGCCTATCTGGTTACCATGTATTTAGTAGGGCTGTTTCAGACTAACAAGGGAACGTTCCATTGCGTTAGTGTTCATTGTTTAGAGTTGTCCTCGAACTGAAGTCACATTCTAATTTTTTGATTTGTGGGTGTTGTCCTGAGTTCACTCTCTAAGGCTTTCAGCTCCCATTCCATGGTTTCTCAATGCTGCCTGTGTTTTCTAAGGTAGGCTACTTGCTTATGCAGACTCCTCGTAACAACGCATTAAAGGCATCCCAGAGTTGGCACTCAGACATGTCTTGCATATAATTGTGCTGAAAGTATTCTTTAATATGTGCTTTTATCTCTCCCTTGAGGACCGGGTCTCATGGTAAAGATATGTGGAAAGTCCATTTGGGTCTTTTCTGGGGAAGCTCCCTCCAATTTATTTGTAACACTAGCAGGGGTGTGGTCTGAGACACAAATCACGTTTATGTCTGAGTGCATGGTCAGAACATGTAGTGGGGTGCTCAAGAACACATTCAATTTAAGAATATGTCCAATTGGCATGTGAGAAAAACATGTGGTCACGGGCTCTTTCATGTTGTTTCTGCCAAACAATGTGTAAGCCAACTGTCCTCAGCTTGCTCTTGAACTTCATTGAGAAACCCCATTATGTGGGGAATTAGGGCCAGGTCTATCCACCTTCAGGTATCAGATGACATTAAAGTCACCTAGAAGTATAATGTCGTCCTCTACACAACTCGTTAGGTGGTCTAGTGTTTTGCATAGGAAGTCGTCTTGTCCTGCATTGGAGGTGTAGTCAATTGCTATTGTGATTTTCTTCACTTCCAAGTTTATATTTTTAGAGTGGGTCTAGAGTTTTTCCTATCGGGGGCCATATCTGTGTTTGATCTGTTTTGTTGTGTTAGGTATGCTAGGACTTAAATGCAGTAATGATATAGTGCTAACATTACATGCTTCGTGCTTTGTGTGCTTGTTCCATTCTCCCACCCTCCAAAACTGTCCCACTTGATTAAAAAATTAACAGAACTTGAAATAACACAGAACAATTTTATCCTATGGTGTCAAGGGGATCCTTGTTGGGTTGGCAGATTTACCCACCCCTCATGATGTGATGGTTTGCGCACTGTCATTGTTGGGTGAAGTGTAGAACCCCAATGCGACCAGGGCGATCAAAAAGTCTAGGAAGTTTTACTTCTGTTACACTTGTTTCATGGTGGAGGCAAATTTAAGATTTGCAGGGCACAGGAGTAAAGGTGCCAGCTCCAAAGTGGTGGCTTTGGTTTATGTCCAATATGGCATTATTATCCTTTGTCCTCAGGCCACATTGCATGTCTACTTGATCTTGATCCCTGTCTTTGCTGTTGTTGTGGAGTCTGCTATGGGGATGACATCCTTGTCATCTCCCGCAGTCCTTTTGTTAACAGTGGCATTTTAGAGACCTCAAGGTCGATCCCCAGTATATGGGCAGCTGTCAATAGGTCAGAGAGTTGGTGGTTTTTATTGTTGTGATCAAAAGGGATTCCAAATATGTCGACCCAGTGGTAACTGATGTTATTGTTTTGTAAATGATCAAGAGAGTGTCTGTGCCCTCTACCCCTTCACAAAGGTCTCGGATATATATTATCTCTTCTCAAGTAGTTTTCAACACCTTCGATTTTCCTGGTGATTGCGTTGATTAGGGCATGTAGTCCCCTGCATTTATCCATAAGGATCAGATTCTGCTCATTTAGTGAATCATTTAGTGGTTTTCTGACTCCACAATTCTAATGCCAACTGAGTCCACATCTGTCCCTAGTGCCACAATTTTTTCTTCCTGGTCTGATTTGCGGGTGTTTAGTTCTTTAGGAATGTAGGGCTTAAGTTCTTTCCATAGCTCGGATTTGAAAGTTTGCAAGCTCACCAGCAGTTCAGCTTTTGTCAGGGACACGATCGGAATGCTTCTGTCGTCTTCCCGGGTGGGATCCCTGAGATCTACACACTAAAGCCGGATTTTGAGGTTTCAAAAAATCTTGTAACTTTTTATGGGTGTGCTTTTTGGGTGGCACATGCAGGGCTTTTGTGGGTGCAAATGTGGTCAAGCAACAGGCCAGCAATGAAAGCACGAGAGCACAGGTCCTTTTTAATAAAGTCTCTCTTTGACACACTGTCAGCAAATTTACAACTTCTAAGGGCTTGGCAGTAGCGACTTCCCCCCTTCAGCCTGATGGTAAAAGTGTCCTTCTGTGTAGTATTTATAAGATTTCAATACAGCAATTTATAGAGCGCGACAGCTACCTCAAACAGAGGTGTCCAGGCGCTATAGCGGTAGGCGGCATGAGAAATGAAAAAGGCCAAAGAGATCTAACCTAGGCTAAAGAGCCAGGTCTTCAGGTTTCAGATGCAATAATAATTGAAAATTGTTTGCTCATCTCATGGGGAGTCATGTTCATTTCTAGGAATCGAGAGGCTCACACACATTACCACCTCCAGAATCGTTTTTCTTCATAATATTGTGATAAAAGGTGTTTGAGGCAAACACTGCCTGAACTTACCACCAAGGAAATGAAATCGTGCCAGTCAAAAATATTTTGTGATATGGCCCTATATATGCAAGAAAACACTGTCCCTTTGCCTCACTCATTTGCCCCAATTTGCCACCATTTTCTTTCATCTTTCCACTTTGTAGACTTCGTGTGTGTGCTGTTATACTAATGGGGATCTGTTGCTATCTTAGGACAATGCATCCAGGACAATCATGTAATTATGCCTGGGCTGTGTGTTTTATACTGTGCCGTCCCACCTATCAATTTAGCAGTCGCGGCCGGCATGGCTCGTGGGTGGCGGGGCGGGCCCGGGGGCTGGAGGGGACCAGGTGTCACGGGGGGTGGGGAAAGGGGTGATCGGAAATAAAAAATAAAAAAAACTTAACTCGAGGCCAGGTCCGGCGTCTTCTCTGCTCCTGCTCTCCTGCCTCCGACAGAAACAGGAAGCAGGCAGCCAGGCTCCCTCCCCTAAGCCAATCACAAAGCTGCAATGCAGCGTTGTGATTGGTCTGAGCGCCATGACACAGCGCTCACCCAGGGGCTGGAGGGGTGGGCATGTTCTCCATGCAGGCTGTATTGCAGCCTGCATGGAGAACATGGAAGTGCACATTACTATTTTGGGCAACTCTCCTCTGCCATAGCGGAGGAGCCGTCCCTGCAATTTAGAGCTTTGGAACACATAACAGTAATTCCAGAACATAATGCTCCTTTTACAGTCTTTTGTTTGTCTGCCTTATCCACCGCTAACACTCTATCCCCCTGCTTTAAGCATCTTCCTTCGTCGCTCCAGATAGGCTGTTAGCCATGCAAAAGCTAAAACTAGTGGTCTAGTCAATGCTTCCTTCTGTAGCAGAAGTTGACGCTCTATCGACGCCTTGCAGTGTAAATGTCACAGACATTTCCTGTAATGTTACCTCTTTCATGTGACTGTAGGGGGAATATGCATACAATAGATCACTCTGTGTATTATTGATACTTCTTACAATATCTAGCTGCAACTGGGACGCTGTTTGGTATTTAAAGAGAAGTATCAGAAAAATCACTGACTGCGTTTACATTTCATATAATTTTTTCCCGGGTTGCAAGAAAGCATCACCATATTTCTCAGGTAATGTTTGGTTCACCAGTCACGCTGACGGCCCGCAAATCAATACACGAGTTATGAATCCTCGGCTGGCTGTCGGGGAAGGATGTGGAGAGAATGAAGTTTGGGACCGAATTATGGAGCTGAAAGGAGCCAGCCAGTGTGTAGCCAAATGCTTAAGTCTGACTGATGATCCTGTCTAGATTTTGAGAAAGATTTTGATTGCTGGTTTATTGCACAAGGGCATGGGGAGAGCAGGGAGCACAAAACAGAAGTTGAGAGGAAATATGTATTTTTTTTTAATAAATGTGCTACATTTGTCTGAGACAAGAAAGTTGAGAGAAAAAGATCAGAAACCACGAGTTCCTTTTTGAATGACTTTTCTTGCTTTAGGCAAGGCAAACCGAATTCCCTCTGAGGCTCTCGTTATGAGTGGCACAATATTTTCCAATATTTGCGGAAACTCCTGTCACCATACATATCGGAATCTTCAGTTTTACGTTTCTCACTTTAGGTTTCGGTAGGTCAAACCTGTCGGAATGCAAAGGTAGAAAAATGATTTGTATTTACTGGGACATTCGGATTTTGGTGCGGGGAGCACCGAGGTCTGCGTGTTAGGGCCAGTTCCAGGGGCAAAACTCGTAATGCGTGATATATATTGCGTCTGATAATTCAAATCTCCTCAGTGTCGGAACTTCTTGATGCGATAATTATCACATCAAAACCCGGGCCTACTCGTAATGAGGGCTTTAGAGTTCATGATTTGTGACTGAATAAGGGACTGAATCACAGGGCATTACTAAATGTAACCATGATCATGCATTTGGTGGATTGGCTAAGCTGTGATTCAAACCCAGGTCTCCTAGCTTTGAATTCTGTAACTAAGCCACAAGATTGCACCTTCCTTTCTTGAGAGAAGAGAACCTGTTCTGTTTTTCCCAATTGCCTCCTCACCATATTGCTTGCAAACATGGGAATGAAAACTGTACATGAACATAGAAACACAGGGTGTGTTATTTCTGAACTCCTAAATATTCTTCTTTTGACAATTCTACTTGATAAGCATCATCACCCTCATGAACTGTTTCTGTAGGTGTTATATATTATCAGGGCACAAGTCCTAAAAAAAGAAGTGGGGGGACTAACCAGGTTAGGCAGTATGGAAGTGAAATCATGACACGTGTCATCACAGCGCATGATGTCACGAAGCGTGGCATTGCATGTGACATCACAGGAAGTGACTTCACTGGAAGTACATCATAATAAGTGACATCAGATATTAAGACCTCACACATATGATTATCAGGTATATTATGAGTACATTTAAGTGCATTATGAGATTTAACAAATGAGATTTGGCGTTGGGGTTGTGCCAAAAAAGTGGCACAATCCCGGCGTAAAATCTGGGCCTCAACTAATACATTTATGTTTTATAAGCCCTGCCACAAAGAAATTGGCAACAAGGAGAAGCATGACAGTAGATCTGTTATGCTTAATTGGTTGCAAAGTCTATATTTTAAAATATTTTATTGGGTTAAGGCATCTGCTGTACAGGTGCTCAGTAATTCCCATGGAATAGTAATAATGGTGAGATAACTCTGGAGTTTAACGCATTTGTTGGAGAGATCTGTGTTTTGTGAAGTCCCAGATTTGAATCAAAGTAGTATAAGGTTAATGTGTCTCTTGCAAAGCACATCAGGTAACACGCAGATGACAGATTTTTATTCTATGTAGATAGTAAAGTGGGTTACTGCTTTTAACACAGAGATCCTTTTGTTTCCTGCAGTTCATAAATTGTAATCCTTGTAATATACAACAGTGAGCTATGAAGGACATGTGACTCCTACACCTTGTAATCCTGTCTCATGTAACTAGTCTTGTACATTGATTTACACATGTACATGATTTATTGTCAATGTATAATGTGTATGTTACGTAAAGAGCTCTGACACCCTGCATTGGGTTGCATAGCGCTATAAAAGAAATAAAATAGTGCTATTGAAATTGTTATTTGTGTAAATACTGGGACAGACAAACACACCTGACATTCCTACAGTGCATGCACTTATATATAGGGACTGAACAAAGTCAAAGGCATGCCTCTCTTAGTACCTGTGAAGAGATAACAAGCTGTGTGCCTTTGTTTCCACTTCGTGGCATTTACATTTAAGGGTGAGGTTCCAGGCCGCCTCCAGTCAGGATATTCAAACAAAAGGAGGCCTGATGGCCCCTTAACTTCCACCTAGCTGGAGGTGAAAAAAAAGCTCCCTCGCTGCCTGTACGTTGCTGCTGGGAATAGAAAGCAGACAAACAACATACAGGGATTGCTGAACGTGTCCGGTGTCCTACACCAGGACAAGTTCATCATATTTCTGTGTGGCCCAACTTCTTGGCAGGAGGGACGGCATCCACCCTGTGAAAATAGTCGGTGGACGCTGTGTACCTGGGTGTACCCCGACTTGTACCCTGTATATTATGGTATATCATATTGTGTTAAGATGTTCTCATTTCTACTGCATACAATATGCCAATGGTATGGTATTCCAGTGCTTTCAGAAGTCCCGTGGAGAGTTTTCAAATGATTCAGAGATTTCCACATCCGTCTGATTCAGAGTGAAAACGTGCTATTAGTACTATGAATGTGTATGCTCCAATGTTTGATCAATGCATTAACTTCAATGAAGGACGAGTCCGTAGGGCTGCATTGAATCAATTGCCCATCTTCCAGGATGGTTGGCATGTCCATTGTTGGTGGAAATATATCCATGGAAGGCAATTCACATAGTAGTACTATTAAAGAATTGATGATATGACAATTGTCGGGATATTCCCCAAATCACCTGAAATTTCTGCACAAGGTGCTTATTAGTTTGATTGAGTGGCATGTTGTGACTACGGGCAAATAGGGAGGTCCTCAGGAGGCTATTTTGGCACTTTCAAGCGTCTCACATTTTGCTACACATTATACATTCTCTGTATCAAACACATTATCACTTTGATTCATTAACATTTGACGTAGACAGTAAGTTCCACTGTTATTGTGTGTACAGGGAATGTGAATTGTCGGCATCTGTATCTTTCTTAGCTACTCCCTTTTAGAGGAGCCCCACTAATCATTAAAGTCTCTTTCTTAATGGCCAGGATGGCTTCACACCTAGGCAGAAGTATGTGACCTGCAGCATTAGATGTTAATATCCCTTAACTGCTGGGCGGCGAACTACAGCAACAGGAACCTGTATCTCTATATTAAGAGCAATTAGAAAATGTTTGGATCTTCTCCTGGTGGACTCAAGGAAAACCATAGTACATATACTGATAATATCAAGGATTGACTACATCAACAGTCTATATCTCGCACTTCCTTAAAAAAAAAAAAAAAAATGCCTTCCGATGGTCCCAAATAGTCAGCTTGGGCAGTTTTGAAATTCCCTTGCCATGCTTCAGTAGCCGCCCATCTAAGCGATCTTCATTGGCTAACTGTGCAAATCGCATTTTTTTTATTCTTGACTTTTGTACTCAGAGCTCTTTATGATATTGGTCCTAGTTATCTGATGCCAGGTTTAAGCCCTACACTACAGCTGGGAATTTAAGCTCCTCGAATTCCAATTTGTTTCAGATTCCAACGTTCAAGTGGCAAAGGAAGGATAAAAGGTAATTTGCTTTAATAGTGGCAAAGGCATGGGACAATCTCCCTATTAATCTAAGTGTTATAAACAACGAAGCCCTGTTTAGAAAACAAATGCAAACATGGCTGTTTTCCAAAATTTTATTTTCTGGTCTCTCCGGAATCACCTACTTTCTCACTGGCAGCGCCTGGATGCCCCTCGGGGTAGCTGTATGCTCTTTACCTATCATTATCATTAATTCAATTTTCTAAAAACGGTGCAGGAGAAGCTGGTAGAAATCTTGTACCTCGTATGCCTCCAAATACTGCCTCTGTTACTGTGATTCAGGTTGTTGACTGGCCCAAGCCACATTAGTCCCTTACCAAGGAACTGCCAGACTATCCTTGTCTACGATTTTTCTATGCTATGCTCTGTGTTGTGCAGAGTTTTTTTCCATCTTTGTAAATGTGCAAAGTTTTCGGATCCATCCTCTGTAAGAGTATGAAGTTTTCTATTTTATTGGTTCGAAACTCCTGCCCATCAAATTGCCAGGCCCATTTTGCTACAACAGTGGAATTGCATGAAAAGGTTGAGGCAGCTATTAACTGACGTGCTATCCCCTGAATATTGCATATTTTTAAGCATTTGAAAAATATAGTCTTTTAGAGAAGCAGATACGCGTAAATCCCTTTTGCTGAAGTTTACCCACACATTTTTATGACAAAACGGAAGTGAATGCATGCAAACATCACTCAGAAGAGTGTCAGGTGCTTTTTATGGTCTGGTTTGACAGCGCAACTGTCGTTAGACAATTATGTGATGATCATGAGGAGAGGGACTTTGGTTCTGCCCGCATATTGGAAGCCAGGAGTACTTGTTTTAATTGGGCAGAAATTGTGTGCTTCCACAAAAAAGTGCTTGTCTTCCACACAGCTGTAATCATTTTGTTTATTTATCCAGCTGCCTCAGCTTGAACGTTCAGGGGCACACGCATGACATTGGAATGTTATTAAAGTTAACGAGATAATTTGTGGCGTTTAATCTGGCAACAGCACAGATGGAAGAAGGGCTTGTTGTACTTGTGGTTGCTGCAGCAATGGCACGTGAGTCCTGCAGCTCGTGCACAGGCTGTTTTGCCTCTTTTTCATTACATATTGTTTTGGTCAGTGTTCATGGAACTTCGTTGTAGGATGCTGAGGGGCAGCAGGTTTCAGAAGCGGAGGAGACCAGGCTGATCCTGTATGTGCAGTTGCTCTTGCCCAAGATGCAAGAGTGGAAAGGCCTTGTTTCTCCTCTCAGTGAAGTAAGGCTTGTGGGTCAAAATTGAGGCAAGTGTGGAAGAAAATTGCACACAGTGAGCCAAGATCAGAATGGTGGATATGACATCATGTACTTTAAGCTAGAGCATGCTTGTTGAGGAGTGATGCCTGTACTGTGAGCAAAAATATGTTCTTGCACTGGATGTAGGTACATGGGAATACTGTTCAGCAGTTGGTAAACAGGCATTGAATCTTCTTACTGGAATCCCCTGAGAGAATGAATGTCTTAGCTAGATGGTAATTAAGTTTGTGATTGTTGTGGCAGCTCCACACTCTTCAAATTCATGTGAAGAACTCTTTGTTGAAGGGGAGTGTTACAGAATAGGTGGAAGGTGATAGAGTTTTGTAGGACATGGTGAATTCGGAGAAGAGAGTTGTTAAGGAGATGTTTCTGAGGCTAGTTGTGAGGCCATCATCTGCCTTGTATGTGAAGTACTGGGATGGCTCAGTGAAGATTTAGGATCAGGCAGGTGAATGTCAAATTTCAGTCATGAACAAGACATTCAAATTGTTGATGATGAAGTCTGCTGTGTTTGGAACTTGTTTGCATCCTTTGGGCGCATTGATCAGTATAAGAAATAGAGATGTGGTCTGTCGAGTTGTGAGTAATGTGTTGTGAAAGGGGTGTGTGGATGTGACTGGGTAGTGTGGAGGTGTGTTTATTGAAGTAATATTTGTAGTGCTGTGAAAGTCTGCCTGCATTCATGACATGGGTGGGTTGTTTCTGCAAGACTGTGGAAAAATATTTACTGTTTAAGTTTCAGTAAAACCATACACAATAAAAGTAAGCTGACATGACATAAAACAGCTTAATAAGAATTTGTCATCACCACCAGGTCCCTCCAGTCCTCGTCCCATTCATTACTGGTGGAGATAACTATCTTGACAGAAAAAAGAACAGAGGAATCCTGGGACCTTTACCTCACCCACTTCCACTGGGAGTACATAACCAGTACTCACCCAGCATTCCGCCTGTTCTTTTTTCTGTCCGCCGACAGAATGGGACGTGGTGTGCTGGTGTGCTGGTTGCTGCTCCTGCCGGGCAGGAGTGGCATTCTCTTTGGATGCGCCCGTCAGTCTGCTGGGCTTTCCTTGACGGTGCTGGTTTGATCTTCCCGGCCTGCCGGGCTTGCTGGGAAGCTAGCTGGAAGAATGTTGGCCCTTTGCGGCTGGTGCGCTGGATCGGGTTGCAGTTCTGGGTTTCAGGCAGCGCATCTTCCTGAGGCTGGGCCGTGTGGATGACGCATTGCTGTGGCTTGTTTCTGGCTGCCTGGTGGAGTTTTTTGGTGGCATCTCCTGTGGCCCGCCTCTCCCTTGTGATGGGGCCATCGGTGTCCGTTGGCCGGCCCTATTGATGGGCAGTTGCAGGTGTTGCATCTGGGTGCATCGGAGTGGACTGGTGTTACTCTGCTTGTGCCTGTCTTCCAGGTGTCCTGGAGTGGCCCGGCCGCACCGGTCTCTGTGGCATTCCTGTGTGTTCCTGGGGGCTTCCCTTGGTGAGTTCCTCGTAGCGGTTTTATCTTCTTTTACGTTTTGTTGCTGCCCGGGTGCTTTGATGTTGGTGCGTGCCTGGGCTAGCTGATGGGGGCGCTATTGGGGATGGCAGTGATTGCTGGAGTCTGCGGGCCCTGGGGATAAGTTCCGCTTTGCGTTTTTTTTCTCCCTGCCTTTGTTTTGGTATGTCTGTCTTCCCTTCTGTTCGCTGCTTCTTCTCTTTCCAGGTGCTGTGATTCAGAGGCAATGTCTTCGGCCTTCGGAGTAGTAGTTCCTTCTGAGGCTATGGGTTCAAGTCCTTGCAGTGGTGGCAGGGCCATCTCGTTTTGTTCGGTGTGGGTCTCCTGTCAGCTGCTTGTGCGGTCCGCAGTTTCTGCCTGGTGTGCAAGTTGTGCCTGCTTTTGTCCCTTCCCGTTGGGTTCCCCCGTGATTGGCGCTGGGGGCTCGGGGGCTGGGTGTTGTGCCTCTGGTCCCTCCTCCTTGTGGGGTTCTGTGCCGCCTCGGTGGTTCTGTGTCTTGGTCCTCTTTTTCTGCCCTGGGTGGTTTGTTTCTTGGTGGACCTCTGCCACTTATTCGTCTGTGACCAGTTGTGTCTGGGGGTCTGTTTCTTGCCCTGAGGTCCTTTGGCGAGGCGGGTGTTTGGCCTGTTGGTTGCTGGTGGTGCTGTTTAGTGTTGGTCTCCTGGATTGGGTTCCTTCTGGGGCTTTTGGTAGGCTGCGGCGTGCGTCCTGTTTCTGGCCTGTCATCTTCCTTGGCTCCCATGGGGGTTGTGCAGCTGTGTGTCCTCTGGCCTCTGCCTTCCTGGGGTAGTGATGCCTCCTCTATATGTTATCTGCTCCTGTCTCCTGATTGAAGGCTTCCGGGTTCAGGGGGGGGGGCTTTCTGGCATTCCTTCTTCTTCTTGGCATCGTCCTAGGATGGGCGGGGTCCGGTTCTCCTGTGGTCTGGCGTTTCGTGGCCTGGCTTGGCCAGGGCCCGGGCCGTTGTACTTCCCCTTCCTATTGGTTTTCTTCTGCGCCTGCCTTCTCCCAGTGCAGGCTGGGCTAATGGGATGGGTGTCCCCGTGTGGGCTGCTTGTCTTCTGCCCTGGCTTATGGCCTCTTTTTGTGGTGTCTTGGGGACCTTGTTATGGCTGGTCCCGATGGCTTTGCTGTCTGTCCTCAGGGTTGGTGTGTTTCTGCTGTGTGGCCGTTTGGCCCTGTCCCTTTCTTCCTGGGTCGGTGGGTTGCTGTGTTGGTGTATTCCTTGCTCCCATGCTGGCAGCCCTTTTGGTGTTGGGTTTCTGCTTCTGGCCATTTGGGCTGCGCTGGGACCTTCTGCCTCTGTTCCATTCTTTCTGTGGTGGATGGTGGTGTGTCTGCGTCCGGCTTAGGGGGTGGCCAGCTGTGCTTCCTCCGGTCGCTGGCCTGGGTGTGGCGGGCTGTTGCTTGTTTTCCTGGGCTGTTGTTGGCCTTCTTCTCTTGGTATCTGGCATTCTGGTGGTCAGCGGGGGTTCCTCCTCCGGTCTCTGCTGGGGGGTCTGTGGTTCAGTCGGCTGGGGTTGTTGGTGCTTGTCCTGTGGGCCGCTATGCTTGTTTCCCCTGTCCTTGGCGTCCTGGCCTGATGCTGGTTTTCCTGCCGTTTTTTGGCCCGGGGCTCCGGTGCATCTGAGGATCTGGGTACCTGGTTGCTCTGGGGCTGGCGTGGGGCTATGTTTTGGCCCTTCTGTGCCCAGTGTTGGGTCTTGCCTGGGGTTGTCCTTTGCCATCTGGGCCGTTTGGTCATCTGGTTGTTCGGTTGGGGGTTTTCCTCTTCTTGGTTTGTTCTGGTTGGCACTTTGTCCGGTGGCCCTGGTCCCGGTTGTTGCGTCTGTGGTGTGCTGTTGTGGCTTGTGTTGTTCAGTTCAGGGCTCGTCGCTGGTGGTGTGTGGTTTGTCCTTCTTCGGTGCTGTTTTGTCTGCCTTCGGTAGACCCCCGGGTGGTGGTTGGGGGTGTCCTCCTTGGTATGTGTTTGGGACGGGGTCTTCCCTGGGGTGCCTGGTTGGCTTTTGGGTTCCCCTGGTCTCGGTGGCTTTGGGGTTTTGTTCGGTCCAGGGTCTGGTGGTGTCCATCCCTTCGGGGTGTCCGCTGTTGTGGGCCTCTTCCTTGTGTGGTGTTCTGCTTCGCTGGGTTCTGGCCTCGGGTGTGTGTTTCTGGCTGCCTGGTCCTTCTGGTTGGTCTTCGGGCATCTGGGGTTCTGATGCTCGCCAGGCCTGCCTCCTCCTGTCCACTGCAGTACCCTTGTTGGGCAGGGTTCTGATGGTTCTGTGCCTCGGGCTTGGCCTGTCCCGGTGCCCGACTCCTTTGGTGGTTGTCCAGTGTCGGCGCTGGTGGTTGGTGCTAGACGTTCTTGCCTTGGGGCCTGATCCTCCTCTGGGGGTTTTCAGTGGCATTGGTGCCCTCTGTGCTCTCTGGTGGCCTGGTCAGTGTGGTTGCTGGGGTCTTGCTCTTTGCTGGGTGCGCCCTCCCTTCCTGGTTTGGTCTGTGTGGTCCTGCCCTTGGTTTGTCATCTGGGTGTGGGCCTTGGCTGGTTTGGCAGTCCCTCTCCTCTTTTTTTGATGCTGGTCTGCTGTGGGCTTCCCCGGTGGTGTTGGGGTTTGTCCTGTTGTTGGCCATAGCGCCCTTCGTTTCCTGCATGGGCGGGGGTGTTGGGTCTTCCCTGTTCCTCTCGGCTCTCCTCTGGGGTCGGTTGTGTGCCTTTTCGGCATTGATGGGCATTCCTTTCGTGGTCTGCATTGGCTCGCTCTATGCCAGTTCCGCTGCCCTGTCTCTGGGGCAGCTTGTTTGTGCTCGCCGCGGCGACCTTCTGGCCCTGTGGGAGCTATTGCAGGCTTTTCTTGCCCTGTGGGGTGCTGAGTTGGTTATGGTCCTCCCTGTGCTCGTTGTTCTGGTGGTTTGGTTGTTTCAGCCCCCATTTCCCTTCTGGGGTAAGGCCTTTGGGCTTGGGGTCCCAGTGGTGTGGCTCCTTTCAGGCCTTGGTTTTGATGTCCATGCCTCTTCGCCTTTGTGGTGGTTTTTCTGGGCTGGCTTCCGTCTGCACCCGTCTGCTCTGTGGCTTTTTTGGGGGTTGGGGACGGTGGGGTCTGGGTGCCCTGCTTGTCATTTTTTTTGTTGTTGTCTACCTCTGGGTTGCAGTGGTCGCTTCTCCTTTCCAGGGTCCTGGTTCTTCCTGGCCTTGGTTTTGTCCCTGTTGGTCTGTCCCTGGCTTGCGGGGGTATCTGGCCATTTTGGGTCTTCTTCCATCTGTGGCCTCCTCGCTGTCCTTCTATGGTTGGCGGTCTCTGGTGCTTCCTTGGCAGGTGCTCTACCTTTGTTGTTGGTTCGAGGAGTTCCTGGTGTGGCTTGGCTGCCCTCTAGTTGGTGGCGCTGTGCTAGGGGCTTGATGTTTTTTTGTTTTCCTCGGTCCTCTCTTCCTTGTTCTGGGGGGTACAGCCCTTTTGTTAGGTTGCGAGCGTTGCGGGCTGTGTGCTTCTGCCTGTTTTTTCCTGTGGTTCTCCCGTTTGCTTTCCTTGGGATGCTGCTTTCGGTGTGGTGTCCTGGGTGGTCTTTGGGGGCTCGGAAGGCCAGTTTCCTGGCTTTGGTGTTCTCCACCAGTAATGAATGGAACGAGGACTGGAGGGACCTGGGGTAATGCCCTATTACTTACTGGCAATCTTCATTACTCCAGCTCCCATTGTCCTCGTCCCATGCGTTACGAAGGGATGTCCGGCCTTCCTGTTGGTGGCTTGGTAGTTCAGGCGGAATGCTGGGTGAGTACTGGTTATGTACTCCCAGTGGGATGGGGTGAGGTAAAGGTCCCAGCATCCCTCTGTTCTTTTTTCTGTCAGGAGATAGTTACATCCACCAGTAATGAATGGGACGAGGACCATGGGATCTGGAGTAATGAAGATAACCAGTAATTAATAGGGCATTATCTTAGTCAATAATCTATTTTCCATTATTTTTGCTTTCATAAATAGTACATACTAATTCGATAAATTTCATAATATGGGCCACTATCTTTGTTGAGGTTCACTTAAAGCAGTATAAAATTGCCTCATCAACAGATCTTATATCTCCTGTGTGGAAATTTGGTTTTAGGTGCTTTTGCGTAAATCACACAAACCCGGGCAAAAACAAAATATATGCTCAACCGTCTCATCACAGAAATTGCAAAATCAATAAAGAGAATTCTCCTTCGATGGTTCTATGCAAGAAGTATCACATTGTGCAAAAGGGAGATACTGAAGTCAGAATCATAGAAAATAAGCTTTGCTTGTATATATATATTAAAGTCCAGAAAGGGTTGTCCCTGCAGAGTATAATTTACAACAATATATCTGTTGTTTTTGTATGCTAATGTCTGTTGTTTTTGTATGCTAATGATTTATCAATTGCCAGTAAAAAATAATTGGTTTTGATTTCCTGTTTTACTAATAGCTTCTGCTCAGATCCACACATTAGTACAAGCACAGGTAGAGTATGAAGGTTTTTGGCAGACAATATTTAGATATGATTTTCAGAAAGTTCTAAGTGTTTGTTGTTTCTGGCCAATTCCTCTTTAATCACCGATTTTAAAGTGTGCTTTTCTGCAGAGAAACAGTCAATAAAATAGTTTATTTGATTAATACATATAAATGCCCTTAGCGGTGTTAGGCACAATTCGAGCCTTAAACGACACTGTGGAGGTGATGATCTTAAATACAGTAACCTTTGAATGCATATAAGGAACAATATTTCAAATGTTCCCATTTATTGACCCTTCCAAATTATTTTGTTTTTGCTGCTGTTAAGGTAGGTCCTAGTGCCCAACCCCCTACCCCCCAGCATATTTTGTTGCAAATCTTTTAATGGCGCTGGTTGCATTGGGAGTTTTACTGACAAGTTGTTTGAGATGCAAGCTCCAGTTTAAATTCTTATCCACCACAATGCCTAGGTATGTGGAATGATGAACGTATTCAACACTTGTTATACCCATTACCCAGTTAAAAGTTTGGCTGCTACATCCAAAACACATTATTTTAGATTTTTTTTAATTAATCTGAAGATTATTTTCGGAGTTGTAAGTGTGTAAACAGTTGTCATTGTAGACCGATCTATGTGGTGGAAAGGATAACTAAATACCCAACGTATGCTAAGTAAGGTACTAGGACACTTGCTAACTTTCGTGTGTCTCCATCCTTTTATTTTAATTTGTCTGGTAGGTCGGCTAAATAAATAGAAAAAAGCAAGTGAGCTATAATACATCTTTGTTTCAATCGATTGTTCATTCTTATCTATAACATACTGTTGTCCTGTAGCAATGATCCAAAAAGCTAATTTTGACCAAAGTTGTTGGCTTGCCACTTTCTCAAATACCGTTGAATAGTCAATATAACATGCAAATATTTTTTTTCTTATGGTACACATGCACTTTCAGCTAAAATATTTTAAGCAACAATTAAGCATTTATATCTTGGGGCCTTATTACGAGTTTGGCGGTCTTCCTTTAGGACTGCCAATTTCGGTCCCAGGTAGACAGCCAAGCCAGTGGTTAACCCGCCTGCAGGATTACGATAGGAATGTAAGGCTGGTGGTGTGGCAGCAGTGCTGTCATGGCGGCTGGAATGTTTGGCGCATAGGAGAGCCTATAAAGCATACTGCTGCCGTGACAGTGCCTCCAGCACATCCGTGCACGGTGTGGCATGCACTATGTCGTGCATGCCACACAGTGAATACAAGACCGTGCATTTTTTTTGGGGGGGGGGCACATCATGTGCCCCCGGCGCCCACATCCATTTGCAGATTTGCCCGAGGGCCATGTTGGGAGCCCATTTACAATTACATGCCTTTCTGCCGAGCATTTCATGGCTGGGACCCCGCAATGAAATGCTTGGTGGAAAGTCAGGTCGTAATCTGCTTGATGTTGCCGGCATTGGCACCGCCGCGATTCCCGCCTGCTTTCCCCACTGCCGAATCCTGGATCTTGGTGGTGGCGGCGGTCTTGTCTAGGTCCCACCTCCACCATCCTAATTGGGTGTGAGGCCGACACGATGGCGTCGGTCGGACTGCAAACCATGGGTACGCCGTAAGTTATTATTTTATATGCCCATTTTGCCAGAAACATTAATAGATGTTTTGCAAAAAGATTTGCATCTATGTCTAATAGTGCAATTAGAAGATAGCTGTTGGGGATATTTTTTGGTCCTCTTTATATAGTGGCTCTACTTTGGAGCCTTTCCATTAGGGGAGTATCTGTCCACTATGTATTGCGGAATTAAATACCAGAGTCAACAAATGACTCAACTTTTCTGTATCACGTTCCACTGGGGCCTGCCAAAAGTGTAATATTACTATCCCTGATTAACGTTATTGTTTTTTATTGCATGATGTAGTAGTGACTTGACACACAATTGCATTCTACATTGTTTTGTAGAGTTTTATCATTTGCATACAGATTTAATAAAAAATCCTTGCCCACCCACATTTTTGTAAGACTTATATAGTAGTCAGCTAGGGACCAAAATCTGCTCATATTTTTGGATGGTATAGATGACTGTTGCTCTGTCCAGGCAGTTACTTGGCTGTTTATTATGACCTGGCATTCTCCTTTTTTAAATTGGCATTTAATTGTTTAATACTTATGTCCCTTATTAGTGATAGTAACTGTCTTACGTTTTTCTCAATTTCTTTCAGTAGTTGAATGGCAGTAGAACCTTATCTTTGAAGATTAGGATGAAGAATTTTAGGATTATCCACCAATAACAAGAAGTTGAATATATTATCAAGCTGCCAGGTACAGGTACTTGTCTCCAGAGTTGTATCAGAGACCTGATCCTAAGTTAATTTTTTTTTTCAAAGACAGATTCTTGTTCCCAATTGTTCGATACTCAAGAGTGAAGAGTACAGTTACAGATTATTCTGTTTTTGATTTTATAGTAATTTCCTAAGATTTAAATAAATTGACATTGTACAGTCCCTGGATTCTCCAACGTAGAGTAATTTGCCGAGGCTAGTGATCACTTTAATCTCTGTTTATTATTTTAAAATCCATTACTTTATCAAAGTCTGCTACATGAATGGTGTAATCAATAATTGATTTCCTCCTTATGGCATTAAATGTGTATTGTTCAGGGCAGGTGTTATCATGTCTACCATTCAGATGTCAGAAACCTTGATTAAAGAGTGTTGTAGTAATAATTTTACCAGAACAGTTAGATCTTGTCCCTTTATGAATTGTTTGCGGGATCAAATAGAAATAGTCTTCTAAGTTTCCATGATTTTTATCTTTAGTAGCTTATAACAGATTGATGGCAAAGTACCCTGTAATTAACAATGGGAGTTTTTAATTTATTCATTTAAAGTTTCAACTTGATCTATCATTGAAAGATGTTTTGTTCTACCTTTAGAGTGTGAGGTGGAATGTATATATTTTCAAGGTTACATCATGTTAACAGGATTGTTGGAGCTACTATTTTTTCATAAGGACCCTCATTGTCTTTGGCTCTTACCTTATCATTTGTTGGTTCTTTTAAAGTGTTTTTTATGACTATCAGGTATTATTTCAGAATGTCTCTATTATTTAGTCTCTTTTCCTGAGATAATAGGACAGTCATCATTAAAAATAAATAATGATTGTCTGTCCTGATGGTTCTTCTTCTCAATTAGTTGGTTATCAGATGGGGTATCCCTATATCTGGGGGAAATTTAAATTACGCTGGCTTTAATTCTGGAATTTCAAGTTATGCTTGTTACCTAAAATTCCTGAAATTGCTCCATTATGCGATTTCATGTAATTACGTACATTGTAAAAATTTACTATGCCTGCACACAAACAACAGAATGTGAGTGGCTATTTTTTTGCGGTGCTTTGTTTAAATGCAATCTCGTACCAAAAATTGATGTGAGAATGCATTTCACACTAAAAGTTAAGGCAAATTGATGTTTGCATTTTGTGTAAATTTGCAGAATTTTTGCATAATTCCACAAAAGCAAATAATGCAAATTTCGCACACACATATTTCTCCATGGACTCTGTGTTGCCATCTGTAGACTGCTTCTTTACGACATCACATTTTGTTGTATTAGGATCACTGCGAATTGCCACTAGTTTATGTGGGAAACTTTGTAATAAATCAATAAAGTCATCATCTCGAGATAATTGATGAAGTATTAAGACATAATTTTCTCCGAAATTGGCTAATTTGGGATTTTGCTTGTAAGATTCCTTAAGAGCCTGTGCATTTGAGGATATTTACTTTAATAAGGGTTGGCCGTTGAGAAAGATTATGGAAGCAGCGTATCTTATCTCTTATTAAAGTGCTACCTATCAAACCCATTGCTGCTATAACTGAAAATGTATAAGGAGCATCAGCGTCATTCAGAGTTGTAGAAGCTTCTTTTGAAGAGGTGTTTGGAAAAAATATAGAATTTTTAATATAGTGATACAAAAATATTGTGTCAAACATTACTGCAGAAATATCACGTCACACAATATCGTTGTCAAGAATATTTATTTTTGCTATGTAATATAGTTTTAAATAATATTGTTCTATTTAATATTGTTTAATTAAATATAGTTGTAAAAAATGACAGTTTTATGTATGATTTAATAAATGTTAATTGTAATATTAATTTTAGATGTTGGCATTGTTCGTGTAATTGTTATTAATTTTTTATAATATGCTTAGTAATTTATAATTCAGTAGCACGTTGTTGCGTTTGTAGGGATGGAAATTAATTTAAATTTGAATTATTTTAATGTTATGTTATTGCTAAATAATTATTGTATTGTAAATTACATATTTAATTGATGTAAAAAAGTATTTGTTTAATTGTTTTAGTTATTACATTGTGTATTTAAGTTTAATGTGTAATTTGTAATGTATAGTTAAGTTTTTACATTTTAATTAATATTTTTATTGATATAGAGGGTTGTTGATTTTTGTTCTGGAATAGGATGAGAAGTTTTTTAAATTACTAATAATTTTATATAAATGCTAATTCATATTTAATTGTTTATTAATTATGTATTTATTATTGATTATTTAAATTGTTTTCTTTTTCAATTATTGTCTTTTTAATTTTTACAGTAAAAATAAATGTTTTTATTTTTGTTTGCAATTTCTATCCCAATAGCGGGTTGTTAGTTTTGTAAGGTACTGGATTGGAAGTTAATTAATGTATGAAACATTTTGTTTTAGTGCTAATTAATTTTTGATTGTTAATGAATTATTTAATTAATGATTAATTATGTAAATTGTTTTATTCTTTTTTTAACTTCTACAGTATATTTAAATGTTTACATTTCTGTTAGTAAAATATATTTCAGTAGCAGATTGCTGGTTTTGAAGGGGATCAGGGTAGGAAGGTACTGGAATCATAGTATATGTTTAAATAGTTGTTAATGATTAATTGATAACTTTATGTTTTAATTGTTGGCAATGTTACATACATTATTTGTTTTTTAATAATTTAGTGTTACTTTTTTAATGCTAATGTCTGTACAATGCATTTTTTAATTACAATTTCTTTTTGTCAAAGAAATATTAAAAACTGTTGTATTTATTATGTAAGTTATTGTTTTTGGGGGGGGTTTCCTGATCTTTTGTGCTAGGAAATTATTTAAAATTATTTTATTCTCTTTAAGATGTAATTATTATGTTTTTTATTATTGTATAATATTTATTTGTAAATATATTAATTTAATTCGTATTTAATTTTAGTTATTTACTTATTGTTAGAAATGGGGGTCTCTAGTTGGCAAGGGTTTGCACCTTTGTCCAAGTAGGGACCCTTCCTTCTAGTCAGGATAAGGGAGTTACACTCCTAAAATAACCCCTGCTCACCCCCTTGGCAGCTTGGCACGAGCAGTCAGGCTTATCTTAGAGGCAGTGTGTAAAGCATTTGCATATAATCAACAGTAACACAGTGGAAGCACTACAAGAGGACACCACACCAGTTTAGAAAAATATCCAATATTTTTATATACTTAACCCCTTCGCTGCTAGGCCTTTTCCCCCCCTGTGCTAAGCCCTTTTTTGGCTATTTGGGGTAGTGCGCGCTTAGGCCCCTGTAACTTTTTGACCACATAAGGTATCCACGCCAAATTTGCGTCCTTTTTTTCCAACATCATGGGGATTGTAAAGGTACCCAGGGTTTGTGGATTCCCCTGGAGGGGTGCCAGAAATTAGCCAAAATACAGCTAAATTTTGGGGGTTTTGGGAAAAATGCGAAAAAAGGGCTGCAAATAAAAACGTCTGGGTTTTTCCCTGCAAATGGTATCAAAAAAGGGTTTGTGGGGCTGAAATCACCATTTTCCCAGCTTTTAGGGAATGACAGACTTTTGTCAGAAAACCAAACTTTCACACAGTTTTGGCATTTTTCTGGGACATAGCCTATTTTTGCTATTTTTTGTGCTTTCAACCTCCTTCCAGTTAATGGTAGAAATGGGTATGAAAGCAATAATGGATCCTAGACAGCTATACATTTTAGAAAAGTAGACAAAATTCTGAATTCAGCAAGGGGTCATTTCTGTAGATCCATCAAGGTTTCTTTATAGAAACTAACAGTTAAATATAGGAAAAATTGAAAATTAGTTGAAAAAAACAGCCTTTTGTGTCAACGTTTTCACCTGTAACTTCTTCTAATTATGACAGCTCTTTGAAAGCAATATACCGTTACATCCGCTGGACCTTACTGGTTGTGGGGATATATAGGACTTGTAGGTTCACCAAGAACCCGACGAACCCAGAGCCAATAACTGAGCAGCGTCTTGCAATGTTTTTTTTATGTACCGGGTATATAGCAATTATTGTGGGAAAATGTATACATGGAAAAATCGGTATGAAAGACACCTATAGATTTCTGAAATGGGAACAAAATATAGAGTTTAGAAACAGTAGATATTTGCACATTTCCGAAATTGGGAATACTCATACTAGCATGAGAATTATCGGTCATTTTTTAAAATTACTTCTTTTTTACACAATGTCTTTCATTTGGAAGGCAGAATGCATCAAAAGTCAATAGGTAATAACAGTTGCTTTACAAATCTGAATTACCCTAAGTCTCCCGATAAAAATGGTACCTCACTTGTGTGGGTAGGCATAGTGCCCACGACAGGAAATGGCTCAAAACCCAACGTGAACACACCACATTTTCACAATGAAAAATTACCCTTTTTTTGCAAAGGGCCTAGCTGTAGTTTTTGAACCCTAGCTCTGCCGGCACCTAGAGAAACCTAGCAAACCTATACATTTCTGAAAACTAGACACCCAGGGGAATCCAGGATGGGGTGACTTGACTGCCTCTCACCAGGTTCTGTTACCCAGAATCCCTTGCAAACCTAAAATTTTGTCAAAAAAAACATTTTCCTCACATTTCTGTGGTGGAAAGTTCTGGAATTTGCATGGATCCATGAATTTCCACCCACCCCGCGTTCCCCAAAGTCTTCCGAGAAAAATGGTACCTCACTTGTGTGGGTAGGCCTAGTGCCCGCGACAGGAAATGGCGCAAAACGCAACGTGGACACACCCCAATTTCACAGTGAAAAATGACCCTTTTTTGACAAAGTGCCTAGCTGTAGTTTTTTAACCCTAGCTCTGCCGGCACCTAGGGAAACCTAGCAAACCTATACATTTTTGAAAACTAGACACCCAGGGGAATCCAGGATGGGGTGACTTGACTGGCTCCCACCAGGTTCTGTTACCCAGAATCCCGTGCAAACCTAAAAAATTGTCAAAAAAAACACATTTTCCTCACACTTCTGTGGTGGAAAGTTCTGGAATCTGCGTGGATCCACAAATTTCCACCCACCCCACGTTCCCCAAAGTCTTCCGAGAAAAATGGTACCTCACTTGTGTGGGTCGGCCTAGTGCCCGCGACAGGAAACGGCGCAAAACACAACGTGGACACACCTCAATTTCACAGTGAAAAATGACCCTTTTTTGGCAAAGTGCCTAGCTGTAGTTTTTGAACCATAGCTCTGCCAGCACCTAGGGAAACCTAGCAAACCTATACATTTTTGAAAACTAGACACTCAGGGGAATCTAGGATGGGGTGACTTGACTGCCTCCCACCAGGTTCTGTTACCCAGAATCCCTTGCAAACCTAAACAATTGTCAAAAAAACCACATTTTCCCCACATTTCTGTGGTGGAAAGTTCTGGAATCTGCGTGGATCCACAAATTTCTACCCACCCCGCGTCCCCCAAAGTCTTCCGAGAAAAATGGTACCTCACTTGTGTGGGTCGGCCTAGTGCCCGCGACAGGAAACGGCGCAAAATGCAATGTGGACACCTCAATTTTGCAGTGAAAAATGACCCTTTTTTGGCAAAGTGCCTAGCTGTAGTTTTTGAACCATAGCTCTGCCGGCACCTAGGGAAACCTAGCAAACCTATACATTTTTGAAAACTAGACACCCAGGGGAATCCAGGATGGGGTGACCTGACTGCCTCCCACCAGGTTCTGTTACCCAGAATCCCTTGCAAACCTAAATAATTGTCCAAAAAAGCAAATTTTCCCCACATTTCTGTGGTGGAAAGTTCTGGAATCTGCGTGGATCCACAAATTTCCACCCACCCCACGTTCCCCAAAGTCTTCGGAGAAAAATGGCACCTCACTTGTGTGGGTCGGCCTAGTGCCCGCAACAGGAAACGGCACAAAACACAACGTGGACACACCTCAATTTCGCAGTGAAAAATGACCCTTTTTTGGCAAAGTGCCTAGCTGTAGTTTTTGAACCATAGCTCTGCCGGCGCCTAGGGAAACCTAGCAAACCTATACATTTTTGAAAACTAGACACCCAGAGGAATCCAGGATGGGGTGACTTGACTGCCTCCCACCAGGTTCTGTTACCCAGAATCCCTTGCAAACCTAAAAAATTGTCAAAAAAACCACATTTTCCCCACATTTCTGTGGTGGAAAGTTCTGGAGTCTGCGTGGATCCACAAATTTCCACCCACCCCGTGTTCCCCAAAGTCTTCCGAGAAAAATGGTACCTCACTTGTGTGGGTCGGCCTAGTGCCCGCGACCGGAAACGGCGCAAAACGCAACGTGGGCACACCTCAATTTCGCAGTGAAAAATGACCCTTTTTTGACAAAGTGCCTAGCTGTAGTTTTTGAACCATAGCTCTGCCGGCACCTAGGGAAACCTAGCAAACCTATACATTTTTGAAAACTAGACACCCAGGGGAATCCAGGATGGGGTGACTTGACTGCCTCCCACCAGGTTCTGTTACCCAGAATCCCTTGCAAACCTAAACAATTGTCAAAAAAACCACATTTTCCCCACATTTCTGTGGTGGAAAGTTCTGGAATCTGCGTGGATCCACAAATTTCCACCCACCCCGCGTTCCCCAAAGTCTTCCGAGAAAAATGGTACCTCACTTGTGTGGGTCGGCCTAGTGCCCGCGACAGGAAACGGCGCAAAACGCAACGTGGGCACACCTCAATTTCACAGTGAAAAATGACCCTTTTTTGGCAAAGTGCCTAGCTGTAGTTTTTGAACCATAGCTCTGCCGGCACCTAGGGAAACCTAGCAAACCTATACATTTTTGAAAACTAGACACCCAGGGGAATCCAGGATGGGGTGACTTGACTGCCTCCCACCAGGTTCTGTTACCCAGAATCCCTTGCAAACCTAAACAATTGTCAAAAAAAACACATTTTCCCCACATTTCTGTGGTGTAAAGTTCTGGAATCTGCGTGGATCCACAAATTTCCACCCACCCCGCGTTCCCCAAAGTCTTCCGAGAAAAATGGTACCTCACTTGTGTGGGTCGGCCTAGTGCCCGCGACAGGAAACTGCGCAAAACGCAACGTGGACACACCTCAATTTCGCAGTGAAAAATGACCTTTTTTTGGCAAAGTGCCTAGCTGTAGTTTTTGAACCATAGCTCTGCCGGAAGCTAGGAAAACCTAGCAAACCTATACATTTTTGAAAACTAGACACCCAGGGGAATCCAGAAAGGGGTGACTTGACTGTCTCCCATCAGGTTCTGTTACCCAGAATCCTTTGCAAACCTAAAAAATTGTCAAAAAAACCACATTTTCCCCACATTTCTGTGGTGGACAGTTCTGCAATCTGCGTGGATCCACAAATTTCCTGCCACCCAGTATTCAACCAGGTCTCCCGATAAAAATGGTACCTCACTTGCGTGGGTGGGTCAAGGATCCGCGACAGGCAAGGGCCCAAAAGCTATTGAGGCGACATCAAAATTACCTATCACAAACCAACCTGGTTTTGCATGGGGGTCCCATGAGTTTTTGGCCCGGGGCTCGGCAGCCATCTACGGAAACCCACCTAACCCACATATTTCTGGAAACTAGACACCCGGGGGAGTCCAGTGAGGTATGGCTTGCGTGGGTCCCCCATCATTCTCCTACCCAGAATCCCCTGCAAACCTCAAATTTTGCTGAAAAATTCACTTTTTTCTCACATTTCTGTGGTGGAAAGTTCTGGAATCTGCATGGATCCACAAATTTCCTCCCACCCAGCGTTCCCCCAGGTCTCCCGATAAAAATGGTACCTCACTTGCGTGGGTGGGTCAAGGACCCACGACAGGCAAGGGCCCAAAAGCTATTGAGGCGACATCAAAATTACCTATCACAAACCAACCTGGTTTTGCATGGGGGTCCCATGAGTTTTTGGCCCGTGGCTCGGCAGCCATCTAGGGAAACCTACCTAACCCACACATTTCTGGAAACTAGACAACCGGGGGAGTCCAGCGAGGTATGGCTTGCGTGGGTCTTCCATCATTCTCCTACCCAGAATCCCCTGCAAATCTCAAATTTCACCGAAAAATTCACTTTTTTCTCACATTTCTGTGGTGGAAAGTTCTGAAATCTGCGTGGATCCACAAATTTCCTCCCACTCAGCGTTCCCCCAGGTCTCCCGATAAAAATGGTACCTCACTTGTGTGGGTAGGCACAGTGGCTGCAACAGGAAATGACCCAAATCGTACTCTGGACACTTCAAAATTACCTATAGCAAAACTACCTGGTTTTGGGGGGGGCATCTGAGATTTTGGCTCCGGGCTCGGCGGCCATCTTGGGAAAGTACCAAACCCAAACATTTCTGAAAACTAGACACCCGGGGAGTCCAATGAGGTATGGCTTGCCTGGATCCCCCAACGTTTTCCTACCCAGAATGCAATGCAAACCTTAAATTTAGCTGAAAAAACACATTTTCCACATATTTATGTGTGGAATCACCATGCCGGCACAAATGTCCTACCACCCAGCGTTCCCCTTGTTCTCCCGAGTAAAATGATACCTCACTTGTGTGGGTGTCCAAAGCAGAATTGGCTAAAAACGTATTTTTAAAAAAATGTAGCGCTTAGAATTCTCGGTGCTATACAATAAATCCATATGTTTTGGGCTCTTCCTAGCCACAGGCCTTTGGCCCACCCACACAAGTGAGGTATCATTTTACTCGGGAGAACAAGGGGAATGCTGGGTGGTAGGACATTTGTGCCGGCACGGTGATTCCACACAAAAATATGTGGAAAATGTGTTTTTTTCAGCTAAATTTAAGGTTTGCATTGCATTCTGGGTAGGAAAACGTTGGGGGATCCAGGCAAGCCATACCTCCCTGGAATCCCCCGGGTGTCTAGTTTTCAGAAATGTGTGGGTTTGGTAGGTTTCTCTAGCTGGCCGCCGAGCCCCGGGCCAAAAGTCATGGGACCCCCTTGCAAAACCAGGTGGTTTTGTGATAGGCAATTTTGATGTCGCCTCAATACGTATTGGGCCCTTGCCTGTCGCGGGTACTTGGGCCTCCCACCCGAGTGAGGCACCATTTTATTGGGAGACCAGGAGGAACGCTGGCTAGTAGGAAATTTGTGTCAGCCCGGTGATGCCACAACTTTCCCACACACAAATGTGTGAAAAAGTGATTTTTTAAAGCTAAATTTGAGGTTTGCAGGGGATTCTGGGTAAGAAAACGTTGGGGGATCCACACAAGCCTCCCTGGAATGCCCCGGGTGTCTAGTTTTTAGAAATGTGTGGGTTTTGTAGGTTTCCCTAGATGGCCGACGACCCCGGGGCCAAAAACCCAGGTAACCCCCCGTGCAAAACCAGGTTGGTTTGTGATAGGTAATTTTGATGTCGCCTCACTAGGTTTTGGGCCCTTGCCTGTCGCGGGTACTTGACCCAACCACACAAGTGAGGTACCATTTTTCTCGGAAGACTTTGGGGAATGCGGGGTGCATGGAATTTTGTGGATCCACACAGATTCCAGAACTTTCCACCACAGAAATGTGAGGAAAATGTGTTTTTTATACACATTTTGAGGTTTGCAAGGGATTCTGGGTAACAGAACCTGGTGAGAGCCAGTCAAGTCACCCCATCCTGGATTCCCCTGGGTGTCTAGTTTTCAAAAATGTACAGGTTTGCTAGGTTTCCCTATGTGCCGGCTGCGCTAGGGCCCAACATCCACAGGTAGGCATACTGCTAAAAACAAATCCGTTCATAGTCAGCTTTCTGCCGCCCTGGAGGAGGGATATCGGGGGGTGGGGTTGCCCCGATATGCCCCCAGGGGGAGCAGAAACACTGTGGCTATTTTTTTGGGGGGTAGGGGCATTGGTATGCCCATTCTGAGCAGCCCCCACCCCCACACATAAAAAAGCCAGCGTAATCGTTGGCGTCTAGTGGGCTTTTGCCCCCGTGGGGGGGTAGATTGGGGGCTACTGCCCCCATCTTCCCCCAGGGGGGCAGAAAGGCTGTAATTGTTGCGGGTGGGGGTGGGGGCATTGACATGCCCGTTTTGGGCAGCCCCCACCCTAATAAAAATTTGCCCCAAAAATCCATGGTGTCTAGTGGGCTTTTGCCCCCGGGGGCAGATTGGGGGCTACTGCCTCATCTGCTCCCCAGGGGGGCAGGAAGGCTGTAATTTTGCGGGGAGGGGATGGGGGCATGGGCATGCTCATTTTGGGCAGCCCCCACCCTAATTCAAATTTGCCCCAAAAAATCCCTGGCGTCTAGTGGGCTTTTTGCCCTCCGGCGGGGCAGTTTGGAGGCTAATGCCCCCATCTGCCCCCAGGAGTCCACTAGACGCCAGGGAGTTTTGGGCAAATTTTAATTAGGGTTGGGGCTGCCCAAAGCGGGCATGCCAATGCCCCCACCCTAATTAAAATTTGCCCCAAAAACTCCCTGGCGTCTAGTGGGCTTTTTGCCCCCCGGCGGGGCAGATTGGGGGCTAATGCCCCATCTGCCCCCAGGGGGGCAAAAAGCCCACTAGAGCCCAGGGAGTTTTGGGCAAACTTTAATTAGGTGAGGAGCTACCAAAACGGGCATGCCAATGCCCCCATCCTAATTAAAATTTGTCCCAAAAATCCCTGGCGTCTAGTGGGCTTTTTGCCCCCGCGGGGGCAGATTGGGGACTACTGCCCTATCTGCCCCCAGGGAGGCAGGAAGGCTGTTATTTTTGCGGGGGAAGGGGTGGGGGCATGGGCATGCCCGTTTTGGGAGCCCCCACCCTAATTCAAATTTGGTCCCAAAAACTCCCTGGCGTCTAGTGGGCTTTTTGCCCCCCCCCAGCAGGGCAGATTGGGGGCTAATGCCCTCATCTGCCCCCCAGGGGCAAAAGCCCACTAGACGCCAGAGAGTTCTTGGGCAAATTTAATTAGGGTGGGGGCTGCCCAAACGGGCATGCCAATGCCCCCACCCTATTAAAAATTTGGCCAAAAATCCCTGGCTTCTAGTGGGCTTTTTGGCCCCCGCGAGGGCAGATAGGGGGCCACTGCCCCATCTGCCCCCAGGGGAGCAGGAAGGCTGTTATTTTTGTGGGGGAGGGGTGGGGGCATGGGCATGCCCGTTTTGGGAGCCCCCACCCTAATTCAAATTTTCCCCAAAAAACTCCCTGGCGTCTAGTGGGCTTTTTGCCACCCCCGGCGGGGCAGATTGGAGGCTAATGCCCCCATCTGCCCCCCAGGAAGCCAAAAATCCCACTAGACGCCAGGGAGTTTTTTGGGCAAATTTTAATTAGGGTGGGGGCTGCCCAAAACGGGCATGCCAATGCCCCCACCCTAATAAAAATTTGCCCAAAAAAATCCCTGGCATCTAGTGGGCTTTTTGCCCCCCCGGGGGGGCAGATTGGGGGCTACTGCCCCATCTGCCCCCCAGGGAAGGCAGGAAGGCTGTAATTTTTGCGGGGAGGGGGTGGGGGCATGGGCATGCCCACTTTGGGCAGCCCCCACCCTAATTCAAATTTGCCCAAAAACAATCCCTGGCGACTAGGGGGCTAATGCCCCCAATCTGCCCCCCAGGGTGGGCAAAAAGCCCACTAGACGCCAGGGAGTTTTTTGGGCAAATTTTAATTAGGGTGGGGGCTGCCCAAAACGGGCATGCCAATGCCCCCACCCTAATTAAAATTTGCCCCAAAAAATCCCTTGCGCCTAGTGGGCTTTTCCCCCCGGGGGTAGATTGGGGGCTACTGCCCCATCTGCCCCCAGGGAGGCAGGAAGGCTGTTCTTTTTGCGGGGGAGGGGGTGGGGGCATGGGCATGCCCGTTTTGGGAGCCCCCACCCTAATTCAAATTTGCCCCCAAAAATCCCTGGCATCTAGTGGGCTTTTGCCCTCCGGCGGGGCAGATTGGGGGCTAATGCCCCCATCTGCCACCCAGGGGGGCAGAAAGTCCACTAGATGCCAGGAGTTTTTGGGCAAATTTTAATTAGGGTGGGGGCTGCCCAAAATGGGCATGCCAATGCCCCCAACCTAATTAAAATTTGCCCATAAAATCCCTGGCGTCTACTGGGCTTTTTGCCCCCCCGGGGGGGGCAGATTTGGGGCTAATGCACCAGCTGCCCCCCAGGGGGGGCAGAAAGGCTGTCATTTTTGCGGGGGTGGGTGGGGGCATGGGCATGCCCATATTGGGCAGCCCCCACCACAAATTATAATAAAAAAAATCCCTGGTGTATAGTGGGCTTTTTGCCCCCCCGGGGGGGCAGATTGGGGGATACTGCCCCCCAGGGGTGCAGAAAGGCTGTAAATTTTACGGGGTGGGGGCATGGACATGCCCTTTATGGGCAGCCCCCACCCTAATAAATTATGGGGAAACAAAAATATCCCTGGGGTCTAGTGGGCTTTTTGCCCCCCCGGGGGGGCAGATTGGGGGCTTCTGCCCCCATCTGACCCCCAGGCGGGCAAAAAGTCTAAATAGCACCAAAACAAAATTGGGGGGAACAAACGCCCTTGCCCAAGGGGCCGCTCCCCCCTCCCTGGTGTCTAGTGGGTGGATCCCTGCTTGGGGATCGCCCTCCTGGGGAGATTCTCCCCTTTCCAATGATACCTCTCCCGTCTTTCTACATGCCCGGGGGGCTGAGATAGCCCCCTGAGCACATAGAAAGTGAAACTGAAATGAGCCTAAAGGCTCATTTCAGTTTTGTTTTCTGTGCAAGGAGGACAGCGCGACGTGCGCGCTGATCCTCATGGCACAGAAACCAGGGAGTGGGCCTCGGGAGCTGGGGAAGCAATTCCCCAGCTGCCAAGGTCAAAGGGGTGAAAGAGAAATCCCTCTGCTGTCTGCAGCAGAGGGATTTCGTGCCCCAGGCCTCATGACGGAATGGTTCCGTCATGAGCACAGGGGCACCGATGCTCATGACGGAACCATTCCATCATGAGCATCGAAGGGGTTAAGACCAGACCAAAAACGATAAAGAATCCACAATACAGTACTTTAAAAATAGATACTTTGCAAGATGTCTTCTAAACTGCAGAAATACCTCAAAAACACAGTTCGTACGAGTCCGTAGCTCTGTCCGGGGCTACCGCGATGCTGAAAACAACAGAGTCTAACAGTTCCAGCCGACCACGTCGATACGGGCCAGCAAAAGCATGAACAGACTCGGTGACAGTACCTTTCTTGTTGCGGCTTACACGGAGTGCGAGTCGGTCGTGGCAACCGTCGCAGTTGCGTTGCAAGATGGAAGCGGTGCAGGGCGCGGTGTCCTCGCGATGCGGTGCAGGCAGCGGCTCAGTGATGATCGTCCAGATGGCATCGGTGAGACCAAGGCTTGCGGTGCAGGGCGAGACGGTGCTCGATGCGGTGCTGGCAGGTTGCGGAGCAGGCGACAGAGCCGGTTTGCGGGAGCTGGCGTCGGTCTGCCCAGAAGGCTGTGTGGGACGAGGCGATGCATCGTGAAACTTTACGAGTGGTGCTCCCAAACACGATGCAGTCATGGGTGTCCAGTCAGCAGCAGCGACAGCGTCGGTGAGACCAGGATGGCAAAGTGAAGCGAGGCGGTGCGGACTGCGGTGCCCACAGGTCACGGTGCAAGCAGCGGCTCGGTGGCAGTCGTCGTCGAGACCAGGGTTGCGGTGTGAGATGCGGACGGTGCGATCTGCGGTGCCGTCAGGACACAGAACCTGTGACGGAGTCGGTGACGAGTCAGTTGCGGTTCCCTTCTCTGTGGCATCTGAAACAGCTGTCCCAGAAGCGGTACCCAGAGGTTGGTGAAGTCTTTGCAATCCCTGAGACTTCAGAACAGGAGGCCAGCTCGATTTCAGGCCCTTGGAGATACTCAGCACAAGTAAAGAAAGTTCAGTCCAGTCCTTTCGCTGCCCAAGGCAGAAGCAGCAACTGCAGGCCAACCCAACAAAGCAACAACACATCAAAGGGGCAGTACTCCTCCTGGCAGCTCTTCCAGCTCTTCTTCTTGGCAGGTACCTTGATTCCAGCGAGTTCTAAAGTTCAGGGGTTTGGGCCCCACTTTTTATAGCTCAAAATCCTTTGTCCTCTCAGGCAGAGAGTGTCTGTTCCCAGCCAGAACCAGTTCTGCCCTCTCTGGTGTGGCTTCCTGGCAGGAGGTGGAGACGGCATTGTCAGAGGCAGACCAGGCCCATTCAGGTGAAAGGAAATCTCCTCCCCCTACTCTAAAGGCAGCCCAGGTCTATTCAGCCCTTTCCTGACCCACCTAGACTATCTGGAGCCACTGCTCCTCCCCAGCCCCTGTCATCCAAAACGCAGATAGTCAATCCACAACCCCAGCAGAGGCCTACTGGATGGCTGAGCAAGAAAATACCTATTTTCTAAAAGTGGTATTTTCAAACACAGAATATAAAAATCACCTTCACTAAAAGATGCATCTTTGGATTCTGAGTTCAGGCATACTAAACTGTATTTTTCTACCTAGTTCCCAGGGCCAGTTATGTTTATAAGATGTTATAAACAAACTCCCCATTCTGTCCTACGGGAACAGGTAGCCTTGCCATAGTAAAAAACGAAATTGGCAGTAATTCACTATCAGGATATGCCCCACACACCAGGACATGTCCTACCTTTCACATACACTGCACCCTGCCCACAGGGGTACCTTTGGCCTACCTTAGGGGTGACTGACATGTAAGAAAAGGGAAGGTTAGGGCCTGGCAAGAAACACCAATCCATAAAACTATTTACAACAGGAGCACTTGCACTTTAACACTGATCAGCAGTGGGAAAGTGCGCAGAGACACTAAGCCAGCAAAAACAGAGTCATACCCGGGAGGTCAGAAAGCAAAAACTTAGGGGAAACACGCCAAAAGATGCCAAGTCTAACACATGTCCCCTCCAGCTGAAAGTAGGGAGGGGACATGTGTTAGACTTGGCATCTTGGCAACCTCCTGGGAGTTCTCTTCACTAAGGCGGAAGAACCTGGACAGACCATCTGCGTTGGCGTGTTCTGTGCCAGGACGGTGTTCCACCGTATAGTCCATTCCCTGTAGGGAGATGGACCACCTCAACAGTTTTGGATTCTCACCCCTCATTTGCATCAACCATCTGAGGGGCCTGTGGTCCATCTGAACCCGGAAGTGAGTCCCAAACAGGTAGGGCCTCAGCTTCTTCAGTGCCCAGACCACAGCAAAAGCTTCCCTTTCTATGGCACTCCACCTCTGTTTCCTGGTCTAGGCCCTCTTTGTTCAGTTGTGAGAGCACCGCTCCCACACCATGCTCTGAAGCGTCGGTCTGTACGACAAATTCCTTGGAGAAGTAAGGTGCCTTAAGCACGGGCGCCGTGCACATGGCGGCCTTCAGGACATCAAAAGCCTTCTGGCAGAACTCAGTCCAGATCACCTTCTTGGGCTGCTTCCTGGAAGTCAGCTCTGTTGAGGGGGCAACAATGGTGCCATAGCCCTTAACAAACCTCCTGTAGTAACCGGTGAGACCTAAAAAGGCTCTCACCTCTGTCTGGTTCTTGGGGGGCTCCCAAGCCAGAATGGTGTCAATCTTGGGCTGTAGGGGCGCCACCTGGCCGCTTCCTACCTGGTGTCCCAAGTACACCACAGAACCCTGCCTGATCTGGCACTTACTGGCCTTGATCGTGAAGCCTGCCCTCTGCAGAGCCCTCAACACTTCACCGAGGTGCTGCAAGTGTTCTTCCCAGCTGGAACTGAACACTGCGATGTCATCCAGGTATGCAGCACTGAAATCCTCAAGTCCAGCCAACACCTGGTTGACCAGCCTCTGAAAGGTGGCAGGGGCATTCTTTAACCCAAAGGGCATCACCCAGAACTGGTAATGTCCTTCTGGGGTTGAGAATGCTGACCTCTCCTTGGCCCCATCGGTTAAGGCAATCTGCAAGTACCCCGACGTTAAATCAAACGTGCTGAGGAACTTGGCAGCTCCCAACCGATCAATGAGCTCATCAGCTCTGGGGATCGGGTGCACGTCAGTCCTGGTGACGGCATTGAGCCCACGGTAGTCCACACAAAACTGCAGTGCTGGAGTGGCACCGGGTGCAGCAGCCTTTGGGACCAAGACCACTGGGCTGGCCCAAGGACTGTTGGAGGGCTCGATCACCCTTAACGCCAACATCTTAGAGACCTCCTCTTTGATGCTGGACCTGACCCGGTCAGTCAACCTGTAAATCTTGTGTTTTACAGGAGGGCTGTCACCAGTGTCCACGTCATGGGTACACCAGTGAGTAACACCTGGGGTCAGAGAGAACAGTGGGGCAAACTGTCCCAACAACTGGTGACAGTCGCTCTGCTGCTCTGGGGTCAGAGTATGGGAGAGGATCACACCTTCCACTGACCCATCGTGCTCCTTGGTGGACAGGAGGTCAGGGAGAGGTTCACTCTCCTCTTCCACCCCATCATCCGTCGCCAAGAGCATGCTCACTTCGGACCTCTCGAAGTGGGGCTTGAGGCGGTTCACGTGCAGGACCCTCAAAGGGTTCCTGGGAGTCTGCAAATCCACCAGATAGGTGACATCACTTTTGCGCTCCACCACCTCAAACGGCCCAGTCCACTTGTCCTGCACGGCACAAGGTTCCACTGGGGCCACGACCCACACTTTTTGTCCAGGTTGAAATTCGACCAGAGTGGCATTCTGGTCATACCACTTCTTCATTTCTTCCTGGCTTGCTTCTAGGTTCGCCTGAGCGAGTTTCCTGAAGCGGGCAGCTTGGTTTCTGAAGGCCAGCATGTAACTAAACACATCCTGGGGAGTTTTCCTGGGAGCTGCCTCCCAGCCTTCCTTCACCAAACTCAGAGGTCCTCTCACGGGGTGACCATACAGAAGCTCAAAGGGACTGAACCCAAGAGACTTCTGTGGCACCTCCCTGTATGCAAAGAGAAGGCATGGCAAGAGGACGTCCCACTTATGCCTCATGGGTTCTGTTTGACCCTTAATCATACCCTTCAAGGTCTGGTTGAATCTCTCCACCAGACCCTTACCTTGTGGGTGGTAAGGAGTGGTGAACTTGTAGGTTACACCACACTCCTTCCACAGAAATGTAATATACTTGGATATTAAATTGGTCCCCCTGTCAGAAATCACCTCTCTGGGGAAACCCATGTGGGAAAAGAACCCCATTAACGCCCGGTCCACCACTGGCGCCATCGTTGTCCTGAGAGGGATTGCCTCCGGGTACCGGGTGGCATGGTCCACCAAGACCAGGATGTACCTGTTGCCCATGGCTGTCTTGGGATCCAGTGGCCCCACAATGTCCATTCCTACCCTTTCAAAGGGAGTTACTACAACTGGAAAAGGTTGGAGAGAAGCTTTGACCTCCCTCCCACTCTTACCACTTGCCTGGCAAGTTTGGCAAGACCTACAATGTCCATCCGACTGCCTTCACATTTGGGACCAGAAGAAGTGGGTGACAAGCCTGTCAAAGGTCTTGTCCCGCCCCAAATGTCCTGCCAAAGGCGCATCATGAGCCAGACCCAGTAGGAAGGTCCTGAAGTGCTGGGGTACCACCAGCACACGGGCTGACCCAGGCTCAGCGACCTTAGGCTCACTATACAGGAGACCATTCTCCCAGTAGATCCAATGTGATCCGGACTGATCACCAGCTGCCTGGTCTGCAGCCTGCTGCCGCAGACCCTCCAGAGAAGGGCACTCTTTCTGCTCCCTGCAGAATTCTTCCCTGATGGGATCCCCTTCTTGCTGCAAATGGGTCAGCTCAGAGATGTCCCCCAGTTCAGCTACCTGCTCCCCTGTAGGCACTGGGGCGTCCCCCTCAAGGTCCGCCTCCTCCCGGTCCGTGGGAACTTCAGGGGCCGGTTTCCCGCGCCCCTTGCCTTTTCTCTTGGCAGGGACCTGGGCCACTGTTTCAGACTCCAAGTCCTTCTGATCACCCTTTCTGGCCGCCATTGACCAAGTGGACATGCATGCCCACTCTGGCAACCCAAGCATCTCCAAGTGAGACCTGAGCTCAACATCCTTCCACAAGGACTGCTCCAGGTCGTTACCTAGCAGACAATCTACAGGCATGGTAGGACTCACAACCACCCTCAAGGGACCTGAGACCCCCCCATTCAAAGGGAACCTGCGCCACCATACACTGGCGCTCTGAGTTGTCCACAGCAACTACTTGGTGGAATGACCCTGGGACTACCTGCTCTTCAGAGGCCAGGTGACACCGGACTGAGGTCACACTGGCTCCAGTATCTCTGAGAGCCTCTACCCTTTTCCCATTGACGGTCACCCAGGTGCTATATTTCTTTGTGTTAGGGGGCACCTGGTTTCCTGGGACCATCTCACTGTCCCCTAGTGAGACGAGGGTCATTTCTGCGAGAGCCCAACCCTCCTGTGGGCACCCCTCCTCCCCAAGCGCTACACTCGTCAACATCTTGGTCTGCCCACCAGTGGGTGGCTGTGCCCTCTTGGGACACTTGGGGTCCCCCTTCAAGTGACCCACCTGATCACATGCAAAACACTTGCGGGGGCCGGTCTCAGCAGGCTTTCCTGAAGAGACCACTGCTTTCTTATCTCCTGGGGGATGGGAACCTTTACCCTGGGTGTTAGTTTGGGGCCCTTTAGAGAACTCCTGTGCTTTACCCTTGTCCCTCCCACTTTTCTGCTGGGGACCCTGCCCACCTTTGGCTGAGTCTCCCCCAAACGCTTTCCTGTGAACCCGGGTACTCACACAGCGGTCCGCCTCCATAGCAAGCTTCCTGGGGTCAGTTAGCTTACTATCAACCAAGTGCTGACGCAGATCTGCAAAAACGTAGAATAGACAAGTGCTCCCATGCAATCAAATTGTAGAGCCCCTGAAAATCTGTAACATTATGGCCCTTCACCCAGCCATCCAGTGATCTGCAGAACGAATCTACACATTCCAACCAAGTGTTGGCATCAGACTTTTTACTGGACCTAAACTGATCCCTGTACTTTTCAGGAGTGAGTCCATACCTAGTGAGGAGAGCGTCCTTTATGTCAGCGTAGGTGAGGTTCTGCCCCTTACCCAAAGCTATCAGGGTATCCCTTGCTTCCTCTAGAAAGGTAGGCCATAGCCCTGCCCCCCAATTCCTTTCAGGGACCCCATTCATGTGAATGGATGACTCGTACCCTTGAAACCACCTCTGTATGTCATCACCCTTCTTGTACTCTTTGCCTACATTCTTGGGGATGTGCACAATTCTATCTGACTGCACTGAAGAATTGCTGCCACCATCTGTGCTGGATTTGCTCCTCAATTCCAGCTCCTTGAGCCCACGCTCATGGTCTAATACTATCCTTTGAGCCTCCATCTTGAGCCTCTAAAGCTCTATCTCGTGCCTCCTAACTTCCCTTCTGTCCTCCAGCTCCTCTGGGGACAAACCACTGCAACCTGACTTGGAGGGACCCCCCCTCCCAACAACACATCTTCCCTAGGAGTGGGCTCTTAAGCCCCCCCCCACTAAGATCTCCAGACTGCTCGCTGGCATGTCTGACTGCTACCCAGGCCCTCAGCGCCTTTTGTAGCTCCTCCTTCCTGGTGAGGTCTCTGACTTGGACTTTTAGGTTTTTGCAAATAGCTTTCAACTCCTTGACGTGGTAGGCTTCCACCCTATCCTCCTCAAAAGCTACCTCCATGGATGCAAGTGATGATGATGCTGTGTCAGGCGTGATGCAGTAGGAAGTTAAAGTACCAAAAAGATAGGATCACAAAAATAGACCCAAAAAAACCAGTATATGGCACGTTATGGTCTGCGATATGGTAGTAGTGCACACCAATCACTGTAAGTCAAGTGCAAACACAAGTCCTAGCCTCACCGCTGACAACCATTGTTAGAAATGGGGGTCTCTAGTTGGCAAGGGTTTGCACCTTTGTCCAACCCAACAAAGCAACAACACAGCAAAGAGGCAGTACTCCTCCTGGCAGCTCTTCCAGCTCTTCTTCTTGGCAGGTTCCTTGATTCCAGTGAGTTCTAAAGTTCAGGGGTTTGGGCCCCACTTTTTATAGCCCAAAATCCTTTGTCCTCTCAGGCAGAGAGTGTCTGTGCCCAGCCAGAACCAGTTCTGCCCTCTCTGGTGTGGCTTCCTGGCAGAAGGTGGAGACGGCATTGTCAGAGGCAGACCAGGCCCATTCAGGTGAAATCTCCTCCCCCTACTCTAAATGCAGCCCAGGTCTATTCAGCCCTTTTCTGACCCATCTAGACTAACTGGAGCCATTGCTCTCCCCAGCCCCTGTCATCTAAAACCCAGACAGTCAATCCACAACCCCAGCAGAGGCCTACTGGATGGCTGAGCAAGAAAATACCTATTTTCTAAAAGTGGTATTTTCAAACACAGAATGTAAAAATCACCTTCACTAAAAGATGCAGCTTTAGATTCTGAGTTCTGGCATACTAAACTGTATTTTTCTACCTAGTTCCCAGGGCCAGTTATGTTTATAAGATGTTATAAACAAACTCCCCATTCTGTCCTATGGGAACAGGTAGCCTGGCCATAGTGAAAAACGAAATTGGCAGTAATTCACTATCAGGACATGCCACACACCAGGGCATGTCCTACATTTCACATACACTGCACCCTGCCCACAGGGGTACCTTGGGCCTACCTTAGGGGTGACTGACATGTAAGAAAAGGGAAGGTTAGGGCCTGGCAAGTGGGTACACTTGCCAAGTCGACATGGCAGTCCCAGACTGCACACAGGCTCTGCAATGGCAGGCCACAGTTACATTTACGGGCTGCTTGTGTGGGTGGTACAATCCAGTGCTCCAGTCCACTAGCAGCATTTGACTGACAGGCCCTGGCACACTCAGTGCACTTTGCTAGGGACTGACAAGTAAATCAAATATGCCAATCATGGGAACACCAATCCATAAAACAATTTACAACAGGAGCACTTGCACTTTAACACTGATCAGCAGTGAGAAAGTGCGCAGAGACACTAAGCCAGCAAAAACAGAGTCAAAACTGGGAGGTCAAAAAGCAAAAACTTAGGGGAAGCATGCCAAAAGATGCCAAGTCTAACAATATTCTGTAAAAAACAATCAGGAGGTGGATTGTTTTTTTGTAGTTGTTGGTTACCTTGTAGAGGGAAGAGTAAATGTAACCCCACTGGAGTCCATTCCTTTCCCTACTGTTGCATAGGTTGAAGTGAGAATAGTAAATGTAACCTTTTCGGAATCCAACGCTTTCCATATTAAAGATTAGACTAGAGTTAGCATAATAATTCTGATCCCACACTTTCTCTACTGTTGCATAGATTGGAGTGGGAAAAGTAACTCTAACCCATCCAAGGGATACCACTTTTCCAGCTGTGGTGTGGACTGGAATGTGAATAGTAAATCAAATCCTTCTGGAGGCCAACACTTTCCTTACCTTTGCATAGGTTGGAGTGGCAATAGTAAATTTAACACATCCAGAGTCAAAGATTATACTACTGTTTAAAAGGCTGGAGATGGAATAGCAGTTTGTGTTTTTTATTAACTATTTTATATAATGTTTTTTAACCTGCCATGATAAAAAGTGTTAATGTTATTCAATATTGTATGTTAATATTTATATCTTTTATATAATATATAATATATTTGTAAATTACTCGTAGTCCTACAATTTTCTATTTTTTTGTTAGCATTTAACATTTGTGTTTTTTATTATATAATTTTTTAGAATTTAAAATTAAATTTACTATCACTATTGTTTTTATGTACTTGAAAAATGTTTTATTACTGATCAGTGACATCACTGATGACATCATTGATGACATCTCAAATGACATCACTGATGACATCATCTGGTCACTGTGAGTGTTTCTAAAATGTTTATGAGTGTTAAATATATATATACACCAAGGTGTATTATTGAATCAGTGGGTGTATGAGTGCCTGTATGGATGATTTAGTGGGTGCGTGACTGACTGTATAAGTGATTGATTATACGTGTCTCAGTAAATGTATGGGTGAGTGATTTATTTGTGTGAATAGCTGTATCAGTCTGTCAGTTGGTGTGTAAGTGGCTGCATGGGTTGGTGAGTAGGTACATGAGTGGCTGTATGGGTTATTGGTTGATTGTTTGAGTACCTGTATGGGTGTCTGTGTGGTTGGGTGAATGGGTGTGTGACTCCCTGCATGGATGAGTGAGTGGATGAATCAGTGGTTGTATGAGTTTATGAGTTCATCTGTGAGGGGCTGTATGGGTGAGTGAGTGTGCGTATGGCTGTGTCAGTGAGTGAATGGATGCCTCAGTGGTATATGGGTGATTAACTGCATATGTGAAAAGCAGTATAGGTGAGTGTTGGAGTATATAAGTGACTGTTTGTGTGAGTGAGTGATTGTGAGTGGGTGTGTGCTTGTGTCAGTGACTGTATAGGTGAGTGAGTATGTGTTAGTATCTGTATGAATAAGTGAGTTGGTATGTGTATAACTGTATAGGTGAGTAAGTGGCAGTGTGATTGACTCTATGGGTGAGTGAATAGGTGTGTGAGTAGCTCTATGAGTGTCTGACAGTGTATAAGTGGCTGTATGGGTGTATGAGTGGATATGTCAGTGGCTGTATTAGTGAGTGAGTGGGTGTATGAGTGGGTGTATGGGTGAGTGAGTGGTTGTGTAGACCTATGAATGAGTGAGGGGGTATGTAAGTACTGATTTGGGTGTGTTAATGGTTTTGAGAATGTAGTATGAAAGTTGGAGTCAGTATATGAATGGTTACATGGGGGTGCGAGTGGCTGCGTCAAAGATTCTGAGGATGATGTCATCAGTGATGTCATTTGAAATGTCATCAGTGATGTCACTGACCATGTCATAAGTGATGCAATATGACTTATAGAAAGTACCAGGAGGGCTTCTTGGTCCCCAAGATCCTTTAGCATCCAAGAAAACTATATTCCCCAACCAGTAGTGTGCCAGTAGACATGTTTGCAGAATGGTGCAGTAAGGGGGTGTGGCCTCAGAACACTTCTTAGCAAACTGACTGTGTAGAACTTGCTGGAGGTAACAAGAGGGATACTTGGCCCCCAAATACCCTCAATAGCCAAGGGGACTCCATCCCCCAACTAGTACTATGCCAGGGTCACGTTTGCAGAGTTATACAGAAAGGACGTCCTTGATGATTGCACAGGTAGTGCCTGTATGGTTCTATGAGTTCTATTGCCTAGGACAGACTGCGAATACCGGGTGTTTTTGACAAAGTGTAAAACACATATATAGACATATTTGACATAAAGTTCCACTGTAGTTATTTAGTAAGATATTAATACATTTCCCCTTTGTATTCATTTGTCGAAATAACTACATAAAAATGCATTTTCCTCCTTCACAGCAACACTGGAGGTCGCAATGACATTAGTAGTCACGAATACAAATGAAAAAGTGTAAAACAGTTATATAGACATATTTTACACAAGGTTTGAGTCTAGGTGTTTAGTAACATACTGGTTTAACTTTATTTTAACAACATATTTGTAAAAAAACAACAGTTTCAAAAAACTTTCAAACAAACATCAAACTATCCATTGTTACCCAAACATATGGGGAATTAAAAACTGCTGCAAAACTAGTGCAATGCACAATGTTTGACAAGACCCTCTCTAGAGGGACGAACAGAAAATATTCACGTGGAACAACGTCCATCTCATATTATCTTAAAACCTATCTTAGAAAAAGTCTCCAAATGGCGATTTATAAGAGGGAAGCTGGAGGACCATCTACATCAGTGGCAACAGGTACCCAGCCAGAAAGTCCCTTTAGAGGTACAGACTACTACAACAGATATGGCTCCACTGTTTTCAAGAATGGCCATTTATTGCATAGACTGTAGTGTTGTTATAAAAGCTAGTCAGCAGTGTGTTACAGCTATTCACAATGCTGCCAAAAATCATACATGGTATTTTTTTCCTCCTTGTATATTTTTTGCACATTTCATAAGAGGAGTTCATAGTGAGCAGTAAGAAGGCAACGCAAAGCTGAAGGACCCTCAAGTTCAATAGCAGCACAACAACACCAAAGCAGAGAGTCCAATCTCAACTTCAAGATTTGGCTCCACAGCTTTCCCCAATGGCGTCATACTGCATGGATTGTGGAGTTGTAGTTAGTGCTGGAGAGCAGTGCATAACGGCCCTTCGCAATGCTGGAAAGAATAATAAATGTTGATGTTTTTTATTTTTGACCTTCATAGTTTTTCTACATTAGCAGGTATTTTATTATCTTACAAAATGGGTATCTAATATCTATGTGTTGTTCATTTTATTATCTTCCAATTTATTGTAACACAACATTGTGAATGTTTAGCATACGTTAACCCTTTCCCTCTCTTTCGAAACAAGGTTCCTGCTGGCGCGTTTCCGCCTTGTTTTTGCGATGATCGCGGAGAAATTGCGAAACAAAATGGGAGTTCAAACCTATATCTAGCTTAATTTTTCTGAAATTTAAATACTACACAACAGTTTATTACATAGTTCTGAGTTGGAAATTAAAACTTGCCATTACTTACATTGTGTCATCACTCCCCAAATTTTCAAAAAAACGTTCTATCTCTATAACACCCTTTCCCCCAATCTAGTCTCAGCTCAGTGTACCTAGCAACCCAGTGGAACCAGTAGATCACACAAGTTCACAGTACATTCTAGAAGGAACATGCTACTTCCAAATGAGATACAACAGGTGTGGTTTACTCCACAGAGTCAAAAGCATATCAATGTCTGTATTACATTTCTTTTTTAAACAACTGCCAATGATAAGACTTCTTCCTGAGCCATCCAACACCCTACCTAATTTTATTCACTTTCATGCTGACAGCATCCAATGAAATATATATTTGTTTTTAAAAACACCTCCATTTTAACTTCTTTTCCTTTGGAAAACTACCTCATTCAGCTCCAGCCTTCTCCTGACTACTATTGTTCCTTCACGTCAAAATGCTTAGAGTATGGATTGTGGGCAACAGCTATATCTATTGGGCTAAAGAGGCTTAAAAAAAGAGAGGTATTGACAGGGACTTGGGTGTGCCAAATGTGCAGATTACTTGGTTTGGCCAGAGAGGGTTAAAGTTTCATCAGTTGCTGGCTTTGGTTAAATTAATTGTGGATTCCCAAACCCCTCACCTGATGATTGTGCACTGTGGTGGCAATGACCTAGGCACATTGCCTGGGGTAGGGCTGGAAATCCTAATGAAAGATACTTTTCCAGAGCTGATGATGCCTTTCCCTCACACTGTCTTGGTGCACTCTAATATATCCCCAAGACAGTAATGGAAGTGGTCAAATCAATTCTGGCCACAGTTTGACAAAGCCAGGAAACATGTTAATAAAACTGTTTCTGCATTCCTCAGGGACCATCGTATGGGCTGTATCTATAACAACAATCTGCATTCTGACATGCATGTAATTTATAGAAATGATGGAGTGCACTTTACAGATGAAGGCAACAGGGTGTTTCTAAGTAACCTGAAACTCTGCATCCGGTCTTATGTGTAGCAGTCATATACACACAACCAACACAATGGCTCTTGTCAGAGCCACCCTAGTACCCAAAAAATTGTGAAGGTTTTTTCGAAAGGTATTTTTTATCCGTTAGTTTTTGGGGATCTTCACGACGATGACGCGTTTCCTCCCCTAACCCCCCCACGGACACGTCGTGAAAACAGAAAACTAAAGCAGACATTCAATGGCCACCCACACAACCAAAATTAATATGTAAAAAAATCCATTCTGAACTTTAGCCTACACACATTACTATATACATACTTCTTTCAAAGCATGTTTAAACTCATATTTTTGTACTAAGTTTCTTTAAAAACCATCTTTCAGACCTATTGTTCTTTTTCGCAGTTATTTGGGGCATTGCGACGTCACCGTTAACCACGACGATCATGCTGTTTCGATAAAGTGAAAACACATACATGCACACACATTACAGTATTCAACGCACTAGAAGTTTATTACTGTACACTTCAAACTCATACTGTATTTCTAGAACAACCATCATTAAAACCTATTTTCTGTTTTCGCTGTGACTCCGGAGATCACAATCAGTAGATGCGATCCCCTCGGGTACGTTGTGAATGCAGAAAGCAAAAGCAGGATTTCAATAGCCACCAGCACATTCAAAAATTATAACTATATAATTAATTCTAACCATCACAGTAGATAACTCACTATAAATAACTCTATAAAAACATTTAGCAGATTCTCAATATCTCTATAAGAATGTGCATTAATGATTCACCATTCTTTGCGACGATGTCGGTAATCACGACGTCCCCGCGATGGTACAAGGGTGGTCAAAACTCTATTTTGGACACATAACTTGGTCACTAACACCTCCATTTCTCAACTATGGGTCACAGTATCTCCACCCTGCCCCCTTAATGTGGGCTTTCACACAGATTTTCAGCCCAGGGAACTGCAACTTTCTATTCAGGTTGCTACCAGCCAATCACAGCATTCCCATCGGTGCGTGCATTAACGGTTACTTGCGAAACCACAGCAAAATATCCGTGGCCAGAGATATCACTATAATTTTGAACTTAAATTTCTCAACAACCACTAAATGGATTTACACCAAATAAGCAAAAGGCACTTCCTTGAACTAACATCTACCTTCCTGCCAAATTTGGTGTAAGTCCGTTCTGCAGCTCGGGCTGTAGAGGTGGCTAAAGGTTCCTATGGGAATTAACATTACAAACGCATCCTTATTTCGCGCCCCGAATTCTCAGTCCCCACTGCACGGATGACCCCCAAACTTTCCCAATAAATAGTACTCACTGTGACACTTTTTGGGGCAAATTTCATGCAGATTGGTCAAATGACACTAAAGTTATAGCCAAGTCAAAACATTATTTTCCTATGGAAACTAGGTCCTAAATATAACTATCGACTGGCGACCATATATGCACATTCATTCTCCCCTTGTCCAATTGAAGAAATCAAGCCACATCAGTAGTGCAATAAAACATCAAGGTTTTCTATTCAGCACCATGAAAATAACACGTTTCGACCTAAATTGTTGCTGGTAGGTCGTCATAGTTAGGACCATCTTTCCATAGAAAAAGCATTTTTTGACTTGCCTATATCTTTGGTGTCGTTTGACGACTCTTCACAAAATTTTCCCCAAAAAGTTTCATAGTGAATCTTGTTGTGCATGGAAAGTGTCGGGGTGATACGTCAAGCAGGGGCGAGAAACAGGGGGGTCAAATAAAGTGCTTTCCATGCTAATTCCCATAGTAGCTTTGAACATGACTACAGACCGAACCGCTCAATGGAATTACACCAAATTTGGCAGGAAGATAGATTTTGGTTCACAGATCAGGCTGTCAGCTATCTGGAGTAATCTGTTCAGTAGTTATTGAGAAATGTAAGGAATTTCAAATTTGTATATCTGCGATTGTGGCTAACTCGCAATGATTTTGTGATTAATCCCAAATGTGCGTACCGACATGAATTCCGTGATTGGCTGGTCGCAACTTGAGCAGAGAGTTAAGGCTGCCATTGTACCTCATCGATATAGTCCCCGGGACTCACACCAAATGGCAGAAAGTGGCATAAGGGGTCAGGTTGGACATGCCCTGACCCCATGAGAGGAATATATTGAAGAACAGGTTTTTTTCCATTCGCAATATTTGTGAATTTGCCGCAACCATCTGCACGGCCCCGTGTAATGTTGCAAGGAATTCCCGAATATACATTGCGAAGAATTCATGAAAATCATTGAAAAAAATTTAAAAAAATTATACACCCACCATCAGTCTCACTTAGATGCTCACACACCTACTCACAGACCCACTCAGAGACTCATGCACCCACTCACAGACCCACTCAAAGACTCACACACACACACTCACAGACCCACTCAGACACTCAAGGACCCACTCACTCACCCACCACTCACCCACTCAGAGACTCACACACTCAGAGGCTTATGCACCAAGCCACAGACCCACTCAGAGACTCACACACCCACTCCCAGATCCACTCAGACCCTCACAGACCCACTCGCTCACCCACTGAGGCTTATGCACCCACTCATAGACCCAGCCAAACACTCACACATCCACTCACACATCCACTCAGAGACTTACACAACCACTCACACACCCAGTCAGATACTCATATACCCACTCAGAGACTCAGGCACCCACTCACAGACCCACTCAGTCACTCATGCACCATCTCACAGACCACTCAGAGTGCTGTACATTGATATTAATAACAGAAATACAGGTTCAAACACTATTGTAGTAAACAGCGGTTCTCAAACAATAGTTAGAAAAGGTGTATGTATGTGTTTTACACTTTATCAAAAACATGTGATCTTCGTGATTTTTTCACGAAACTGGAACATACGTATTGTAATAATTTGCGACAACATCGCGACAAATTCTCACCCCAAAAAATGTGAAAAAAATACATAGTTACTAACCCATTGACACAAATGGCAAAGAGAGACACAGAGAAATACATAAACAGGTGGTCAATTTTGCAGCGGTAATGTGCAATAAAAGTAGACATTTATACAATGAGAAATCATTTATTAATTTACCAGTAGAAAGTACTCCAGTTCATATGCTTTTCCAAAACTGTACTCTTCTTCAAAAAATAATGTTCCATTAAGACATTGCTGCTTATTTCAGATCAATTAAACCTGAACGGGAAGCACTTACATATATAAACATAGCAGATGCCCCAGGTGAAACTCCACTTGAGTGTAATGGAAACAATCCTAAGTCCTTGGGTTTGGTGTATACAAACCAAATACGTTTCCTCTACTATTCTACATTGAAAAATGATCTGTAAACTTTGATAGAAGTGATTGCATTGTTAATCTATTGGAGCACAATTTGAACTTGGATGACTGTGATGAGTGGTTTCTTTATTAGTGTGGCTTCGTAAGATCAGAGTGCATAGTTCTGCCTTTTAAATATGCTAAGTATGCAAATGCCAAAAATCCATCCACCACTTAAACACATGCACTCACAGACCCATAGAAGCATTCACACACATACACACAGACCCATTGCAGTACTTACACACCCACCCACACACAGACATTCACAGACACAATCACTTAGAGACACACTCACCCACTCACAGACCCATAGTGCCATTCAGAGTCCCAGTCATAGATGCATAAAGAGACTCACACACACCCTTACAGACCCACTTAGCCACTGACACACCCACTCACAGACACACAGTGCCACTCACCGATCCATACACAGACCCATAAAGCTACTCACACACCCACTCATTGACCTATACTGCCACTCACACACCCATTCTCAAATTTTAGAGATTACAATTTGCAAATAAAATTAAAACATATTTAGAAATTCACTCAAAAAAACAAAGATTACAGGGGCGTTATCATTAGGAAATAGAATTTAAAAAAAACCTTGGACATTCACTGAAAAAACCAAAGTAGACAGGGACAGAATTCACTCATACAAAACCATGGAAATTCAGCATTATAGTTACCTGAGCTAACTATAACTTATGCCCCCGCAATACACTGCTTATGACTTCACATATTACATCACTCATGACATGATCAGTGACATCACTGATGACATCTCAAATAACATCACTGATCACATCATCCACAGAACCACTCACACACCCACTCATACGCCTATATAACCTCTGATACACACACCCATACAACCACTCACATACCCATTCACAGACCCATACCAGTACTCACACAACCACTCATTCATCCATAAAGTCACTCGCATACCCACTCACTTGCCTGTATAGCTACTCATACAACCAGTCACTCACCTGTACAGTCACTCACACAGCCATACACCAGCTCATACAGCTACTTAGACACCCACTTATTTTCTTATACAGCCACTCACACACCCACTCACTCACCCATACAGCCTCTCAACACAGCCACTCACTCACCTGTACAAATATTCCCACACTCACACACCCACATAACCACTTACATACCCATTCACACTTCCATAAAAACACTACAACACCCGCTCAATCATCCATACAGCCATTCACACAGACATTCAATTTCCAATACAGTCCCTTACACACAAACTCACTTAACCAAACATCCATTCAACAGCCACTCACCCACCCATACAGCCAATCACACAGCCACTCACTTACCCATACAGTCACTGACACACCCACTCACTCACCAATACAGCCACTCACTCACACACCCTATTATACACCCATACAGACACTCACATAATATATGTTAAAAGTAGTATCACTCATTAGTAGTACACTTAGTATTCCAATTAAACTTTTGTAGTAGCTAAGTATATAGTATAGCAATTATAAACTCAAACCAAATACTTACACTCAATGGATGGTGTCATCAGTGATGTAACCAGTGATGTCACTGGCCATGTCATGAGTGATGTAATATGTGAAGTCATGAGTAGTGCATTGCGGGGGCGTACGTTCCAGTTAGCTCAAGTAACTATAACTGCTGAATTTCTATAGTTTAATTTTTTTTATTTATGTTTATTCAATTTCCAATAAGCATGGTAACATACTGGAAGATACACGTCAATAGGCATCAATCAACAAGGAAAACAAACCCCCCCAACCCACCCCGCCGGCATATCAGATGTAGTACATAAGTAATTTGGTGAATCCAGAACAGAGCAGACACACATGAGTGGCATAACATAAACATGTTCAAAAGGGATGGAGTCCTAATTTGAGAGAACAATGTCCGAGCAAAGGGTGGCACATGGACAATTAAATCATGACAGGTCAGGGTTATTCAGTAGATATACAGTTAATGGGGCCCAGAAATCCTTGGGGCGCAAAGCCTCAGACAGCTCCTCCGCGTAGACCTCCAACTGGTCTCTACAGTAGAGTAGATCGCAGATCCATTTTTTGACAGTAGGTGTGGTTTTCGCCCCCCAGCATTGCGCTACAGCCCTTTTAGCCAACAAAGTTGGGACCGCAACTATACGTCGGTTGCAGGGCTTTAAACACTGAACGCTCCCAAGTAGGCAGATCTCTGGTGCACAGCGCACAGGTTCCAGCACAATATCAGTTAGCACATTCGCCACCTTGGACCAAAATGCAAATATACCTGCACACAGCCATGCCAGATGTAAAAAAATCAGCATCTGCCTGCTCACACCTCATGCAGCCCGCAGTCTAATGCAACCCAAACCTACAAAGTTGCAGTGGGGTATAATATAATTGAAGCAAGTACTTAAAGTGAATTATGCGAAGGTTGCAATTCGCAGTGAGACTGCCCGTTAGCGCGCAGCATGACGTCCATTGCTCGAGCGTGAGCGTGGATCCCAGAGCGGCATTCCATCTAAGATAAGAGGGGTGTTCACCCGGCTCCCACTCCCGCAGAGAAGCATTATATAGCTTGGTAATCAGACCTTTTTTCTCTGCTCCTGCTAGCACCGCCTGCAGCGCCAGCAGGGTTGTAGGTTCCGTCGGGAAGTCCGGGTAGATATCTCTAATTGCCTGCCGTACTCTGACATATACAAAACCCAGCATAAAGCCATGGTTCCGGCCCCCCTGTACATCCAGAAGGGACCTAAACTGACCCCGTTTATACAAATCCCCCATAAGGGTGATTCCGACAGCCACCAATTCCTTCAGCGCAGATTTTTCCCTCGCAGCTGAAATATCAGGATGTGCAGCCAGTGGTAGCGACGGAGCGTATAGATAGGGAAGTTGTGATCTTTTGGCTAGAGTCTTCCAGGACCAGGCAGTGCATTGTACAGGGTTGATTTCAGTCTTGGGGCCACCCATGCCTCCCGAAAGAGTCGCCGCCTGCAGGGGCATCGGAAGAACAGCGTCCGACTCGATAGCAGTGTGAGGATGAAACCGCAGTGGAAAGTGCCAATAGTGCGCAAACTGCGCTTAAGCGCACAGATAGTATAACCGCAGATCGGGAGCCTCAAAGCCTCCACGATCAAACGGCTGAACCAGGGTATCCCAACTACATCTGGGCTTCTTCCGCCCCATACAAATGTAAGTAATGCTGATTGAAGTGTCTTAAATAGCGTTATATTCAGCTTAATGGGAATATTAACAAAAAGATAAATCAATTTGGGCAATATAGCCATTTTGGTTACCGTTATGCGGTCGGCGAGCGAAAGAGGTAAGCGCGCCCACCGCTCTGCCTGCTCAGTTATCCGCGTGATGACTCGGCCATAGTTCGCAGAGATAACCTGCTCCGGGTCTCTGTGTAACCATATCTCCAAATACTTCACCGGATCCTGAGTCCACGTCAGCGGAAAGTCAAGCGCCATCTCCCGCATACCAGCCGTTAGTGGAAATACCTGTGACTTTGCCCAATTCATCCCCAAGCCGGAATATGTCTCGAACTTGACGTATTCCCAGAGCAGTTCCGGTAAATAAGTAGCTGGCTCACGAACATACAGTAGCATATCATCGGCATATAGTGAGACCACAAGTGGTCTCTGCCGACATCGCAAAGCTGCCGCCGTATGCCGCTGCCGCAGCTTACAGCCAAGGGGCTCCAGCGCGAACAGCATAGGGGATAAGGGGCACCCCTGACGCGTGCCTCTCTCTATAGGAAAGGCCGTCGACACCCACCCATTTACGCGCACTCGAGCTACTGGATCTGAATATAGAACCTTTATCCATTGGAGAAAGAATGGGGGAAGGCCCATCCTGGTCAGGACCGTGAACATATATCCCCATTGGAGGGAATCAAAGGCCTTAGCTGCGTCGAGCAGCACAGCCAATGCTTGAAAGTCCGGGTCAAAATAATGAAGCGTGGAGAACACCGTTCGTAAGTTGTATGCTGTGGATCTAGCGGACACAAAATCCGACTGGTCGGGAAGGACCAGGAGGGGAACCAGCGGTTGAAGTCTATTTGCTATCATCTTTGCCAAGATCTTGGCATCTATATTAATAATTGAGAGAGGCCTATAGGAATCGCATCTATTGGCAGTCTTGTCAGGCTTCAAAAGGGTCACTAACAGAGCTTCTTTGAGGGTGGGCGGAAGTCTCCCCTCCTCGTATGCCTCCGCATATACATCCAGAAGCCTAGGGGCGAGATCATCCACATAGGCTTTGTAGAACTCGCTGGGGAGCCCGTCAAGTCCTGCAGCCTTACATGTAGGAAGAGACATTATCGCTAATTTTACATCCTCAACATCGAAGGGCTGTGTAATATACTCCCTCTGACCCTGTGAAAGCCACCCCAGTGCAACATCATCCAGATAGGAATCTATCTCCTCCGGAGGCACGGAGCCCCTATTGGCATAAAGTTTAGTATAAAAGTGAAGGACTATTTCGCTAATCTCGGGTGTTGTGTAGTGTGCGACTCCCTCATCATCTAATAATTCAGTGATGCACTCTTGGCTTCTTGGTGCTGCCAGCTTTTGAGCTAAAGAACGGCTTGGGCGTCCCCCTTCCCCATAGTAACGAGCAGTACTGCGTCTGGATAGGTGAAGTAGCTCCTGGTCGACTGTGTCATTATGTCCTGTGACAAGATCCCTAATTTCAGCTAACGCGGCAGGGGAGGGCTGCTTCTCATAAGCGCGCTCAAGTGTAGAGATATCAACTGCTAATTTCTTTATTCTGCGTCTGATGTCCCGCAACACTCCCGCTTGTGCGCCTATACATGCACCTCTGACAGTCACCTTAAATGCTTCCCATAGCACCCCGGCACTCTCAACAGAACCCTCATTCTCCCGGAAATAATTACAAATGGCCTCCCCAATAGTTTGCCTGAAAACCGGATCCGTTAGCGAAGCCTGCTGCAAACGCCATGCAAAGGGCGGCCTCTCACATGTAGGTACCTGTAGTTCCAGAACCACAGGAGCGTGATCTGAGAGCGTGCGAGCCATGTGACTGACTTTCACCACCCATGTACACACAACCTCAGAAACAAGCCAATAATCTATGCGAGACCACGTCCCGTGAACAGAAGATATGAAGGTGCTTTCCTTAGCCCCAGGGTGTTGTAGTCTCCAGACGTCATGCAGATTACCCGCATCCAGTATCCCCAGTAGCATCTCAGATGCCTGCTTGAGTCTCGCAACCCCACTACCCACACGATCTAGGGCCGCATACAGACAAACATTGAAATCACCTCCCCAGAGTATCTCAGCTGGAGGAAATCCGGAGATGCGGCGCCACACGTCTGAGAAGAAAGACGGGTCATCAATATTTGGCCCATATACATTGACCAGTAACACACTCACACCACCCAGTTGACCATGCACCATCGTCACTCGCCCAGACTCGTCCGTTTCGGCGCGATTTACAGAAAAAGGGACCCCCTTCTTAACAAGGATCAACACCCCCGTGAATAAGTAGAGTAAGAGGACGCAATTCTCACACCCGCCCAACGTACACCTATTTTTTGTTCCGAGGCCTTAGTGAGATGCGTCTCTTGAAGAAACGCCACTTCCACATCCATTCTATCCAAGTATGCCAGTACAGAACGAATTTTTTTGGGGGTGTTGAGACCCCTCACATTCCAGGTCAGGCATTTTACTCTACCACTCATGTAGTCCACGCATTAGCAAACTGTTAAAAATGCAATAGTGCCTCGCACTGATGTACCGTATCTCGTAAAACCACTCAGGTTTAGATTCACCATAAAAGAACAATGCCGGCTCATTCCTCCTAGTCCCACCCCCACCACCCCCCACCCACTTCAGCTTCCCCAACTCGCCAAAGCCATCCCAAAATAGTAAAACCCTTCCCCAACTGAGAACGAAACAAAAGAGATGCATATGGGGTACACCCATTGGGGGGCGTCAGAGCGTTACTAGCCTCCCAACTAGTAGGAGGTGGCTGAGCAGGTCTATTAGTTGTGCCATCTTTCTAGTGCTAACCTCCACAGCGCACATCATGACATGAGCTCACAGGCACTGGGAAGTACATTAGACCACGTCATCTGGCGAGCAGATATATAACTTGACAGTAATGAATGCCCTGTGTACGTGTATGACGAAGAGGGTGAAGTTACAATACGACAGTTCTATTGATCGTGTCAGCACCACCACTACCAACCACCCCAGCACACAACAGGGCATGAGCCCACAGTGACCTGGAGGCAGATAAGACTAATCCGACACACAGGCCTATAAATACCAACAATAACAAATGTATGTTACACTCATGAATAAGTTGGTGATGTGACAGTTATCTAGGTATCAACGCATCCCACTATTGTTCCTCGTCATCCTGTGTAGCACTGGACTCCCGCCTCCTACGTTTCAACTGTTTAGCGTGCTCTAGGGCAGCCTTGGGAGTCGAAAAGATTTTAGAGTCGCCGTCTGGGCCTATATGTAGGCGGGCAGGATATAACATTGCATACGGGACCCCTTCTGTTTGCAGAAATTTTTTCACAGCACCAAATTCCCTTCTGGCTGCTTGCACAGCTGCAGTAAAGTCCGGGAAAAAGCCAGTGCGTTGCCCTGATGAACTATATTGCCCCTGTCTCTGGCCATCCGCAAAATAGTGTCACGGTCCCTATAGTTTAATAGTTGAGCTATAATTGGGCGGGGAGGGGCCCCCGGGACAGGTTTAGCAGCAAGAGAGCGGTGGGCGCTCTCGACAATGAACATATTGGAAAGCTGCTCGGCACCAAAGATTTCTTTAAGGAGGTTCTCTATGAAGGTCTCCATTTTTCCCATATTCGTGGATTCCGGCAGCCCAGTGAGTCTAATGTTGTTGCGCCGGGACCATGCTTCTAAATCCTCATTTTTGGCCTGGATGAGGGCCAGCACTTTCTCCATATTGAGCGCCTTCCCCGTGATTTCACTCAGGCCATCCTCCGCTGCAGACACCCGCTGCTCCACCTCCCCCATGCAAGTATTTTGTTTTTCCAGCTGTGTAGACATATGGTCTAGTCGGTGGTTCACCGCCGCCATTGTGCCCTCAATGGATTGAAGGCTGCGTTGCATCGCTAGCAGCGTGGTTTCGAGTTGGGGAGGATTGTCGTTCTGCAAGTCCGCCTCTGAATCAGATGCTGCCTTCTGTAATGTTTTCGTTGATTTTCACGCATCAGACATAAGGCGAGGCTGGGATTTGTCAGTTCTCCCCATCTCTACCACCCCAAAGAGCGCCACTGATACCAGTTGGTGAGTATGTACAATAGAGCTCGGGACACATACTCCTTACAAGCCTGTACTGAAGTGAAGGCAGGGTAGATCAAAGGAATCTGCAGCGGACCACAACAAAATGAAGACCCGGTTAATCATTCGGCATTTAACGGCAGTTCAATTCTACAGCGCACCCGCTTGTAGAGACACGGAATACTCTTCGTACATTCAGAAGTTTGTAGCACGTTTACGAATAATCTATAGGATTAGGCCTACTGCTGAAGCTAAATACGAAGATTGCATTACTCCTTGCAAGATATCACTCGTGTTCAGACATTTTCTCTTTGATGTTGGATATATCGTAACTTGCCGGGTTGGAATTATCACCGGCAGAGCATTCGTACCAAGTTTCACACTACTTTTAAGCCCTGAGGAAGTCGCGGGTTAACTCCCATTGGCGACGAAACACGTGTCGGCTGGTTTTCGTGTGTTCCATTGAGCAATTAAAACAAGAATGAATACATTGGAGATTGGACATTGAGACTTTTTTTCGCAAATTTTAAAACCATTTTGGTTTTACACCTAGTTCATGTGTGCCCGGGACTTATATTGTATTCACAACAAAATGAAGCACTAGTCCCAGGGACACTGCCGCGCCTCCCTTTCCTTGCACGTCAATACAACTGGTGTATAGCAGGGTCCGTATCTCACCCACGCAGGAGGCGCGTATCGCAGGCCACCTGACGTAAACTTACCAATAATCACAGTGCAACAGAAGTATGGGAACCTCCACAGTTCCAAGTGCACAGAGCAAAAAATAGTGCCCTAAGGACCAGCAACAGAGACAATTGACTGATATGCAGCTGGGCCCAGCAAGGCCGACCCCAGCGCCGCAAAGTCCAACACAGGCACAAGCACGTCGATTGCATAGAGGGCATGATCCAAGGTTACAGGGTGCACTTATTGTCCCGGGTTATGTTTCTTGTGAGGCGATGTGTCGTGCTTCTTACGAGGCAGTCATGTACTTAAGCAGAGGGGTCCCAACAAGTCGCACCGTTTTGCCAGTCAGTCCCACAGGACAACACACTCAGGGGGGGGAGCAGCCCATAAAGCAACAGAGGCCAGCAACAACCCGCTGCATGCATGCTGCAGACAGTAGACTCAGTGGAGGCAGAGGTAGCAGCGAGCGGCCACGTGCAGAGAGGGCCAACTCGCAAACACTGGTCCCCAGGCAGAGGCCACGCAGCAGTGGTGTATTAATTCAGGGAGATCAGGCACACATCCGCTCACAGCGATCGAGCTCCGCAGGCCCCAGCACTTCAAATTCAGCGCTCCACTCGACTCGATTGCTTCTGGGCAGGGTAGGAACCCCCGGCCTCCGCTCTCCGAGCCCGCTAGCTCCCAGCCACAGCTTGCAGGCCGCGACTCGCTCCCAGGCCCGCACCCACCGCCGCAGCCACCAGCCTGGGCCGAGCCGCACCCCACTCACCACAGCAGTGTCAGCAAGCGCTATCGATGTCGGGCAGCGTCACTCTCCACTCCGGCAAGTCTGCTTCCCCAAGTGCCCGGTCGCTGCATTCGCCAGCCGGAGCTCGACACTCCGCCCGGTACTCCGCTCAGCAGTCGTCAGCTCCGGACACCTCCTTGTCAGCAAACGCCGGGCAGCTCTCCACGCACCTCAACAGCTCCTTCAGCAGCAGGCACGTACCTCCGGCAGCAGGGGAGGCCGCCAGCAGCAAGCGAGGGCCGCACTCAGAGCCTCGCAGCAACTGCCATTTTGCAGCGGCTCCGCCGGAACGAAACGACTCTGCAAAATCCCTATTGAAGCGGCTTCCAGCAGCTCAAACCGCCTTCAATATGTGGTGGGGGGCTTCACAGTGCCGTGCAGTTGCTGTAGAGGCACAGATGCAGTTGCAGATGGGCGGATTCTGGTCGGATTAACGCTCAGCCGGGCAGAGTCTAACTAGGGTGCGGCCATCTTGCTGTGCGCCCTCTAGCGCCCCTCAATTTCTATAGTTTTTTACGAGTGAATTCTGAGCCTAACTAAAATGTCCCTGTTACCTTTGTTTTTTTCAGTATATATATATATATATATATTTATATCTATCTATCTCTCTATCTATATATATTCACACAAAATAAACAAAGGGTACAGGGACAGACAGTATAGTTAGGCTGACATTTCACTAGTACAAAACCAGAGAAATTAAGCCATTATAGTTACCTGAGTTAACTATAACTTGCGCCCCCGCAATGCACTGCTTATGACCTCACATATTACATCACTCATAACATGGTCAGTGACATCACTGATGACATCACTGATGACATCTCAAATGACATCAGTGATGACATCAGTGATGACATCATCCAGTGACTGCAAGTGTTTTTAAAAAGTTTATGAGTGTTAAATATATATACCTAGGTGTATTGGTGAATCAGTGGGTGTATGAGTGACTATTTGGATGACTGAGTTGGTGCGTGACTGACTGTATAAGTGAGATTTCTAAGTGGGTGTCTGAGTGTGTTAGTGGGTACGTGAATGGCTATACGGGTGATTGATTGGTTGACTATCTCTATGGTTGTCTGGCTGTCTGTGTGTGTGGGTGAGGAGGTATGTGACTGCCTGCATGGATGAGTGAGCTGATGAGTTAGTGCCTATATGGGGTAGTGAGTGCATGTGTGAGAAACTGTATGGGTGAGTGAGTGTCTGTATGGCTGTGTCAGTGATTGAGTGCTTGTGTCAGTATGGGTGATTAAAAAAAACACAGGTTTCAGGGAGGTTATAGTTTGGAATTAGCATTTAAAAAACATTTTTAAATTTGAGATGTCATCAGTGACGTCATCAGTGATGTCACTGACCATGTCATGAGTGATGTAATATGTGATGTCATCAGCAGTGCATTGCGGGGGCGTGAGTTATAGTTAGCTCAGCTAACTATAACGGCTGGATTTCACAGGTTTTGTACAAGTGAAAAATGAGCCCAATTTTAAAGTTCCTGTAACCTGTGGTTTTTTCCGTGAATATATGTATATATATTCACTGAAAAACGACAGGTTTCAGGGACGGTATAGTTAGTCTGACATTTCACTCGTACAAAACCAAAACCAGAGAAATTCAGCCGTTATAGTTAGCTGAGCTAACTATAACTCACGCCCCGTACTGCACTGCTGATGACGTCACATATTACATCACTCATGACATGGTCAGTGACATCACTGATGACATCACTTATGACATCTCAAATGACAACACTGATGACATCATCTACTTATTCTCTGATGCACCTCCTTACACCCTAATATAACCTTTCATACACCCACTCTAAAATACAGACTACCATTCTCGAAACCATAAACACACCAGTTAGTACATACCCACTCACTGATTCCTAGGTCTGCACACACATCCACTAACTCACCCATACAGTCACTCATACATGCAGTCACTCATCAATACAGCCACTATTATATGCATTCATACACCCATACAGACACTCACACACCACCACTCACCCATAGAGTTACTCACACACCTAGTCAGTCACCCAAAGAGTCAATCACAATGCCATTTACTCACCTATACAGTTATACAAACACCACCTCACTTATTCATACAGATACTAACACATACTTACTCTCTTATACAATCACTGACACAAGCACACACTCATCCATACATCCACTCTCACAATCATTCACTCTCACATACAGTCACTCATATACTCAACATTCACATATACTGCCATTCACATATACAGTAACTCACACATATACCACTGAGACATCTATTCACTCACCAACCCAGCCATATGCACACTCACTCACCCATACAGCCCCTCGCAGACGCACTCATGAACCCATACACCCAGTGAATCACCCACTCACACATCCATGCAGGTAGTCACACAACACACAGACACTCAGGCACCCATACAGGTACTCAGACAACCAATCAATCACCCATATAGACACTCATGTACCTATTCACTAACCCATGCAGCCACTTACACACCAACTGACAGACTGATACAGACATTCACACAGATTACTCACTCACCCATACATTCACATAGGCACGTATAATCACTCACTTATACAGTCAGTGACACATCTTAAATATATCACATTCTTAAAATGTTTAGAAACACGCACAGTCACTAGATGATGTCATCAGTGATATCATTTGAGATGTCTTCAGTGATATCATCAGTGATGTCGCTGACCATGTCATGAGTGATGTATTATGTGAAGTCATCAGCAGTGCATTGCGGGGGCTTGAGTTATAGTTAGCTCAGCTAACTATAATGGCTGAATTTCTCTGGTTTTGTACGAGTGAAATGTCAGACTAACTATAATGTCCCTGAAACCTGTGGTTTTTTCAGTGAATATCTAAGGTTTTTTAAATGCTAATTTCTAACTATAACGTCCCTGAAAACTGTGGTTTTTTCAGTGAATTTTATATATATGTATTCAATCTCCTCTCACTCTTACAAGGAAGGAATCAGCACTCAGGTTGTAGTTTGGAAGTATTTAATCTGCAAATGACGCGATCCACGCGTTTTGGCTTGTCCGAACCTCGATAACGATACAAGACGCCATTGTAGCTACCTTATTTAAATGTACAAATGCCTCCAGTTGCCAACATTAACAAAGGACTACATATTACATTAATCCAAAAAGCTGGCGGCCATATTGGCCTGGTCAGGATGCGAAAATTCAGGAATTCATACAATAAAGAAAAGAAAACAAGTGTTAATATGCACACAATGTCATTTCAGCATATCTTGCCCCGTGACCGCCGTACCTGTATGTTCGTCAACGTGACTTGTTCATAATAAACATACTTACGATTGCAAACATCAACATAAACAATGGACTACACATTACTTTAAAGTGAAAGGCTATCGGCCATATTGATCTGGGCACTTTGCGTATTATAATGGTTCTTACACGAAAGAAAAGAAAAAAAGGGGTATTAATATACACACACTATCCCTAAATAAAGTTCTAGCGATTATAGTTCCATTCCATTCACAGCTCATTTGAGATGCCATGAGTGATGTCATGAGTGATGTCACTGACCATGTCATGAATGATGTAATGTCTGAGGTCATAAGCAGTGCATTGCGGGGCGTAAGTTATAGTTAGCTCAGGTAACTATAACTGCTGAATTTCACTGGTTTTGTACAAGTGAAATCTGAGCCTAACTATAACGTCCCTGTAATCTTTGTTTTTCTCAGCGAATTTCTAGTTTTTTTTAACGCTAAGTAAGATGCCTATCACAATGGATGGTGGGGGGTTGGAAGCAGGGCCTGGCATTGTGCTGCCCCCACCCAAGCTTGCTGCTCCTGCCTCCACTCCTCCTTGCCATCCATTGTCCAAGTCCATGCCCCTGCTCCCTCATTACAGCCCTGTGTGGCTGTTGTTCTGCCACTGGCCTTCCCGCCTTCTCTGAACAGTTAGCTTGCTGCCCCATCCACTTCCTCCCTATCCTCTGTTGTCTGAATCCATGCACTAGCCTCCTCCCTCCTGCCATGCATGGTCTGGTGTGCTGCCACTGCCCTCCATTTAGCATGATGTCCCAGTCCACTCCTCCTGCCCTCCATTGCCCAATTCTATGCCCCATCATTGACCTCCTGCTTAGCCTCTGTGCTTAGCTTGCTGTCCCTACTCTCCTTCCCCCTGCCCTCCAATGTCTGTGTGCATGCCCCTGCTCCATCCTTTTTGCCCACCATGTTCCATGGACCTGCCCCTCCTACCTACTCTGAGTGTTCTGTTGAGCTGCCACTCCCCTTCCACCTGGCTAGCCGAGTTGGCGTTGCCAAGAAGTCAAAAGGCTTGTTGAATCCATAAAGAAATATCTTGTGGATCTAAATCCGTGCCGTCCAACCGAGCAGATTCCACCATAACAAATATGCGTGCAAGAGGCCCTACAACATCCAATAACTTATCCTGGCAATTAGACCAGGCCTTATCAACCCCTTTATGGGGGTCCTTGCCAAACTTGGAGAAGAAAGTTAACAAAGGTTGATCAATAACTGGCGCAACTGTAATATTAGAAGAAAGGGAAGGTCTAAGACATTCTGACTTGAGTTTGGAGCTGGTGGATTTATCCAAAGGTAGACGAAGTCTAGCGGAGATATAGTCACCAACATGAGAAGCAGGGAACCACTCCGTGGAGTTAGGATGGCGAATAGAAGACGGGTCAAACATAGGGAAACCCTCCGAATCCAGAAGTGGTCTGGAAGTAAAAGAATCAATTTTTGACTTCTTAGCTGGAGGGGGAAAAAAAGGATCATTGGCACCAAATAAATCCACCACATCGTCTACGTCACCTAAATCATCATCTGTGTCCAAAATCTGAGAAATCACAAGTTTCTTAGGTACCTCAGAATTTTTTTATTTAGTTTTGCATTTGCCAACGGAAATAGAAATCCCTTCCTTAGAAGGAGGCCTGGGAGGAACTTTGTCCTCAACCTTATGTGAGGAAACCTCACTCAACATTTGTGACGCATTATTATCTGGGACATTGTCTTTTGCGTTGGAAGGTACCGATTTTCTCTTTCTGCTATCCCCCGCAGAATGGGCCAAAGTTTTGGACATCAGAGTTAAAATAGAATTTTCCATATTTTTTGAAAATTTCTTCATGGAAGCTTCAACAGCATGTTCAACAGAAGAATTAATAAAAACATTTAAATCATTTTTGAATGCCTCTCCTTTGTCATTTCCCATATCAGAACACGGAGAGCTATCAATCTCCATAGCAAATATAGTCAGTCAGGCAAAATAGGCAATTAAATGGTTAAATAGAGAAATAAGAAGAAGACCCCGCCCCTGGGCGTGAGTTCAACGTGTAGACTGGGACCACGAAGAGAAAACCACACCCAGAGAGGCTGGCCGCTAACCGGAGGCAGAACTTTATGAGGGCACCGAAGAAACCCAAGCTCCGGCGAGGGAAAACAGCAAGTTCAATGCGGACCACCCGGGAGGAGAAGGATATGCCGACGACGCCACAGCTGAGGTGAGAGTCGGTATAAAATGGCCGACTCGCGCCGCGTTGAGAGGAACAGACAAAGCGCGTGAGCGGCAGGGAACGAGCGCTAAGCGCGAGCAGCCTGAAAAAGCATGAAAAGTCACTAATAGAAATAACGCTATAACTCGAAACCACAATAAATAGAAAAAAACAATATCACAGAAAACAATAGTAAAATATTAAGCCCATGTACTTATCTTGACTGCGAGCAGCAAGAAAAGAGGGCTGTTCGCAGTCAAGCTAAGCGTTATACATGGGACTGTTTAATGATTGGTTTTTGTTCTGGATTCCATGTTCTCCCATTGGTCAGCTTGTCGCTTGGCCTTTTGGGAGGTGTAGTTTTGTTGTTTATCTTGGCTGCTATTAAATTTAAGCAAGATCAGAAAGCATAATAGAAGCCTTCGGTCTTGACATAAAATTGTGCTGCATTTGGGCTCCTTTTTCTCTGGTGGCCATCTTGGGAGACTTCAATTCAATAAACTTTATTCGATCTGATTTAGAACCATAGATCATAAAAGTGTACATAAAACCAGTAAATCCTCTTTCTTAATACAATACAATGAGAATTAATTAAAACCAGTAGGTAAAAACGGGTGTTACAAAGCCCGGCTCAGAGGAACTTCAGTTTAACAGAATAGTAAAGTTCAATGTTTCGCAAGATCAATCTCAAGTACTTTGTGCAAAATACGCAATAAGGGGTCCAAGTAAGATGCAACGCTCCAATACCTGACCAGTCTGCACTATAAAAAAACTGCAAAAAAACAAAAAATACAAAGTGTTTTGCACACTTCTGTCATTGGGCTATACGTGGGCTACATCTGGGTGATATTTGTGCTACATTTGGGCTCTTTTTTCTCTGGTGGCCATCTTGGGAGACTTATTTGTTATGAAGTTTCCTAATTATCTCATTTACTGCAGTCTCCTCAGTAGGAAATGCTTTCAGTTTTTTACTTTGATTCCATCAAGAAGGCATTCAGATGTGTCACACATTTGCCATAAATTCAGAATGTTAGCACTCTAGTTACTCATTAGTTCACTGTAGTAAAGCTACTGCTCACCAGGGAGTTAACTGGAAGTCTGCTGCTGGCATTGAAAGTGCATGTTTCAGTCTGCATGTCAGAATTTTTTAATGAAATAGAAGAGGATTTGAGAAGTCACTCAAAATGTGCCCTAATTTTTCTTTCTGCAGCACTAATCATAATTTCTATGGCAAAATGAACCCCCTCATTTTGTTCCTTTTTAAATTAAATGTTTTAAGTGTTACCAGTTTATTCCAATCAAGATGGCTTCAGGTGTGCCATACTTTTGTCAAAAGTAAGACTGTTAGCGCTCTAGTTGTTCTTCAGATCACTCTGGGAAGCTGCAGTAGAACACAAAGGAATCAACTGACAGTCTCTGCCCTTGTTTGATGTACATGTTTACTGAGAATGTCAGACTTCATTCTCACATGACTGAGAAATATAATGTGAATTTACAGAAAATATGCTCTCATTTTAGCTTCTGGAGCACCTTCCAAACCTCTATGGGAAAAGCATGAGAAAATAGTTTTCTCTCAAACATGATTCATGATATCCCAGCAGAAGGCTTTTTCACAGGGTAAAATCACCTTAGAACACACCACAATTCCTAAAATTAGTATGGTACCATCAACAAATGATTTATAATGTAACTAAAGTCTGTTATCACCCTTTAAACGTTCTCCTTTTGGTGACCCTCAAAACCTTCCATTCACTACAATGCATTTTAATGGGGTGCTATCATGTAGATTGGTCCCTATATGGCTGCCAACACTTCTTGGATGAAGTGCTGACAACCAATCAGATCTCACGATGAGATGTGTGGTTAGGCTCCGCTCAGATATATATATTTCTTTTTCCTTTATATTTAAAAAACTACTGAATGGATTTACACCATTTAAAGCAAAGAGTGCACACTGGACCAAGAGCTACCTTTCTGCCAAATTTGGTGTAATTCCGTTCAGCAGTTCGGGCTGTAGCCGCGACAAATGTTTCCAACGGAACTTAACATGGAGAAAACACGTTGTGGGACCCCCCTTTATTCTCGGCCCCCGCTTGACAAATCACCCCAAAACTTCCAAGACAGGAGCTGACCAGAGCGCCCCATTAGTTTGGAAAATTTTGCGAAGATTCGTCAAACGGCGCCAAAGATATTGGCAAAAGAAAAAACAAGTAGGTAATATATATATATAAGGAGGTCACCAGTAGGTAGTTATAGTTAGGACCTAGTTTCCATAGGATGAGCGTTTATTTATTTGCCAATATCTTTGGCGTCGTTTGACGAATCTGTGCAAAATTTTGGAACTAATACTCCTCACACTTCAGCTGCTGTGTTGAAAGTTTCAGGGTGATTCGTCAAGTGGGGGCCGAGAAAAAGGGAGGGTCCCAAAATACTTTTTCTCCATGTTAATTTCCATAGGAACCTTTAGATACGGCTACAGCCCGAACTGCTGAACAGAAGTCCACCAAACATGGCAAAAAGGTAGCTCTTGGTCCAGAAAGCACTCTTTTTGTTAAATGGTGTAAATCCATTCAGTAGTTCCTGAGAAATTTAAAGATTTCTAAGATATAAAACTGTGGCCGCGATGGATCTGCGAACCCTCCCCATCTCGTGCCTTAGATCTGGCTGCCAACACTTCAAACCAGGAAGTATTGGTAGGCATCTTGTGACTCGGTTGAACCGAGTAACAAGAAAAAACGTTAAAAAACAAGAAAAGGGGCAGGGTAGAAACACTCAGACCCCCTAGGCCTGTTCTGTGCCAAAGAAAAGGCTTTTTTTTTTTTGGTGGCCACCGATCACCTCTCAGCAATCCCACTATGTAGGCTAGTTGGCCCCTAAGGACCCTCAGGAGCGAAGGGGACTTCATCCCCCAACCAAGAGCGCGCCAGGAGGCACATTTGCAGAGTGGTGGAGAAGGGGGCGGGGCCTCCCATGAGTTGCCGGCTTCCGATTTTTTTAGTATTGTAGGAAGGGGGGCTGTGTGGCCCACCTTCCCATGATCATTTTGGGGCCCGGGGACCCCATCCCCCTGGGGCCTGACCAATTTTTTTAAAATTAAAATAAAAGAGGAGGGGGGCCATGTGGACCCCCTCCTGAGGCCGATTTCTGTCTCGGGGACCACAACCCCCGGGGCTAGGCCTTTCTTTTTTATTTATAGTTAGAAAGAGGAAGAGGGGCTGTTCCCTCCCTTCCTCCTGAGGCCAATTTCGGCCCCGGGGATCCCATCCCTCGGGGCATGGCCACTTTTTTATAGATTTTCAAGGGAGGGGGGCAGAGTGGCCTCCTTCCTTGGCGATTTTTGGCCCTGGGGACCCCATCCCCCAGGGCCAGGCCATTTATTTTTTATATATTATTTTAAGGAGGTGGACCATGTGGCCCCCTTCCCAGGCCGATTTTGGTCCCGGGGACCCCATCCCACAGGCCCTGGCCATTTATTTTTAAATAAAAAAGGGGGTGGGGCCAAGCAGCTCCCTTCCGAGGCCATTTTTGGCCCCGGGGACCCCATCCCCCGGGGCCAGGCCATTTCTTCTTTGTTTATATATATTATTTTAAGGAGGTGGGCTGCGCCGCCCCCCTCCCCAGACCATTTTCAGCCCGAGGACCCCATACCCCGGGCGTGGCCAGCTGGTTGGGGACCACGGGGGGAGCCTGAAGGCCTCCACAGTCCCGGCTGGCTCCCGCCTCCTGCAGCAACCGGCATGGCATTTAACCCCCAGGAAGCTGCTGACATGCAGCTCCCTGGGGTAAAAAGCAAAGTGTGCTCGCTTTGAACAAGCGAGAGCAAAGTGCTCTCTCTTGTTCAAAGCGAGCACACTGTTTGCTATGGGATGGCTGGAGCAGTGCACCCCGGGCCATTGCTGGAGCCGGCCCTGGGGACTGCCATCCCCCATTTACGGCTCCAGGAGGGCAGCCTCCCTCCAATTTGGAAAGTAGCCCCGGGGAGGTGGTGGTCTCCGGGGCTTCGTGGGGGGCAGGAGCCCCCCCATGCATTAGAATCTACATAGCACCGGGGAGGTGGCAGTCCCCGGGGCTGCAGGGGTGCCCTGTGGCCCCCCTGCATTTCACATACATAGACCTTGGGAGGTGGCGGCCCTGGGGCTGCAGGGGGGGTGCATAGCCCCTTGCATTCAATGTATAAGCCCCGGGAGGTGGCGGTTCCCGGGGCTGCGGGGGCCCACGCAGTCCCCTGCATCTCTTTTTTATCATTGCCCCCAGGACCTGGCCCACCCGGGGCCTTAAAGGAAACAAAGCGCATTAGAGTTAAAGATATATACTAAGCTACTGCATAAGTTAAATTACTATGTACAACTAATGAGTCATAGTATTTGTAACATATGTAATCTGGGTGGATGTGTGACTGTGTTTATCAGTGTGTGAATGGATGTGTGAATTGTTTTTTTGGGTGTGAGTGGCTGTGTGGATTGTTGTATGGGTGTATGACTGTGTGAGTGGTTGTGTGAGTGTGTAAGTGGGTGTATGAGTGGCTGTATAGGTCTGTGAGTGGGTGTGTAAGTGGCTGTATCGGTCTCTGAATGGGTGTGTGAGTGGCTTTTTGGGTGTGTGAATGGCTGTCTGAGTTGTTATATATTGGTATTTGAGTGGGTGTGTGAGTTGTGAGAGTGTGTAAGTGGATGTGTGAGTGGCTGTATGGTTGTGTGTATGGGTATGTGAGTACCTGTAGGGTTGTGTAAGTTGGTGTGTGAGTGGCTATATGGGTGTGCAAGTAGATGTTGGTCTGGACATGTGAGAGGGTGTATTACTGGTTGTATGGGTCTGTAAGTGGGTGTGATATTAATAGTATAGGTGTGTGGTTGTGAGTGGTTGTATGTGTCTGTGAGTGGGAGTGTGAGTGTGTGAGTGGTTGTGTAAGTGGTTGTAAGGGTGTGTTGGTGATTGTTTCAGTGTGTGAGTGGGTGTGTGAGCGACTGTGGATGATGTCGTCAGTGATGTCATTTGAGATTTTATCAGTAATTTCATCAGTGATGTCACTGACCATGTCATGAGTGATGCAATATGTGAGGTATGATGACTTCTTTTATTCTCAATTGAAATTATTTTCTGAACAGTCAATACATGTTGTGCGCACTCAGCGCTTCTTCAGGGCTGTTACAAACACAGAAAAATATATACATAAATGCCAACTTAATAGAAATATTAGAAAACTACATCATATTCCTATTTGGTACACTTTTTCAAATGTCATACTCTAATTCATAAATTTCTTCTTTGTCTCTTGTAGACACTCCTCAAAAGAAAACTCTTGGTCACAGTAATAATACAACAGTTTCTAAACGTAAATACATGCATTCCAAATTGCATCATACCCAGGAAAGTATCACAGGAACTTTTCTTTATGTTCTAATCAACATTTTTTATGTTCACATCAAATTCTTTGTTAACACATGGTTCCAAAGCCATAGTTTTTGCATATCTGTACAAACCTTCTATTAACATCAGTTTTGCCATGATCCCAATTGAACCTTATTTACAGTAGGCAGAAATACCTTATGTACGTTGTCTCTCTCTTGTGTGTTTTCAATATATGTAGACCTCATAAACTGATTTCCTAATTTTTTTCTTTGATGTGGCAGTCACTGCATATATAGATGCCTGCAATTTATAACCATATGCCTAGTTATACTCTAAGTGACCCATAAGGTGAGTATTTAATTTCAACGTTTTTTAGGTGACTTGACACTTACTTTCAATTGTGGTGAATCTTTTTGAGGCTGATTAATCTTTTTTATTCAAAGTTCTACAGTATTCTATCAAGGACTTTCTTTTATTAAGTCATTAAGAATGTATTCTAGAGAAACATATATGTATTGTCACTAATTATTATCACCAATGGACACATACACTGGCTTCACTCTTTCAAGATAATTTGAATGTGTTTCCTCACCTTTCATAGAGTTGTGTAAAGGGCAATTGTATTGTCTTCAGGGATTATGTTACCTTCATGTACTTCATCTTTATTTATATCAGTTATTTATCATTATATTGCATGTTTCAATTTTCTTCCTTCAATGGAAATTCTGTTGTTGAAAGCCTCTCTTTGTATAATTGCGAAGTATTTCACTATAACAATGCATCGCGTTTAGACTTCTGCATCCTAGCAGAGTATTTATACTTGAGCCTGAGGCTATACATATTGCTCGCAATGAATAATGGCTTTGTCATTTTAAATAAACTCTAGTTGTGTCCTTACTTCAAATCATTGTGCGGTAGCAGGATCTTTAAAAAAACAGATCCCGGCAGTCTTTGAGAATTAAGCTCCATTGCTACCTTTAATGCTATGGCTTTTCCTTCACCTGTGAGAAATGCGCTCATCCAATCTTGTATATATTACTTGACTCGCATCACTGTATTTCAGCCCATATTTCAAATTATTGTTATACTCTGTAGCACTGTCTTTGGCCGCAACTTCATTCTTTATTTAGCAATGTCACACTGTGTTTTAGAGTTAAGAATCTTAGCTTGTAGCTGCCCGTGCTACGGCTTCCACAATGCATACATCATTAGTGCTCCTACAAGCTCCCATATTTTACTTCGCTCTTACTAAGATTTCTATATCTACAAAATCTTTTTAGTATTAGACTTTAAATAGCCTTTTATGTCCACTCATTTCCTATTCATCATTACAACATCTTCTCCTCTTACCTTGCTCTTTTATTTCTGCTTCCAGCTCCTCTCGTATCTCGCTTTCTCTTCGTCTTGAGAATGCATTGTTTTTACTGGTATCTATCTATCTATCTATCTATCTATCTATCTATCTATCTATCTATCTATCTATCTATATCCAACTAACTAGTAATTGATAGCATGTGTGCTGACCTTGTCATTTTTTTCGAAAAGCTGTTACTCTTAATTGGTCATTTAGTGGCATTCTATGTTATCGTCTTAAGTATTTCTACATCCAAAATTACAGTAAAAGAATGTGGTTTAAAATGTTGTGTACTAAAAGAAATGTCTAATTGTGCTGAGGTTTGATAATTATTGTAAAAAAAATTTTTAGATAAAGTTATATACTCCAGTCTCGAACCCTTGCATGTATCGTGTTGTGTGCCTTTTAAGCTGCCATTATGCTTGCTCTCTTCTTATGAGGAAACACTCATAATTATTCCAATTCATAGCCTGCTTCTATCCAAACTATGCATAATGGCACCATGTTAAAACATGCAATTCATCAACTAAACTTGATTCTGGTGAGTTCATCTGCCAAAGAATATAATTACTACCCGCATAGATGCCGCAAAAGCTAATATAATTATATGTTTATTGAATTATACAGGAGCATCAAACACTGGTTGGTTTTGTTTATTAGCCCATCTATATTGTCCCTATGCCATCTTATTAAAACAAACTTTATTTAGTAGATTACTATTTATTAGCAACCATTAATTCTCAAAATTTTTAGTTCTGGGGTGTCAAGCAGACTATAGAATAGAATTGTGCGTGTTCGACTTATGTGAGTATAAATGCTAAGATATTATTTCAATATTTCTAGCCAATTCTCCCTTGATGTTGCATTCATATTCTTGACTATTGCACTGGCAAGGTGCAAATAAATATAAGTATAGTTTGATCATTTGAGATGGTGGGATTGATTGAACCCTAGGTAATATAGTTGATTCCCACATCTAAATTACCACTGTACTATATAGGTTATGCAATTTTTACTGCTTGTTAACCAGCACTAATCACATCTTACTACTTTTTGTTTCATGGAGACATGTATATTGTATATTGAAATGTGCCTTTTATTCACCTACTGCATGCAAGGATCTAACGTAAGACAAAAATGAATTTAAATAAGACAAGCATTATCGATCTACGTCTATATTACTTTATAGGTGTATACCATAGCCTAAATTTCATCTCATCTATAACAGCGTGTAAAGTTCTCAATCTAGTTTTAAGTCCATACTGTGCTGTTAAAACAAATTCCATCTATTTCAGAAATCTCAGATATTTTATGTGTGTCTCGAAAATGTATGGCCATGGGATACTTATTATCGCAGTTCTCAATTGCTCTTATGTGTTCCATCCACTTAGTGTTTAGTTTTTCCACAGTGGAACCAATATAAATGTTATCTCGAATGCAAAGCATTGCATATATGCAACTGAACAGTTTGCAGTTAATTAATGAGGTGATATTGAACTGAACTAGCCCTTTACATTCTGAAAATGTTTTGGTAACATCTGTTACATATTTGCAGCAAATTCAATTGCTACATCTATGTGAGCCTTTAGGAAGCGTGGACAACCATGTTTGTTCCACTTTGTCTCCTTTCCTGGTATCATCATAGAATGCAGTGTCATTAAGACTTAGAAGAGTTCTGAGTGTGGGTACCTTTCTATACACTATCACTGGCTTGGGAGGTAACATTTCTTTCATGTCTGTGTCAAGACTTAGGATACACCAATGTTTGTTTTGACTTTGTAGACTTTTTTGTTACCCTCAGTGTATGTGGTAATGAATCTCAGGGTTCCATTCTCAGTGGTTTTATCTTTGATTCTGTCTCTAAGTAAGTTCTTCCCTTGTAGATTGTTTGTACTTTGGTTCTTGCTTTATGAGATAACTTGCATATCATACCCTCTTCTCCTACATGTTTCTGTAATGTCATTAGCCACCTTCTCAAATTCATCTTGGATTGCTGCTGTTTCATTTTGCATGCAAATATTTTCCCAAATTGGATATGTTGTCTATTTGTCTCCTCATGTGACCAGAATCTGCATGTAGAATTGAATTGACAGATGTCGATTTCCTATAAAGTCTAGATTCAAGCTTCCATTCTACTATGTTCATTTTTAAGTCTAAAAAGCTGATTTCTGTTTTGCTGTATTCTAGACTCAATGTGATATTGCAAGAATTGTTATTAAAAACTCATGGAAGGTTTTCAGTGCTTCTCCGCTACTCTTCCAAATTAAAAATATATCATCTATATAATGATGCCAATATGTCAGATTTTCATCTATGTTTTCTCCTCAGGTCCAGGCATGCTCCCTCTCATACAAGCCCATGAATAGGTTTGCATAAGAGGGAACAAACCTGGAACCTATTGCAGTCGAACGAGTCTGGAGATAAAAGGTAATTTCTGTATAGGAAATAGTTGTGGGTGAGTACTGTGTCTACTAGGTCTAGAATCATGTTGGAATGTTGCGAAAGTAGCAGAATTTAGTTAAATGAAGCATTTTAAGCCTTCTCAACCTTGCACGTGTTTTATACTCTGTATAAAGACTATTCGATGTCCATCGTGATCATGTAGTATTCCTTGTACTAAGTTATACAATTAATTTGTCTTAGAAAATCCTGAGTATCTCTGATGTAGGAGGGTAGGGTTAAAAAAAAAAGTGCTAGGTACATATATACATATTCTGACACATGTTCTGTATGACTACCTATCCCTGAAATTATTGGACGACCAGGTGGAACCCTACCCTTACGAACTTTTGGCAGAAAGTGAACTTTGGAGTGTGTGCATTGTCCACCCACATATATTATATTCTTCCACATCTAGTAATTGTCTATCCACATAGTGTTTCAATTTTCTTTTGATCAACATTTTAGACATTTCAAGTTTAGACATATCCACATTTTGATAATTACAGTGATCCTTCAATTAGTAAAGTGCCTCATTATGATAGTCTCTATAATTCACAACCACAACATTGCCACCCTTGTCGGCCTTTCTAATTATGATGGATTTATCACAACATAAATCATGATTAGTCAATGCACTAGTATCAAAATCACGACTCACCATATTATGAAAAATGTCCATTACATTATTTGCTTTCGTGGAGGTATAAATTTGGATTGAGGTTTAAGAACACTTGTCACACATAAGTCTGTATCTATTTGAAGTTCTTTAGCCAAGTCCTCAATATCACATTCAGTTTGTTTCTCTAGACTCATCAGTACACCAATATCATTCAGTTCTTTTATTGAAATATGACTGGCTTCCTTACTAATACATATGGGGTCCTTGGTCTTAAGATTATTCATAAATACTTTTTTTTTTGTTTCAATTGTTGCACAAACCTCATCAGGTCTACTTTGGCAGACAAATCATTCAATCTATTGGTTGGAGCAAAACTATGACCTCTGTTGAGAGCATCCAATTTCATGTAATTCGTTAGTGTTTTGTCTGACCAATTCACTACTATATTAGTCTATTTCCTTGATGCAGTCTCTTTCATTGTTTGTGCTCTTGTCCTCACACCCTCTCTGTTTCCTATGGAAGGATCTGGATCTCCCTCCTTTGTACCCTCTATCTCTCTTCTGTATCTATTCCTCTCCAGGTGTCTTCCACCCATTTGTATTTGTAGCATGCAAACTCTTTTTAGCTCCCTTAAAAAAGAAGACGATCTTTCTCCCGCATTTTGTTTGGAGGTGCAGCCAGTCACGCACCCAGTGAATCATCCAATCAGGCACTCATACACCCACTGATTCAACAATACACCTTAGTATATACATTTAACCCTCAAACATTTTTAAAAACACTCACAGTCACTGGATGATGTCATCAGTAATGGCATCAGTGATGTCATTTGAGATATCATGAGTGATGTCACTGACCATGTCATGAGTGATGTAATATGTGAGGTCATAATTTGGCCTGGGCGTAGTTCGCGGAGTCTTGCTACGCGGAACTCCGCGAAGTTACAAAAAAACTCTGCAAAGTTCCGCAAGTGGCGGAGCGCAGTGTGAACTGCAGTTTGTGCTGGTATTCCTGCCGCTCGGGTAGAAATTCTACCCAAGCGCCAGCTCGCGCTCGCGAACTTACCGTTCGCAATCACGAGCGGGGAAAAAACTCAGCTGCACATCACAAAGCGGAGTTTTCTGCACTCCGCGAGCTCCGCGGAGTGCGAAGTGCAGAAAACGCCACAAACTCCGTGAACGGAGCGAAGTTCACCGCCCAGGCCTAGTCATAATCAGTACATTGCGGATACATAAATTATAGTTAGCTCAGGTAACTATAACTGCTGAATTTCACTGGTTTTGTACGAGCCAAATCTGATCCTAACTATAACGTCCCTGTAACTTTTGTTTTTTGAGTGAATTTCTAAGGTTTTTTTAAATTCTATTTCCTAACTATAACTACCTTGTAACCTTTGTTTTTAAGTGAGATTCTAAGGTTTTATAAATTCTATTTCCAAACTATAATGTCCCTGTAAACCTTTGGTTGGTGGAGGAAAGGGGCGGACCTCCCAGGATGTTTCTACCCTGCCCCCTTTTCTTTTTTTTAAATGTTTTTTCTGTGACTCGGTTGAACCAAGTCAGAAGATGGCTGCCAACACTTCGAGGTTTGAGGTGTTGGCAGCCAATCAGATCTCAGCACGAGATCGGGAGGTGTCGTGGTTCCACCGCGCCCCTCAAATATACAAATTTGGATTTTCCTTAATATTTAAAAAACTACTGAATGTATTTACACCAATTAACAAAAAGGTCACTTTCTGGACCAACAGCTCCCTTTATGCCAAATTTGGTGTAATTCCGTTAAGCAGTTCGGGCTGTAGCCGTGTCTAAAGATTCCTATGGAAATTAACATTGGGAAAATGCGTTTTGGGACCCCCACCTTTTTCTCGGCCACTGCTTGTTGGATCATCCCGAAATTTTCAAGACAGCAGCTAAAGTGAGTGGCAAATTAGCTTTGAAAATTGTGTGAGGATTCATCAAACGACGGCAAATGGAAAAATGCTCTTCCTATGGAAACTACAGCCTAACTATAACTAATACTATATAATAATATATATAATTAATGTATATATATATATATATATATATATATATCTCCTTCTCCTTTGGCTCCTTTCGCTGGCATGGCGCTCTGATTAGCTGTGCGTTACCTCGCGGCCGAGCCCGGTCGCCATTAATCCTCCACACACTTCCCCAGGGGAAATAATAGGTCGCACTCCGGTTTGTGTTTTTCTTAAAAAAGCTTGCAGAGCTTTTATTTTCACAAGTAGCAATTACTTCATATGGCAAACAACCAAAACCGATGCGTTTCGGTCTCCACTGAGACCTTGCTCACGGCAGCTAAAGTGAGTGGCAAATTAGCTTTGAAAATTGTGTGAGGATTCATCAAATGACGGCAAATGGAAAAATGCTCTTCCTATGGAAACTACAGCCTAACTATAACTAATACCATATAATAATATATATAATTAATGAATATATATATATATATATATATATATATATATATATATGTAAAGCACAGTGTTAAAATGACGGACACCCTTTTACCCTCGGAGTGTGGCTTAATCATGAAGTCCCCGTTTTGATGTTTTGTTTTCAGCTGCTAACCAATTAAATGAATTGTCGTTATAAGGCAGCCTTTTGTATGCACCTACTGACATTGACGAAGACCAGGAGGCTGAAACGCGTTTGTCAGTATGCCCGAAGTTGCATCTATTAAATAAATAATCATTGTAATTATGGCCGGAGTGCGCAGCATTTTTCTGAACTGTGCTTTACATAGTACACAAGCTCGCCCTTGTGGCTGCTGCACCCGCTGTGTGGAGAGCGGGGAATTTGGCGAACAACGTTCCAGGAGATTTTCTGTTCACCGCTCTGTTGCCATCAAAAATCCGGTGACTGGATTCATAGGGGAGCTGTTGGAACACTCCCTTCCAGAAGCGAAGCTTATTGCGCAAGGGGGAAACCACCGAGACATGGCTGGACTAGAGACGAGAGAGGCATCATTGAGAAGACCGCCCCGGTGAGTTTCTCCCGGCACCGGGCGTTTATCTGCACTGAATCAGGCAGCAACAGCGTTTGGGCCCACATTTAGTTTCTATTTTGATCGTGATTCCTGTTTGCAACGCGGGCCATGTTCAGCGATGCTGAACGTTTACAAGCGACAGAAACAGTGTTTAAAGGGACCGCACATGAATTGAGAACAGAGGGCGTTTTACATTCTAGCAGAGCCCCTGAGAACCTAAGGGGATGGTTCACGAAGCTAGAGAGAACCTACGAGAAAGAGATAAGGAAGTGGTGGGAGGCAACTTCCTTGCAACGCTATTTGGATGTGGACAGGATACTGAGGGGACTGAGGATCTATACAGTCCCCTTGTACAAAAACCCGGACCCGAACCTTCTGAAAGATTGGGCTGATTTTACTAAGGCCTCGGCGAGGGGCATGGTAGAAATCCTTATCAAATATGCCAAAAGAGATAGGACTAAACTACTCGAGGAGATCAACTGCATAGAGGATAACATAGCAAAAGATGCTGATAAGGATCTAATTGATACTCTAAGAACACGGATATAGACAAGACTGGTAGCCTACGAAAACGACATTAAGCGGCGCAAACAAAACAAATTCGCGCTTGACCGCCACGACTACGAGTGTGGCAGAGTACTGACCTTTGCTAAGAAGTACGATGCACACCACAGAGCACTGCAGGAATCAAGGAATGTAGCTACCACGTCGATGCGGTATACCTCTGAATCGGAGGCAGAGTTATCTGAAATGGAAACGGCAAGAAGAACAGGCAGTGCCTCCCTCAATAAGGAGCTAAATTTTCCAGAGGAGTATCACTTGATCAAGGAATAGTGTGGCTAATTCCCTCAGAGAACCCGCCCTCCAGAACAAGGAGGCGGAAGACAATGCGAGGATGGCAAGGCAACAAATCAGGCTTTCGAACCCCGAATAACAAGGAGCAAGCGGGGCAACAAGAAGAAGTGAATAATCTTTCAATCATCAATCTCTCAGAAAGAACCTTGACGGCAATAGAGACTAAGGTACTATTAAAGGGATTGACATTTTGCCCGACTACAGAATGGGATTATGCAACAACACGCATTGACCTCTATCAGTTCATCCGCAAGCTGAAATTAAAGAAATTATTTACCATGCACTATAAACCAAGAGGAACACCACAGGAACAGACAACACCAAACACGGATATCCTTACTCGAAGTGACTTGGAGACCCTGAGAAACATGTATGATCTGCAAGAATCCCAAATGGGAACAAATGCTGCTAGCACGGACGATGCTGCTGAATTACTGGAGCACTGAAGATACACAAAATGGCAGCAAGAGATGATTAACGCCGCACTACCTCACCGTACACTGAGTATAAATGCAGAGTCACTGTTGCCCACCTCCTAGGTCCACTGCCAATGAACCCCACAATTGAAATACAGAAAGAAAGCACAGAGAGGCAACATGAACATAAATGGCACAAATGCTGGCAAAACAAATCTTTCCGGACACGTTTTTCCTATTTCGTGATTGTTGCTTCATTAATTTGAGCCTTCACGGATTTTTCATGAATAGATGGATTTTCTAATAAAACTCAATAGTTTATTACTGCCCTGATGAAGCCCTATTCAGGGTGAAACGCGTTGGCTGCATCTGCTTTGTATTCCACATTTGTGGTTGAGGAACTATTAAAAGAAGCATTAACTTCATTGAAGAGTCCGGAAAGATTTGTTTTGCCAGCATTTGTGCCATTTATGTTCATGTTGCCTCTCTGTGCTTTCTTTCTGAATTACTGGAGCAGATGGGAATCCAGCAAGACAGTGGGAGAAGTAAATTCAAACCCAATTCCAAATGTATCCCCCGAACACCCCATGATGCAATTGACTGCTTCCATGAAGCTGTGATAAAAGATCTGGATAAATTTCGAACTTCTGGCATCCAACCTGACAATAAAAGGAAAATAACCTTACCAGGGTGCAATGGGAAGCTGTGAATTCCCTCCGTGATGATTCCACATTGGTAATCAAGCAATCCGATAAGGGTGGGAACGTTGTTGTCATGTCGAAAGAATTGTAGAAGAGTGAAGCCTTGCGTCTCCTGGGAGACACGCAAAGCTACTTAAAATCAACAGAGAAGACTACAACAGGAGTGTTGTGTCCTTTTTCGATCTCTTGCAAGAATGGAGGTTAAAAGGAATCTTGGAGGAAAATGAACTACAATTTATGAAGGTGGACTATCCTGTCCTACCAACATTCTACCACCTGCCCAAGGTGCACAAAAGCATGGACAAGCCCCCGGATCACCCAATCGTTTCCTCTAAAGGGAGCCTATTGGAGAAAGCTTCAATCTATGTAGATTCCTTTTTGTTCCCCATAGTGAAGGACCTAAGTTCGTTCATTTTGGATACCACTGATTTTATTTGTGTAATCCAGAATATCACCTGGGACGATGACCTACTATTGATTACTCTTGATATCACAAGCCTCTATACGAGCATTGTACATTCTAAGGGCCTGCTCGCATTGGAATTTTTTCTAAAAACGAGATCGTTAAAATTCCAGAACATAACAGAATGATATTACGCATTGTTTCATTTCGCCTGCATAATAATATCTTCCTCTTTTCAGGACAACTGTATTTACAGACGCAGTGGACCGCTATGGGCACGTGCTTCGCCCCCAGTTACGCGAATTTTTTTGTGGGCTGGTGGGAGAAGCACGTGACCTGGGCGGAGGCCAACAAATTTTGGGTAGACAAGATAGCCCTGTGGACCAGGTACATAGATGACCTGTTGTTACATTACATGTATTTTCCTTATCTCTTTTTGTTCCTTTCCCTTTAATTCCCTTGTATACTTTTGACTCTGGCACCTGCCATGCAGTTAGTTGTGATTCCACCTAGAATTGGAATCCTCTTCATTCTGCTCTTGCCTTTACACTGAGCAGTACTGTGCCTTGTGGATTAAACATCTTGAAACTTCATCTGAATTTCCTGCCTCTTTCTTTTTGGAATTTTACACTGGCGATGAGTTAAAAGTGTCCCTGCTACTTCTTCAGGCACAGGAGCGGTACAACTACTATTTTGGGATCTTTTATAGACTTGGACATTTTGCTGGATTGCTACTCTAAAACTGCTAATTTTCGTGTATTTATGTGGATTTGATTATTTTATTATCCACCACCGTTGTTTCCTGACCTCTGTACCTGTGATTTCAGCGAAGAAATTGATTTTTATCTACTATTGGAAAATTGTCTCACCGCATTTTTCAATTGTCAACTGCCGCTGCTGTATTCATTGGAAGGCTCACCGCGTCATTCAGCCCACGTGAAGATCTCCGGAAGAGAACACAGAGTGTTCCACACGGCATTTTGGTTGCCAAGCACAGAGCGGTTGCCAAGGGTTTTAGTTGCCAAGCCCCAAGTTCTTCCGACACGTCCGCTTCAGAATCTGGCTGACGGATCTCACCACGCTGCATCACCGCGTCACGCAACGTAGAAAAATGACATCATTACGCTGCGTGGCGTGCCACCATTTTGGATTTTCGTCTGCACTTCACTAACTTCGGCGTTGATGCGCACGACTGCGCATTGAGCTCTCGTTACTAAATTTCACACGGACAACGCCAATGCCAACGTCGATACGCATGACTGCGTACTGAGCCCTGATTACCCAGGTTACTTATAATTACGGAAACAACACACAGCTTGGAAGGTACTATTGTTGCATATCGCGCTGATGTGCACAGCTTTAAATGTATTTTGACTATGATTGCACATCGCGCTGATGTGCATAGCTGTTAAATTTACTTGTTCATTTCCATTTATGCTATTAATTGTATGCTTCTGTCAATAACTTGTAATTTGTAAAAGCTTGCCTCGTTAGGAGTATTTCCACATATTCACTGCTTCTAGTAACTGTAACTTTGTGAGATTAGCCATGCAATTTGAACCTCCTGCCAAATTTTTGCAAACTAAGGGTGATCCTCCCATTCCTTGGTCTAGGTGGAAGGAGGAGTTTTTGACCTACATGAAGGCCACTGATGGGGATAGAATGGGGAATGAAAGAAAAAAAATATTCTTCTTCCTTGCTTAGGGTCTGAAGGTCAAGCGGTATTCAGGACCCTACCGGTTGTCCAAGGTGAGTTAGGTGCTTTTGAGGAGGCACTTGTACGTATGGAAACTAGGTTTAAGCCTACTACCAGTATAGCACTTAATAGATATAAATTTTATACACGCTCACAAAAGGAGTCTCAATCCTTCGATGATTTTTTAACTGCCCTCAGGTCCCTTGTTGTTTCATGTAATTTTGGCATTATAGCAGACGAGATGAACAGGGACCAAATAATCGTTAATGTGAAAAACAAAAAAACTCAAGAACAGTTGTGGGTTTTGGGTAATCCCAACTTGCATGACACCATAGCCACTGCTAAAGCGTTTGAACAGTCTGAAAAATGGATGAAGACTATTGAGGATGTGAACTCTAAGTGTGACAAAAATATGGACGAAGTTTGTGCTGTGAGTACACCTCGTGGATTTCCTCAAGTGAGAAAAAATTGTGACAAAATCATAGTATGCTATAGGTGTGGTAGCTCCACCCACGTTGCTTCCTTCAAGTTTTGCCCAGTCATCGGGAAAGAATGTATTAAATGTGGGAGACTTGGACATTTTACCAGGGCGTGTAAGGATGACAAGAAGAGAGTAATTAACAAAGGGAGAGTATTCCCCACAAAGAACAGTGAAGTCTCTTGTGTGAGATGTGCACAGTTTTCTGATGATGATTCCGCTAATGAAAAGCGGATTGTGGTATCTGTTATGAATGTTTGTGCTCTGGAAGGGGAAGTTTTGTACTCCCCCAAATGTGTTGTTCGTTTCATGAACGAAAACTTAGAACTCATGGCAGACTCTGGCTCCCCGTGGTCGATCGTTACTGAGCATTATTTTAATGAAAAGTTCAGTAATTCTGTGTCCACCAAAGATCTTTGCCCCTCAGATGTCATTGCTCAAGGTTTTGACGGGCCGACCATTGACCTTATGGGATATATTGCCTCTGATGTTACGTTTAAAGACAGAACTGCTTTTATAAAGTTATATGTGGCCAAAAAGGGAGTGAACGTGTTGGGGTGGAGAGATCAATGGAGATTAGGGATTATACTAAATCCTCGCAGTAAGGAACCTGTCATGGTAGTTGAGGACAGTGCTGATGTTAAACTCATTGAGGGAGAATTTCCTGAAGTTTTCTCTGAAGGTTTAGGTAAACTCAAGGGTTTCACCCATTTAATAAAGCTCAATCAAGGTGCATCCCCTGTCAAACAAAAACTTAGGAACGTTCCCATTAATGTGATGGAAGAGTTGGGAGAGGCTTTGAAAGAGATGTTGGATGGGGGTGTAATTGAAGAGGTGGAGTCATCGGAATGGGTTTCTCCGATTGTATTGGCACGTAAACCTGACAAATCTTTGAGATTATGTATTGACCTCAGAGCTTTGAATGCTAACATTCTGGTTGACTGCCATCCGTTACCTAATATCAACGAGGTAGTAAGCATGCTCGGAGGTGCCACGATCTTCTCCACCCTTGATCTTCGATCCGCATATCATCAGATAGAACTTGCCAAGGAGTCACGTCATATGACAGCTTTTATTCAAAAGAATGCCCTTTGGGTTAGCATCAGCAGCCTCCGTATTCCAGAGGTCCATGTGTCATCTTTTCAAGGAGATATGCAGTCATTTGTGAAGTGTTTCCAAGATGACATTCTTATATTTTCACCAGATAAAAGAACTCATACCGATCATCTCAGAAACGTGTGTGGAGTTCTCAAGGAGTATGGGTTGACTCTCAAAAAGAGCAAATGCAAATTGTATCAAGATTCAGTTGAATATTTAGGGCACACCTTATCTAAAGAGGGTGTGGTACCTAAAAAATCTCTTATTGATTCCATTTTGAAAGCACCTGCTCCTGACTGTAAGGATAAACTCCTTTCATTTTCAGGTCTATGCGAATACTATAGCAAATTTATCATGAATTTCGCATCCAAAATGGAACCCTTAAGAGAACTCACAAGAAAAAATGATGAATATGTATGGGGGGAAAAGCAACAAAAAGCTTTTGACAGTATCAAAGCAGAAAAGATAGCTGTCCCCATGTTGAAACCTTACTGCATGAACAAGACGTGTGTACTCACAGTAGATGCAAGCCTTTATGGTTTGGGATGTGTTTTGTCTCAACGTGCGGGCAAAGAGGAGTGGAACGTAGCATTTGCCTCCCGTACACTTAACCTCACTGAGAGGCGTTACGCTGTAATTGAAAGGGAATTGCTGGCCTGTGTCTGGGGAGTGGAGCATTTTCGCAACTATATTTGGGGTGCACGTTTCATATTGAGAATGGACCACAAGCCCTTAGTGTCCATTTTGTCTCCGGGAGGGGGTCTCAATGCTACCGCCCTCATAGCAAGATTAATGTCTCGTTTGCAAGAATACAGTTTTGCAGTGGAATATGTCCCGGGAAAAGTCAATGTTACTGCTGACTGTCTGTCCAGACTCCCCTGTAATGAGAGTGGAGTGTGTGATAATGAGGAGGTTGTTGCTAATATTGGTGAAATAGTGTCCGGAACATTTGGTTCCATCTCTGAGAATATGTGGAAGAGTGCCATGTGTGGGGATGATGTATTGTGTAAAGTCGTCGATTACACCACGAAAGGTTGGCCCTCCAAAACTGAAATATCAGCTGAGTTATTTCCTTTTGGAAAATCTCTAGTGAACTTGTTATCGAAGGAGATCTCCTTTTCAGGCAAGGGAAATTTATTCCACCTCTGTCCCTTCGTGATCATATTTTATCTGTAGCTCACGAGAGTCATTTGGGAATGTCGTCCATGAAGAGATTAATCAGGTCTGTGTTCTGGTGGCCTGGTTTAGACAGATTTGTTGAAAGGATTGTGAGGGAATGCCCTGAGTGTGTGAACAGTGAGAAAATGCTGAAGTGTGATCCTGCTCCCCTCATTCCTGTTGAATGGCCGGAATTTCCATGGGAAAAAGTCGGTTTTGACATTGCTGGTCCTTTTAATTTCTGGCCTCAAGACTGTAGATTTGCCTTGGTGATGGTCGATTATCACTCCAAATGGCCCGAGGTCAAGCTTGTACCACATGCCAATTCCGAGAGTGTCATTATGTTCTTTAAGGAAGTATTTGCCCGCGAAGGTTACCCAGAAGTCCTTATAACGGATAACGGTGTACAAATGAAGTCTCGTGAGATGGCCGACTTCCTTCAATTTCTTAATATTCGCCATGTCACCACAGCCTTGTACGAACCTCAAGGTAATGGCCAAGTAGAGAGATACAAGAGAGCTCTTAAACAAGATATTCTGTGGGCACGAAATTTTGGAACTCAGTGGAAAGGCAGGTTGAGGGAAAAGTTATGGTTATACCGTATAACTCCCCATTCCACTACCGCGGTCTCTCCTTTTCAATTGCTAAAAGGGAGGGAACCCGTCTCCAAATTGTGCCCTTGGTGGTTCAAAAAGGCTGTAAATACCCATGGTTCAGTGGTCAACAAAGAAGATGTGGCCCTTAAAATGAAGGAAAAGCAACAACAATGTAAACGTTATTATGATCTTCGCATGAAAGTGAAACAGCCGCAGTTTGTGGTTGGTGATTGGGTCAGGATACGCAAACCAGGTATTTTACTTAAAGGTGACATGAAATTTGGTAGACCCATCAAAATTGTCAAGGTCAATCGCAACAGTGTTGTTACCCAAGATGGCAAAGTATGGAATGTAAAAAGGGTGGCTAAACATGTAAATGTTCCTTCCTGATTTTTCTAAAGGGGAAATGTGTTACATTACATGTATTTTCCATATCTCTTTTTGTTCCTTTCCCTTTAATTCCCTTATTTACTTTTGACTCTGGCACCTGCCATGCAGTTAGTTGTGATTCCACCTAGAATTGGAATCCTCTTCATTCTGCTCTTGCCTTTACACTGAGCAGTACTGTGCCTTGTGGATTAAACATCTTGAAACTTCATCTGGATTTCCTGCCTCTTTCTTTTTGGAATTTTACACCTGTTTATTGTCTGGAGGGGGACCCGGACAGAGGCAGAAGAGTATATCAAGATCCTCAATGAGAATGAGCTTAATCTTAAGTTCACTAGCAATATTAGTGAAACTGAAGTCCCGTTTCTAGATCTTCTAGTATTCGTGGCAGATAACAAGCTCTGCACCAAGCTCTACCGTAAACCAACAGCAGGGAACACAGTCTTACACTCATGGAGTCAGCACCCGCGGAATTTAATCAATAGCATACCTTACGGGGAATTGTTAAGACTAAAACTTAATTGTTCCCGCCCAGAGGACTATCATGAGGCTGAAAGGGAGTCCCTGATGAGATTTTCCAACAGGGGCTATGGTAATAGAATCCTACATGGGGCAGTCAATAAGGTCAAAATGAAAGATAGACAGGAGCTATTAATAGGTAGATCCCCCATAGAAAGAGCCACAGAGGACGATCAATCTAAAGTCAGGCTGATTCTGACATTCTTTGCGGAATCACAAAGGATCAGGGACCTGGTCCAGAAGAACTGGAATATCCTCCAAACAGATGGCATAATAGGTCAATTGGTACCTGATAGACCTGATGTTACATACAGGAGAAGCGCCTCGTTGAAGGATATTCTAGTGCAAAGTCATTTTGAAGACAAATCCCGAAAAAGACCCATCATCACAGGTTGCTTCCCGTGCACTACATGCAAATCCTGTAAGAACTGCAGGAAGGTGAAAGATTATGCAGTGCCGAGGAAGAAAGAGAGAAGGCCCATCAATAAGCTGCTCAACTGTAATTCCAGTTTTGTGGTGTATTGTTTACTATGTCCATGCGGAGTGCAATATATTGGCAGCACAATACATCCGGCAAAAAAGCGAATCCTTGAGCATAAAAGGGCAATAACCAACCAGGACAAGTCCTACCCTGTGGCGAGACATTTCTCTGCGATGCATGAAGCTAGGAGTGATAAACTGCTCTATTATTGCATCGACCAAACTCCCATAAAGGAAAGAGGCGGAGACAGGGTAAAACTCCTTAGGCAGCTTGAGGCCAAATACATAGTGGAGCTACATACTCGTGTCCCTTGGGGGCTAAACAGTGAAGAAGAATTGTGGTCATACATTTAGTAGGCCAGTAAAGTCTGTGAACCTTCCCCTTTAGTCTAAATAACCTAACAAATTTTACTATGAACGCCCACATTAACACAATATGTATAGACTGTAAGACAATAACAGAATATAGATAAGTGTGATCTGGAATGGTGAACCAGGCTCATTCAGAGCTGGATTGTATTTCTGACGCTGTATGGGGTAATGGCGTATTGAATTATAGAATTCGTTTGTTCTAACATGCCCGAGCATTTGCTCATTAACTGTCGCAATGTCCAAGTATTTATGGGCGATTAATTTATCTTACATTTATTATGCGTAGCTCTTCTATAATACGAATTCCATTCTGTTGAAATATTGTTTACCCCTTCAATGCGTCGTTGTTAACAGCTGGTTGATGGTGGGTAGTTCTGGGCACAATGTTTGCCATGTAATTTTGACAGTGTTAAAATGGCCGACACCCTTTTACCCTCGTAGTGTGGCTTAATCATGAAGTCCCCTTTTTGATGTTTTGTTTTCAGCTGCTAACCAATTAAATGAATTGTTGTTATAAGGCAGCCTTGTGTATACTCCTACTGACATTGACGAAGGCCAGGAGGCTGAAACGCATTTGTCAGTATGCCCAAAGTTGCATCTATTAAATAAATAATAACTGTTAATTACGGCCGGAGTGCGCAGCATTTCTCTGAACTGTGCTTTACATATTACACGAGCTCGCCCTCGTGGCTGCTGCACCCGCTGTGTGGAGAGCGGGGAATTTGGCGAACAACGTTCCAGGATATATATATATATATATCTCTATCTCTATCTATGTATATATATATATATATATATATATATATATATATATATATATATATATATATATATATATATATATATATATACGTTGTACTACCCAGTTATATTTAGGAAGCCTTTTTTGTGTTGCTAATAACTTTGGCGACATTTGACAAATCTCCACTAAACTTTTTTAAAAGTGCTACTTTTTGACTAGTTTGCACATGGAAAGTTTGGGAGTAATCCATCAAGTGGGGGTTCAAATCTGTGTATATCTAGGGACACTGAACGTCCACGGATCTCGACAGATGTCCAGCAGCTATCTGACTTGCTGCCACCACCTCAACCAGGAAGTGGTGGCAGCCATCTTTGTACTCGGGACACAGTCCTGAGTCCTAAAAAAAGGGAACAAAATCATTGGAGGGAAGGGTATGGATACCCTGACCCCAAGGCTTGGTGGTGGGGTCCTAGAGGGACCCCGCCTGGGCCAAAAACATTTTTAAAACAATTTTGCCATGAATTCGTGGAGGATCTGCGAATCCACAGCAAAATTAAAAAAAATAAAACAAGCACATTCTTCTGTTTTGTGCATGTTTATAAAAAACCCCAGGATAATTGTTTTTGGAGGAGAGTACGTGGCTCCTGCCCCCACGCAGATTTCTGTACCAGGGACCCCATCCTCTGGGACTCAAAGTCTTATTTAGTGGGAGGGGGCAAGTGGCCCCATTCCCAGGCCATATTTGGCTCCAGGGACCCTATCACCCTAGCCAGGCATATTTTTGGGGGAAAGGGGGCACACGCCCCCTTCCCTTAGGCCATTTTCATCACCGGGGACCCTATTCCCCAGGGCCCAACATATTTGTAAGGGAAAAGGGGGCACGTTGTCCCCCCTCTTTTGGCCACTTGTGGCCCCAGGAATCCAATCAACCCGGGCCTGATGTTTGTTTTTAGGAGGAAGGAGGTTAGTGGCCCCCCTCCCCAAGTCAATCGCGACCCTGGGGATCCCATTCCCCAGAGCCTGATGTGTGCATGGACAGGGAAACCTGTGTTTGCTTCCACTTGGCGGGAGCATTTTCAAATCTCCCACCACGCTGACTTTTGATCTTTTTCCCTGCATGCACTGAAGCGCGCATGGAAACAGATCAAAATATTGTTCCTGCCCGGAGGGAGCATCATTAGTAGCCGCTCCCTAAGGGCGGGAGCAATGCCAGCTCCTGCTGCATGCAGGGAGCCAGAGGGGCCACAGGGGTCATGAGACTTCCCCGGTAGCCCGCAACGAATACATGTTGGGTGCCCTAGGTGGGCACCAGGGCAACCACCTTTATTGATGCGGGCCCCTGGGAATGGGGTCCCCAGGCCCAACACAACTCAGGGATGGTGGCCGCGTGGCCCCCTTCCCTTTATTTTAAAGGGTGGCCATAGGGGATGGAGACCCCAGGGCCTAATAAGACTCAGGGACGGGGGCCACTCGGCCTCCCTCTACTTTATTTTAAGGAGTGGCCCTGGGAATGTTGTCCTCAGGGCTCAGAAGGGGAGTCACGTGGCCCCCTCCGTTTTAATTGAAAAAACAGCCCTGAGGGTTTAGGTCTCAAGGGCCCAACAAGACTCAGGGAGTCACACGGTCCCCCTCTCCTTTAATTTTTAATTACAAAAAACAGCACTATGGGATGGGGTTTCCAGGGCCTAACAAGGCTTGGGCAGGGTGTCCATATGGCCCCCTCCCCTTTAATAAAAAAATGACCTGAGGGATGGGGTCCCCTGGACCTCAAGAGACTCAAGGATGGGGGCCCCTCCCCTTTTTTGTAAGTTTTGGTCCCAAGGGTAGGCTCTCAGGGGCATATAATGGCTTGGAGAGGGTGACATTGTGGCCATGCACAGCAAGGGGTTGGCTGCATGTGGGGGGTTGGCCGCGGGCCTAATCGCAGGCCAGGCTCTGCAGCCAAGCCCTTGCTGTGCACAACCGAAGGTCCTACTCAGTGTGGGGTTGGCTGCCTTTATAGGGGTGGCCACAGGGCCTGGTCATGGGCCATGGCCAACCCCCCCCCAGACTGCGCATGGCCAAAGGGCGTATGCAGTGTGGGGTTGGCTGTATGCAGGGGGTTGGATGCAAGGCCTGCAGACAAACTTACGCCACACATGGGTAATGACCCTGTGAAACGGCGGGATTGGTTTTACGCATGGTAATTAAATATTATTTATGTTAAAAAAAACTAGAAATTCACTGAATATAGTTACCTGAGAGGACGAGTTATAGTTACCTGAGAGGACGAGTTATAGTTACCTGAGATAACTGTAACTGGTGAATTTCAGTGTTTTTTAGAATTTGAAATGTTACATTGTTACTGAACATTTCACGTAACTATAACATGACTCAGCCAGATCAGCTTATAAGAAAGGTATAGCGGCATATTCTGGAACCAGGAAGTGTTTTTTTTACCATTATTATTTTATGGTAAAATTGTTTTTGAAGGCAGGAGACTTCTTGAGAACTCCAGGGATGTTCAAGAGACCTTCATGGGCACTTGATTGGTAGTTATTTGTAGTTTTTATGTTCACTTGACTGTGATCAGCCAGTAAGAGCACAGAATCAACAGAACAAGCCTAGGAGCATGGGATCTTATCTGACTGACCAGCTGGAAAGCCCTGCTTTATCTTAAGAAAATGTATTTAATGAGGGCCTTGTGAGAAAGCGCCTTTCTTTCTTTTGGAGTTTCAAAAGCAGTGTGCTGGGAGAATGATGAGAGGCATGCTTATTTTATAAGCAAGAAATGTCCTGTAAATGTTGTTAAGCTATGCAAATTCAGCCCTAACCTGATCATTATAAAACCAAAGAAGATGAAAGTGAAGTGGACTCTGTTTCATGTGGTCAGCAGAATCTGTAAGACTTTGCAGCAGTTCAAATCCAAATTATATTGAAATGTGAATGTAAATTGATTCAGGGACCGTATCCTCACTCTGCACCAAAATACTTGCACACAACATTTTTCTGTAGCATCACGGATGAAACAGGTGACATCTGCTTCAGTGATTGAGAAGGACTCCAGTTAACAAGCTTGTTATTCTACAGGCTCAGACTGGAAAGACACCAGCTCCCAACTCAATTGGAAATCCATGGTCGGTTTGGCAGCAGGAGTAAGGGTTTGATGTATTAAATGTTTCCCTAATTCTCTGTCATTGTTTGTAAATTAATAATCTATATATTTGTATCAATAAATAACTAGTGCTTACTATCAAGGTGGAGTAATTAAAATTATTATCTGGATGTTAAGTGGTAAATGGGCCAAGACAACGGGGCAGTTATTCCGACTGACACCGTGGTGGGAACGGGACAGACCGACTTCCTGTCAGTGGACCCGACAGCCTAATTATGATGTGACCGCACATCGGGCGGTCTCATTCTCCCATTTCTCTAAGGGAGCTTGGGCCATAGCACAAGCTCTCATAGATAAATGGGAGATTGTGTTAATCCCTGCACCCCGTGGAAGGCACCTCAAGGTGCTTGCCACAAGATGCAGGGATTAACGGGCCCCCAATGGGAGGCCGCAAGGGAAAGGGGGCCCTATTAGTGTTCCAAAGGCCACTATTTTCTTATTGTGTGAGTTTAGGCAAAATAATTTGGTAAAGTCCTTCATTCTAAAGAGCATCCGTATTTGTATCTTATTGATACAAATCATCAACTGTATAGAACAAATTATCAGTAACACATTGTCCTTTGAAAAGCCTGGCATAAACTCTTTTGGGTCTATTCATAAAAGTAAGTTACTCTTGTGAGTAAGTTACTCCTGTAACTTTACTCTTACACTTTTGAGTGACTTTACAACTCTTGACTTTTCACGAAATCTGAGTGTAAAGTTACTCAGAAGTATAGACTTGCACGTACACACACCCTGAAATTGGGGAGGAGCCAAATTTTCAAGTGTAAGTTTTTGCTGCTAAAGATGAAACAGTAGTAAGTCTAGCATTACACACCACCAGCTACTGATTCTGCACCCTCCTATAGAAACAATGAAGATGGGGACTTAAACAAAACATAATTGAAAATAATGCTAAATTAAATTCTATTCTTTAAAATAATTAAAAATATACATACATATATTATAATGTTGAGATATATAAACAAAACATATGCATTATTTATTAATAAAATATTTTAACAACTTTGAATTTAAAAATTAATGTAAGATTACATTTTAATAACATTATTACATTCCTAATTAATTCTATACACCACTTTTGATAATTATTAATGCATGATAAAAATATTTTCAATTTAGGTGGGAATTTATTTTTTAATGTAAACTTCAGCAAAATAATTTTAATATAGTTAAAATAATAAAGTATTTAATTCAACATTTAGGGTCTGATTACGATGTCGGGCGGACCGCCACTGACAGGCCGTTGGTGGCAGTCTGCCCGACAGCCAGGATAGTGGTCCGGCTGCTGCATTATTATGGATCACGATGTCCCTTTCCCCTCTGCCTTTACATGGCGGTCCGACCGCCATGTAAAGCAGACGGAAAGGAACTTTGGGGGCCCCTAGCAGGGCCCCTGTGGGCCTCCACTATGGGGCCTGGTATGCACATGTGGTGCCCCTCAAACATCGTTGCACCTTGTGCCAGGCACCACATGGTGCCTGGCACACGGTGAATGGATTTTTCAAAACATGCCTTTCTCAATTGCAGCTTGTGCTGCTGCCCCTTTCTGGACTGCAGTACAAACCGCAATTGGAAAAGGCATGTTTTCGACCGCCTTCATGGCGGTCGGATCGTAATAAGGTGGGTGGAGCTGCTGACTACATGTCGGGTGGTCTCCATCCCGATACGATGGCGGTCGGATGCTCGTCTGACCGCCATCGTAATGAGGCCCCTAAGTTAGTAGTTGTGTAGCATTTTTTCATTTCTCCTACATTTACAATAAATATAGAAAAGTCATTTACAGCAAAATATTACCCAAAAAGATTTCCGCACAGAAAAAGATAGGAACTGCAGAGGCGTAACCTCCACACATATGTGAATGAATATCATTTGTAGTACTATTCTAGTTATAAAATGTACTAAAAAATGCAGTTTGTCCTTAGGGCCCATTGTGTTGTGGAGTTACTACTTAGGCCTGAAGTTGTGGCTACTGCCTTAGACATAGCTGTGGTATTGGAACTGTGAGTTTCCTTCCACTCTCCTTAAGCTTAGCTTATTTCCATGGTGAGTTTTTCCCCGAAACATCAGATTTCTAACTGTTAAGTGGGAGAGGCTGGAAGCGGTTTTAAAATTCTTATTGTTGGAACATAGATTTTATGATTAATGCACAGTGAATCAATTAAATCCATTGTTGCTCTTTGAAAAAGTAGGGGCTTATTTACAAGCCCCTTGCGCCACTTCTTGCGTCACTTTTCCCATGTTAAAAATGACGCAAAAGTGGCGCATGGGCCTTGTAAATATGCCCCGTAATGTCTAATTTCAGACAATAAACAGTCATATTGTTACAGCCCACACTAATGCAGGAATTTGACAATATTCAGCTCCATTGTTGGATCAAAATATTGGTGTAGTACAATGCCAACTTCTATGAAGAACTGTTTTCAATATTGTGTTGGTGTTGATACTTCTGGGAGTGATATATGTTATCAACTAGTGGTAATATGGGTGGATACAATTACAATAGAGTGAGTTCAGCTTCTGGCATTACCAGAGACAGTGTCTTATTTCAGGAAACACTGTTTGGTGATGAAGGTAGTGAGGAATTTAATGATGCGGGACAGAGAGTAAATGGATTGAGTGCCAACATCCCATGTTTGTCTGTCACTGTTTCTGAAGTTCAAGCCACAAGTTTCAGGCCTGTTTGAAAAGTCTATTTTTCTGAGTCCTTTTCTGAGGAGTGGATGGTCAAGCTGAGCTCTTGAGGGTGGGCGCAGGGGCGTAGTATATGGGGGGAGGGGGTTTGGGTTGTTACACCCCCCTAATAAATCTATTCTGTATTACATAGTTGGGTACAGGTGGTTTAAATCGGATAGGGTGTGGTGGTAGTTGGACATAACTTGTGATTTTTACATACACATGTAGACAAAAACACACACAAACACTTCTCTATTTTAAAGGTAATTTTTTTTTATTATATTGCAAAATATTGAGTTTTAAGTACCCACTCTCAATCCACACTCCTCTCCCTTCCGGTTGCTCCTTAAGCTCCCCTCCTGCCCTGCTTCTCATATAATATATTGTAACCAGCATGATTGTTGGGAAATATGGATCTCCCCCCCCTCTTACTGGCCAAGCTACGGCCCCGGGTGGGTTTCTGGTGTTCTGAACATTTCATACGTGGACCTAGTGCTTGTTGTTTTTTCCTTTTGCAGGTCTTTTTAGTCATATCATCACAGAAATCCTCAAATAATATATTTAACAGTGCAGCAGCATAGAAATATGCTTTTGTTTCGACAAATATTATGTAAACTGTATTTATTTTTCTAATCTACACAGTTGCAGATGGTAGAGCGCCACACCATAGGGTGTTTCCAGCATCTACTCAAGTAATTAGAGTTTGTTACAGGTTTAAAACATGGTTTCAAAACCAAATATGAGGAAAATAAGCCTACATTTTTTTTTAAATAAGAATTGTGCCTATTCCTTCTATCAAAAACACAATAAGAAAGCAATATACAGAAATGTACTATTTATCTCTCTGTCAATTACCATAAAGTTCAGTTTTTAAATAGCCTTTAAGACTGCCACCTACACAGTGTTTCCCAGACTGTGGGTCGTGACCCACTGGTAGGTCATGAGTCGATTTTTGGTGGATTGTGAAAGTCCAAGCAATTAATAAAGATGCCTTTAAATTCTGCATTTATCTTGTTACACTTGCTGCGCTTCATTGACATAGGTCAGTTGTCAGGCAATGTCTTCTGACAAACTGCTGCTTTTTTAATTCGTTGCGTGCTTCTGTCGGCCAACGGCCGTCGCGAGCACTACCTCTGTAGTGCTGCGCACGTCCGTTGGCCGACGCGGCCCCGCCCACTCCGCTAAACCGCCGCACCGCGGCGGAATTGCCGCCGCGGTTAGGCGGTTAACATGGGGATGGGTATTTACAAACACCTCTCACTTTGCAGTCAGAAAAAGTAAAGTGAATTATATGACAATCTTGCTGGGGTACAGAGATTGTGAAAGTAAAGGCTAAAGATTGTCATTTTTTGAAACATACAACTAAACATAAATATCTGTAAATGAACTGTGCACTTTCAGCAGTGAGGAAAGCAAAAATGAAGGACATTTTTTCGGGCACTTCGGAAGTGTGATGGAAACAAATCAAGGATCAAAACAAATCAAGACACTTTACTTGGTGATGCACAAATAATACATATTCACTTAAACTCGATTTCCACACATTATCATTTGTGTGCAATATAGTTTTATCAGTAATACTCTATGTCTGTGCACATTTAGTGGCCATTTAAATGTAAAATGCGTTCTATGTAAATGACAGTGAGCTACTACGTGATGCTAATAGTTACAATAAAAAATAGCCCGCCTCATGCTCATTTAAGCTAGGCGGGTCACAAAGGTTTGTTGTTCCAAAGATTCAGTCGTTGGTTCTAAAAGGTTTGGGAAACACTGACTTACCACATTTCTTAGAGGCTCCAAATTTGCAGTTAGCGAAACTGAGGCACCAGATAATCAAGTGATTTACCTAGGACTACACAATGTGCCAAAGAGGAGCAGGGATTCAAAAACAAATGTCCTCACTCTAAGGTAATTCTTCTAGTCTATTGCTGAAATTACCACAGTCTTATTTGCTTAGCCCTGTATCATCTTAGTCACAGATCTGTGTAACCAATAAATAAGCACTACTACAACACAACTAATCAATACTCATTTAATGACCTCAGAAGAATGAGAGACCGTGTTTACCTACAGAGATTCATTGGAGTTAATTTTGTGAAGCTTCTATGCAGAGCAGTGCAGCAGGCACTTAAACCCCTAATATATCTCGCTTACAATAGCGTTGATCACACATGTTCTGTTTGTAAATATTTCCAGAGTTTAAGCAGGCGAACCATTGGCGTCATCAGGATAAATCTGTTCAGATGTGTTGCTCGAGTACCAGCCCATCAGATGGTCGTATTAATTAACTGAGTGCCTGGCACTCAAATTGTGGAGTAGAGTGCCACTTTTTAACCAAATGTGAGTGATGAGGAAGCGCTGGTGAATGCTAAGGTCTTCATTAACCTTGATGCATCATCTGCTCACTCTCAGAGTCCACTGATGGAAGATTTCTTCTGTTGTGCAGCTCTCACATAGCCAGAAGGACCATTTACATTCAAATGGGACCCCTCTGGCCCTGCATCTGCAGCATCTGTCTTCCAAAGGATAATGCATGTGATTTTCAGGAGATGCCAGCGGTGACTCATTTTAAAGCAGACATCTTGGCTTGCAGAGTAACTGCGCAGCCCCGCTATGTGTATGTACATAATTTATTAGAGGAAATGAGCACATGCACCATTTTAAAATGATGCTTGGCTTTGTGTTAAATCCTCTTATGGATGAACGTAATGGGCTAAACATGATGTGGAAAAGGCTCCTGAGCTTTGCCTCACTGCAGAAAATTGAAACCTTCAACACGTTTGCTTATTTTATTTCAAAAGGGAATTCTAGTATGTTTTGGTGAACTCTTGTTTGTTGTGACTAAGGCTGGCTCTCTAGCTTCCTGCAGCACATGTAAAAATCCGAGGGAATACTCATGCTTTGCTCAAGCTTTGATTTGAGTTTCGATGGGCTGGGTATAAGTAGGCAGCTATCTATTGGGATAGCTGCCAGAGGCAGCTGCTACTTAACAACGGTGGGGGGGGAGGTCGCGGGATGGACCAGGGGAGGGAATGAAAAGAAAAAAGAAAAACAATTATCTGTGTGCCGCTGCTGCCTCTCGTTCCTCTTCGACCACTTCCAGGACTCCAGCGTTGGAAGCAGGAACAGATAGCAGCGTCATGATTGGTCTGAACGCCATAGTTCGGCACTCAGAGGGAGTGGGAGCCTAGGCATGCTCTCCACCCAGGCTGTAATGCAGCCTGGGTGGAGAACATGCAAAGTGCGCATGACTGATTGGCTGGCCTGAGACGGCCAGCCAAACATTCATGCGCACTTAGAAGAGTGCCACCTGTTCCTCTGACACAGGCCAGCCCCACCCTGTTCCTAACCAGCTGAGCAAGGATGAAAAAACAAAATGATAATAACAATGCATTATTATCATTTTATCTTTCCTTTTTCACCTGCTCACAGAGCAGTAGGGCGACGCTCCTCCGCCTTAGCGGAGGAGCCGCCCCTGATAGCTGCTGGATCAGTCGGAACTTTTTAAGAACTAGGAGTCTCTAGTTGGCAGGGGTAGGTACCTTTGTCCAAGTGGGGTCCCCTGCTTCTAGTCAGGTTAAGGGGTATACACACTTTAGATAACTCCTGCTCATCCCCTTGGTAGTTTGGCACGAGCAGACAGGCTTATCCCAAAGGCAATGTGTAAAGTATTTGTACTCAAAACACGCAGTAACACAGTGAAAACACCACAAATGGACACCAGACCAGTTTAGAAAAATAAAGTATCTTCATCTAAGCTCAACAAGACCAAAACGACAAAAATCCAACATACATGTAGTAAAATAGCACTCAAAAACAGTTATTTCCAAATTGAAGTTTGTAGAAAACAAATAGCTCCACTTTGGGCTATTACGACTTCGTGACCGCAATAAATTCAAAGTATGGTGCCGACCGCGAGGTGTGCGGCGTCAGGCATGGAGTCACATGGACCCTCCAACAAATAGTACCTTGGAAAACGAAGTCTATGACAATGCACGACATCGTGGAGGTGAGGCGTCAGTGCCGAGGTCGAGGCTGGCTTCCTGGCTGCCACGAGGGAGGCAAGGCATTGTGTCTGTGAGGTGGTGACGTGTCGAATCCAGGACAGGGGTAGTCGGTTGCGTTGACCGTGAGGTGTCGGTTCCGGTGAGGCAATGCGATGCGCAGTCAGGGAGTTTGTGGAGTCACCCTCTGCGGTTATCGGTGCCGCGATAACAGGATGCAGGCGCTGGTGATGACAGAGTTGGTGCGAGCGTTGGCCTCGGGAATGCCAGTGACTGCAGGCATCCGCAGGCATCGAAGGGCTTCGGAGCTGTGGTGCAGGCCGGTCGGTGCGTTGTGCACATCACGAGCGTTGCCCCTGGCCTGGGTGCAGGTCGCGGCGTCACGGCGGCATCACTGATGGCATCGGTGAGGGGGTTTCTTGCTTCTCTTAGGTTTCTTCCAGCTCTCAACAGCAGAGGCACAAAACTGGAAGAGGCACCTCCTGGCAGGTCAGAACTCTCAGCAATAGAGTTCAGGGGAGCTGGGGGTGAAGTCTTTGTGTCCCTGAGACTTCAGAACAGGAGACCAGCACACACAAGCCCTTGGAGATTCTTCTTCAAGCAGGTTTCTCAGCAAAGTTCCAGTCTTTGTCCTTTTCTTGGCAGAAGAGGCAACGCAACTGCAGGCCAACCCCATACAACACACAGCAAAGGGGCAGTACTCCTCCTAACAGCTCTCCAGCTCTTCTCCTTCGCAAAGCTTCCTCTTGATCTAAAGTCTGGGGTTTAAGGTTCACTACTTATTCCCCATTTTGTCTTTTTTCTTCTTTGTGCAAGGGTCTCTGAGCCCAGTCCAAACCAGTTCTGTCCTCACTGGTGCAGTATGACCACAGGGGGTGGAGACAGCAATGTGCAAGGGAGACAGGCCCTACTCAGGTGCAAGGAAAACTCCTCCCACTATAAATGCAGTCAAGACCTATTCAGCTCAGCTCTGAGTCATCCAGGAAGGGCCAGGCACACCTTAACCCCCTAGTGGCTGTCTACAATGAATGTACATCCCCAGCTCCTGTCACTCCAAAACCAGACAGCCAATCCACAAACAGGCAGAGGCACCCAGAATGGCTAAATAAGAAAATGCCTACTTTCTAAAAGTATGCAAAAGAAACAATTGATGGACGGAATGCTGGACAATGATGGACGGAATGCTGGACAATGCAAACATTCACCCCCAGACGTGGGTCCCGTGCTCTCCATGCCACTGGAGTCAAACTATCCTGGCTGATGAGGGCTGAAAGCCCGAAACCGGTCCTAGGATGCTTGTTTCCAGTTCAGGGAGGACCAGGCCTGGCAGTTCGGGCTGGACTGTTCCCATTGGGCACAGGGTCAAGACTGATTTGCATATGGCTGGGTCCAAATTGGAATGGCATGGTGAGCAAAAAAACGATGGATTTAGGCCCAGATCTCTGTACTGGGGTGAATGTATGACATTGTTCTGCATTCTGTCCATAAATGTTCTTTTTGCATTTGTCACTCCGAGTGAGACGGGTATGCCCAGACGTGGGCCCCCTGCTCTCCATGCCACTGGAGTCAAGCTATCCTGGCTGATGAGGGCTGAAAGCCCGAAACCGGTCCTAGGATGCTTGTTTCCAGTTCAGGGAGGACCAGGCCTGGCAGTTCGGGCTGGACTGTTCCCATTGTGCACAGGGTCAAAACTGATTTGCATATGGCTGGGTCCAAACTGGAATGGCATGGTGAGCAAAAAAACGATGGATTTAGGCCCAGATCTCTGTTCTGGGGTGAATGTATGACATTATTCTGCATTCTGTCCATAAATATTCTTTTTGCATTTGTCACCCCGAGTGGGACGGGTATGCCCAGACGTGGGTCCCGTGCTCTCCATGCCACTGGAGTCAAGCTATCCTGGCTGATGAGGGCTGAAAGCCGGTAACCGGTCCTAGGATGCTTGTTTCCAGTTCAGGGAGGACCAGGCCTGGCAGTTCGGGCTGGACTGTTCCCATTGGGCACAGGGTCAAGACTGATTTGCATATGGCTGGGTCCAAACTGGAATGGCATGGTGAGCAAAAAAACGATGGATTTGGGCCCAGATCTCTGTACTGGGGTGAATGCATGACATTGCTCTGCATTCTGTCCATAAATGTTCTTTTTGCATTTGTCACCCCGAGTGGGACGGGTATGCCCAGACGTGGGTCCCGTGCTCTCCATGCCACTGGAGTCAAGCTATCCTGGCTGATGAGGGCTGAAAGCCCGAAACCGGTCCTAGGATGCTTGTTTCCAGTTCAGGGAGGACCAGGCCTGGCAGTTCGGGCTGGACTGTTCCCATTGGGCACAGGGTCAAGACTGATTTGCATATGGCTGGGTCCAAACTGGAATGGCATGCTGAGCAAAAAAACGATGGATTTAGGCCCAGATCTCTGTACTGGGGTAAATGTATGACATTGTTCTGCATTCTGTCCATAAATGTCCTTTTTGCATTTGTCACCCTGAGTGGGACGGGTATGCCCAGACGTGGTTCCCGTGCTCTCCATGCCACTGGAGTCAAGCTATCCTGGCTGATGAGGGCTGAAAGCCCGAAACCGGTCCTAGGATGCTTGTTTCCAGTTCAGGGAAGACCAGGCCTGGCAGTTCGGGCTGGACTGTTCCCATTGGGCACAGGGTCAAGACTGATTTGCATATGGCTGGTCCAAACTGGAATGGCACGGTGAGCAAAAAAACGATGGATTTAGGCCCAGATCTCTGTACTGGGGTGAATGTATGACATTGTTCTGCATTCTGTCCATAAATGTTCTTTTTACTTTCTAAAAGTGGCATTTTCAAACCCACAATTTAAAAACCATCTTTACTAAAACACGTGTTATTAAATTCTGAGTTCAGAGAGCCTAAACTTTATTCCTCTATCTTGTCCCAATGGTAAGTTATGCTTGTAAGATGTTACAAACTATCTCCCGTGCTGTCCTATGGGACAGATAGTCTTTCAATAGTGAAAATCGAAATTGGCAGTATTTCATTATCAGGACATGTCACACACACCAGTACATGTCCTACCTTTCACATACACTGCACCCTGCCCATGGGGGTACCTTGGGACTACCTGAGGGGTGTCTTACATGTAAGGAAAGGGAAGGTTAGGGCCTGGCAAGTGGGTGCACTTGCCAGGTCGACATGGCAGTTTAAAACAGCATGCAGACACTGCAGTGGCAGGTCTGAGATACCTTTTCAGGGCTATCCATGTGGATGGCACAATCTGTGATGCAGGCCCACTAATAGCATTTGATGTACAGGCCCTGACACACTCAGTGCACTTTACTAGGGGCTTACCAGTAATTCAAATGTGCCAATCATGGAGAACCAATCATGATAACAATTTACACAGAGAGCATATGCACTTTAGCACTGATCAGCAGTGGTAAAGTGCCCAGAGTGCTACAGCCAACAAAAACAGGTCAAGAAAAATAGGAGGAAGAAGCAAAGACTATGGGGATAACCCTGCAAAAAGGGCCATTTCCAACAGAACTATTTCTAGAAACCTGGCCCCTGTCGTTTTTACAACGTAGTCCAAATCAATGATGGTTTATTAACTTTCTCAACTCTTTGATTTATAGTCATTTCTGAACATTCCACATCATTGAGCCCTGACTGTGGGCATGTTAAGTAGTTATTTGTTTCTACCAAGTGAGACTTGCTTTGAGTGAGCGAGTGAGTCTCACCCTCAATGAGTGAGGTCCTGAACTGGTAAAATTGTTCCACCAACTAAAGATTTCTTAAAATACAAAAGATTTGTTTGCTTTGTTCTAGAGATCTGAAGGTTCATGCAAGGTTGAACATGTTAATACGATTTTTGAATTTTGTGGAGCAGACAGTCATACAAGTAGAAAGATAAAGCTTGAGGCCACTACAGTGAGCATGAATCTCTTTGCAAGGATTTTCAGAGGGTAGAGGTGATACCTGATGCCACTCCTTAGAGTATCTTTTTATTTCTATAGGCATTGAAGGGGTGAAGATGATACATGCTACCACTCTCCTTCTATAAACATTTAGGAAGTAAGAGTGGCACCTGGTACCACATCTTAGCAATTTAACAGTCTGTATCCCAATAAATTGGCACTACATAGCTGTCTTGTCTCCTAACTAGAGAGGTTAACCTTAACAAAAATCGTAACACGAAGAAACCATGCTCTCTCCAGTCTTTGGTCAGCATCTTCTTCCAAAACAAAACACTTTCCAACGCCTTAGATTTCAGAAAAAGTTAGTTAAAGATAATTATGTTGATCATGGAAATTTGTGAAATTACTAATTGCATTTGCTTAGGAAAGTGGATTACATATTAGTATACAAAATCCTTAGCATCAGAAACTAAGAGGCAGATTTAGAAAGACTTTGTCTCTCAGAAAAATCACACAAAATGATGCAACGCTTTGATAAAGAATTTACTTTTCAGGACAAATCTTTTTTGCTCTGCCCTGGAAGTAGCACAAATAGAGCTTTGTGCTGCTTTGCACACCTTTGCACTGCTTTGCGATGCTTTGCGCTACTTTGCTTTAAGAGGGCATTCTATTGGTGGCACTTGAGCATTCAAATGCTATCACCCATGGTTTTTTACACAAAGTCAGATATGCAAAGATTGTCAGACCTAGCTTTGCATAAGAAAAATAGTGCCTACTTTAAACAGGTGAAAAGTCAGAGAAATCTTTTTATTTCCCCTAACATTTGAAGTTTTGCATGTGTGCTGCACTGTACTGCCCACATGCAATGTGTGAAATATTTTTAAAAATTGTCTAACCATAGGATATTGGTAGCCTTCCAGTAACAAATGCATGCTGGACATCATGCACACATGTTTGCACTATGGTGCAAAGTTCTAACCGTGGTGCTAGACAGCTTCTTTGTGCACTAGAGCAGGGGAAGAGAGCAGTAGAAGGGCATATTCAGTAAATATGGCTCTGTATTGCTTTCTCCACCTAGCTCAATGCAGCACAGCAACACTGAAAAGGAATTATATGAGAGTGTCCTTATTTATCTTATTTTTCTTCTTATGATAATGTTCTTTTCTTCGAAAGTGCATTTTTGGTCAGGAAAACACCTAGCCTTGCATTACATGTAGTGCGCACTGTCCCTGTTTGTGCCAAGGTACACTTTAAATGAGTTCAAAAGGGGTTGCTTTAGACAGTGCGCCATATTATTTAATGTGCTTCCCCCAGAGCAGCCGTTGAGCCACACCTGCCCTGGGGGCTGCATATTAGTGAAAGGAGGCCTAGCTGTTTGTAGCTGCAAGTCTGCTTTTGACTGTACAGGCAGCAACCAAGCCTACATTTAACGGGTGACAGAGATCCTCCTGCAGTTGGGTGCAGTGAGCAGATCCATCCTCCCAAATGAGGATGTCTGGGGGTGTCAATGGGTCCCCATTAACCCTCTTCCAAGTAGTGCTCTTGGCGGCGCACTGACTGTGCACCACCTCATTGTGGTGCAGTCAGTGCATACCTGACAGCTCCTTTGCCTCTGCACCTTTGTCAGCAATATGGCACAGAAGCAAAATGCTTCCTCATTTGCATGGGGTGACATCCCTTGCATTTTAGGGAATGCCCCCTTTAGATTGCACCACAACACATGTAATGACGTCCGAACTGTATTTCAGAAGGGGCTGTGCAAGTGTCTGTGACTACTTCTGCAATACAAAATTGCCCCGGGGGCAGGGGAGTGAGTTGGCGAGTTGGGACTCCTTTTGAGAGGGTGGGAGTGGACATTGTTGGTTCCCTAGAACCACCAAAGGCATCAGGGAACAAGTATATCTTAGTGGAAGTAGACCACGCCACAGTATACCCTGTAGCAATACCCATCAGAACAGTCACTGCTCCTTCAGTGGCTAGGGTCCTACTTGGAGTGTGCACCAGTGTGGGAAATGAATTTCATGTCTAGCTATCTCAAAGCGATGTAGGAAGAATGTGGTGTTACCTACAAGTTCACCACCCCATATCATCCCCAGACTAATGGTCTGGTGGAAAGGTTCAATAAGACACTGAAGGGCATGATCAATAATTTGTTTGTTTGACAAACTCTGGAGGAGATGGAATGTTCTCCTCCCATGCCTACTGTTTGCCTACAGATAGGTCCCACAAAAAGGGGTTGGCTTTAGCCCCTTTGAGTTGTTGTTTGGACACCCTGTAAGAGAGCCTTTGTGAATGGTGAAATAGTCTTGGGAAAAGCCTCTCAGATAAGCCAGGGACAATGTGCCAGACTATGTGCTAGGCCTGAGATCTTGCATTGGCAAGTACATGTACATGGCAAGAAAAAAACTGGAGGCCAGCCAAGAGCTCAAGAAGCACAGATATGGCCTAAAGGCTACCATGTCTCAGTATACTCTAGGACAATTGGTGTGGGTGTTGGAGCCTGTATCTCCTAGGGCCCTCCAGAGGTTATGTGTTCAGCACCAGTGTTACTGGCCCCTGACCACACAAAAGAATTTGCGGTTCAGATAGATGCTTCAGAACAAGGGGTTGGGGCAGTTTTGGTACAACTAAATGAGGAGGGCCTTGATCAGCCAGTTGCCTTCATTAGCAGGCAACTTCTACCCAGAGAACAGAGGTGGAGTGCCATTGGGAGGGAAGCCTTTGCAGTGGTTTGGACCCTGAAAAAGCCGAGACCATATCTGTTTGGTACTCACTTCCGTGTTCAAACCGACCACAGACCTTTCAGATGGCTCATGCAGATGAGGGGGAAGAATCCAAAGCTATTGAGGTGGTCCATTTCTCTACAGGGGATGGACTTCACAGTGGAACACAGGCCTGGGACCGCCCATGCCAGTGCTGATGGACTTTCCAGATTTTTTCCACTTAGCTGATTAGGACTATCAGGATGTAGGTTAGTTACCCATCTATTGTATATAAAGACCTTATATCAATCAACAAGAGAGGGAGGGAGGAGTAGCCACTCTTCTTCCCCTGAATAATAATATTAGAAAACAACAAAAGAGTGACAACCAATTCCGAAGAAAAGGTACTTGATCTTAAAAAAAACTGTGCAAGGAAAAGACTTTATTTCTTAAAAGAACCCTCACTCACCAACCTAGTTGGTGAAATGCTTCATCATTGGGTTCCCACCAGGGAGACCGAATGTCTCCCTAGTGTGCTTCGACGCCTGAATTACAGCGGAGCAGGATATTGTTGTGCAAGGGTGACAGTGCTAGGGGTAGTGCTATTTAAAAGAATGAAGGTTTAGCCAGAAATCAATTTTAATAGTGGCAAAATCCCCAATCGTTAAAAAGAAAGTGAAACGGACGACCGCTGGTTGATTAGGTGCACCAGCCCATCCGATTTAACTAGCTATGTGTAAAAAATGTGGTCGACATGTTTCAGCTTATTAATGGCAAGTTAGCTAAGCTTTCTTCAGGACCATAACTCCCCGGCGGTATACGCACACTAAGGCGTACCCTAACCAGGGGAATTAGTGTGTACAGTAAAACTCACGGTTTTACCACTGGGGGATCTGGGATTTCCAAAAGGCCCCTTTTATTGTGAAGTACAGAGTGGCTTCACGTCATGAGTCCACGGTGGGGGATTTTTTGCCACAGAAACTTTCCGATTTAGAGTTGTCCCTCTCACGACCTATCCATGCGATCACCGTGGCCCGAATGTGAATAAAGACCTTAGGCAGCCTATTATTGTAATTTAAAATATTATAACATAAGGAGAGCCAAACAATACAAATAAAATCCACCATCACATTTTATTATCAAAAATATAAATTTGGAAATCAGAACAAATTGATAGAATACAGGAATATGTATCAACAAGTCACAGAGATTGCATTCTCACAATAACAAACAAAAAATACTCAACAAAATGTTGGCTTAGATCGTGGCTAGTTCTTGGAAGGATCGTGTCAACATGCATTTTGGCGACCAGAGCGCCTTCATCAGGAAAGCTACAGATATAACCAAAAATACTTCAGGAAGAGATAAACGCCCAATTAATGGGGCAACGCCCACAATAAGATTTTGTTACCGTTCCACACGAAGATATGTTTGTCTATAGGTGCACATAATATGTATACTCGGATAGGATTAGAAGGACTACTTGAGGAACAGCAGCCCTTTTCCTTCCCTCTTTCTTTTCTTAAGAGGTATCCTTGATATCTAATTTTGCATGTTCGAATCTATTTGAAGAGTTGGATGTCTCTATATTCTGATGCGACTAAGTTTTAATTTGACAGGCTAACTTCGTCCCATGCGGCAGTTACCCATCACCTTTGATTTTGGGCGGGCATGTGAGAAAGTCATCCTTTTTGCCCTGATCACCCCCATTTTATGGCTAATACTGATGGTAACTGACTCTGACTGCACCCTGGGCTCTGCTAGCCAGGCCCAGCGCTCCCCTTTAAAAATATATATGGGAGAGGTGTGGCGCAGCGGCCAGGGAGGCTGACTCCGGAGCACGGGACTCACGGTTCGATTCCTGGCGCTGGCGGCAGCTCAGCCCAGCACCCTGTGACTCTGGGCAATAGCTCGCTTAATCTCCCCGATGGCCCCCAGCGCCTTGAGACCCAGTGGCGGTTGGTGGACTTGTAAAGTAGTGGGGGGTAAACTGCCACACCAAACTATAACAAGTATGCAAGATCTAACCTCTTCATATTATCACTCATTGAAGGGTGCTGACAGACTCCAATGATTAACAGAGGACCACAACACAGAATAAACACTGCCATAATATGTGACACAACACCTTAATGTGTGCAATCCTGAGAATAATAGCCTGAAGACAGTATGGGTAACAGGTACAAAACAAAGTTTGGCAAGCACAGGAAAACTGCACTAAATTTGGAAACCCAGGAAATAAACACAGTCCAAGAGAGCTACGTGAACGCAGCACACACAAACCAGAGAATAGGAACGAGTGGAACAAAACACTGCCATATACTATTACACTTGTGGTATCATTGTGGTATTACAGTATGTACAATGAGCCAGTTAGCATATGAACACAATACCTTCTCCAACTAATCATTACACTGGAGCGCTTTAAACCAGGGATTACAGCTGGCACACCACACTGTATAGTACGCCAAGCCCAGATCTTCTATTACAACAGAGCTCAGGCGGGCTGAAGCAGGGCTATGCACCACCGCGCACTTGAGTGGCACAAACCCAGTCCCAGTGCATGCTGGGCGCACACGTGCACGAATCATGAGGCCTAGTGAAAACATGTCCCCTAGTGGTGCTGTAAGCTCCCCGGCACCCACTAGTTTGAGGAGTAGGAGCAATATGTGACTGTAAATTGTAAATACGCTCGAACTTTTCTAACATTTCACTCAGCGCTCTTCTAGGTGTGCTAGTGCTGCGAGGCAGTCATAAAGCAAAGGAGGGACAGCGCAATAAAAACTCATTAAACAAATAACGTTAGCCGTTTTTATTGCCGAACTCAGTAGAACTCGTTATGTCAACCAACCTCAATAAAATAAAAGCTTGATTCAGCACTGCCAGGATTCCTATGAGTGACTTTGAACTCACATACAGATCAGATGAGTGCAGCCGTCCATTCCTTGAATGATCATACATTCTCTGCCAGCTGTGACTGGGGAGACGCTTTCCGTGCACACACGATCACACTTTTAATTTGCATGCTTAGAGTCGTGTACCCTTTCTTCCTCAAATTGAACTTGTATTACAAATTTGTCCGAGAATCTCCGATATCCGGGTGGTATACATAGAAACCTGGCTGCACCCATGAAATCAGTGCACCAACACAACAATGCACTGCATAGCACTGAATAATTATTTCTAATATACCATTTGAATAAGTATTATAAATAGCTCAACTGCAAAGTAGCCGGGCAAAATTTAAATATGTTTCAATCATATTTTATTACATTTTCCAATCCTGCTACTTCTACTAAGTTGTAACCAGCGATCTAACAACATGGTTGTACTGCATGCGAATGAATATGCTAAGTCATGCAATGGCTCGCAACCCTTATCGTACCTTCAGGCCTGAAGTCGGAATTCCACGGGTGCCGTTCCATCAGGCGACTGGTTTAACCCTGCCTCTGCATCAGCGCCACCATGGTTATCTTTCCGATGGTGTTTAATGGAGCGATGAGGGATCAGCCCAAGCTTGGCTCCTGTATCATCATACAGTATATTTGAACAAAACTTATTTTTCAAAAAAGTACACACTCAGACCAATGTTCCCTCCAATTATTTTTGTCTTTGTGCGCAGTTGCGGCCGGCATGACGGGTGGGTGAAAATGGGGTCGTCGCGGGGGGGAATGGGGGAGGGGTTTAATGAAAAAAATAAAATAAAACTTACTGTCCCGCGCCAGCTTCTGGATGGGTCCCGACTCCCGCCGTCCGGTCCTGACTCATCCGTTATCCAATTCCGGCCGGCTGCAGCTCTCCTCGTCATCAGGAAAGGCAGCCTCCCTCCCTCCCTCCCCTCCGCCAATCACAACGCTGCAATGGCAGCGTTGTGATTGGTGAGGCGCATTGGAGCGCGCCCCACCCGGGCCATTTTCTCTATGTAGGCTGCTGCATGCAGCAGCCTACATAGAGAAAAAGGGAGAGTGGGCGGTCCTGCTCGTGGGCAGGGGGGAGTGGCTTGCCCACTGTTGTGCATACTGACTGTTTGGTCGGCCCCAGGGCCGACCAAACAGTCAGTACGCACAACAGTGGGCAAGCCACTCCCCTGCCCTCGAGCAGGACCGCCCACCCCCAACCAGGCACTTCTGCTTTCTCGCAGTGCGAGAAGCAGAAACATAAAATGGTAGTTATTACCATTTATGTTTCTGCCTTCTCGAACTGCGAGGAAGCAGTGGGGCGATGCCCAAACGCCCCTATGGAGGAGCCGCCACTGTTGAGACCCTTAGGGGTGATTCGTTTGCGCTTTACAAATACCGGGTTATTAATTAGGTGTAATTACAGTTGGCTCTGACAACCTACCTGTAAGTCCCTAGTATATAGTAGGGCATGTAGGCAGAGAGGCTCATCAGCATTGAGACACTTAAGTGTTCCCTTCTGTGTTGCCTGCTGTCACTTTAAAAGTCAGGCCTGCTTTGCATGCTGCTCTTAAACTGAAATTACATTCAAATTCGACTTTGGATTTAAAGGTACTTTCAAAGTATTAAACTAGTGTATTTTTACATATAAGTTACCCCTAAGGTCTACCCTAGGTGCCCCCACGGTAGGGTGCCATGTAAAAATAAGCAGGGACATTTTAAATTATGTTTTATATGCTCTGGTGAGGGGAAAAACTATCAATTTAATTTTCCCCCTTGTAGCCTATTAACTCCATAGGCTAACATGGGAATACTGTAATACAGTGTATCTACAGACAAGAGTGAGCTAAAATAATATTCCAAGGACTTAAAAGTCAGCTAAAATCCAGCCTTTAACAGGCTTAGCCAAACTGCTTTGATGAGGTGATAAGGGGCCTGCAAAGAGACAGAAGTTATCTGATGGGGGAGCTCTACAGCTTCAGAGACCAGGCCCGGACGGGGGCTAGGTAAATTAAACTGGGCTACAAAGGGAGCAGGACAATAAAGAATGATAGCCAGGCCTACCCCCTCTTCCTGTACCACCCCCCCATCCCCCCCATCCAGATGGTAGCCCCAGGAATGGAATTTGCAGGAGGACTGGAAAGGGAGTGTTAAGGAAAATGAGCCACACCAGTGGGTTGGTTTAGCCAGCTTTTATTCCCAAGGAGAGGAATTCTCCATTTTGAATTTTAAAGTGCAGTGCTTTGTGGGACAAGAAAATGGCACATTTTGGAGGAAGCTGTCATGTTTTTGGGTGGCACCCTGTACCCCATTGGTCAGGGGTGCCCCCCTGCTTGTCACCCCAGAACATTGGATAAATATGTGACAGCTGCATAGTCACTCAGATCTGCTTCCTTAAACTACAAGGAGAAGAAGGACTGCCCTGCTGGAACCCTGGTCTGCAACCCAAAGGCTTGCACTCTGGAGGTCTGCGCCTGCTGCTTACTTGGAACTAGAGCCTTGAGGACTTTGCATTGCTTCAAAAGGGATTAAGGAGTAGACTCCCTGAAAGCAACAGGTTGAAAGGGCTTCCCTGAACCATCTCCCCCAAGAAGTTCCCAGCCTAGAATGCATCCAGTGAACTTTTAAGGATTCGGGCAGGTGCATTGTGGGAACTGTACTCCCAACTTCAGAGGAGCAACTCAGATACTCTGGAATCTTGGATTTGTGTTGTGGACACTTTGAACCCTCAAGAGGAACTTTCAGGAAGAAGTTCCAGAAGTTTGGAGAACTCCAATAAGGTAACCAACCTGATGTCTGGAGTCAAGCTGAATACCTCGCACACGACCCAAGCTGGATTTCCAGTTCGTCCCTCTGAAAGCTCTGGAGCTCCATGCTTCGAGGAGCTAACTGGGGGCTCCCGTTGAACCACGCCGACAAAGCAGCTGCAAATCCGGCCTGCTGGAGAGGCCCGATTGATGTCGAGATAAAATCCTCCAGAAACGTTTCTAGGTGCGAAGGTAAATTTTTGACCAAGGCCTCCCGCTTAGTGTAGTGTATCCAACTAGGGCTTCATCGCGGTCAGGCTCAAACTTTGAATTTGTACTGGTTAAACTCGACCAGATGTCCCAATTTGGCGCTATGTGTTTTTAAGCACTAGAAGGTATTTATTCTTTAAAAATGAATATCTCTGGTTCCCTATATTGGATTTTTGTCATTTTGGTGTCAATTAATCATAAATATATTTCCTATTTTTATAAATTGTTTGTGGAGTTTTATTGTGTGTTGTGCCTTACTTAATGTATTGGTGTTTTTAAATACTTTACACAACTGTCTCCTAAGTTAAGCATGCCTGCTCATTGCCAGCTACCAAGGGTTGAGCAAGGGAATAATTTATTGAGACCTTTTCTGGATCTTATATTGCATTGATGCCTTATTGCTAGTGGTAGGTGCATACTTACCCCCACTAATAATCCACCTTCCAACATATGATAATGTATATCCATGCCTTTCCCGCAAGAAAATACTTTAAAGTGATATAATTTCTCTAGAGGTTAGGTCCTAATAGTTTTTTGTGAAGGACAGCTTGCTCAAAGAGGCCTGCTGGCTAGGGGTTAATGGAATCAGGATTTACATATGCTCTTTACCTGTTTCAAGACACCAAGCCCTCGCTTATAAGTGCTCGGGGGGGCGTGGGGGGGTGTTGTAATATTTTTCAAACCAAGTAAAATATGATACCTTGAGGTTTGGAATTTTCCAGCTTAGTATAAGTAGCGTGTGTTCCAAGTTTGTCCGAAATACGAGGCAAAACAGGAAGATTTTGGTAATTTCTGCACCCAAATCTGCACTCTCAGGGCCTGATTCTCAAAGGTAAACTTACACTTTTGTGCATCTTTACTACCTTTTGGTATTCACAAACTACGTGCGGAGTTTTATGAGTCAGCACTCCCTATGCTTTAGTGTGCGGAGTCTACACCGAATGCGGAGTTTGCAGGTGCGAAGAACTCCACAAACATAAGTATTGCAGGTGCGAAGAACTCCACAAACATAAGTATAGGGGGTGTGGCGTCATAAAACTCTGCACGTAAATTGTGAATACCAAAAGGTAGTAAAGATGCACAAAAGTGTAAGTTTACCTTTGTGAATGAGGCCCCCGATATTTACTGGGCCTTTTCTCCTGTTACATTTTGGCAGATTTGACCTAACTCAAGTAATCTTTACCTACTATAAATATGCTCAAGTGAAAGCCCTCCTTCAGATCACTGCCTCTTCGCTAAGGCCAGCACTGGAGTGACCTTCATTTTCTGCACTAGAGACTCAATTAATGGGTTGAAATAAAATACGAGTGATGAGCAAATAGTGTCAGTAACTAAGCACAGGCCATTTGTGTTAATGCGATTTGTAAAGTGCCGAGAAATGCCATATGATCTCCTCTACGTGCTGCTTTTGTGGGTTGTGATTGTCACAAGTTCAGGACTTTAGGAGGAGAAATCTTTTTGCTCGATACCGTGTTTCGACTAAAAAAAGCTGGAGTTCCTGAGGTTGGCTGCTTCGTCGGAACGGATACAAGTCGCTTTTCCTTTGAGCTTCAGCGATATTGTCTCCCCATAGAATAAGACTCGGGGCCTCGTAATATACAGGTTTACAATTTGTCTCTCATATTTTGGCTCGTGGCTATACCTTGTGCCTCTTTTTGAATCACAACGAAACTAATGCTTCAGTCAAATAACAGCTAAGTTTCTTACAAAAATAGAAGCCAGGAAGTCAAACATTCCATAAGTTGCAATGCATTTCCTACTTAACTTCCAGCCGTGAACATCTGGGTATGCCATTTTTCCACTGGGCCTCACTTTTTTAAACCCAATTTTGATTTTCTTGATTTTGTTGTCAAACATGAAAAAGACGGCAGGTGGATTTCACCTCACTTAACTATGCATTTCCAGTTATTTTGGCACAGGAACCAAATTGCTAAGTACGCATGTGCATAGGCAGCGAAAAACCTGGGCTAACATCAACATTTTTAGCTGCGGAACTTGATGGCCCCTTTTCTGTAAAGTTAACAATAGAGGAAAATCATCAGTACCTGTAAAAAAACAAAACACTATTGCATATTAAAGCTAGCGGTGCCCTCGTACCCGAGTCTTTAATTGGCTCGTTGATGGTCACATATGCCAGAATTTAGACTTTTTTCTCGCGTAGCATGAATAATTCCCACGAGAATTGCCTATTTACTGGGATATCCGCTTCTTTAGATTCATTTTTTATTTTTATTGCTTTGATTTCTGACGGACATGCACTCGTTTAATTGGGAGCGTTATTAGTATGAGTGGTTACCCAGCTCACAAATCCTTTCAATTCTGGATTCTGTATGAGCAGGAAGGTTTGTGATCGCCTGACCTTAAGGTGATAGTTTCCGTCCCCATCCACTGCTGTCAGCCATTCGTCCCGCGCTGTCTGCAACCAGACAATTGACATCGGCGGATCGATACGGTGTGCCGTGTTACAAGACCTCACTGATCAACCCGGAGAGCACTTAAAAGAATGCATCGGGCTAAAAGCCTCCACTCCAAGCTCCACTTTAGGAGGTCACCACATCGACAAGGGGTTATTGAGACTTGTGATGGCGGAGAGGGAGAGGAGTGATCATCTCTAAGGCAAAATAACCTTATTGTACAATGTTCCGCTGCAGCCTTTTTAGTTAAATAAAGAAAACAAGTGTGGTGAATAAATATATTTTGTATACTGGCTAGTTAAACATGAATTCACTTAGCATGTATATTTATTATATGAGGAGTATTTTCCTAGTGTACATAGTCTACTGTGTTTACATCCAGACAGATCTTTCACTATACCTTTTGCTTTTTAGTGTCTTGAATTTTGTGACTCCAATAGAGGTAACTGCTATGGGAAGATCACAATAGTTCTTAAAGTTCCTGCACTCCTAGTCAGGGTGGGCACTCCATGTGCGCACCGGGCATGGATGGACCTGTAGCACAATGTTGGAGCTATTGGTGAGTGGAAAGCTCTGACACTTCACCAGATTCCCCAGAAACCTTTCCTGGGGGAAGAGGACCATCTAATGTGATACCACCCTCGATAAAGGAATCCACGTGAAGGATTCTCCCAACCAGGACTGGAGCTAGCCTTGAATTGATCTAAACAGTGTGAGGCTGTAATCTCGTTGTGGCAGCCAGCACTCTCGAGTAATATGCACAACAGACCAGAAGAAAGGGGCTGACTTCCTTGGTGTGTTGTCATGAAAATGGCAAATGATCTTAGCCCAACAGAGAAATGTGTCGCGGCATGTATTGAAATGGCCAGTTTTAAATCATGGAAGGAGAATGTCGACCACTGGTGTGGCGACCCTGTTTCTTGTGCCCAAACTGCACAGAACTCAAAATGATTTAGTGCCCAGCATGGGATACATATAATGACCACAAAGATGGACCTACACTATACTTGTTTATTTAAATATTGTTCTATAATATTGCTTTCCCTCCAGTATTACTGTGCCAGGATGTGACATACAAACTTATATGTGCCTGCATGAGCATGCAAATCATGCACAACTTTCATCTCCACTGGGCAATGAAAAGTATAGAACACATCCTTATTTGCTGTGTTTCTACCTTAAAATAACCTTAAATCTACTCAGCTCCCGCCCACATAAAAGGTGCCATTTTAGACCTTGTTAACGCAAAAGAGGGAACAATCAAGTTTGACCCTCTAATGCTAGTCAGACCATTTCTTCATACCTTTCTCTCCCCAGTCTTTGAAATTGACCATGCATGGGCGACTGAAAAGACCACAAATAATGGTCAAGGGGTTACAAGAATCTGGACACATGCCGTCTCGGACAGAAGTAGCACAGGTGCTTCCCTCAAGGCAGGAAGTCAATGAACTTGCAACTCACTACAACGAACCATGATAAAGATTCTGGACATGATAGCCCCAAAGCTGCTAAAAAAAATAGAAAAAATAGGCTATCAGAACAGTAATTCTCCACAGCGCGAAATAATGACAGGAAATCCCCTAGAACCTGTGAAAGAATATTGTGTCAAAACTCCTTGCCAACAATTGTGACTCAAATGCAAACTGAAAAAAAATCAACATAAAAAAGTGAATTTTAAAGTGAAATCATCACAGACACAAAGAGAACTCAACCAAACTGAAAAGGTTTTTGGAATCCTGAGGCAAACCACCTACCCTAAGCAAAAAAGCCTCAACAGCATCTCCAAAGAAATATGCAAGGAGTTCTCCTGCTTCTTTACAGAAAAGTTGAAGGAGAGGATTGGACATTCCCTCCCTTTAAAGACGTCTAGTTATCAGAAACTGACTAAATAGTTGCCAAAACTAAATATTCCTCCTACTTCTTTGAACCAATTCCTACAACTCTTATCAAGGAAATTGTAGCCTTAATAATTAAATCTGGTCGACACATATTTCTGACAAAGTAAAGTCCTGGACTATTTAAAAACAGGTTTGGTCTTGCCTATGATTAAAAAGCAGGGTGCCGACCCATCGAATATGAACAACTCCTGACCACTCTCTAACTTCCCTTTTCTGGAAAAGGTTTTAAAGATCTGCATTGAGTCCCAGTGAAAACTCTTCATTGAATTGAACTATCTTTTCGATAAGCTCCATTTAGGTTTTTGCCATGGATGTACCACTGAGAAAACAGTATTAAAACGTGTGCATGATGCCCTTCATATTCTGAACTATGGTGTCTCATGCCATCTTATCCTTTTGTGATCAATACAACCCTGATAGAGATCATTTCTGAGAGAATCGGGCTGAATGACATTGTCCTTAATTGGTTTCTCTATTATTTGGAAAATAATAATCAATGTATTAAAATGGCTAACTTCTCACAAGCCCTTTATCCATTCAGCAATAGGTCCCTAAGATCTCTATGCTCTCACACACACCATTTGATCTAAATATAGAAACATAAGCCTCTGCTTTCATCAACTACAGAATATCATTCCATTTCTATGCTGATGACACTCCGGGCTAGATTTACTGACATTTTGCGTCATGGTTGCTCCACTTTTGTGGCACAGCCATGATGCAAAATACTAGTAGATATTTACAAAGCCACGCAAGGGGCGATTTGCCCCACCTTGTGTGTCTTTGTAAAGAAATGTAATGCAACACAGTGGTTAGTGCTGCATTGCATTACATTTTGTTCTGGGAGGCGTTCCATGGGTGGCATTCCCATGCATCCACCCATGGATTTCTCCCGATCCCAGATTTACAAAGGTTTGTAAACATGGGATTGCGTGGAAATCACTGTGCCTCCCAGAGGATGGCGTAATGAAGAGAAAAATCTTTTTTTCTCCTCATCATCTCTTCTTTTTATCTGAGCTGCATTTTACAGCATGCACAGAAAGAGGAAAATGCCTTGAGGGATTATTTTTGTGTATGAAGTGATCTCTTACTGCACAAAAACAATTCTCCTTGTAAAGCATGCACACTTGCACTGAGGTTTAGGGTGCCTGTGTTGGCGCTAGGCTGTCTGAAGTGCGCTGGCAGTATGAAAGCGCAGAAGGTTGCCATAGCTTAGCAGATATGGTGCACTTCTGCTCTCTTCCTTTCACGCAACTCAGCACAGCAAGTTGCCTTGCTGCACTGCGTTGCATGAAAGTTTAGTAAATCTGGCCCTCAGTGTCTGGATCCAAGCAAAGGCAAAAAGGTTTGAGACAGACTTCAGGCGAGAATGCATCAATCTCCTCCCCAAGAGGACAGGTTAATCTACATAGAATCCCAAGACTCATAACAACACCTTCAGAAATGGGAAAAGAGGCAGGAAAGGTAGAGAGAAAAAACCACTGCTGTGGACCCTCATTTGCTGAATGTCGGCAGTTGAATGGTATCCGCGAGACGGAATATTCTTTTCCAACAGTGAGGTATAATCTTGAAATATATCTTTCAATGTTGGGACAATAAAAAACAACAACCATAAGGTCTCAGAAGACTGCAGACTTAGCCAATGCTCCAAGTTATGGGCCGTGGCTAAACCAGACACCGAACAGTTTTCGAATCGGGAGCATGGGATGCAGCAGGGTGACGCATTGCAAGTCAGTGCCAGGTGGAACATGCAACAGACTGATGCAATATCTAAAGAGAGAAAGCATGTGGGAAGGGCAAATGAAGCAAAGGTGCTGGAAGATAATGGTGTTCAAACTGAATGGAAGAGAAAACCTCCAACAAAGCATGTTGTGTAGCACCCTACTTAAATTCACCTGAAAGCACCAGTCCTAACCTCTCGCCTGGGAGAGCTATTTTGATTGGTTCTTCTGCTCTGCTGATCTTTTCTTCTCATTCCCAGTCACCACAGCCCTGTTCTTCACCTTCTCCACACTTGCCCTAGTCTGTGTCTCTTCTGTATTTGAATCCTTTTATGCACCATCCTCTTTCTCCAGTTCCTTATTCTCACTCCCTCATTTCTGACAGTACCCATGCGGTAAACCCCCCCCCGACAGTGGTGCAGGGATTTGTGGAAAATTCTTATGAAACTCTTTGGCAAGATAAGGGGCATGTACAAATGAGTCTGGTTTCCAAGATTGGTCATGTGCATTCTACCCGTTCGTGCTATAAAATATGCCAGTGCTCATCACCTATACTGACAGACAAGTATGTCTTCTGCCTGATACTCTTGATGACCTTCTACTGTATCGTGTGAGAAGATTGTGATGTGGTGACTTCTGCTGCCTTTTTAACCCCCTAGACATGAAAAACATAAAACATGGCGCAAACTTGGGATGTGCACCAGTAATTACTAAATGCGTGGTTGTCAACCAAACCTTGTCTTCCTCTTGATAATTTGGTGCTTGAGATCTATGTCTAGCTGCAATTTTTTATAATCTAGCTTTTGCTTTCTGATGTTTCTAATGGCTGCTGTGTGAACCAGAAATAATCTAATAAGCACACTCCTTCTTGAGTTTGCGCTCCAAATAAATCTTGCCATAGTTTTGTATGGAACCGATATGTTCATAAAAAGGTGAAAAGCCCAAGGCACTGTTTCAATAATTATTATAGGCAAATTCAGTTGATGTTACCCAAGCAGCCCAGTCATTCAGTGCAGATACTGTTACATAGCCTGGCTGATCCAATTGGCATGCTCATCAGTCCGTGGGTGATAACTTGATGGTTTCTAATTTATTTAACAGTGTTCCAAAATTTTGAAATGAATTGTGAACCTCTGGCCAATATGATGACTTCTGGCAACCCATGTAATTTCTTTCAAGAAATGACTAGCTAATTTGTTTACTTTGGGTAACTTGAAAAGCTGAATGAAGTGTTAACTTTGAGAAATAATCTATAGTCTTAGGATGTGGGCAATTCTACAATAAAATCCATAGATTTTTGTGACCATGGTATTTTGGGTGTGGGCATGCGTTATAACAGCTCTACAAGCTTATGATGATCACTCTTAACCTGTATGAAGTTGATGCATCACTTAATATAATCCTTAACAGACTGATCTATATGATCCCTCCAAAACAGTCCTGTTAGACCTGGCATCATTGGCGTGGGTTTCCCCTGTATTTTTGCCTTTGCCTCCTGTTATTTTGCTGTGTGTTGGACTTCGTTTTTGCTAGTCTAGATGCATTGGGCACTTTGGCACTGCTGTTCAATGCCAAAGTGCAAGTGCTCCCTGTAAATTGTTGTTATGGATTGGTGATTCCATGATTGGCATATTTGATTTACTAGTCAGTCCCTAGTACAGTGCACTACGTGTGCCCAGGGCCTGTAAATCAAATGCTACTAGTGGGCTTGCAGCAATGATTGTGCCACCCACACAAGCAGCCTTTCAAAGGTAACTCAGACCTGCCACTGCGGTGTGTGTGTGCAGTCTAGTACTGCCATGTCGACCTGGCAAGTGCACCCACTTGCAGGCCCTAACCTTCCCTTTTCTAACATGTTAGTCACCCCTAAGGTAGGCCCAAGGTACCCCTATGGGCAGGTGCAGTGTATGTGCAGTGTGAAGGTAGGACATGCCCTGATGTGTGAGGCATGTCCTGATAGTGAAATACTGCCAATTTTGTTTTTCACTATTGTAAAGCTACCTGTCCCATAGGATAGAATGGGGAGTGTGCTCATAACATCTGATGAGCATTACTGTCCATGGGAACAAGATAGGAAAATAACATTTGATATGCCTGAACTCAGAATGTTGAGATGCATCTTTTACTGAGGGTGATTTTTTACATTCTGGGTTTGAAAATACCACTTTTAGAAAGTATTGTATTTTCTTGCCTACCCATCCAGTGTGCCTCTGCTAGGTTGTGTATTGACTGTCTGGCTTTGGAGTGACAGGGGCTGGGGATATGCATCTTGTTCAGACAGCCACTTGGGGGTTTGAGGTATGTTCTGCCTTTCCAGGGTGAGTCAGGGCTGGGCTGAATAGACCTGGGCTGCATTCAGAGTAGGGGAAGGAGATTTATTTCACACCTGAATGGGCCTGGTCTGCCAAGGACAATGCTGTCTTCACCTCCTGCCAGGAAGCTGCACCAGAGAGGACAGAACTGGTTTTGGCTGGGCAAAGAGCTTCTCTGCCACAGAGAACAAAGGATTTTGTATTATAAAAAGAGGGGGCCAGACCCTAGACTTTTAGATCACTTCTGGGAAATCAAGAGGAACCTTTGCCAAGTAGAAGAGCTGGAGAAATGGAGGAGAAATACTGCCCCTGTGCTGTTTGTTGTCTGCGGTTGGCCTGCAGTGGCTACTTTCTGCCAAGGAAAGGGAACAGGACTTTGCTGTGTGCTGTGTCCCCTGCTTGAGGATGATCCCCAAGGGCTTGAAGAAGAGTTTGCCTGCTGTTCTGAAGTCTCAGGGAGACAAAGACTCCACCCCCAGCTCCCCTGAACTTCCTTGCTGGGAGCTGGAAAAGCAACTCAACGACGAGAAGCGCAACGCATCCGTACCGATTTCTGACGCATCACTGAAGAAACCGACACAGTGCCTGCCAGTGCCTGCCAGCGGCTTGAGAAATCGCTACACGCCGCATCGGGTGCACCGACGCATCACCTTCCCTGTGACTCTTTTTGTTTGTGTGCGGGAGGTACTTTGTGTGAAAAGTGTTGCATCTGCAATTAGCTTTGTACAGAATAATTTCTATCATTTGAAAGTCATATTTTTATTACTGTATTGTGGTTTTTTGTCGTTTTGGTCCTGTTTGGTTTAGATAAAGATTACTTATTTTTCTAAACTGGTGTGGTGCCCATTTGTAGTGTTTTCACTGTATTACTGTATGTGTTCACAAATGCTTTACACAGTGCCTCCGAGATAAGCCTGTCTGCTCGTGCCAAGCTACCAAGGGGGTGAGCAGGGGTTATTTTAGAAGTGTATCCCCCTTACCCTGACTAGGAAGAAGGGCCCCTACTTGCACAAAGGTGCATACCGTTGCCGACTAGAGACCCCCATTTCTAACAAGTCCCTTAATTAGATCTTGTGTCTTTTTGATTCCTGGGTGCCCAGCTAAGAGTGTATCATGACACCAGTACAAGATCCGCCTCTGCAGTTCCTTGTCTTCAGGAGTAAACAAATTGTTGTGCAGCAAACAATCATTGCCCTTCTGTTAAAAGTGAGGTTTTGCTTGGATCCATTAATCTCTATGAATCTCCTCTTGTTATTCCTTTATTCATTCCAATATATGAATGGCTTCATCTTTCAATACAAAATGTAGGATCAAAATAGTTAAAGGGGAACTCCTTTCCCAACTCCATTTCTTCACCTTCTTGAGACAATGAATCAGCTTTAATATGGTGATTCCTCGCCTATATGTGGTCTTATATGAAAATTGCAACAACAAAAAAAACAAAGACCATTGAGCATGTTTGCCATTTTTCCACATAGTAATCTTGTGATCAAATCCTTCTAAGGACTGTCTTCAGTGTGTGAATGCCTCTTTAACTACCAACAACTCCCAACAACTCCCTCTCACAGATTCGTGCTTTCTCTTGGCTTCTGAGAAAACACCACAGGATGTAATTTATCTGTCTCTATGTGTCTGTGAGATAATATAGCCCCAATAGTGAATGACAATACATCGATCTCTATTACAAAACGTTGAGGACAATCAAGATGTCGGAGCATAGAAGCTGTAGTGAAGACTCTTTTAAGGTTTCAAATGTGCTTTCATGCTCTGCTCCCTGCTGTAAGGTTACTGCTTTCCTGGTTGGCTTTTAATTAGTAGCACTATCTCAGAAAACTCCTTGGCAAAATACCTGTGAAAATTGGCGAATCCCAGTACCTTTTAGATAACTTTCTCATTCTCCAGTTGTGGCCAATCTTGCACCACATTAACCTTGTCTAGATATATTATAAACCCTTATTAGAGAAAATTAATCCAAAGAAAGGCATACAATATGTCTCAAAGGTACAGTTTTTGTGTTTAACATATAGCCTATGCTTTCTGTGTCTTCCCTCATTTGTTGTTGATGTTGCTTGAGACTTTCAAAGACAACCAGAATGTAATTCGCTTACATCACTCTATGTGTGCCTAAAATATTTCTACATAATAATAATAACCCGGTACTTGTAAAGCGCGAACTAACCACCCCTAAGCGTCTCAAGGCACTGGGGGCCATCGGGGAGATTAAGTGAGCTATTGCCCAGAGTCACATGATACTGAGCTGAGCTGCCATAGGTGCTGGGGATCGAACTGTGAGCCCCATGCTCCGGAGCCAGCTGCCCTGGACGCTGGGCCACATCTCTCCCAGACATACATCATTAATGAAGTGTAGGAAGCCAGCTAGAGCATTGCTTAGATCAAAGAGCATAACAAGGTACTGAAAATGCCTGTACCATGTGTTAAACGCTGTCTTTTACTCATCTCCTCGCAGATGCAAACTAGATTGCATGCTCCTCTAAGACAAAGTTAGAGAATATACTTGCTGTCTTGATTTGATATAGCAGAACTGAGATGAGTGTAAGTGAATAACAATTTCTGATAGTGATTGTATTGAGCTCTATGTTGTCTATGCAAGGATAATACTCCGCTTCTGATTTTGAGATGAAAAAGATTGGGGCTCCTGCAGGGACATTTAATGATGGATGAAGCCCTTCCTTAAGTTCTCAACCAGATATGCCTTTAGAACTACATTCTATTTACGTGTCATGGCAAAGATGCTGCCATCTGGTAGGTTGACTTGTGATATCAGTTATATGGCACTTCATTCTCCCAGTGAGGGCGCAGTTTGTCTGCTCCCTTTTATACTGAAGACATCTCAGGATTATCGGTAGGGTTCTGGCAGGAAATCTTCTTCACGACGCATCGCCGCTACAGCGAGGATCGAACCTGACGCATTGCCTTTGGAACTGCTACTGTGTGATGCTTCTCTCAGTGCAAGGTCCTCGTATCTTTGTCTGCTGCAGCCCTGGCGATGACACCGAAACTCTGTATCGCAGCTTTCCTACTCATCAGAGCCAACACATTGCCTCAACTGCACAACGCATCCTCGTCATCAGTCTTGCATCGCAAACCTGGTCGACAGGATCCTCAATGTCGATGCATCAGGATCTCGCTCCACAGCTTCGCTGCATCTCGGAACCGTTGCATTGCCTCTGCGGCACGACGCATCTTTGAACCGAATCCACGCAACTTTCTGCAACCTCGGATGAAGGTACTCTTGCTCAGTGGGCCTAACAGGGTCCCTGTAACCAGTCTGCGCTCCATCACGGTCAGCCAGAACTTTTGACTTTTTCTCGGTCCGGCCATTATGTCATTTTAGCGCTTTATGCTTCTTAGCGCTATTTCAACTTAAAACATTTTAAAATCAATATCTCAAGTTCTACTCATTGGATTTTTGTCGTTTTGGTCCTATTTTATTTATTAAATCATAGTCTATTTTTCTAACCTGTGGTGTTTTCACCGCTTTACTGTTTGAAGTGTTGCACAAATTCTTTACACATTGCCTCCAAGTTAAGCCTGACTTCTCTGTGCCAAACTACTAGAGGGGGCACAGGTTAATTTAGGAGATTGCTTCTGCCTTACCCTAACTAGGATTGTGGTTACTGCTTGACCAGGCTCAAACCCCAGTCAACCAGGAACCCAATTTCTAACAGCCTTTGTGTATGCCTCCCAGACAGAATCACAATAGAGCCCTGGGTGTTGGCAGGATGGGCCATCCTGACATGATGAGCTGTCTCCTGTCACACTTGCACTTCAAATACACTGCCTCAACTCACCCACAAAAGACTTCACACTTGCCTATTGTGCCTGTAGACAACCTAGGACCAGGAGAGAGATGCTGGAAATTCCAGACACTTCTGTAGGGGGAAGACTTCAGAAGTTTCTTCCACTTCCCTCAGACCCACTCTTCAGTACACTCCTGGACCTTTGGCTACTACAGATGAAGGGCTGCCGTGCTGCCAAAGGACTGCCCTACTGCCAAAGGATTGTCCTGCTGTGTGAGAAGGAAGACTGAACCTGCACCCTTCATTCCAGGCTGAAGTGACTTAAAGGGTCAGCTGACTGACCTTCTGTTCTGAACTACAGGGACACAACAAGCTCTGGAAGGCTCTCCGCACCTACTAGCTTACCTGCTGCATGGAACCTGCATGGACCTGCAACTGGACCTGCCTGTGTTCTGCTTGCTTCTCCAGGACTGAGTTCCTGATCCCCAAGAGGTGCCTCCCAGGTCCTGAACTCTTGGTGTGGCATCAGTTGAGCTCCTCCTAGAAGAAAAGGAGAAATCCTTAAGTTTTAGGCTCTTTGCAAATGGGCCCATTGACGCGAAGATTTTGTCGTCCATGCTGAATGACAAAGCGTACTCTGCTGAACCCGACTCATTGCACTACAGCAACTGCCAGCAACAACCGGCAAAGCGAGATCTACACTTTGCGCTATAGCATTGATAGCCCGTGGAGACCGCCAATGTAAAGCTCCTGCAACGACTGTCCATAAGACCCGACAGGATCTTCCCACTACAGCGACGATTGTCCACGACACCCAGCCTGCTCTTCTCTCTACAGCGAAGACCATCCGTGACGCTCTCTCTGCTCCTCGTGACCTCCTCCACTTCCAATGGAATTCTTTGCACTGGACTCTAGAATGTAACTTTTTCTGTGGGACTAGCATGGTCCCTGTATCCGGCCCACACTCCATCATGGTCATCCTGAACTTGTGACTTTCACTCAGTTCCACACGACCATATGACCATGAGTGACGCTTTGTGTTTTTAGTCGCTATACTTATCTTATCTTGCATATCTCTGGTTCTACTGATTGGAGTTTTGTTGTTTTGGTGTCAAATAATGTATTACATTTTACTCTATTTTTCTAAATTGATGTGGAATTTTTCTTGTGTTGTTTTTTTACTTTATTACTGTTTGACTGCTACATAAATACTTTACACATTGCCTCTAAGTTAAGCCTGACTGCTTTTGTTTCAAGCTTTCAGAAGGGTAAGCATGGGTGGATTTAGTGACTTTTGTGTTTCACCCTGACAAGGATTGAGGCTTCTGCTTGAGAAGGGCTCATACCCCCCTCAACCAGCAACCCAACTTCAAAATTTAGTTTTCCTTCAGCTAGAGACAATTGCCTACATAACGTCTTTGTCTTACAATATACACATAACACTTCTCATTTTCTATTTTCATTTTCTTCTAAATATAAAGACTTTAGCACTGACCATATTTGCATAGGTTCTTGCTTCACTTTGGTGTTTTCAGTATTTCAGGAGGAAGGAGTCACACTTCAAATAATATTTTTCCATCTCCTTTCTCTCTGACATGGTCCCTGTTGAGCCTACATTTACTAATTTAAATCATTTAACCCATTGTTGTTTTTGGGACAGTTGACTATCAAGGCTGATGTGTCTTTTATTTGTACCCTTCACCCATTATAGAAGACTACTGCAGCGGCTACATCATTCCAGTTAGCCTCTAACCATAATTGTTGGAAGGAACCTAAATAATGAAACAATTGGCCTAAATCTTTCTATTAAAGGTTCCATAAGTGCTGTCTGACCAGTCTGTCATTTATCAAGTACCTTGTAAAATGTTTCTAGAAATTTGGTGCAATTGGTTAACAGAGGATTGTTATTCTTAATTAGATGTGTAGCCAAGCTAACACTTCTGGTGTTAAACGTGACACAGAAAAATCTCATTAGATGCATCAGTTTGAAGCAACTGGGTGCAGTTTAGAAAATGCAATCTTCATTGTGGTATGCATGCTTTGAATAAACTGACTTCTCTGGCAAATTTTTCCAACAGAGCCAGAACCCCAATTTACCTTGTCGTAAGGATTGTGGTAATGGGAATGCCACCTGTCCCAATAGACTAGGCCGCTGGATCCACCATTGTTGTACTGAATAAACAGGGTGAATCTCAGTTATTGGCTAACTGTAAGATTTTTTTCAAAAGTTAAGATCTTTCTTGACAAGAAATTTCAAGATCTTCTTGAATCTTTGTGTTCACCTACACCACAGTCTGAAGTAGACTAGTGTCTGAATCAATGTTTCATTTGTAGGCTTCGCAAACTGTCAGTATCCAAGCAGAGACAGGATGATTTGAGACAGTTTTCAGACGATAACCCACCTATCTCCTTACTCAGAGTATAGGTTAATGAGTCTATAGTAAACAACTCAGAAGGGAAATAAGATGTTGGGCAGGAGAAAGAGATAAAATAATACTGCTGTGAACTCTCATCTGAAGAATGTCGGTATTTGGATGGAACCAGCAAGATATAATTCACTTTTACCACAACATGGCATAATCATGAAATAACACAATATAGATTTCAATAATGGATTTATAAGAATCAACAAGTATAAGTTCTCATGAGGCAGCACACTTACTGTATGTTCCAGGTAACAGGTCGTAAGTAACTCGAGCAGTACCATAAGATCCTGTCCAATTCCAGAGCACAGGATGCAGTAGCGTGACACACTGCAGGTCAATGCCAGATGAAACACACAGTATAGAGAAGGAATATCTAAAGATAGGGAACACGAAGGGAAGGACAGATAAAGTAAAGGTATGAGAATGCTAATGATGCATCAACTGGGGGCAACAAGAACCTTACAACAAAGTATGTTGCAAGGCACCAGGTTACTCCTACTGCTGGTACATTATGTCGCCTGGAAGCGCTCACCCAAAACCTGTGACCTGGGAGAGCATGTTCTGCTGCTTTGCCAGTCTTTGTTCTCAGCCCCAGCTGCCACAGGCCCGTGCTCCACCGTCTCTAAACGTGTCCAATTCTGATTTGCTTCTTAATTTAAAATCCCTTCATATATGAGTCCTTTTCTCCAGTTCTTACTTCCTTGTTCCGGACACGCAGTCCATATGAGAAGCACCTCCCTGAAGACATTAAACACATGCTTCTGGATCTGGAGGATATGCTAACATGGATGTTGCATCACTACCTTAAACATAACCCACAAAAACCTGAATTGATCCTGATTTCCCAACACAGCTGTACAATCTGATTCAAACCATCTTACACTCAATACTCAACTGCAACCCCTGTGTGCGTGATTCAATACAATCACTTGGCTTATATCTAAAATAAACCATGGATGTCAATTCACCAAAGTGCCAGGAGTTGTGGAAGTGACATCATATAACCTCCCTTTGACCCAATTACATCACAGGAAGTTATATCATATGACCTTTAACACTAATTCCTTCCAGGAAGGGATGTCACATCACCTTAATCCTGATGACCTTATAATAACTGACATTGCTGAAGTTGAGGTTTATTTTGCCAGGTCAAAATGGCAGTCTAAACACACCACTCAGAGACTACAATAGCAGGCCTGAGACATGTTTAGAAGGGATACTGAAGTGGGTGGAGCAAACAGTGTGGCAGGCCCACTAGTAGCATTTGATTTATACACCCTGTGGTACTACTCTACTAGGGACTTACAAGTAAATTAATTGTGACAATCGGGTATAAGACAATTCCACCATGTTTAAAAGAGAAAGCACAAGCAGTTTAGTGCTGGTTGCCAGTGATAAAGTGAGCAGAGTCATAAGGCCAGCAAAAACAAGATCAGCAAAAGTAGGAGAGGTGAAGGCAAAAGGTTTGGGGGAACACCACCCTAAGGCTGACAGGTCTAACACCTATTTTGGGCCCATATTTGGGGTCTGAATAAACATGATAAGAAGGTTACACTTAGCGGGCCTACTGGGCAAAGGATGTATTACAAGTGTTGCGCAATGTGATCATCCCAAGCTCACAATAAACCCACGCAGCACATAAATTCCATGATTCAACAAGCAACAGAAATACAAATTTGCATAGTATGTTATTTATGTTGTATGTACTAAGTCTTAATTTGGTTGAAAGAGGCAGATGTGATATATTTTTATGGCAATCAAAAGCAAACTAAGTTGTATATGTTTAATTAAATAGCACTTAGGTATGCATTTGCTTTGTTTAATGTTGCACATCTACACCATTACACATCTACGGTTGCATAGAGTTTAATAAAGCAGAAAGAGAGTAGTGGAAGTGTTAGTAGAAATGCACATCTGTTTAGTTTTAATTTTAAGTTATTATTAGGTCTTGGATACAGTCATCTTCAGATATCTGATGTCTAACCTATTGTTTTCAATATACATATAGTGGGTGTTGGGCAGCTCCTTGCTCATGATTAGATGGCTTTGTTGTCTATCTCAGATGGCTGGTTTTGAATCAATGGCTTTCCTCCCTAGTTGTGTGTTTTTCCCACCCAGCAGCATTTTGATAGCACTGAGTTCTGATTAGTTGACTTGATTCCTTCCACTGCTGTTGTTACTTGCATTCATGGAACTACTTTTTCCTTTCACTTTAAGCACACAATAGTAGTACATGTTTTCTTGCTCGCTCCCCATGTGTTGCTTCTCCCTTCACTTCCGTCCTTTCCCTTTGCTCTCTATGCATAGCTGCCAAGGTTTCAGTGTAATTATGAGTGATATTTCCACAAATATGAGTTCCTCTTTTTCACAAGCAAAATCAAGGAATGAAGATGAGGGAAACATAAATATCAGAAATAACACCCATCTGAGCAATGAGAACATCTTAAGTTAACTGCTGCAAAACACTAGAAATAGAAGGGCACTCACTAGTGCCCTTAACGACTGGGCCGCCCTACCAGGATGTGTGAGGCCCCAACAAACTCTTATCTCGAAGCAAGTGGTTTGCGGTCCGGTGGGCACGCCGCTACGTGCTCAGCCCTGGCGTAGCCAGCTGCCCAGATAAGTTGTCTTAATGAGTCAACACACTCAAAAGTCACCGAAAAACAGCCGCTGTGGCAGAGAGCACTGGTCCAGGCATTCATTGGGGGGGAAGAGGATGAGAGGCACGCACACACAACACGGTAGCTGAGTGAGCCATGGTGCTGTATTATTTAAATTATGTTGCAGCAAGTTGCGCTATAATATAAAGAAACTTTTACCTGCATTAACACACTCCAGTGGCGCACTGTGACTGAAACTGTTGAATAAACTTACTTAAATTGCGAGGTGAGCATCGGCTGGGCAATTCGGTTTAAGGCCGGGTCGCCGCCTCCTAAGAGTAAGTCCTCCGGTCGCCGCCTCCTAAGAGTAAGTCCTCCAGGCCGCAATGAACTACTGGACTCCTTCTGCAAACGTACTGCCCGGGCTGCAGTCAAATCTCAGCAGCAGCTGCAGCAGCTGCAGCACTGTAGTGTGTGCCTGAACTCTAGCGGCGGTCGTGATAATTCAATTACCGTGCCACAGCGGTGAGAGCAGTGCCAATTGCCCAGCCTGAGTTCCAAAAACGTTAGCTACCCGCTCGAGCTGCCACAGGAGGCGGCAGCAGGACATAACGTTCTGCACAGCGGAAATAACAATTGGGCACGACCTCTCCTGACACAGATCACTCAGTCAGAAGGTAATGCCACATCCAGGAATACTTGATACATTGTAGCCAAGCTCTGCTTCAGCCAGCCCCTGAAGCCTGCCGGGAGCAGCGTGCTTGTCACAGCGCCATGTCAGCTACTAGTTTTACAGTCAGCATAGCAGCGCTACTGCTTAGCAGCCAAGGCAGAACATATGCCTATTATGCATGAATTTGCTTTTCAGTGGAGTGAAGCGGATCACCACACTGAAATGCATTAGTCTAACGCCTGATGCGTGGTACTTAGCAGTACTGTCTATGTTGCTTTCCACCTTTGCCCCATCTCATCCATTGGTTTCCCCGCACCTCAAACATGCCATCTTCTAACTGGATTTATTACAAAAAGAATCACTTGCTTACTTTTGTGAATGTCCTCACTGCAAAGACACAGTGGAATCCAGTGGGATAACCATCGCCTGGGTCGTTCCTCAAACGCCTCTGTAATAGAAGCAAGCTCTGCCGAGATGGGTAGCAAGTAATCTTCTCGCTGATGACGACTGTTTGTGACGTACAATAGTGAGTAAACTCTACCAGCGTCTCCCCAAATGCAGCTGGAAAAATGTACAGATGCTCAGTTTCTAAAATGTCACTTTCCTTTTCAAATTGAGTTCGGTTTGAAGGCAGACAGGCAGAAGGAGGCAGAATGCAGGATTCTGACTTCTTTTGCTAGCCGTTGTGTTCTTATTGATATGAGTCTTGCAGGCATTCCTATTGGACAAAAACAACTCCTAGACATACACATATACGCCTAAGTATTTTATCCATAAACAATCAACAAAATGTCTTCTATTCCATCAGGTAATATTAATACCTGCTATTGATTGCGCTACAAAGCCAAATTACTGACACAACTAGCTTTGTCTACCAAATAAGTCATTACGCATGCCCAGCTATGAAATGGGTTTGTGAGGGCCCGTTTGTGTCAGCTGTAATAATAATGATTGGGCTGTAGCTATTAATACTATTATTATTTGGTATTATTTGTTTAATGACTACATAGAGAATTTTAGAAAATGAATTGAGTGGCAGGCAGCCATTGGAACCGTAAAGGCATGGTTGAAAAGATCATTTCCCATGCACTTCATACAAAAACCTTCTTTTGACCTTGCATTCCTTCAAGAGGGTTTGATTCTTGGGTAAAAGTTGCCATTAAAGGGCTGCAGAGAGTGGAATGTGAGAAGGGGCAATACTTATTTTGTACTGCATAGTATAAATAGATAAATATTTGGCTACCAAAACTTATGCATTAAATGGGAATACTATATATGTTAGTGTGTGCCTTGAACACACATTTTGCACTCATTTTGAAAATTATACGTCTGTATGTAAAGCCACCAGTAAACCAGTTACAAACATTAGCAAAGCCATTAGGTTTCACTGCTGATTTCCATTGGCTTTGCCAGTGCTCGTTTAAACTAGGTTTGAAGTGCTAGTAAGTGCTAAAGTTGATCGAACTGTAGTTTATTTTGTTTAGTTTTGATATTTTGAGGTAGTGAAGGGTTGTTGTAAGGGTGCTGAGGGTGTTAGTCTCACGTTTTTTGTAAAGTGCATTCTTAGTGTTTGTAAAGGTTTATGATTGGAGCCTGTGACTTTGTAAGATGTTGTGTGAATGTATGTTCGTCCTATGGCGCAAAAGGTTGGACATGAGAAGCACATGAGAAATATATGTAGCTTGGGCTAGTTCAGACACAGGATTTAATAATCTCCAGGTAACCACCAAAGTAAGAGACTATGTCAGCTTTAATGGTAAGTGTTTGAAGACTTTTGTTTAATTGTAAACATATATATAAGTTACCCCTCTTCACAGAACCACCCCTAAGGGCAGGCATAATATATTCAAGGTAGGTTAGATATGGTAGGTGTGGGAGATGTGGTTGATTAGATATGGTACGTCAGTACGAATCGGAGGATTGGTATGGTAGCTAGCTAGGGATGGTCAGTTAGGTATCATAGGTAAGATGTGATAGTATGGATGTATGGTGGTTACATATAGTAGGTAGATAGGTACAGTGGGTAGGTCGGCATGGTAGTTATGGTATTTTGGTCTGGTGGATAGGTAGGTATAGTAGTGAAGTTCGGTAGGTAGGTGGTGTGGTTAGGCATGGTAGGTTAGGCAAGACAGGCTATGTGTGGTATGGTAAGTATGATAGGTTTGATTGGTTAAATATGATAGGTGTGGTAAGCAGGTTTGATAAGTAGGTATGTAGGTTAGGTATTCTAGGTAGGTCAGGGGCGGCTCCTCCGTTGGAGCAGAGGAGCGTCGCCCCACTTAAGTTACCTCCCAAAGAATGAAAAATAAAATGGTAATACATTACCATTTCATTTTTCATCGCCCGTCCTGACGCTCACGTCAGGACTGTGGAGGGACCGCTGCTGACTGACAGCAGCAGGGAGGAGGGTGTAATGTGTTTGCACTTTTCAAAGTGCGCATGTCTTTTTGGCCAGCCGTCTTGCGACGGCCAGCCACACATGTGCACTTTGAAACCTCTAACCCAGATGTCTTATGATAGCTGGGTCAGAGTAAGTGCAGGGCTCCAGGAACCCTTGGGAGCGGCGAGTGAGGCTGCTCCCTCCAATCAGGGTGCTGATCTCACTGCGTGAGAGCAGTGCCAGGATTGGTGCCTGCACTGCGGCAACCGGTTGCGGTTGAGAAGAGGTCTGGAGCTGAAGAAGTGGGAGGACGTCGGTTAAGGTACGTTAAAAAAAAAAAGTATTAAAATGTTTGCATGTGTGCGTGTGCATGCTCGCCCCCCTCCCGCCCCCCATAGATGCCAGCCACCACTGAGGTAGGTTAGGAATGCTTGCTTTGTTTGGTAGGCTATGCACGTTATGTTAGGTACGTAGGTAGGTATGGTAGATCAGTATGATAGGCCTGGCAGTTTAGTTATGTAGGGTTGGGTATGGTAGGTTAGGTAAGGTACTTATGGTTGGTAGGCATGGAAGGTATGGTATGTGGGTAAGGTAAATGAGGTATGATATGTAAGGTAATGCGGGACATACAATAACATTTTTTTAATATTTAAACAGTTACATTATTAAAGACTTCTTGCTTACATATCATAGCATTGTTAAATGCACAAAATCAAACTGGTATTAATAAAGTAAACTCCTTTGCTTATAGATCGCTGGTTTTAATATATATATGATGCTGTACATTGGTTAGGCTTGTTGCTTGCAATTCTCGGTGTACAATATGAAAATTCAAGTCATGTAGGAGAAGATACAAATGTTTTGATGAAATGATGTGTACATGCTTTTCGTTGGTGATAATAAAAGGGCCACTTTGCTGACCCGACTGTATTCGCAGAATTAAGCTGTACCCTTAAGAAAGAGTGCTATAAAAAGGAGTCCGAAGCTGCGGTTTGCGGTGTAAGTAGTGAACGCAGCTATGGTTTTGCATAGTAGATACTTTTGGCAAAGGGACAGCATTTTCATTGCTTCTTTGGAAAGCCAAGATGTGCACGTCATTACTTTCTGAACAGAAAAAGCTGCAAATCCAACATGTTATCATGACAGCAAAGTAACTGAAATTAACCTGCTACAGAGAATACCGAATAACATTGTGCTTTTATGACATGAAAAGCCTTCTAAACAGTAGACTCTCCCTAAACAAAACAGCCTTAAATCAGCAAATAAAATGACGTATTAGCAAAGTAAATACCTCTGAGGGGCACCAAAGGTATTTGCAGTTTAACCTAAATGACAACTTGATGCTCCATCACCCAACGTAATGGCACCACAAATAGGGCAATGTAACCATTCACAAAGCCTTGTTGGACAGTTCATCCAAGCAATGTCAGACCATGAAAAACATGTGAATCCCAATGGCTGACAGGGGCTGACACGAAGACCAATCCATCTGTAATTCCTATTGTCCTATTTTTAAAGAATTGATGACATGAGGGCTGCAACAGCTAAAGCTGCCTGTGACCAGATCAACAAGCATTTGCAATGCAATAGGTCTCGCATTTACGCGAGTTTAAGCTATTGGCATTATAAATAGGGCTCCCGGTTTTCCGTTTAAACAGATTTTTACATATAAATACAGACGGAAAACAGGTTTTCCTTTGTCTGTATTTATATGTAAAAACGGGAAAATACTACTGCCATGCTCCCTCAGAGAGTTGCCTCGCCACGCCCTCTTCCTGATTCTAGGGCTGTGGCCGCTGTGCCTGCCTACAGTAGCGTGAAAGGTTTTTGTTGATGCCCCAGCCATTTCTGGGGCTCCGCTCCGCCCCTCGAGTGAGCTCTGCACCAGCCATTTGTAAACAAAAGTAAGTGCCCTCGGGGAAGAGGGGAGGGGAGGGGGGTGGGGCTGGAGTCAGTGGCATAATCAGTTTTGGAGGCGGCAAAAACAGGAATCGAATGCCAGCACCCCGTGGGGCGCCAAAGCCTAGCTACATCAGTGGAGTATTGCCGAGTTTGTGGCCGGACTGCAGAGCAGTACACTGTGTATGTGTGGCTGCAAGAGCAATCTGGCCACAAACTCAAAGCCTTTCTACGCCCCTGACTGGTGTGTTTGCAGAGTTTGTGGCTGGACTGCATAGCCCATAACCGGTGCGGTCTCTTCCTTTTTTACTGGACAAGACAAGGACAGTGTCCACTTCTGCTGCCCCCTCCCCCCCTCTTTCTTCCTCTTCTTCCCTCTCTTTCTGTTGCGCTGCTCCTCACTTGTAGAAAACCGTTTTTGTTCTTTCCTCTCCTTTCCGTCATTCGTTCCTCTGTGAAATGGATCCAAAAAAGGAGAAACACGTTTGCTGCAAATGTCTTTGTCTGACATTTTTCTACACCAAAATGCAGCCTCAGGAGGAGAGAAAAAAGGTTTTAAGATGCGAACAATAAATACATAACTAAATAAAACAAGACAGAGTAGTCGCAAAGTGGCCATTTTGGTTTTATTTACACCCAAACACATTAGCGCCACCTTTCAGAGTTTGCCAGTGAAGCGCTACTTTTCTTTTCATGTCGTTAGCTTTTCAAGCAAATACACTCATTGATTTCTGAATAATGAGTGTAAAAGCTCTAAGGTGTATTCCCTATGAGTGTTTGCTTTTTTCCAGTACGTTGTTACTTTTTTCAGGCAGCATATTACTCTAGTCTAGTGCATAATTTGAATTGAGTTGCTTCCAGGTGTTTATAGCGGGGCATAATTGGGTTGTAGCTGAAGGCAGTGTGAGTTTCTCTCAGTGGGGCAGTATGGTGTTCAGTGAGGGAGAGGACGTGGCACTCTACTGATGACAGAAACTGCAAGGCTCTGAGACAAATGGCTTGTGATAGCACTTTTAGGCGTATTTGGGACATTTTGCAAATGGCAAAGTTATCAGATGAATGAATGTATTGTGTTGGCTAATAACAACCGAGTGCATGTGTGCATTGCCAATTTAAATAAATGTGGAAAAATACTAGCTGCAGCGTCAACTTTTGCTTGTGGCAAAAATAAATGTGGATAAATACAGATAAAATGCCCAAAAAATAAATATGGATAAATACAGACGGAAATGGCAAAAAAAAAAAATACCATAAAACCGGGAGCCCTAATTATAAATGACAATGCCTTTTCTTTGTTTTAGAAACGAAAACAAAAATAAAAGGCATAGTTATTTGCAATGTCAATAGCTCAAACTCGCGTAAATGCGGGACCTATTGCATTGCAAATGCTTGTTCAATTGTGCCTCTTAGTGCGCATTCTTCACAGGGGGCATATTGGTGTGTGCCATTTCTGATGCACGTATTAGTGGGCACTCTTCACAGGGTGCACCTTTCTACTTCACGTTGGTGTGTGCATTTTGCACACTGGTGAGTGCGTGTTCTAATGCACAGCAGTGTGCACTCTTGACACTGCACCTTCCGACCGCACTTTGGTGTGCGTGTTGCACATTGGTGTATGCGTGTTCTAATGCTCACGCCAGTGTGCACTCTTGACACGGCGCACCTTCCTACTGCACTTCTGTGTGTGTGTGTTGCACACTGGTGAGTGTGTGTCCTAATGCACAACACAGTGTGCACTTTGACACGGTGCACTTTCCAATTGCACTTCTGTGTGTGTGTTGCACATTGATGGGTCAGTGTGCACTCTTGACACAGTGTATATTACTACTGCACATTAGGTGTAGTTTTGCACTACACATCACCACGCATACTTTTCTACCACGCATACTTTTCTACCACGCATCATTACGTGCACTCCAGGATTAGAGCTCTAAAGAGAATCCTACACATTGAACAGTGAGTGTGGGTGCGAGTTAAAGATGGGACACTGCTTCTTTTGGGGAGGCCTGCTGGGGCGGGGTGGGGCGCGGCTATCCAAGTATCTATCACTAATGCACTCTACTCCCCATCTATACCAACGGAGAGGGTGATGGAGAGATGCGAAGGTCAGAGGGTAAACTCCACGACTGGAAATGAAAATGAAACTCGTCTTTGACTCTCAAAGCTTTCAAAACATCTCTGAATGCCCACCTCCACGTCTCTGATAAGAACAGCATTGCAAAAGGTATTACCTGTGTAAACAGGCGCACACGTCTACCTGGAGGTAGCACATAAAATTTGACCTGAGGTTTGCGTACATAACTGCAACTCCTTGCTAATTATCTGCCAGGCGTTAAAAGCGATTTTTACAGATCCTCTAATGTAGAGTCGTCCATCGGGGATATACGAATGTAAAATAAATATAGCTGCCAGCCGCACTTTTAAGAGTATTTTTAGAGATATTGAGTCTGGCTTCTTGGCTCTTGATGTGCTTTAATCCGGCTATTTAAGCCTACCCTAGGATTTTTCTCATTCTGAATGAAGCTTGCTTCCCAAAATGCACAGATTATACATGAGTAATTGGAAGCCCTTAGCAGCATATTAAATGGCAGAGGGGGTTATTCCTTTACACGCATAAATTGAGAGCATACTATTGTACTTACAAACATTAAACAGTGCTTTACATTGACAGCTGTGTGTATACATTTAACAGCTATTGTGGCATAATACCAAACTGGGAGAAAAATAATTTTCCATATTCAAGTTCATTCAAACTTCTTTGGAAGGCCTAAAGAGACTCAATCCCCCAAGACTCCTTCCAACTCTGTCATGAGATGTCATATTAACGCGACTAATATGGGCTCCGTTTGAACATCTGAATACATGTGCACTCGAAAGCACTTTTAAAGATAATTTTTTAGTTGCCATAACACTACTTGAGGTTGGTGAGTTAAAATCACACTCAAGAAGAGGCCTACTTTAAAACAGATACTTGTTCTTCGTGCACATCTCAAGTTTTTCTTTAAGTTAGTGTCGCCTTTTATGACTCATACAGTAAAATTGCGCGCATGCTTTAAAAGCAATATACAGTCACTGGCTGAGCACTCAATGGGTGGCTCGAAGTACGATGATTACACCATGCCGTTTTGAAATCCATTTGCAGCGCTGTGGTGTTTGCTGAAGACGAATGCTGTTTTAATAGATTGCTTTATTAATCTTTTGCAAATATGCTAATAGTTATCTTCCTGCTACTCATAAACCTAAACCGATTAACACATTTCTGCCTTTGTTCGCTGCGATAGGAAAGGGACCGGTACTACGTTACAGTGTATACACAGCCTGTGAATCTACAATAAACGATTGCTGCGAAAGGAAAACTATTGTTTGTTTACCTATCGCCATCGTTTGCCAGTTTGTTTCTGTTGTACGTTCAATTCTCCTACCTTCCCGTTAAGTAGATAACTGCGTGATGCATGTTCGTTAAACGCAGTAGCGGTCGGTGGTGGGAGTGCCGCCGGGCGCTGACGTGGGGCGGGGGAGGGGCAGGGTGGGGGTAGTAAACTCACGGATTACGGCCGATTACAGGTAAGTACACATATAAATAAATAAAACGAATTTCGTTTCTCGCGCTGCATCGCATTTGGCGATGCAGCGCAGAAACGAAATTCGTTTTATTTATTTATATGTGTACTTACCTATAATCGGCCGTAATCCGTAGCTTACTACCCCGCCCCACGTCAGCGCCCGGCGGCACTCCCACCACCGACCGCTACTGGTTAAACGGTGGCATAAAAGGAATCCGATGGTTGACTCGCTCTGAAGGATGTATTGCGCATTTGAGTCACTCACACCTTGCAGTGTCACACTTCCACGCCTACAGAAAAAGTCAACAAGGGAGAGTGAGGGTGAGACAGGCAGTGGAGGAGCAAGCGCGCGCGGCCACACTAATTGAAAACAGATGGCCCCTGCGCGCTGCTGCTCGCTCCCGCAAGGTGGATGCCAGCACAAGCACGAGTGCTTGAAAAGAGCTGACCAATTTCTAAAGGTCATCTCCTAGAGTAGCGCATGCGCGCTGCCTAGGCGAGACCTAAAAAGGATGTGAACGTGATGGATGACAGTCATGAAAATACAGGTGCTGTCTTCACCAGTTTTCCGTGAAGTAATGGGCACATTCCTGATATTTAGTTATTCATAGGTATCTTTCACCAATGTGGGCGTAAAGAAAGGTGCCTGTTGACATCAGCAGGCACCTTATCCGCCACGCACACGAGTGATGACAGCGCGCGACAGGACAGACCTTGGAAGTCCTGGCTCTGAAATGTATTTCTTTCCTTCGACTATTTGTTTGAAAGGAAAACTGCATATTAATATTATTACACTCATGCTGCATGAATGTAGCCATATGGTGCACAGAAATTATTGTTGACAGCCCTGCAGGGCTGGAAATTGCCTGAGGCATCTTGGAGAATCACAGACAGAGCCAAAATGCCTCGAAAATACTACAGATGTTCCACATAACAATTCGAGAGGATTATAGTCTTTAGTCCTGTGGGTAGTTAGACATCAACTTAACATGTTTTTTAAATTCGCTGACAGGGGAATGCTTTTAGTTTCCTAAATATCGCAATTTGCTTGCATATTGAAGAGTTTGTGACTATACCTTCAGCTAGATCAACTAGTAGTGAGCATAGCTCATTAGAATAACTGGCTGCCATTTTATAGTGTACGGATTGAGGAGGGTATTGGGCAACTTAACCTTCTGGTCGTTATAAAATAAGGGGAAATCCTCGGGTGGAACGGAGAGATAGCTCGACTTGAAGTTGGACTTTACTCAGCTCACAGGCTCACAGGGCATCTATCAAATCCAATAAATAACCCTTACATGTCTGAAAACCCAAAACAGCCCACAACATCAAAACTCCATCAAGTATTGGAAGGAACAAAATGGGCACTGAGAGGCCAGAAGCAGTGTCTCTCTGTCACACGTCACAATATCTACGAAGATAACAGACCGAAGGAAGTACGTGGCAACATCTTGCTGCTTATGTGACCCTCTCAATAACTCCTTTAGAAACTTCAACAAAAGAGACATTAGGCCCAGTTGTAGGGACTTCACTAGTGGAAAAGTCGGTTTCCTTTGCCCTCCCTGGTTTGGATCACAACCATCTCAGCATGTGTGTTGTAATCTGTAGTTGTCTGCCGAGATACATTGCCCTCACCTCTTCAGAAGCAAATGTAACTACTCATTTGGCTAAGAGAATAGAAATGGAAGGATACCAAAATGGTTCGTAGCTGTTGCAGGAAGCAAAGGATGTCTCTCACCTGCACAATCCCATAACAAATGTGGAGAAACGAGCAGGATATGCTGATAATAAGCTGAGGCAAGTGTGTCAATTATGAGGTACAATGGAAGATATGGGGTACCAAATCTCTATCTTGGACATGACATGAATTAGTAATGGAGGAGCAGCAATAGAGAACTAGGTCTTTATTGGTAAAACGTCTGCTGCTCAAAATGAGACCAAAGAGAAAAGATGTAAGTCTTACTAACTTGCAATGCTCAAAGCCAGTTTCAATTTCACACATGGTGACAGAATTCTTAAAATACCCCAGTGATAGTGACTGTATGGCGGGCGCATCCTAATATGTGTAGTGGGACCGCCGCATGTCTGGCGGGCGGTCCCAGCACCGCAACGATGGCGGGCGGACTGATGTCCGCCCGCCATCGTAATGAGCCCCTTAGTTCTTTAAATATTATCAAAAGTTACCCCAAAAGGATCATAAATCCTGTTACTCAGCTCAAAAGCCTTCAAATCCGATACTCTATGACATGAAATTAAACATTACAGAGATGCTAACTTCATAGTCAATCTTTTTAATTCCAAATATCTAATATTTGGCCATGAGGTCAACAACAGGTGGTCTCCACAATCTCATACTTTTTAGAACTCTACAAACCAAAATATTCTTTACCACACTTCTACCATCAACCTGTGTCCTGCAGACATCGCTGATCTGTAGCAAGTTATTGTTCATTAACTAAGACCACTTTCAAACTGTTCCACTAGGAAATTAAGCACCTCCACTATAGGTGCATCCATGGGATCCAAACTCCTTCCAAAGCACCAATAACCCCTAGTTTCCAAATTCCCTTATATATACTTTGTGTACCTGGCGCCCAGGATTCTTTGAGTAACTCCTCTGATTTCCTGAAAGGCCTGACTCGCCTGAGGATCTCCTGACGCTTTCCAGACAAGAAGGTTCAAAACTTCTGTCTGTATAAAAGGATGTTGTTCTCCATCTACTTTTCTCAACAGTCCTTCTCTCACAGGTAGATAAAATGTTATTTCGAAAGCGATTTCCAAAAGCTTTGGAAACCACACCTGAGACAACCAAAAGGGAGTTACCAGCACTAGAAGGCATTTCTATCTCCTCACTTTCTGCAAAACCCTCTGAATCATAGCAAAAAGGGAAACGCATAAGCTCTTTCTCCTTTCCAACTCTGTAAAAATGCATCCACTGCTAATGCACCTGGATCTGCCATCCAGCTGTAATATCTCTCTACCTGATATGCCAACCTGCTTGCAAAGAGATCCATTTCTAGAGGTCCCTATATTCAATCTATCCTCTTAAACATTCCTGATTTAATTTCCAATCACCGAAATACTTCAAACATCTTGAATTTCAATCAACAGTTACATTCTCCTTCCAAGGCAAATATTCTGCTCTCAAACTGATCTTGTGCTCCAAACAAAATTTCCAAAGCTCTTTTGTCAATTCCGACAGCACACGGGATCTTGTGTCCCCTAATTGATTTATATGAGCTACTGCAGAAACATTGTCCAATTTCAACAGTACTGCACTGCCTTTCAAAATTTGCTTGAAACTCATGAGTGCATAAAGTCCTGCTGTCAACTCTTAACAATTTATGTGTTGTTCTATTTCCACATTTGACCACAATCCACCAAAACCGAAACGTGCACCCCAATCACATAGACTTGCATCCAATTCCAGCACAAAAGCTGGAGTGCAACCAAAAATTGCTAGTCCATTCCAAGCATCCAAGTTTTCTAACCACCAACTTAACTCCATCTTTGACTCTTGATCTAGAACTATCTTGTCTCCATGCCATAGCCCTGCTTGGTGTGCCTTTGCCTTCACTCTTTGAAGTGCTCGAAAATGTAATGGAACTGGGAAGACTGCCTGAATTGAAGAGGATAACAGGACTATTAGTCTTGCCAATTCCCTTAAAGTTAAATAATCTTTTTTTAATACATATTGAATTTCCTTTCTTAATCTGTTCACCTTCTTCATTGGCAACAATAAAACCACATTGACTGTGTCTATCATAAAACCTAAAAACTCAAAAAGGCGAGTTGGAGTCAAAACTGACTTCTCTTTGTTCACAATGAAACCTAGGCTCTACAATAATTTTTCCACCAAATTCAATTCTTTTAGAAGCCGCTTCAAACACTGAAACATTATCAAAATGGCATCCAACTAAATGATCATCCGAATACCTCTCCCCCTCTCTCTCAGGAAAGACACCACTGCCCTCATTACCTTTGTGAAACACATTGGTGCCGAAGACAGACCAAACGGGAAATAACAAAACTGATATATTTGATCTTGCGAAGTGAACTGAAGATATGGCTGACTTTTTGTAATGGGAATTGTAAAGTAAGCATCTTTGAGATCCAACTTTACCAACCAGTCGTTCTTCAACAGCATATCCCTCAAAAGATGGATACCCTCCATCTTGAAGTGTCTGTACACTAGAAATTTATTTAATTCTCTTAAATTTATAACAGTCCTACATCCCTTGTTCTTCTTCTCTACCAAGGAAATAGTACTCACAAAAACGTTGTCCTTTATGTTCAACTCTACAATTGCACCTTTTTCTAACATACTCATAACATAGTAGTTTTGGTGCATTAACATTATTGCACAAATCAAAAATGAAGATTGACTTTACAATTAAATGGATGACATAACACTCAAATATATAGATTACATATTCACATGATTCACCTATATCCATATCAACAAAAACAAGTGTCCAACATAAATTTTATAAGCAGAGGGGATACATCAATGTCCTCCTAATGTGTTGTCGCGAGTACAGCAGGGGGCCCGATGTGGGTGGGGCACAATGTTTATATAAAAGTAAACAAGCTATCTGTGGACAGACTATATGTTCACAAGAAAGAACAGCTTTTGTCTGCAATGCTTTTTGTGTTTTTGATCATGTCTTATCTATTATGTCTTAACCTAAATGTGTTCAGTATGTTTTTTAGTGCAGGTACAGATGTGTAAGAACATCTATATAACCTTTTGAATAATAGTTAACATGTGTGTGTAAGAGCAGCCTGAGTAGCTTCTGAATACATTCATGCCATAGTGGGTCCCTTTTGTATATCGACTTTTTGCAGATCCTGTCCCATACTCCCGTAACAGTATCACGTCCGTCATGTCTGATATCTTTCTAAAAGTGCCATTTTTCGAATTGTGATTAAAAATCTGCCTTCACCCTTAAAGAGGGCTTTTAATTACAATTCTTTAGACACCAAACACACTCTGTCCACCTACGCCCAATCAGAAGTTACAGCTTATTAAATGTAATAAGGTAACTCCAATGTTATCTTATGGGAGAAGTAGGCCTTGCAGTAGTGAGTTTTTCACTATCAGGACATGCAAAACCTAAGCCTACATGGCCTGCTTTTAAACTACACTGCACCCTGCTCTTTGGGGTTTTCAGGGCCTACTCTAGGGGTGACTTTTATGTATTTAAAAAGAAGCTTTGGCCTGCAAAAGGTTTATTTTGCAAGGTCGAAATGGCAGTATAAAAACTGCACACACAGGCTGCAATGGCAGGCCTGAGACATGTTTAGAAGGGCTACTTAAGTGGGTGGCACAGTAAGTGCTGCAGGCCCACTAGTAGCATTTAATTTACATACCTGGGTACATGTGGTGCCACTCTACTAGGGACTTATAAGTAAATTAAAGGTGCCAATTGGGTATATGCCAATATCATCATGTTTTCAGGAGAAAGCACAAGCACTTTAGCACTGGTTAGCAGTGGTAATGTGTGCAGAGTCCTAAAGCCACCAAAAATAAGATCAGCAAAAATAGGAGAAGTGAAGGGAAAAGGTTTGAAGACCACCATAAGACTGACAAGTCTAACACTTGTGTATTAGTACCCCAGCAATTAGGTGAAAAACGTTAGGATGAAAGGACTTCTTCAGGCCATGGATAAAAAATGGCCTGTCGTCTCAGCTCAATTGATAGATAACATCAACAAAGCCATATTAGTAATGGACATAGCCTTCGAGTTCCAAGAAAATGTCAAGTATGGGTCTATAAAGAAAGCGATGAGTCTGGGGATATCACTATGATGGTTAATGGCTACCTCCATTCGATAAGTAATATATTTTAGTAACGTCTTTTTTGACCATCTTGTATAAAGATGTGCTAACTATAGCACTGCCCAATCAAGTGCATATAAAGCTGCTGGCCCTGTCAGTTTTGTGAGTGAGGTTTTCAGTCTGGCTAAGTCTTGATAGAATGAAATCATGACATGTGCCAGGTATGGAATTAACGATATATGGTACATTCAATTTTCATGGAAAAGAAGAGTTATTTATCCTTAGTTTTGAAACTGAGCCTACTGTAGCAAAACACTGGTTATAGATTGGAGCATTTCTGTCTTCACATTCAGCATCTGACACTCTCCTCCATGCTATTTTGGATACTAAATCTCATCTATCCTCTTGTAATGGTACCTAGACACGGCTATTTACAATGCCTCTCACTTCATTCTCTATATTTCACTCAAAAGTCATGCTCTAGGGACTGCCACGATGGTGTACGTTGGAGCCTATGAACATTTGTGGCTGGCAACTTTGAGAGTGGTGGGCCAAGCAAGTGGGTGGTGGGCGGGTACATGCACGTGCTACATAATAAACTAAAAAGCCACTTACCACAAATGTAGCCGATGATATGTCCTCTCCGCTCTGGTCCTCTTCTCTTGTTGAGACTCCAGCCCGGGCCCGAGCCAACTCCCTTAACCTATCCTGGCGCTGCTCTCATGCTGTTAATCAGCACGAGAGAAGTGCCAGGATTGGAGGCAGTGGTCTCTCTCGACGCTCCTGAGTGCACCGGAGGCCGGTTCTTGCTCGCAATCCAGCTGTGTAAGACAGCTGGATTGAGAGTTTTAAAGTGTCCATGTCTGGCTGACCCTCGCAAGACAGCCGGCCAAAGAGACATGCACACTTTAAACTAGTGCACAAGCAGCCCACCACTCCTTCCTGCTGCTGCCACCCAGCAGGCCCCGCCCCGTCCTGACACTCGGTTCGGGACGGGTTAATGAAAAATAAAGTGGTAATAAATTAACTTTATTACCATTTTATTTTTCATCTCTGGGGGCATTTTAGTTAGTGGGGTGGCGCTCCTCTGCTCTAATGGGTGTTGCCCCTGCCAATGAAGCATTCAAAAAGCCTTTCCAAAAATAACATGAAGCAAACCTTTCTAAACATGGTTGAAAATCTGAAAGCCACATAACTGTTTGTAATAAATACAAAAGGTACTACAGCTAAGGAATGGTCTCACTTTGTGTTGGTTAAGGCAGCTATCACATGCTACCGCAATACTTATTGTAGAAAGCGAGGTGTGCTGGTTTGCTTCGGGTGGGACTGTGTTGATGAGAAGGCAGTGGTGTGATCTGGTGTGTTAACAGCCAGCCTGCATGCAGCACCTATTTTCAGATCTCATCGGATTGCGCAAACCTGTCATTCCTTAGTCAAGGACTGGGCAGGCGCCTCTTCTTGGATGTCATCCTAGTTGCAGTTCTAGTGTCACTCACAGCACTTCATTTATTTATTAACTTCGGAATGAGTAGATCGGACATTTCGCAAAAACCCTTGTGCATCTGACAAGATGGCTGGCACAAAGAACAAGATGGAGCATGAGAGAGGGTTTCACAAAGATTCTCTTAGAACCAGCCCAGCTTCCCACATTCATTTTGAAAGTAGTTAGTGAGGGATGTCTCTTAGTCTCTGGTCGGACCACAATTCTTCTATTGTCATGTCACAAGAGCACAAAGTCTCCTAAACAATGAAACGTGAGAGGGGAGTGGGTAATATTTTGCAAAACATTTTTGGAGGCCACAATGCCAGAACCTTAAATTCGAATCGTTCACCTCCAGGTCTTCAGCAGTGCGCGTGATCTTGTGTTACAGAAACAAATTTAGTCTTGCAGTCGAATTAAATTGGGTGATGTTTGTTCTTTTGAGCACTGTAATTCTGAAGTCCAATATAGGGGTCATGAGTCTGAACCAGAGCATGGTGCTTCATGGTCCCTAGCAGCTCATTTTGGCTTGCCTAGAAAAAAGAGAGGATTTTTGGTTCTGAGGATCAGAGGAGATTTTATCAGAGCCCTTTTAACTTCTGGAGCGTAGAAAGATGTGGTCCAGAATCACCAATTCACTGCAGCTTGAGCAGAGGGGCGTGATCCTGGGTGCACAGGGTCACGAACTAAATGTACTACTGAGAAAAGATCTAAAGGCATAATGTGCAGGAGGCAAGTCCTCCTGAATAAAATGCAACCTGCAGTCACAAGTTTGGCTGAAACTAGAACCTTTACTGTCACAGTCATTAATGGTTAATGCCACAAGCACTATCATGGTCCCATCAAAAGAGGCCATTAACATTTGGCATAGAACATCTCTATATCACATGGCACCTTCTTCTGCAGTCTCAGAGCGTCGTCCAATAAAAGGCACCGCAGAGGCACTGTAAGCATGCGATTTAGAAATGTGGAATCAGGAGACTTGCTATGTCGATTTCAGGGATGGCTCCTTTAATAAACTAACGAGCAATGATGTAGCTGAGCGACATGTGCCAAATTCCTATACCACAGATCTGAAACTGTGTCTGCCGATGCAAGTGAGGGAAGTCATGGAGAGTGAAGCTGGGAGTGCTGATGGTGGTGAAAAGGGAATGTTATTGCTGAGACTCTGCAGAATGTATGGAAGGAACTTCCACAGAGAAGGTGAAGACATGGGTATAAAATGACAGCGATGCTGCAGTGACCCAGATCAGCAGTAAGTACAGCTAGCTGTCCTTGACAATGGTCCCACTCCCACATCCAGAGCTGTATCCTGGTCCTCCCACATCAGAGCTGACTGTTGTGGTATTTGAGAGGAGGAGGGGATAGCACTTGTGAGAGTGGATGTTGTAGGACACTGAGGGGGATATTCACAAGAACGTGCGATAAACATCGCCAAAAAAAGGCTAACGCACGTTTTCATATCGCCGTCTATCGCGGGAAAATAACACAACACGGCGGTAACATGCGATAGTCTCACGATAACGCGCCAAATGACCGCGTTAAAATGAACGCAACACCGAAACAATGCGAAACACGTACGCGAAAAAAGGTGCAATGCCCCCAATCGCGATACAAAAATCAGCGATAACCAGCGACAGTACTGCAATTCCCACGCGTCATGTGGGAAAATGCACTATAAAAGCACCGAAAAACACAAACAAAACAATTCAAACTGCGTAGCACCATGGATGCACCCGGACCGAGTTCAGAGGACAACACGAACCCCACAAGCCCCACAGACGACCAGCAAGGAACCTCGGGGTCGGGGAAGGCCAAGGAGAAGAGGAAGAGGAAGACGTGGTTCAGTCCGCAGGAAAACAGGAACATCGTTACGGAGGTGACAGAACACTACCAACAACTGTTCGTCACCTCCTACGTGTCATTGGCAACAAAGACGCAAACATGGCAGACTATCTTGGACCATGTGAATGCAGTTGCAGAGTTGAGGAGGACAATGGAAGAGGTCAAGAGGCGCTGGAATGATGTGAAGGGCAAAACCAAGAAGAAACTCGATGCCAACATGAAAGCAGCAACACAGATTGGAGGTGGGGGTCCAGCAGCACACCAGGAGCTGGATGACATGGAGAAAATGGTGGCCACAGTCATCAGTCGGGATACGGTGCCAGGAGTAGTGGATCCGGACACTGTTCAACATGACCTGACACAACATCAACAGGGTGAGTACCGACCAGGGACTGGGGGGACGGGGGGAGATGGGTTCAATGGCACACATGCACAATTAAGTATAGCACACTGCACACCCACAATGACTCTGGATCATATCCCTGATCTCCTTGGCATACTGCAGCACACATAGAAACAGCAAGTAGGCCGCCGTCGACAATGTGCCCGGAGGGGGCCCTCCCCACACATCACCGATCTCACAACCAACCCATGCACATGTGCTGAACCCAGCAAAGCTGCGGGTCCGTGAGCCACACTGACAATGCAAGTGACACTGCATGACGATTAGCATGGCTGCAGTCCAATTACCATGACATGGTGCACGCCACGACACTGAGGTGACCACATCCGGAGAGGAGGAGGTCACACTCTGACACAACCACGTGCACAAACAACCCCAGACATCAACAAAACATCTGCGGACAAACCATGCTCAAGAGTCACAACTCGACCAAGAGCCCAATTTACCCAAGCCCGCAACATCTCAGCACTGTAGAAGCACAGAAGTCAAAGGCACACCGCCTGAAAGGGAGAAGGGGCAGCCAAATCAGAGCTGCAGGGGCGACTCACCCACAATGCAGCACACACACATAAGAATGAGAGCACCTCAACGTTGATAACAATGTGGTACTAACTGCAACACTTTCACAACAGAACACAGGACACAACTGGTGCCGCATGTGTGTACAAAATGGCCAATCACACCTGGCATAGCAGGAAACTGTGAGATGACAATGTACGAGTACAACCTCACATCCGTGATGTAGTACAAATGTCCACTGTCCCGCATCAAATAGGCATTTCCTCACAAACAGTCACAATGTACATTGTCATGCAGTCTGTATGTAAACTCCGCCAATGCGTCAACATACATGGAACACACTGTGAAACTGCATCTCCCCTTTACATTGCAGAGGGACAATCAACACCTCCTGCAGAGAAGACCCTACATCACGTCAGTGATGATGGAGACGACCCCCAGGACATCGACTATGACGAACTCCAACGGTTCATGGACAACCTCCGCACCCCACCTCCAGTAGCAGGGCAGCCCAGCACCATCAAGGTGATCCCACCCCCTGCACAGACCACACAGCAGGAAGCACCCACCACCACGTCTGGCTCCCAGCACCTCACCGAAGAACACATGGCGTTCCAACGCCGTGTGTTAGACTGCCAGAAGGAGCTGGCTGAACAGGTGCAGGTGGGGTTCGACCTCATGGCAGCCAAACTAGATGCCATACATGGGTGTCTAAGTCCCATCAGGGACCACTTACAGTCCCTAACGGACACCCACAGTCCACCCCATGCCCTCCAACAATCCATGGCTGGCGTCGCTGGAGTCATGACTCGGAGACAACAACAACTGTCTAGTCAGAGTGGCTACAGCGATGTCATCCGTGATTTGGGAAACAAAAGGAGGGTCATGGAGAACATGGAGCGGATGCAGGCGCAAAGGATGGCTACCACGGCTGCACACGAGAAAGCTGTAGATGGGATTTTCCATGCCCTGCAGATCCTTATCATGGGAGTGATGCCACAAGACATTGCGCTGATGAATGCTGCTGCTACTCCTACATCCACATCTCCGGCCCCTGATGTGTCAGTGTCACACAGTGCTGCAAACCAAACACCACCACCCACATGTGAGGCACATGAAACGTCAGAGGACGAAGAGGAGGATGAATCTGCCTTAGTGGTAAGGAGGAAGCAGTAGCATTCATCTCCGCCATATGGCTTGTTACTGCTTGTGTCTGCCCTCTGCATCATGCCCTGGAATAACACCTTCCACTGTCCCCAGACACACTCTGCGACACTAACCTTGGACCACAACATGGACTGCCATATCTTGTATGCTCAACAATGACACAGCAATCAGCCTGGACTCTTCCCCTTCCGAGTAACTTGTCAATCCCTAAAGGACTCAGGCTGGCCCTCCACGGGGCAACATTGTAAAGTGTTGTCTGCATGGCCCAGTACTGAGACAGCCTCAACACTCCACTGAACGTGAATAATACATTCTGATACACACAGATGTGTCATGTCTATGATTAATCAAGTATGAAAGCATGGACGAATGTAGGGGCAGTGATTCCCCCTTACGTCCATGTAGCCCATGTTGTGGGACTTGAGTCACAGGGTGCATCCATGCATCATGCTGGTACATATTTGACCCCAAAAGAAGCCCTGTTGTCAATTGTTGGTCACAAATGACAGCCTATATGTAATGATTTGGGACACATGTGAAACGCTGATGAGTGGGATTCCGTACTATCTTTGACACACAGAAATGGCATTTCGAATACGTGACACCCAAACAGCCTCTCTGTACAGAGGTGACACACCCACCATCTATTTCCAATTAGTGAGATTGTTAGCACTACATGTTGCACATACACGTCAGAGTGATGTGCTTGTACAGATGAGTAACCTGCACACAGGGAATGTGTGTTGTAATGAGTTTATTTGCACATGCTGTGCCTGTGGTAATTTTGTACTGTCCCATGATTGCTAAGGACTGTGACAATGTGACGTGCTCATGTGAAGAAATTGTCAATGATGGTGTTCCTACGGGCTAGTCCTGCTGCTGCTGTGGGGTGTGGTCCACCTGCCTCATCTTCCTCATCATCGTCCGGTGCATCTGGCACTTGTAGCCATGGGGCATTGGTGCGCACACATATGTTGTGCAACACACAACATGCAACGATCATCTTGCACACGATGCCTGGGCTGTACAGGAGCCTTCCACCTGTGATGTCCAGGCACCTGAAACGTGACTTCAACACGCCAAATGTGCATTCCACGATGCCCCTGGTGCGTTTGTGGGCCGCATTGTACTGCCTCTGGGCCTGTGTGTTCGTGGCTCGGAGGGGTGTCATCATCCAAGGGCAGAGTGCATATCCTTGATCACCTGTGACAGTGCAGAGAGACATGAGTCAAAAGTTGGTTCTGCATGATGTGTTGGCAGTCTCACTAGTTCATTGGTGTGTGATATGTGTGACTTAGTGGTTCCTGTTTGACAGGTACTGCTTGTAGCAAATGAGCGGCATCAATGTGTATTGCGTAGCCTCACTGCTGCTCCTCCCTCCCCCCGAGCCTATTTACTAGTTTGCGCAGCGCAGTTGCATCACTTGCACTTCTACGGCACACCATTGTCATGCCTGTCTGCGCATGTCCAGAAGCCTGACAACAACACTGTGATGTTGTGCGTTGAAGGTGGGCGGCCACGTGTGTGTAGGCCTATGGTAAGGTTAGGGCGGACACAGATGTAGAGTTCATGGCTGGCTGAACTTGCGATGCGCTTGAGGGTAGACCTGTGGCCTATGCTGCGGTAATAGCGACACACACAACAGTTGGCATGTATGATCCCGGACCCCGAGCGGGCTTGCGCTCCTTCATTTATCCCTTCGGCCGAGCCCGCACTCCGGGGGCATGCTACATCGCAACATTGTCCATTGCGGGACGGGTGGCGCTGACACTACAACAGAGACACACGCATTAGTCACTTTCTTGGCAAGGCCAACACTTAGCAACGCCCAGAGCCCAGGGCTGATTATCCACACCCCTACGCTGGACTGTTGTACGCCAGCCCACTACACTTACGCTTACAGGGGGGTACGACACAGCTACATGTCCCAGGTCTTCCCCACTGCCTGAGGTGACATGGTTGCGTCCGCTGTACACAGCACAATGTCATGTGGTAGGGCCCGGGGCCCACATGCATACATAATGACCACATGGACACACTTAGATAGTTTGTGGGACTGGCTACGGGCACGTGCGTACGACCCCTTTTATTGCCAGGGCCACATGTCCAGTGACGCCTGTGCTGGATGGGTGTGGGGCTAGTGTAAGCCAGCCCTCAGGGAGTGGTTGGTGCTGGCAACAACTACAACAATGATCAGACAATCAGAACTCCAAAGTTCAAACAGCAAGGGTCCATGACTTGAGCTGCACAGAGTTAGTGGCCCCGGATGCACTGCGGCCGGCACAGGCACACCGCCACGGGACGGTTACTTGCGGTGCACTGAGGTAGGGCCACGGGAGCTGAGCGGGTCCTCATCGGTGTCGAAGGTGAATGTCGCGCAGTGTTTCGGGGGACAGTGGAAGGTGTTCTTCCAGGGCATGATGCAGAGGGCAGAACCAAGCAGAAACAGGCAATATGGAGGAGATGAATGCTACAGACTCATTTTTTACACCAAGTCAGTATCAGCTACATGATGATGAAGACAACCCCCAGGCCATAGACTCAGACGCCACCAAAGTTCAACCAGAGAGTGTCCATGAATTTCGGGGCACAGAGTTAGTGGCACCAGAGATGAAAGGGGATGCAGTCTGCGATGAGGCATGTACAATGGTACAAACTCTGCCATAATGAAATCAAGACTCAGTTCCAAATGTGTGACCTACTTAACCGCAGTGTAGGCCGGAGGCAGCGGTCAGCAGGAGCCCACAGCCACGTGTCGTTGGCTTGTGATGCACAGAGTTGATGCCACCAGATCGAAGGGAGTACAGTGATATAAACGCTGCCATAAACATATGAACTCTGCCATCATGAAATCAAGACTCAGTTCCAAATGTGTGACCTACTGGACCGCAGTGTAGGCCGGAGGCAACGGTGGAGTACGTCAACGAGAAAGGAGTGCTGGGGGCCAGTGCCGCGGAGGCCGTTATGGTCTGAGGGGGCTGCCATGGTTGCGGGCCTCCGGCTTGGAGCTTGCACCGGCACGTGGTGGGCCCTCTGACACATGCCGGTGTCGGCAGGTGAGCAGTGGGGCCTGGTTGCGCAGGGGCGGCCAAGGCGGGTCTGGGGACCAGCGGCCTGGGGTGCAGCAGGCGCACAGGATCGCAGGCACCGCCGCTCACGGCGTCGGCCTCGTGGCGGGCTGAGAGGCGCCGCCCTGGCAGACACGTTGGCCATTCCGGAAGAGAACCACGCCCAGAGCAACAGGCTTTTTATTCACACCCCTACGCTGGCCTGGCGTACGCCGGGCCAGCCCACTCTGCTCACGCTTACAGGGGGGGACGTAACAAGCTACATTTCCGCGATCTTCCCCACTGCCTGGGGTGACATGGTTGCGTCCACTGTCCACTACACTCCAAACACCAGCAGTATGTGTCGACATGGACATGTCTGTGGTCTGCATACTGCAGTCTGGCCAGCACATCAACGCCACACTTGGCATTGTGTACATTCTCATTCATGGGTCACATGCCTGGTTCCCACCTCATCCCAAATTCTGATATTGTGTGGCTGAGGTGCCATGCCATTGATGGCTTGTGTACATGGCTAGCCCAGGTTACCACAGTAAGTTGTGCTGTCATGTCTGGTAGGTGGGCATGTTGTTTGGCATGTTGTATGTGAGTTTGTAACGTGGGCATTCCCAGAGTCGTGAGTTGCATGACTGTGGAGTTGAGGTTTGTGGTGTGTTCATTTGGTACTTACCAACGAGCAATGCATTCCCATAGGTGCCAGCCTCAAAGCGCTGGTTGATGATGGACTGTCGGAAGATGAAGGAATCGTGCACACTGCCTGGGTAGTTGGCGACGACATTGGTGAAGAGTCCCCAGTGGTCCACTATTGCCTGCACATTGATGGAATGCGTGTGCTTCCTGTTGCGGTAATTGTGTGCAGTGTCAGCAGGGGGCACGAGGAGTACATGTGTGCAGTCGATTGCCCCCAACACGTGCGGGAAGCCAGCTATGGCGTAGAAGCCTTGCTTGGTCTCCAGCTGTTCCTGCGCAGTGTGGGGGAAGTGAAGGTACTGGGGTACCAAGCTGATGATGGCATCCAAGACAGGTGTGAGGAACTTGGATAGGGCTGGCTGTGAGACTCCTCCGACTCTGGCAGTTGTTGGTTAGAATGTACCAGAGGCCAACAGGTGCAGCACAGCCAGCAGCTTTGTCTGCGGAGGGATGTGGGGATGGTTGTCCTTTTGAGCCTGTAGTGGGCAATGACTTCCTCTGGCTTTAAGTCTGTGAGGCTGGTGCGTTTTCTGTAGGTCCGCTGTCTTTGTCTGCGCTGCCTCTGTGGTAGTCCGGGGGGGGTGCTGGCCTGGGTGTGGTGGCGGTGGGTGTTGTGGCCCTCTTGGGGCTCCGAGCTGCATGATCAGTAGCTCCATGGCATCTGTTGTTCTTCAGGTGTGGCTCTGGTCTGGGCTCCCTTTTGTGGTGCAGGTTGTCGTCCGACTTAACACCAGGTAAGAGCAGGTGTTAAATCGCTGCTGCTAACGCGCCTTATCGCGTGTTTTGGGTTCTTATCGCCGATCTGACTGGTCGTTGAGAATATTGCGAGGTGGTGTTTTCGCGGCTTTTTGCACAGGAACGCCTACTCTGCATCTCATTAGCGTTAGTTGCCGGTGTCATCCGTGGCGATGTTTTTTGCGGCTGCTATCGCAGGTAAACTGGCGGTATCGGCTGTTAGCACCAGCTTGTGAATGGGGCGATAACTCTATCGCCACTTTGGCTGCGATAAAGTGCCGCTAACTCGGCGATAAGTCCTTGAGAATATGCCCCTGAATGCGTATCAACCAAATTGAGTGATGTGATCATGGAGATATACAGACAGAAGTCCACTCCTTATGACGAAATAATCTTTGAATATGGAGCCTGATGTAGAAGAAACTAGTAATATCTTATTTTTGCCCTCTCAACGATATCAATATGTTACATTCCAAGTTATCAGAACTGCAGCAGGGTTCTGCAGAGAGCAGTGATCCATCTGAGGAGTGCTGGTGACAAGCTCTCACGCACTCAGAGGTCAGAATGGGGTATGTTACCTCCGGAACAGCTGGAGCTGAACCTTGGCTGATCAAGCAGCTGGTTCACTTGTGGCCCATTCTTCAGGTGGTGAGCAGGGTGGAATCCAAGGATTTGGCTTAAGTGTAAACCATGATGAATGAGAAGTTTGATCGCAGGATGTTTGATCATGTTGTTTATTTAGGCAGTGTGTTTTGATGACAAAACTGGTTCATGCAGCCGGAATGGGCTTGGCGAATAGATGTTCATTCTTACGGACAGCGGTCCATCATCGACATACCCGCCATCTGTTTTTTCAGCGCCTGGCCCTTGCTTTTATATGTGCCCTCAATGAAAAGCACACTTTGAGTGTCATTATTTACTCTTTGACATCCCTGTTTGACGTTTACTGAAGAAATACAAAACTATTTAATGTTGCAGTTTGTTTGAAGGTATGCTGATTGAGGGGAGAGATGTGAGTATTCATGCCGTCTCCAGGGGAGGTGATTCAGCCTAGAAAAGTAGTGCAGATTTTGCTTTATTCCTACAGAATACAGAACAGTGTGTTTCCTTTGAAAAGCTGCACACTGGGGATGCAGCATATGGTTTGCATGGAGGTCTAGGATTAGGAATGCAAATGAGTATATGCTTCTCAGCGACCTTTTTCTTCAAATGGTGCAGCTTTCAGGGGCGTCCGCGCTCCGCCCGTTGAGGCTGCTAGAAAAAAAAAAAAGATTGGAAATTCGCAGACGTAGAATTTATTGTATCTCTCAGGAAATGTTATGTGAGAAATTCCAAAGCGTCTACTGGCAGGAGGGGGGGTAAAGTGGCAGATTTAGCATATGTTTTGCATATACTGTGCTGGAAACCTGTGTAATCAATTTTGGATGCGCGCTATGTATGAAAGGGAGTGAGATTTTTGCATTGCTGCCGCTGTGCTATGCATCGCCTCCAGGCACCTCTGTGATTTTCACAGTGAGAATTTAGTTCTAAATGGAGTTGATGAATTACGATACTGGAAGTTGAAGTCTTGCACAACCTAATCTACTGTGCAGAAAACATCTCGAGGTGGATAAAAGAGTAGTCCGGTTCCCTTCACTTTTAATCCTGGGCTTCTCTTCTGAGCTTGCTAATGTGGACATTGTGTCAGCGTTTTTAATCTGATGTAAACTTCTAGCTAGATAGAACTAGACTGAGAACACCAACCCATCCTACAGCTAAGAAATATATTGTGAGATATTTTAAAAATGATCGCTGTCAGCCTGGACCAGATTGACACCAGCAGTTAAGAGGTGCAGTCCTCTTTAAACCTGTTGTGCCATTGGGCTAGGTAGTCCTCCCTCAATCAATCAATCAGGTGACTTGTAAAGTACGACTACTCACCTGTAAGGGTCTCAAGGTACTGAGGGAGTCAGAGGGGGGACTGCTGATCCGTCGAAAGGCACTGTGGTTCAATCGAAGAGCCAGGTCTTGAGGTCCTTCCTGAATTGATGCAGTGACGGTGATTGCCTGAGGTGGAGAGGCAGGGTGTTCCAGGTCCTTGCTGTGAGGTAGTAAAGGATCTTCCTCTTTCCGTGGTTTGTGGATATGTGGGACAGCTGCCAGTGTCAGTTGGGTGGAGCGGAGGACTCTAGGAGGTGCGTGGAATGCGAGGCAGTGGTTGAGGTATGCAGGTCCCGCGCTGTGTAGGGCTTTGTAGGCGTGTGTGAGGAGATTGAAGTTGATTCTTTTGTTAACTGGGAGCCAGTGGAGGTCTCTCAGGTGGCCAGTAATGTAGCTGCGGAGGGGGATATTGAGGATGAGTCTAGAAGAGGCATTCTGAATGTTCTGCAGTTTCTTGAGGAGTTTCTGGTTGATGCCGGCGTAGAGTACGTTGCCGTAGTCGAGTGTGCTGCTGATGGGTGCGTGGGTGACCGTTTTTCTGGACTTGGTGGGATTCACTTGAAGATCTTTCAGAGCAGGCATAGCTTGTGGAAGCAGGATGATGAGACGGCATTGATCTGGTGGTTCATGGTGAGCGAGGAGTCCAGGATGATGCCGAGGTTTCGTACGTGGTCTGTAGGTGGGGGGGATTCAAGATCTGGACCAGGAGTCGTCCCAGGCGGAGGGGTTGGACTTCATTCTTCTCTGAGTTAAACTTGAGACAGCTCTCCTTCATCCAGGTGGCGGCAGCGTTCATCCCATTGTGAAAGTTGTTGTTGGCGACTGTGGGTTCAGTGGTGAGTGAGACGATCAGCTGGGTGTCACCTGCGTTCGAGATGATGTTGAGTCTGTGGTTCCAGACTATGGCTGCGAGCGTGGCCATGTAGATATTGAAGAGAGTGGGGCTCATGGAGGAGCCCTGTGGCACTCCACAGCTGATCTCTGTAGGTTCAAAGTGGAACAGTGGTAGTCTGACGCTCTGTGTTCGGCCGGTGTGGAAGGAGCGGATCCATTTCAGGGCTTTGTCACGGATGCCGGCGTCATGGAGTCTTGTGCATAGGGTGCGGTGGGAGATGGGGTTGAAGGCGGCAGAGAGATCCAGAAGGATGAGGGCTGCAGTTTCTCCTTGGTCGAGGAGGGTACGGACGTTGTCTGTGGCGGCGAGGAGGGTGGTCTCTGTGCTGTGGTTGCTTCGGAAGCCAGAATGGGAGAGGTCCAGGATGTGGTTTGCTTCGATGAACTCAGAAAGTTGGGCGTTGGCGGCCTTCTCGATGACCTTGGCTGGGAAGGGGAGCAGAGAGGTGGGTCTGAAGTTCTTGAGGTCATTCAGGTCGGCAGAGGGTTTCTTCAGCAAGGGGTTGATCTTTGCATGTTTCCAGTCTTCTGGGCAGGTGGCAGAGTTGATGGAGCAGTTGTTGGAGCAGTTGATGGTGTGGCAGAGTTCAGGGGTGATGGAGGTGCCAGCTTCATTGAAGATGTGGTCCAGGCAGGGGACCGAGTGTGCTCCGGAGTGGATGATCTTGAGGGTGTCATCAGCAGTGAGAGCAGTCCAGCTGGGAAGGGTCTGCTGGGGTCCAGTATCATTGGGTGCAGTAGTTGTGAGTGGGGTGAGAGGGTCTTGGGTGTCGAGGCTGTTAAAGCTGTCGTAGATCTCCTTAAGCTTGCGGTGGAAGAAGGTGCAGAGGTTGTTGTAGAGGTCTTGGGAGGGTATGATGTCTGCTGTCTCTGTGTTGAGTTTGGCAAATTCTTTGACCACGGCGAAAGGTTCTTTGCTATTGAGTGCATTGGCGTTGATCCTGTCTTGCAGGGCCACTTCTTTGTTGTTCTAATGAGGTGGAGGTGTGCAGTGACAGCGGTTTTAAAGGCTGAGTGGTCTTCCAGGATCTTGATGCTCCTCCATCTCTTCTTGAGTCGTCTACAGGTGCGTCTGGACTCAAAAAGGCGGGAGAGAACCAGCTGGCTTTTTGGGAGTGTCGCTTGCCTGGCGCTTTCTTGAGGGGAGCCAGTGTGTCGGCGCAGATAGATATCCATTGGTGGAAGTTGCGTGCTGAGGTATTGGCATTCGCGGAAGTCAAAGGTGGGGTTTTGCTGAGGGAGGTGGTCAGCTGTTCTTTGGTGACCTTGTTCCAACCTCTGCGAGGGTTGCAGTGGGCGTGGTGGTGTACGGTGGGTTTCGAGAAGGAGAAGTGGACGCAGCGGTGGTCGGTCCAAAGCAGCTCAGTGGTGTGGCTGAAGGTAATGTTGTCACTGATGGAGAAGATGGGGTCGAGCGTGTGTCCTGCTGAGTGTGTTGGGGAGGTGACCTGCTGTTTGAGTCCGATGGTAGCGAGGTCCTCCAGCAGGGACAATGTGTTCTTGTCATTGGGGTTGTCCAGGTGAAAGTTGAGGTTGTCGAGGAGGATGTAGTCTGAAGAGGTGAGAGCCTGCGGAGCAATGAAGTTGATGATGGAGCCGCTGAAGGGTGGATGAGGTCCGGGGGGGTCTGTAGATGTGGGTGCCACGGGTGGTGGTGTTCGGGTTGGTCTGGACCTAGAAGGGGAGGTGCTCCATGTTGGTCGAGTGGTCGTCCGAGTGGTGAGACAGAGGGTGCTTTTGTGTACGATGGTGATGCCTTCACCCGGTTTGTTGATGTGGTCCTTGTGGATGATCTTGCAGCCGTCTGGGATGGCAGTGGCGATGTCCAGGGTGGAGGTGGAGTTCATCCAGGTTTCAGTGAGGAAGGCGATGTCGGGATAGACAGAGTTGAGTAGGTCCCAGATCTCCGCGGCGTGTTTGTGGAGGGAGTGTGTGTTGAGCAGTATACAGCTGAGGCATTCGAGTCCGGTGTTTGTCGGTCATGTGGTGGGTGGGCCTGGTGTGCGGTGGCAGGTTTGGCAGGAAAAAGGGCCCTATGTGTCATTTGGCGATGAACGTTGGCAGTTGGTGTGGCATCCGGTGTTGAGGGCATGGAGATTGCTGGCGTTGTAGCAGTGGATGGTCGGAGGACCAGGGTCTGCGGTGCTTGGCGCGGTCCAGGCGCCTTCAGTGTGCCAGTGGTGCACCTGCTATGCTGCCGTGCAGCAGCCACCATTGAGTAGCGTGAGGGGGAGGACGGGAAAAGAGGGACGGCGGCGCTGGAGGGGGGCGGGCCGCGGGGTATGAACAGCGATGGGTACATGGCGAGGAAAAAGTGCAAGATGTGACCAAAGGAAAAAGTGGAAAAATGCAGGAAGTGAAAGGAAGTGACAGAAAAGCAAAAAATGCAGAAAGTGAAAGAAAGTGACAGAAAAGCAGAAAATATTAAAGGAGTAAAAAAGAGATCAAGAGAGAAGGCAGAAAGTGGAGAGAAAGAGGGCTGAAAACAGAGCAGTCAACAGCGGAATTCACCTACAGCGCGCCCCCCACCGCATGTGTCAGCAGTCACTTACCGGCAGTCTCTGGGCAGATGTTTCAGACCCTACAGGGGGCAGCAGGACTATTGGGAGGACTAGGGCAGAAGCTCAACCTTGGCTGCTAAATACCGCGACCAAGGGGCTCAACCTGTGCAGTGGCTCTACCACCACTGCTCTCTTCCCAGTCTCCTCTGGATAAAACTCACCTCTCCCTTTTGCTAAGCGAAAGCCTTAGTTTCCTGCCCCTGCCCCTGCCCCTGGCTACCGGTGGGAGACTGACCCTGAAGTCATCAGTAGATCTGCTGAACTTGCAGAACTACTGCAGCCACAGCCAGAAGACCAAAGCGGCACGAGGCAGCTCGCGGATCGGCATGAGGGTGAGGAGCTATCTGGTACTGGCGTTCAGGAGGAGCCGGCACAGCTGTCCTGGGACGGGACCGCATTTGATGGTAAGGTCCTAATTTGGGCTTTACTGTGATCCCTCACTGTGCTCGTGCCGTCCTCGGGTTGCAGGAGGGTTTTAGCTTGGGGGAAGCCCGTGCTCGACCTCAGGGCTCCGCACCACCTGCGTTGCTTGTCCGGCCTCCTCCGACCCCGACTGGTCTGCGTCACCCTGGAAGCACTAAGACCTTCATTTCTTCTGGGGTACAAACTCTGGCACAAATTGTGCAGCTGGTAAATCCCAGTAGCATGGGTTTTGTTTTTTACCCAGTGCACAGTTTACACCTCATTCCCATTTACGCACGGGATAATGGGCGAATTGTATGTTTGATTCCCAATTCTGAGGCATGTGTACTCTGGATGTGCACTTTTTGTCATATGGTTTTCACCAGGAATTACCTGGAAAGAATCTCTCAGCAAAAATCATCTGATTCAGGAGCTTGCGCCTGAATCAGGATATTTGCCCTTCCATAGAATGAAGCATCTAAGTCAAAATAAAGGTGTGCAATGAGTGCTCTAGTGTATAGCAATTTTTTATTTTCTGGTTACAAATAGATCAATTACATCCTAAAGCATTCTGAGTGAACATGTAGTTGTTATGCCATTCATAAGTGAGCAATTGATAATATTATCTTCCGGATTAGAGCATATTAAAGCTATTAGTGCTGTTGACCTACTTAACCCATAATATTGCTACAATAGTTGTGATCTATAGCAGCAATGATGGCTGATAGTCGATAGGCCATTTTAACTTAAGCATGATTGCATTCCTATTGGGTACCTCTCTTCTTTCTTCCATCCTTATTGAATCGTCATGTTGATCAGCTTGGCAGTCTTGTGAGGTCTGTATAACTGCACTGCTGTGCAAACAGCAGACCACTTTTGACTTTGAATTAATCTCATATTGTCACTTTTTGATCTAATGTTCATGTGTGAACCAGAACAGTGAACTATCATATCTGCAATATATTCTGCTCGCTTTAAACCTTGTTAGTGAAAAATATATGTCTGAGCTGGCGACAGTGCTGACAAATTACTTATTAGTAAAAATGCAGTAGAATTTTTTTCTCTGCTGATGGGATGTTGAATAGTATAATGATTAGATGGAACCATAAAGATTCACTAGGCGCTTTAATTTAGCTATGTGGCTATATACATTTGGATTATAACGCAAACATGCCAGTGACCTTTGTTTTTGCATTAAATAGGTTATTCTGAGTCCTCAGGATCATTCACCACAATGGATTGATTACATGAAAGTCATTATAATTCCTATTTCTAAATGTGAACATTTCTGTAAGAAAGAGTGGTATGATGTTTACAGGTAGCCTGCTAATGCAAGTTGTGGTAGAATTCTTCAACTATTTACTACTGAAATAAGTTATGATGTTACCTTTCTGTGTGGTCTTCCTGGGTTTTATTCAACTTCTTTGGGACTAGTTTCACTGGGATTTTGCCTCTGGTACTATGAGACTACTATTTAGACTCATGAACCCAATTGGCTTATTTAACTTTTAAGGAAGACAACAGTAAATTGGCACAGGAAGTGTACCTGTGGCTTAAAAGAGAAACATCACATGTGAGCTGCAGTATACATTTACACCTCCGATATTTGTGACTGGAAAAATGTGGTTTCAGGTCTGCCATTTTAGTTTGCCTAACCGTGCAGTATTACATGTGAGAGGAAAGTGCTCTGGCATGTACGAAAACTTAATTTCTCAGAATTCGGGTCTAGATTAGAAACAGCTAGAAAATCCATTCAGGGGTTGTTTTTACCAGTTATTAAAATGCAGTTCAATTGAGAAGGTAGATTTTGGTAAAAATATCTGAGTTGAATTGTCCTACTCAGATGTTAATTGATTTGCCCACGGAGTAATTTACAGTATTATACAGGGTGTTTGCATTCCGGATTTTTGGCTTTGTTAGATATATTTATCTTTTTAAAACATGGTACTGTCCATGTATCCATGTACTTTCACTTTGTATCTATATCTCCCAAGAATTTATTTTTATTTGTATATTTTCTCTCTATTAATTCATATTTGTATATATTTTGTAATAAAACTGTTGGTTCACTTGATACTTGTATTCAATTGAATTATAGTATCCCCAAAACTTAAAATATAAAAAATACAAATAGGGCAATATATTGCAGTTAAAGACAAATATAGTGGACTTTTTGTTGAATAGTTGTTACAAAAATGTGAACAATTTCTAAATGATTTCACTCAGAGATTGCTTTTTGTAAATACTGATGGATAGAAATCTGGAGCATAGGAAACTTCTCATGAAGCGTGGAATCTGTGGGTGAGACCAGGAGTTGTTTTTTTTCAACATCTGACACAAACAGAGGCTTTAAGACATAAGAACTGGAGGGACCGGGACTTGAACAGGCCCTGCATATGTCCCCCTGGGTTGAATTGGTCAAACAAGAAGCATTCAGTTCCTAAAGGGGGAGGGGGAAAAAAGAAGGAGGGGGGTCTCCTTCTAGAAGCATGGGCTCTCACACACCCCTGAGGGTGTCATGCTTCATCATAGGACAGCTCCTCGTTGGGCCGTCGCTGGAATGCCCAAAGGGCCCTACGGGTGGCTCTTTGCCGGAGGTCTTTTCTTTTTGCCGATGTGAGTTGAGTGACGTGGTGGGGTGTATGGTAAATGAGTTTGAGTAGAAGTGGAGAGAGGGTGTGTCATAAAAACAACTACGGGAATCCCAAGAGATGCTTTATTCGCTGGGCTCCCATGTTATGATTAAAAAAAGAAAGAGCATGACACCCTCAAGGGTGTGTGAGGGCCCTTGCTCTTAAAAAGGGAACCCTCCTCCTTCTGCAACAACCTAGAGCATTTACACCATCTCTAAAACATGTAGACACTGTTTATACTCCTAATAAGCATATGTAACTTACCTTTAAGTCCCTGGTATATATGGGACAAAGTATACCTAGGGTCTGTAAGTTACATGCCTCTAGTGGACTACAGCACCCATTGTGACACCCACCACAGTAGTGGTGCAATAATTACTGCAGGCCTAATATTGTAGCCTGGGAGTGTCAGTTTTAGACTGCTGATTCAACCTGTCAAAATAATGCTTTTTGACAGGCTTAAACGTTCCTCTTCAATATTAATAAGTCACCCCCAAGTAGGCCTAAAATGCCCATAAGGCAGGGTGTGTGGTAATTAAAGGTAGGACATATTAAAATGTAATGTTAAATAGGTCCTTACAGTGAAAAAGCCCCAAAACTATTTCCCTGTAGCAAGGCTGGCTGTTCCATAGGAAAACACTGGGTTACATTATTACATTTAGGTTAGAAAACAGCTAGAAATATAATTTGAAGACTCTTTTTAATAGCCCATCAAAATCCAATGTAATGGTAAAATTGAATTGTTTAATAGCTATTAGCAAAAAGGTACTTTTAGAAAGTTACCTTTTACCCATCTAAAGCCTCAGTAGGCCCATTTGCTGAGCTCCAGCAGTCATCTGGTAGCAGAATAGCCCACTTGATGAGGTGTGAAAGCTGCTCCCAGAACAGGACAAAGGCCTTGGGTGTGGGTGTGGGGAGGTGCGTCTGTTCCTCTGGCAGGATGACCATCTAGGCTGTGCCCAGGAACTTGATTAACTTCAAAGAGGTCTACCTTCTCAAAGGCAAATGCTAGCTGACACCTGGAAAGCGCCCTTCTTTCCTTCCCCCAATCAGGAAGACACCAATCTCAGTGGGAGGAGCAGACCCCAGATTTAAAGAGACCATAGAGGAGGGATAGCTCATTTCCCTGGTCACGCCTCTGGAGGTGGGCATACAGTCTCTGCACAGAGAAAAGGGTTCTGCCATGTTCGATGTAGATAGAGCGGTGCAGTGTGGGATTGTTTATTGTAATGCAACCAGGATCTGCCACAAACGTGGGTAGGATTACCCCTGCAAAATGTTACTCTATTGGTCAGGGAAGGGCCAGGGGTCTCTTCTACAACAGACTGGTGGCAGTCATAAATGTGGCACTACTGGGCACCTTCTTCAGAACACTACCGGGCATGTGGAAGACAGAAGAACTTGTCAGGAGACCTGAAGGGTTGGACCTGCTCCCACTTGTACTGAGTAAAAAGAAGTGAACTCCAAGGGTCAGTTGGCTGACCTTCAGTTAAACTACAGGACTACAAAAAGCTGAAAAAAAGCTTATTTATTGGTGGAGCCAAGCTGATCAATTCCATCTGAACCTGTCCTGGATGCTGGTGGCTTCTGATGAAGTGAGTCTTGACCCACAAATGCTGTTCCTGAGATCCTGGGACCCTTGACTGTGACATAGTGTACTCCTCCAAACATACGGAGAAACGAAGGACTTCAAAACATTTTGGCTCCAAAGACCTCTGGAGGACTGGGACAAACCTGCCAAGTCAATGAGAAAAAGCATTTGCAATGCAATAGATCTCGCATTACCGAGACTTTGAGCTATTGGCACTGTATATGTCAATAGCTTAAATTTTCGTAAATGCGAGACCTACTGAATTGCAAATATTGTTTCCAAGTGAACCATGCCGCGCTTGCACTTAATAGAGGCCACGCCCCTTTCTTTGGACGAGCCACGTCTAAAGAAAGGGGCGTGGCCTCTATTAAGTTACTGAACAGTCTGAGGCATAAAATACGTTTATCATAACAAAATATAACAGAGATAATGGTTCTTGATCTGTATCAGATAACTGGCCAAGATGAAAAGGGTTCTTGTTGAGAATGCCTAAAATTAGGCAGCACACTTTTCAACCTAGAGACTCATGGACAGTATTTAGTATCGTTTCACAATATTCATGTTTTTTTTACATCACATGGTTCATTATATTTAGGATCCACTGAGTAATGCTATTTCTTTTGAAACATTTCTATCTGTATTTTGCATATTTATATTTGGTCATTGTGAGCGTATATATATTTATATATAGGGATTTTGTAAAAGAAAAAGAATGAAATTGCAACTAATATAGTCCCTCATTTATTTGACAGGTATAGATGCAGTCCTGCTTGGGTGCCTAATGAGTTTCAGTACCATAAGAAACCATCCGCAATGCATCGCTCATATATGGTGTACTTTAACATAACTTTGAGTTACAAACACATGCACTTCTGCTGCTGGTTAAACGTTCATTAGGACCCCCTCCTGTTGTTTTCCCTTCCATGTCTGTCAATCTTACAGCTGTTGGTTTGGCAGCTAATATTAACAGCATTGAGAATCATTCAAAAGAAAGCCTATTTTCCGCTTTATTCCATAATTAACAATATATGTACATAGAGTGAAGCAGATGAGATTTTTGTCTGTATTAATTGTAAATATCAGTCAAATGTAAAACTAGGAGCCGTACTCGTATGAACCTTGTGGGCGCTATAGAAATGAGCGTAATGCGGTTTAGTACAAAGTGCACTTGAATCACCTTAGGCCATGTGACGTAGTTAGCAAGACGGCGGACTTTTATCTCGGCAAACAGGGAACATAAGGCAGGCCTCCCTCCAGCAGTTAGATGTTATAAAAATACACTCCGGGTAGCCTCTAGCAGATGCCCACTGAGGGAAACGGCCACTACAACGCGGCCGTTTCCACGCAAACCTTAACCACGCATGCATTACAACGCATGCGTGGTTACCACGAAAGCCTTTACCATGCATACCTTTACTACGAGATACGTAGTAAAGGCATGTGTGGTAAAGGCTAAAATTAGAAAAAGGGGGCTTGGGGGGTCTCCCCCCAAAAATAAAAATAAAAGCGTGGGAAAAAAAAGGGGGCTTGGGGGGGTCTCCCCCCCCCAAAAAAAACGAACCTGATGTCACGTCGCGAAGTGGAGGCAATCGGTGTCGTTTGAGAGGAAACGGAAAGAAATTTCCGCTTCCTCTTTACGACGTACGACGTCACCAAGGAAGATGAAGGAGAGGAGACGACGTGAAGAGGTAAGGGGAATTTTAGTTTAAAAAAAAAATATATATATATATATAAGGATTGAGGGTTCAGGGCAGGGGTAATTATAAGAAGGATTGGGGGCTGGGGGTCACGTAAGGGTACAGGGGAGGGTATAACCTTTACCAAGAGTATGCCCTTACCATGCATAAATTTACAACGAAAATCGTTGTAAAGGTATGCGTGGTAAAGGAATATTCGTGGTAAAGGTTATGCGTGGAAATAGCATTCCGTTGTAACGCATGCGTGGTAAAGGCATGCGTTGCAACGGAATGCGTTGTAACGACATACAACCGCCCACTGACACCAGAAGCATTCCATCTTGGGGCCTTATGACGTCACGGGTAATGGGTACGAGGTGCAGTCTGACAAAGACCACTCTAGTCAGCCAAGGACGTCACAACAGGTGACCGGAAGCTCTCATTTTTACTTGTTTTCGTTTAACGACGTTCTCGGCACATCACAATGAAAGATGTGCTGAGCCAATGAACATTATATGAATTGTTGGGACGCTGCGTACCCCCGGGCCTGCTTAATATAAATGCATGTAGTCCGCGTTGTGGCGCCGCGCCTCACGCTGCGAAAGCTGCCGTTACATTCACACCAATTAACACTTCGACTTGCGATACTCTCTTGGCGTGTATTCTCACTTTAATGTTCTCACTGCGCATGCTTTTACTCACAACAGGCGCCACCATAGTCATACAAGGCGAGTTTCCAGACAGTGTCCCTGAAAGCCATCTCGGATGTCTATGCGATTGTTGTACATGACAAAGTACCTCCGCTCCCCCTTAACAGCAGAGGATGATTTACCCCTCCTTACGAGCCCTGTCTGAAAATAGGTTAATAAAAGAAAGAGCACGGTCTCCCTGACACGGGTGCCGCGCTCCGTCTTAAAGTAAAACAAGCAGCAGCTGAGATCGCCAGAGACGCCGTGCGCGAACAAAAGGAAAGTAAAAGCACGCACTTCGCACATAATACAATGCCTGGAACGCCGCGAGCAAAAGAGACGCCGTGCGCATGCACATCTATCCGTACGCGTACACATCTCCTGTCCGTACGTGTGCACATCTCCTGTCCCCCTTCCGACCAAAAATCGACAATAGATCTCGCCAAGCGAGCTGCGCATGCGCTGCGTCGCTAGGCGAGACCTAAAAAGGTGCATTGCCGCTAGGACAATGATTCAAGTTGCTCCCACTTGAAGCTTTTCCGCAGCAGCAAATTCATTTCAGCGGCACATCGCGTAGAGGGTATCAAGGGTTCTGGAGTCCTGTTCAGCTACAGCTTGCCGCCTTGCCCCACAGATGGAATCCAAGCTCCAAAAAATAAACTTAGTCCAATCGTAGAGATCTTCATCGGGCAAAGACACCAAAAGTATCAGCTGAAGAGGAACCTTCGTTGGGTACAAATTTTGAATTTCCCCCACTCAGAGCTTTCCCACCAAAAGTCAATGGCCTAACTAGCACCTCGTCCAATGGCTTTTCGGCCTCATGGAACCCTTCTCTGCCACAGCATGCTGCCTTGCTCAGTTCATTTCAAAGACTAAGTCAGAAGGTAAAACTTCGGACCGGGTGGAACATTGCTTCTGTATCCTTCCTGTGTACAATCAGCCTTAAAACATGTGTAGGTACCAGTCAAGCGAAACCAGATGATTGTGGTTGGTGCTTAACGCTTTTTGGTGCTATTTTTATTTTTAAAAATGTTTAATTCATATCACTGGGTCCCCTTATTGGTTTTATATTGTTTTCATGTCATTTTGTTCATTAAATTATTCCCTATGTTTATAAATTGGAGTGGGATTTTTATTGAGTTTTGTTTTTCAAAATTTTAACTGTTTGATACTTCTAAATGCTTTACACATTTTTTTAAATTCCACCTGTTTGCTCTGCACCATAGCTGCTAAGGGTTGAGCTTAGGTTTAAATCACTGAAACCTTTACTGGACCTAACAAGATAGTGACATTATTACTTGGGTGGATTCCCATTCACCCCAACATTTTCTCACAGGCTGAATAACCCTTATCAATAAAGACTACTTCTATGTTTATGCATTTCTACAAATAATTTTCCCATGAAGCCTTGCAAGCTAGGATATCATTCCAATCCCTCCTCGTGTACTTCACATGCAAAGGAGGATAACTGAATAATACATATAATTTTATATTTATAATAATTGATACTCATTTTTGAAAATGGTACTCTTGATAGCCACATTAACAAGTTATTATACAGTGCACAAAACACTTTCATTAATACCCAATTGTTTCGTTTTGTATACAGGATGAATAAGAAATACCTACAGAAAGCAACAAAAGGAAAACTACTTATAGTAATATTTGTCGTAACACTGTGGGGGAAATTAGCAGCAGGGGCGAACCATCATAAAGGTATGTGCATCCCATTTTTTATGTAATTAATGTAGCACTAGATGTGTACTAACTGCTATTATGGTGATACCACAGGCTTATGTTAAAAGGTCAAGTAATTTCATGGGCTTACATATAGTGAGAGAACATTGAGACACATCAGCACACCTGGCTGAGGCAGGAACAGAATGGGAAGATGGCTTGACAACCCCTAAATATTCATATTCTAAGATGCTTATTGACCTTGTAGAAGGTCAATAACTCTTGCCATTCTTATGCTTTCTCATCTGTGATGTGGACTCAGAATTCTGCTGAAGGGCAATAACAGGTGCTATTGGGTGCTTCCGTGACAATGTGATGAGTTTTTTGTTTGTTTGTATGCATCTCTTTGTTATGTTGAAATGAACTTACATGAAGGATGTATTTCTTAACAGAGTCGGTGGCAGCCATATTGGTGCCACTGGAACTCTCAGCAGTATCTGCAACCATCAACATTCTTTCAGAGAGGATGGAGTTCAGTGGCAAAGCCGGATCTGGTTTTCCCTTTTGATGAGCAGTGTTGAGGGTAAAAAGAGTCTATTACTAGTAGTAAACTAAGCCACGTCTAAATGATTTTGAAGTTTAGTTGAAAATGTTCTTCCAAAAACCATCCCCAATCAAGACAGCACTCTTGATTAATGATTATATTATTCACTGTTTTGACTTATAGCTCTAACCATTACCCTAAATGGGCTTCCATGCAAATCCAAAACCCTATTAGAGAACAAGTGTTGATTGTTCTACTTGGCCAATGTAAGGAACTTGGAAATTCATGTCTATCCAAGTGTCTTCTTTCTCTAAAAAGTCAATAAATTCTTGATTTCAGATTGTGATATGGGCCGTCAAGTGGGTTTGTGTTTAATATGGACAGGTTCATTACCCACAGCAATTAGATACTGCAATTTTGGACCCTTCACGAAAGAAAAGACACAAAGCAAGAATTGCCTGTCTTCTAGTGGAGTCCACTGTCCCCCACACTCTGCATGGTCCCCACCCAGCTTCCACTTTGGCATGAAAAAAATACTTGTTATCCAATATATTTGGGCGTTAACAGACCACGCTCATCTCCCTGATATGGCGACCAGTAGAGACGCACCCTGCAGACGCCAGTAAAACTCTGGCAGTCTATGGTGGTCTGTATTTTTTCTTTTGCGTACCTTGTTATGTTTTTTAACCAGTAGTTAATATTCCATTCATCCACGGGACTGTCAAATCCTACTTATGCAACCTGTTATATATAAACACACGTTCGCCCAGAGGACATCCATTCACATACTTACCCATTTTAATGCCAGCTATGCTTGGAATGCTAGAGGTAACTCTCCTTATAGAACAATATGTAAAAACTCATAACACATCACAGAAGCAACATGCATTGCAGGCCGGGTCAAATGTCACATTTAGGTCTGGTAATCATTGAGTTGGTGGGGAATAAATAAACAACTCAGTTCAATCACACGTTATCAACGTAGTCCATATTGCCTGTTTTGGTGTTTTGTATAGCGCTAGTTCTCATATAGAACAACTTCTGAGCGCTGAGCTATACGAGATGAGAATAAAACTAACAGACAGGAAGCAAAAAAAGTCCAGTACGATTAGGAGCCAAAATTCATCCTTCTTCGGTTATAGGCCCAGGGTAAAATGAGCGCTTAAATATCTGGGGTTTTATTGCTGCAAATCAAACAATCGAAATATCAGGTAGTCTACTTTGGCCAACTCCTTTTAAAGATGAAAGATGGCTTTGAGATTACCAGATTTGCTGGAATTTAATTTCCAAGCAGGGGAGGAGGGCAGGGTGGCGCGCGGCTTTCACCTTTGCACATACAATGCTCGCCTGCATATTGTTTACTGTCTGCAAATATCATCGCTGTCTCCCTGCGGACGAGGCTGAAGCAAGCCACCGCGCTGCCGCCGCAATCCACAGTCCTCCTCAAACACACGCATCTCCAAGGAGAAGGCGCGTGGCAGCTTGTTTTTCCCTGTCTTGGGTATGAAGAAACAGACTCCCCAGAAACCGCAGACCTTCAGGTGTGCAGCGGCGGAACATATGCACCAAATTAGTGTCGCGTGCACACCGGCACCTTAGGGAGTTGGGGCGCGCAGCGGAATACACCCAATCTGGCATATTACTCCGGCGCTGTAATCATGTGGTAATGTCAGCCCAGATGGGAGGACTGTTTTAAAGTTGTTAAGACGTGTACCTGTCCCTGGGGCGCCTTCATAAGAGCCATCATTTTAGGATGCACTTATCTGTTGTACGCGCCACGCCTGTGTAGGCGACTCATTGCGATTTTACAACCAGGACAATTAACTGGGCTTACAATTAAATGTCGTATGTTCGCAAGGGGGTGGGGTGGGGTGTGGGGGGGGTGGCTTCGGAGCCATTGCGCCGCGTCGGGGGCGTATGTTTTTTTTCTTCTCTTTCTGCCATTTTCCATTTATGAAAAGTTCATCAACAGATACCCACTGACGCTCCCACATGTTTATTTAAAGACTTTAGGATGATAAAAGAGAGCTTATACTGACTGAGACTCTGTGATAAATTGAATTATTATGAAGACGTGGTTTCCATTTGGAATGGATGGCACAATTGAAAATGCGTGGCCTCGCAGTGAGAGCAATCCTATTTAAAGATGGCTCCAGTGAGGGAAAATGCAAGTAATGACAGTAAAGAGAATTCAGACTGCATCAGAGCCCTTTCAATACTTTGCTTCTTTAAATTTAGTACGTCAAAGAACATGGTTAGAGGTTTTCAAACGTCTTTTCTGGTTTTTTTTTTAGTGGCGTTGATATGGCAATTTCAAGTTTTTCTCTGCCCTGTAAGGCACATTTAATATGCTAGCTGTTCTTCGCTGGAGAAAAAATGCGGCACGCGAAAAAAGTGGCAGAATAGTGGAAATGTTTTAATTAATAGGAGACTTACAGTCTCCACACTAAAGGAAGAGATTTGCATAAATCCCAAGTTCAGCCTTTGTCGCGCCCTAAGAATGCGCGCGAGGGGAAAGTGCTTTGGCATCTAATCATGGACTTCAATTCACCAAAATGCCAGGGGTAGCGGAAGTGACTTCACATGCCCTTTGACTTTTAGTTTCACTCACACATACACATGATTACACATACGCACGCTTACACATACACACGTATTCACACATACATACATACACAATGTGTACACATACATACACATGCGCACATACGCACATTCTCTCTAACATAAACACTCACATCTCCAAGGGGAAGGAGCGTGACAGTTTTATAAGCATTTTTTACTTACCGCAGCTGTTATGGAAAGTCATATTCCAGCTTTTTTTAATAAATTGACAAAAAACAAGGAGAGTGAAGGCCTCACCAACGTCCATAAGGACGAGCTGCTTCCGTTCCTGGCACTGATTTTGCCACTGCTGACGCTAAGGGTCGCAAAGGCAGTGCCAGGGGTCAAGGGGCATGCACCTATATGACGGCCATGCATCTAATTCGGAACATACGCAAAGGCTCTAGTCAGCATATTGAAAACCAGTCAATTCACATTTCAGTCTCTTCACTCCAGTAAAAATCATGTTTAAAACTCTGTTGTATGCTGATTTTGTTTGCTTTTTCAATTCTAAAAAACCGCAACTATATCCTTCAATGTCCCCAATACACGACAAAAACATTTATTTTATGTAAATGAGAATTTCACTGCTTGCCGAAACCGAGCTACTAGGGGTCTAAAAAATGTTTTACATTGAATACATTGTAGCCTTGGTTATCAATGCTTGTCGGCACAGGGCCTGCTGACTACCTGCGCGCTCTCACACCGAGTTCTGTCTCCGAACGGCTGTGAGAAAACTCACAGGACGCCGTTGTCAGCTAAACTTCCTAATCACTCGAAGTTGCGAACAGGTAATTCAAATCATATATTCATCTGAAGTACCCTTTTCCGAACACTATTTGATTCTCCACATGGAGGAGTAAATGAATGTAAGACAGTGGGTTATCTCTGCAGGGGACAAGTCTAAATAACACATTTCGTGTTTCTTTCACACCAAAACATTACAAATGATCGTAAACAGCGCAAGTCTTTCATTCTGCAAAACTCGTTGGCATCAATTAACATATCCAGCATGCAAGAAAATCACCTTTCATACCGAGAGCCCCTGGAGGCGTCTCCACACAACCTGTTACTTCCTCTCCAATCCCACTTTTCACTCCATCGAATGGTTAATTAGCGGCGAAGAAGCGGCTGGAGACATTTCCTTTCAGAAAGTTGTAGATTCTCAATAAAGACATACCGGGCACTCCCCACCCACCTGGATAAAACTCCTCTTCCTTGGCAGTGAGAATGCGCGAGGAGAGCTACTGTAGGCGAGGTGTCATGTCATGGGTGTGTTTTCGTGCTGCTGATGTTCTGCGCCGTTAATTACACACTTATTTTTAACATAAGGTGGCATGGAGGCTTCCTATGCACTTGGGAATTTGAGAGTGTTTAGACATATGGCAGTAAAGAAATGACAAAACACTAGTGTTCACGGTGCTCATGTTGTGGTGCGTGTATGTAACTGCTCATCAAAATGGCTTACTCTTTGTGACCCATCGACCCATTGTTTCCGGGCTTCACAGGGACCCACACACTGGGCACCCAGGATAGGACCCCACGAATCATGAGAACATATAGACAAGGGGAATAATCCTGTTTGGAAGGCTAGCTTGCACATCTTGTATATGGATGTTCCCATTGGTTAAAAAGAACATTTACCACATCAACAGTTTGCACCAGTGACATCATATGGATTTGTGGGCTCTTGGGCGTATGTATTTTGAGACACCCTTTTTTAGAATAACTTAAAATGTTTTACCCCCTTTTCAAGATTTCTTTAGGGCACCTAGTATTGAATTATATATTATACCCGCAGAAACTAAAAAACACAAAAACAGCCGAAAGACCAAACTGCTTGGTACCTGCCAGCCAAACATTACTAAAGAAAACTGAAGAAGCATTGATAAAGCCACTTCTTTTTTTTTAGTTTGCAACTAGTTTCTTTACTTACTACAGCAACATTTTTTGTGGATTTCAGTGTCTAACTAGCTTGTTACTCCCATTGTAGTACAAGCATGCTAAGGACGGCTTGTTAGATGTTTAACAGACTAGTGCATAATATTAAAATAAGGCATATGCACTTACTACTTGCCAAATATTTGCAATCACAAATGTATCCTGCTGCAACAGTGAAAATCAAAGTGCTACTCTGAAGATTTTCATCATCCCGTGGTTAAAATCTACTAACTTTCTCATAATTTCTCTCCCTCTGCCTTGTCCCTCTTCTCTTCTTTAAACGTGTGTACGCCTGTGGCTATACAGTTACCTGTTACCTGCTGAGTAAGAGAAAGGGGAAGGGGCAGGATCCAGGAGATGGACAAAGACCTAAAGAAAACAGTACAGCAAGAGACTGAAAGTAGAGCGAGAAAGGGGTAGAGAAAGAGATGATGAAGAATATCTGAGATAGATAGGGAAGTTCATTACTAGAGAAAGATGAGATAGCCAGAAGGAAAGAGAGGTAGGAAGAGGAAGATGTAGGTAAAGATAGGTAGAGAAATAGGTAAGATTTAGAGTGCAGTAGAGAGAAAGACAGGAATAAGAGGAGGAAATGTAGAGAAAGGCAGAGGAATACAGTACCCCAAAGGGTGAGTTAGAGAGAAAGGTAATATAGAAAAAGAGAAGAATTAGAGTGATAAAGGCAGGAAGAGGTAGAGGTAAGTAGAGAGACTTGACAAAAAACAAAGAGCTGCAAGGTACAGAGAGAAAAATTAGAAAAAAACACAGAAATATGGGTCAGGGAAAAGAGAAAGGCAGTGAGAAGTGTGAAGGCTAGAAAGAGAAATGTGGTTTACAGTGAAAAGAGGAAGTTGAGGGATATGCTTCAAATAGAGAAAGGAATGCTACGTTTATATAGAGGTAGAGTGTTATGAGAGGAAGAGATTGTGTGGTAGTAGGAGCTATAAAGAAAGGGGTTGAGAGATATGGTTGAGGTGGACAGGTGAGCTGAAATGGAGAAGGAGGTTCCGCGCAAGAGATGAGTTTGAGAGAGAAGGGGAGGAGTTGACGATAGAGTAAAAGGGGCAGCGGTAGAACAATAGAGATTGCCAGAAACGAGTAAGCTATTTAGAAAGGTGAAGGAAAGGTGACCTAATAAGACTGAGAGAAATGGAAGGTGAAGAGGTGAGATAGTGAACTAATGGTAGGGTAAATCGAGAGTTGAGGTAGAGAAAGGAGACCAAAAGTGATAGATATATGCACTGAGAGTGATAGAGAGAGGGGCGAGGCCATGAGAGAGAGGCAGAGGAAGATGAAGTCAAATAATGCATATTGGGGTTATTAAGAAAGAGATGAGAGACAAAAGTGAGGTAAATAGAGCTGAGTTAGAGAGAGAGGGTGAAGATACATACAGAAGTAGAGAGAGAGGTTAAGAGAGAGAGAGAGTTAAGGTAGAATAGGTGAGGTGAAGTAAACAGAGGGAAATGACACAGAAAGCTTATTTTTCAATTTAATTGCCACCAACTGCCTAAGTGTGCAAGGGCTAGGGCTGGGTAGGCCTAGCACGCACAAGGCAGAACCATATTTAATACAAATCCCTGCTGCTGCTCACTACCCCTGTACTGGCACACAAACAGGCTGTATTGTGCCACCATGCACAACCCTTGCATAATGGTGTAGAGGTGTGTGTACCATGGAATTTGTAATGGAAGCAAACACTTCCAGTACCAAATCCTATGTCTAGACAATTCTTAAACATTCCGCACATTGTATGTGTGCTGTACAGTGCAGCACACAGGCAATGTGTGGAATGTTTGGGGAAACTAAAATATGAATTCATGTTAGCTCTTGTATCAAGGAAGTGTTATTGTTTTATTTTTATGGAAAGTCCAGTCTGGCAATCGTAGTAGATCTGGTTTTGCGTAAAAAAATTGGGGTGTTTATTCTAACCTGCCAGGTACACCCAAGTTATACCCCCTGGATGCAAAGTTGTGCAAAGCAACGCAAAACACTTATTTGTGCTAACAAAAGGCTACTTTTCCAGCGCAAAATACTTCTTGCACTGGAAAGTAAATACTTGTGTAAGAATTTGTGTTGCTTAGTGTAACTCTGCTTCAGTATAAACTCTTACTAAATCTGGCCCATATGTTTCCGTAAACTTGTTTTAGCTGTCGAATTATGAAAATAAGCTGGTTTTTATGAGCAGCATTCTTATGGCAGGAATTTTGACTGCCCCATTCACTGAATGGAAGGTGGCACCCTGGGTAACTGCCCTCTTTGCCCATGCTTTAAAACCTATCTGATTTGCACATCACACAAATTAGTTGTTTCTGTCAATAATCTCGAGCTGTGAATGAAGCCATCTATTACATCCATCGCAGAGGCCAGCTATTAATGATTTCAGAATTTTCTCCTAAATTAAAATGTCTTTTACTAATTTCAACAAATTTGCTGGGATTCCACCCTCCAGAAAACCACTGTAAATTACATCTACGGATATGTTGAGTCTCGTCTGGTACCTTGCTCGTAACAGGTGTTGGAAGTGAATTTCAAAATGGGCCCCATCTCCAAGTAGACACCACCCACACATTTCTGAATTTTACTGGGTGTGGCTACTCACCCAGTAAAGTTTAATGCTTTTCCACACACATTGTCCTCCTACTTAATCTCATGTGGTAAGTGACCCACTATTTTTGTATCCCATATGGTGTATCCCCTCCATATCCAGGAACTCGTGCTGTCAGTAAATGGGGTAGAAATACAGGCAAATCAGTAACCACAGTCCGATTTTCTCCTCCTCAGTTACCAGTCATCTCTAAATGGGGCTGTTAGTGTGGCAAAAGCTTCCAGGGAGTTACAACTGCAGTCAAGCGAGAGAACCACCTATTATTCTACTGGAAATTAGCGCTTCCTAGTCAGACCTTTGATAGCATCGTATCCTTATATGTTGGCTATTTGCTGCAATACACAATACAGCTGATGTAACAAGTTCATTCTGATGCAGATCTTTGTGAATGCTGTATTTATCAATTGTCATGCAGCAACTATACACATCTGACCACTACTAACTGTACACAAAACATAAAGAAACATTACTATGCCGTCTCCATTTTTGCAGTTTACTACAGACAGCTCCAGCCATATGTTGCAGACAACTCTTTACACAGTCAGCCCTTGATAATGATTCAATGTCTTTCATCTCTATCTCAGTTAGCTGTTCTTTATTGGATGGATTCCTCCCTATTCTGTGTGTGTTCCTCTCCTGTAAGTTAGCATGTTTACCTTCTCTTTTGATCAGATAAGGTGTACCCTTGTATTGCTTTCTGTAAGGAAATGCCTCTTTTTGTATGGTCACCCAAGTTTTTCGACTCATGCTACTGGTTTTTCGACTCTGAGAGTGCACTGAGGCCTGCTAACTAAACCTGACTGCTTGTGTCCTGACCCTAAAAGTGTATGTTGAATTGGCTATACTCAATTGGAAATGGCTAACTTACCTGCAAGTCCCTAGTAAATGGTACCCTGGTACCTAGGGCATGTAAGTTAGAGGGGTACCTCAGGGCCTCCATCCCTGATTGTGCCTCTCTAGAGGTTCCCCAAGTAAAACAAGTACCATAGTCTGCCACTGCAGAGTGATAGATAAGTCTTGCACTGCTAGCCCAACTTTGCCATTGGAAGCAATGGCAAAGCCACTACTACCCCTGGACATGTGAATATGTCATCCCTCTAGCAGGCCTGCCAACCCCTAAAGGCAGGGTGCAACATATGACACAGAGAGGACATGTACTTTGCGTGTCCTGGAAGTAAAACACACAAAACAATAATTTTACTGTGGAAAGAATTGGTCGCCCAATTGACGAGTACAGGGTTACACGCTGAATCCCTCAGCTGTGCTAACTCTGGAACCGTGTGACCAAAGAGGGCACTCCAAGGTATCAAACAACTCATTACATTAAGCCTAACTTGTGTCTCAATTGAGAATTAATTTAACTTGTTGCTGTGTGCAGCATTAGCAAAACTGCCCCTTTGCTGCCTTTAAAACCCCCGTGCCTTCCCGGGCACACATGGAGCCTGCTCCACGAGACAGCTTTCTGCCCTCCTGGAGAGACATGCTAATGACTCTCAGGTAGCAGAATATTGAGGGATTGCAGGCCAGGGAGGTGTCACATCCCTCCTGCAGGAAGTCACTTGGGAGCTAACCCCAAAAGGCAGGCTTCAAAGTTGAAGTCACCTTTGAAGGGCAGATGTGTAGCCCCAGGGGGGTTAGCTGCCCCTTTGTTGAGGTAGACAGGCTGGCAAGGGAGGCAGAGAAAGGAAACGAGTTGCCAAGCCAGTTTCCCCAGAGGCAGGTAGCCCTGAGGCAGCCACACCCTGGGGGTGGGCTACTGAGGTCTGTACACCAAGAGAGGAGTCTCGCCATCTTGGGAGTGGGCAGAATGGTGCATCCTTGGATAGCCAGATGCCACACTCCACAGGAAGTGGTCACCAGGTGGGAGGGAACCTGGTAGCCCATTGGCTACCAACAGCATTCTGCCCTGAGGGCACTTCCGAGCATAAAGGGGGCACCCCTGGCCTCCAGACCTCAGATCTGGACTGTCTTGGAAGAAGGGCAGAAGAAGGACTGCCCTGCTGCACTGAGGGACCAGCAAAGAGAGGCTGCACTGACGAGGACTGCACCTGCTGCACCTGGTGGCTAGCAAAGAGATGGCTATGCCTGCCATGTCCTGCTCAGGAAGAAGCTGTTTCCAGAGCCGAGTCAAGCCAAGAGAACTCCAAGGGCCAGCTGAGTGGCCTCCTCTTCGCAGCACAGGGACACAACAGCTGAAGAAGCCTGCTGGGGCAAGTTCAAGCCGCTATCACCACCACCATGCAACACTGAGGACCAAGACCAGATGCACAAAGTTGCTCCCAAGTTCGCTGAGCCCGGTAGTGCTGTCAGAAAGTTGTGCTTTTTTTTTACTAGCACTTTTTACTGTATTTTGTAATGAAGACTGCATAAGATAGCAAAGTACAAACATGTGCCTGTTATCCTCCCCTCATATTCACAGTATAGCAATATCTTGATATATCAGCATGTGTAGTGTCCCTCTTCCCCTATGTAGTCCTGAAATTTGTATTAATCCAAGTTTGGCCATCGATTGAGTTCAGAATTCCCAGATCTTTTCATACTTCCTGTAGACCCCACTGACTTTATACACCAGCTTTCCGTGGTTGCACAGATGTTCATTCCGTTGACCCATTCTGTCAAGCAGGGGGGGAGGCGAATCTTGCCAGTGTCATGCAATGTCTCTTTTTGCCACCAAGGAGCCCATTGCAATCAGAGTCCGGGTGCTCTTAGGGCCTCCCAGGTCCTCCATAATACCCAGTAGGATTATTTTTGGGTCTAGGGTAAGTCTGAAAGATGTCACTCTGTTTAGGGCTCTGTTGATTGTTGACCAGTATTTGCTAATGGTCGGGTACTCCCAGACCATATGGTAAATTTGCCCGGCATGGCCTCGCATCTGGTAGAGTTAGAGCCATCAGTACAGCCCATCCTCCAGAGGCGGGAAGGCATAGTACAATTTATGTAGAAATTTAAACCAGATGAGGCAAAACCGCATGGATCTAGCCAAAATTTTGGGTGTCATTTTAGACTCTTCCCATTGGTCATCTTCTTGGATTCCTAAGTCTGCCTATGAACTGGATCGGAGTGACCCCCCAAGTTGGGGCAGTATTTATCAATGCTTTGTATATGTTGGACCTGGCTTTTTTTCAGGGTTGTTCCAAATTTTTTGCCGTCCTCCTGTATTTTTTCTGACCTGTTTTTGTTGGCTTTAGGACTCTGGGCACTTTACCACTGCTATTTAGTGCTAAAGTGCATGTGCTCTCTCCTTTAAACTTGGCATGATTGGCTTACACCCGTTTTGCATATTTAATTACTTTAAATCCCTTGTACAGTGGTATCCCATATAACCAGGGCCTGTAAATTAAATGCTACTAGTGGGCCTGCAGCGCTGCTTGCACCACCCACAGAAGTAGCCTTTCAAACCTGTCTCGGGCCTTTGCCACTGCAGGGCTTGAGTGCACAGTTTACTGTCACATTGACTTGGCATTTAAAGTTACTTGCCAAGCCGGAAACTCCCATTTTCTACATATAGGTCGCCCCCATGGGCAGGGTGGTGTGTAGATAAAAGATGGGACATGCACCTTCATTGTGTGGCATGTCTTGGTAGTGACAAACGGCCTATTTGGTTTCTCACTGCTGTGAGGCCTGCTCCTCTCATAGGTTTGCATTGGTAATTCCCTGATATATTTTTCAGTGGTAATTTATAATCTGGAAGGAGCAGCGTTGCCATGTTTGGTATGTTTGGCATAGTGGTGATAAATCCTGCTTATCTGTGAAGGTGGATTTTTCATTATTATTTTAGGAATGCCACTTTTTGAAACTGTACACGGGCACTTTGATGTTTTATGCATGCGTAATCTCTGCACTCCGGTTCGGGTTTTGGATCCATTTTTCAGGTGCACCTGGTTTCCCTTCTCTTTCATAGGCATGGTTGTTGTCCATTTTGCAGGCAGTTGACTTTCAGTTACCAGTGTGGTTAAACCTTTATGTTTGGAAATCTCACATTTAGCATGCACAGTTACTATTCCGCATGCGTACAGCCTCATTAATGTCTAGCTCATGTAGAGACCATTTTTGAATTCTCTGTTATGGTTCAATGTTTTGATACTCATTATAGTTTTCCTGTTCATAGAATCCCCTGATGAAGGGCAATTGTGAATGCCCGAAATGCATTGGGATCGGCCACAGCGCCAGAAGTTCATTTGTTGAATTTCGATTTATTTTCATTTATGGACATTGCTTCTCAGGACTCACTTGGAGAAGATTGGCTGATGTAACGATGCCATTACCTGAGTTCCACATTCATGAGACGTTCGATGCAGGTAAACAGGTGGACGAAAACTATCTGAACTTTTGTAATCAAATTACTACACAACTTGACCAGTTAGTACCCCTAAAAACTATTAAAAAGAGGGATAGACCCTCAGCCCCCTGGTATAATGACAAACTAAAACATTTGAAAAAGGATTGTAAGTTGGCAGAAAGGAGTTGGAGAAAAACCTACATAGGGGAGGATAAAATTTTTGGGAAGGAAATGATATCTATTTACAAAAAAGAGGTATCTACAACAAAAGCTGAATACTTTGCTGATATTATTCTGAAATCTTCTAATAGTGCTAAGGGCATTTTTAAAATAGTAAATGATATCACTAATCCTACTTGCACAAAAAAGGAAATTGTCCCTACACAGATTCTCTGTGATGGGTTAGCTATATTTTTTGAAGAAAAGATTAGCAAAATCATTAAAGGGCTACAATCCAGTAATGCACCTACACGGGATACCCAGAATGGGATATCTAAGAATCACTGTATTTCCCAGGAATATGAATGGAAAATTACTGAGACTACAGTCGTTTTTGATCAATTTCCAACATTACAAGTGGATGATTTTATTAAACTAGCTGTAAGTGTGTCTTCAGGCTCTCCTTTGGACCCATTACCTCATAAATTATGGAAAACCTTAGGAGTTAAACTTCTCCCGGTACTTAGGCTGATCTGTATGCAGTCTTTGGAGAGTGGAGTGGTACCAGTAAGTTGGAAAAAAGCACTAATCACACCACTCTTAAAAAAAGATTCATTAGATCCAGCATGCCCGAAGAATTACAGGCCTATTTCATTGCTGCCTTACCCAGTGAAAATCATCGAAAAATTGGTTAGTAGGGAACTTTCTCAGTTCCTAGAAGCCAATGATAAACTGGAGGATGTGCAGTTTGGTTTTCGTCCTGGACATGGGACAGAGACTGCCTTGGTGACCGTATTAGATGATCTTCGAATGCGGGCGGACAGGGGACAAGCCTCCGTTTTGATTTTGCTGGACCTGTCCGCCGCATTTGATACGGTTAACCATGCGGTACTCTTGGATAGGCTGGCTAGAATAGGTGTGAGTGGATTGGCATTGAAGTGGTTTCAATCCTACCTCTCAGACAGAGAACAGGCGGTTGCTCTCCCCCCGTATCAATCCATGTATAGGAAAGTTTTACATGGGGTACCACAGGGATCTGCAATCAGCCCCATCCTGTTTAATATTTATATGAAGCCACTGGTGACTGTTATTAAGTCACATAACATTAGCTTAGTGAACTATGCTGATGACACCCAGTTGATTTTATCTCTGGAAGGTTGTCAGGCAACTTCACTCGAAAAATTTCACAATTGTATGCAAGATACGGCTCTTTGGCTTCAAAATAATTATTTGCAATTCAATGGGGAGAAAACTGAGATTCTGTGCTGTTCAGTGGGGAAGGTTCCTTATTCACTACCCACGGGGTTCTGGCCACTACCAGTGACAGCCCCTTTGACCCCGACAAATGTGGTTCGTAATTTAGGCATCAGTTTTGATGGTAAATTAAGCCTTGAGTCTCAAGTGAATCAGACAGTTGGGAAATGCTTTGCCCTGCTGAGGGTGTTACGTAGAATTCTCCCACTGTTGCCTAAGTATACCAGGCCACTGATAGTGAGAAGTATCATCCTTAGCCAACTGGATTATTGCAACGCCCTACTGCTGGAGTCTCCCAAATATTTGATGGAGAAACTCCAGAGAATTCAGTCAATGGCAGCCAAGCTGGCACTTATGAGACCTCGCCAGTCGTCTCTTTCTCAGGCCCTGGCTGAGCTCCACTGGCTCCCAGTTGTACAGAGGGTGCAATTTAAATCCATGTGTATAGTTTTTAAAGCTCTACATGGCATTGGGCCCAAGCCCTTACAAAGTAGATTTGAATGGTATGTTCCTCTACGCAATCTTCGCTCCTCCTCAGCAAAACTGGTGAGAGTGCCTAGGTTCAGAAAAGTCAGATCTGGTGGAAGAGCTTTCTGCGTTGCAGCAGCTTCGGCGTGGAACAAATTACCAACCGAACTTAGACAGATAGATGATCTATTGTCTTTCAGAAAGAAATTGAAGACCTTGCTCTTTCCCAGGGTATAATATAGTGTTTATAACTGTCCCTATACTCTAAGATAACTGACCTATGTGCTCAAGCGCCAGGATACCCGCGGGGTTGCAGTGCGCTCTATAAATTTTATATACAATACAATACACTTCGTATGAATATTAAATCGACTTGAGCAACACGCTGTTTACCAGTGCTTTTGTCACCTATGGACGCTGTGTACAAACCTTATTTACCTCATCATTTTGATTTGTTGTTCACATTGTCGAAACGCATTTACACTGCATTGTCTAAATACATTCCACTGTTACAGTGGACCACAGTAGTGCACCTCGTGTCTAAGACACGAGTCCTAGTTATCTCTTTCACTTTTAGAAAGTGGGCATTTCTATGTGCTTGTGACTCCTTGTGCTTTGTAGCCGGACTCCAATCCACGTCTAGGGTAGAGTGACAGCTGGGCTTGCGCATACTTTACAGACAGCCACAACACAGGAAGGGCTGGGGTGGGACAGGAGAAGTGTCTGTGTCCATCTGCATATTGATTGTCTTCCTGCGCTGGGAGAGAGGGAGGCGGGGTGCACTTAAATGTATATAGGCTGGGCCCTGCCACGACACAAAGGGCTCATTTACCCCTTACTGATGTCTTGAGCCAGAGCTGGGATTGAATAGGGGTGTTGTGCACTTCTAAAAGTTCTTTGGAAGTTACCGCCACATCAAAGAGATTTTGAGTATAAGTACAGGGACTCTAACCCCATGATTTTAGATATTGTGCGGGACTTGTAACCAGACACTGCTGGCTCTACATACTGCACCAGGGGGAACTGCTATGCTACCAGGAAAACCATAACTTCGATTTTGCTTTGTTGTGCTGACCTACTTGCCTGCTGGGCTGCTGGAGAGACTGTCACTCTGCTCAGGAAACTAGTGTTCTGGCCTGCTGCCTACCTGCCTGACCTTAGTGGCCCCAGTGCTCTCCAGGGGCTTGTGGGCTTGGTTCCTCCTCCCTATTCATTGGGAATCCCAGAGAGCTAAAGGATTCCTTTTCTTTTGACAATAGTCCTGCCGGTTCGTGGAGCGCGTGGTGAGAGCTTCATTGGTCAAATCAACTTTATTTGGAAACTGGCGTGTGGCGGGCGCGTTCATCAGATTGAGCCCTTTGCTCTGATCTGCACTCCTCTGGGACCTGTGTGTTCCTACAACGCGGCCCTTCTTCCAGGGAAACCACGATGGATGACCGTTGTGCGGTAAGTTCCGTCCTGAGGTGCCCTTTTCCTGCCTGTGGCAGCAACATCGCACCTCAAGGGTCCCCCTTGGTGCTGCCCCATCAACCAAGGTAGGTGCATTGGAGTCCCTGATGCTCCGAGGGAAACCCACAATGTGGCCCTCCTTGTCGAGCGCACCGCGGTCCATGGACGCCAAAGGCATCAACACCAAACCCCCAAGCCCGGGAGGCCGGAGAGGAACATTGAGCCTGGATGTCATGACTGGCCCAAGGCGGCACTAACTTAACCAAGGTACAGTCCACTGAGTTGTTACTGCCCCCCCCTTTGGGACTATCTGGAGCTGTGCTTGACTGCAACAGCTGCCACACACGTTGACAGGCAGCTGTCTCAATTCATTGATCGCGGGTGGAGGACCAGGTGAGGTCTCCCCTATTTGCCCTGTAATTTGTGTGTGTTCCCCTTTCCCCTGTTTGGAAGTGCCTGAGGGAGGGTTGCCCCCAAGTGTTTTGGAGGCACTAGATCTGATGTTTCAGACAGGTTGAAGCCTCAACCAGGCCCCTGGTTCTCTGTGTTGTTCACTGCCATACATTTCTGTATCAAAGGTAATTCTCATGTGATACGTGACACCTGCCTCATATACTAAGTATTTATAATTTCTTGATGATATGTGGTGAATCATGTGATTTATTACAATCTACTGCATTTCATGCCCTGATTTAGGATTTATGTGTCGTTTTTTCTTTGCAGTGTCAGGATAAAGAGTATTATTTCAGGATTTGCATTTGTGTGCGCGGTGATGGTGTTTTCATGACATGAGGCAATATAGAAGTCTTTATCTTATTGCACTAACTGTGATGACAATTGCCTAGTTGGCAAAGTGATTAATGGTTTATGTGGTTTTGATCTATGTTTATATGCAACACAGATACGTATTTTTATATACTATTGTGTGGAGTCTCTTTTGTAGTGTATTTATTGTGTGACTGGTGTGTGTGTGTGTTGCACAAATGCTTTACACAGTGCCTCTGGGATAAGCCTGACTGCTCTGCCAAGCTACCAAGGGGGTGAGTAGGGGTTATCTTGGGTGGGTAACTCCCTTACCCTGACTAGAATGGTGGGTTCTGCCTTGCTTAGGTTCATAACCTAGCCAACCAGAAACCCCATTTCTAACAGTATGGATGGAAGATACTCCCTTTATGCAAAGCTTCTATTGTTACGTGCAATTCGAGAGGGTTGTATTTTGGGACAGCAGTAAGCACATCCCTGTAGGTGTTGAGGGTGTGGTGGAGTTGTAGGTATCTGTAGAATTGTGTGGGAAGGCAATGAAATTCTGTGGTGAGCTCCTAAAAGGACTGAATGTGACTACTCACCCAGACTTCCCCAGGATGACAATACCTATTAGATCCCAGTTCGCGAATACAGAGAGTCTTGACGTCTCTGCAAGGCAAGTACCCTGACACAGTGGTGTTGCCGCTGTTATTGCACCGTTCCATTTGATGTGTTTTAAGGCTGCTTGCCAACAAAGCACTGGGAGGTGCAACACTGGAGGTAAGAAGCGTGGGGATGGGGGGTCTTGCCATATAATAAGCTAAGGATACCATGGGGTTGGATAAGGTCCAGCTCTATCTCCAAGAAGGGGTTGCCTCTGTCTGAGTAGAGCCAATCGTAGATTGGCACCATCTGCGATGCACAATAAAACAGCTGGATATCTGCCCTTCCCAGGCCCTGCTCATATGCCTTACATCAGCATTTTAAAAAAAGACTTGCAGGACCTTTCCTGCCCATTGAAACAAGCTAACCTGGTCCCACAGCCCCACGAAGAAGGTATGGGGGCTGCTCTTAGAGGGAATGTTGCAGAATATAAAGGAAATGCGGAAGGGTTACCATTTTGAAGAGTGCCCCTCAGCCCACAAAGGGTGAGTGGTAATGACGCCCATTCTTTAAATTCGTTTTTGGTTTTGGTCAGGAGTGGAAGTATGTTAAGTTTGCAATATCTTTGCTGGGAGAGGGCAACAGTCATTCCCAGGTAGTGAAAACTATCTCCCACATTACGGAGGCCTGCCTCCGCCGCCACTGTTGCAACACTGTTTTCAGCAAACTGTGGCCTGTAGTCCGTGAGCTATAATTCATTAACATCACACTTATTGTGTGTCATGTTACTTGTACACTGTAAGACAATGTCTTTTAGTTGTTTGGTGCAGCTGTTTAAAAAGGTAATTTCTGTCAGGCTCTGGGCACCTGCATATCCTATTTTTTTTTAAAGTGGGGCCAACAAAGCCTATTTTAGTTAGAAGCTACCATTGTGAGAGTGAGGCAAACTGTAATAATTATGCAAATTACTTTTACACTGAACATCTGGGATTTTCCAATTATGTACTAGTAGATGTTAATTTTATCTTCCTAAATGGCACTCATTTTATGAAACCTGGAGAGGAGACAGGTTGAGTGAGCCACATCAGAATAGACTTCTACAGCAGGTGCATTAGTCCAGAAAGCTATCATCAGCATATAAAACGCTAACTTCATGGCCTCTGTACTCAAACCTCAAACACTTTTTATACTATACAAGTACGTTATAGTTTCTGCATGTTTGCCAATACTTGTTTTGTGCTGTTTTAAAATATTTCAACTGGGAGACATTAGGAGAATGGCATTAATTCATACGTAGATTCCACCTCCTTCGAAAGTAAGGGCTTGATTCATAAGTCATTTCCTGTAGCTAGTTGTGACTTAGGTGTGACTTACTTCTGAAATTCCAGGATGAAACTTTGTGAATCGAGCCCATTGTAGTTGGCAAAATGCTAATTTATGGGTTTACAGCTGCTTATTCACACTGAAAAAAGCAATCTTTGGTAGGCACACAAGTGCTCAATGAACTTTTGTTTACTCCTCTTTTATTTTTTTTAATGTCTATATATATAAATTATTTTTGGATCAAAAGCATATGACCATATCTTTTTTTGCCTCAAAAAATAAGTATTAACTCAGCATATAAACCATCGCATTCTACCAATTACCTTAAGTAAGAGAGTGTCTAAGCACACATACTGAGCCAGGAGGCTTCCTGAATCAGATCAAATACTCTGTTCAAGGAATGCAGAATGCATAGCAGGAGTGATTAATAGCAACATAAAATAGCAAATATTTGGCAGTTCTTACTGGTTCGTGTAGGGTTTGGTGGAGTAGGGGCACCATCATAAAGTGGGAGGCTCATGCTTGCTCCACAAACAACTTTGCTTCCCCGTCCCCTTTAGAGGTAGGAGAACCACCGGGTTTCTGATAGCAGAGACTAAGCTTTCGCCAGTGTTGAAAACCCTTGACCCAGAAGACTGTCTGCCACATTGCTGCTGGGTCAAAATGACAAATGCCAGGCCCTGTTAAGGTTTGGTTATCCACATCTAATTTTCCCTTCTCAGCACAGCCATGCATGGCATGGTAGACCTGGGTTGAAAAGACAAAAATATGCCTGGCATAAAGGGAGACAACTTCTTGCTTGTGAGAAACATTTCTCCCTACTTTTCAGAAACAACCTCAAGCCTTTCGGGTTAGTTTCTGTAAAAATAAAAAGTATGTTGAGCTGGCCGCAAGAACAAGGTGACCTGCTTGGCATTCAGCTTTAGTCAAAGTAGCCCATGACTTTTGGAAAAGAGATACCCTCCAGGTAGGTTGGGGATCTGTAAATGTCACTGTCAGTCCTTCACAGGTGGTGATGGGGACATCAGCAAAACATAAAGGCAATATGTAAAGTAGTTATGGGTTGTAGAAACAGTTCTTAAGTTGTAATACAAAACAATAAAAATCCCAAACCACATTAGAAAAATAGAGTAAAATGTAATAAACAAAATGACACCAAAGTGACAAAAATCCAATAAGAGGACCCGGAGATATTACATTTTAGAGTTTAAAGTTTCAGGTAGAAATGGCACCAAGAATCACAAAGTGCCAAAGATAGTCAATGGTCGTGGTAGAGCAGGCCCTCTGAGCAATTTGACCCTGACCGAGATGACGCGTGGGTCAGACACACTAACCAGTTTTTCCATAGTCAAAGATGTTACTTTCTGCCTTTATTCCTTTAAGTCCAAATCCAACACAGGAGTACACTTCTAAACGCCTGATGACCTTAGGGGAGACCCTCAGAGACTCACTGGGTGTCAGGCAGAGCCCTGTACAGACTCAACTGCCACTGATTAGCTGGGGAGCTGCAGGAAAGACCTCTTGCAGCTTTTTGTATTCCTTGAACAGGAGGTCAGCCTATGGCCCTTGGAATTCCCTTCTGTGTCTGAGGTACAAAAGGGAGAGCAAGTCTTGTCTTCTAGGCTCTTCTCAGGTCTCAGACAACAGTTTCAGCCCACTTCTGGTCTTCCACAGGTTCAGGAGTGTTCTGAAGTGGGTGCCTGGTGATGCCACATTTCTGCCTCACGCGAGCTAGTGGAAGGGAATGGTCTCTGGGGGTGCCTTAAGAAATAGGGAAAAAGTTCTCAGAGTTAACCCTGCCCACTTTGGGCATTATCAAGATGATAGAAGTCTTTGGCTACACTATACATGGGCTCTGAGGGATTCAGGTGTGTGTAGGGAGTGTACTATGGTAATTGTTTTGTCTGCCCACATCTACCACTGAAATCGAGTTTGAGGCAGGTTCTGTACCCACAACAACCTCAGAGACAGAAGTGAAGTCTGGTAGAACAAAAGCTGAGTTTTCAGCTACCAGACCACGAGATATGCTTGGCATCCTGTTTCCCTCCTGTGAAGTGCACCCCAAATTTTATATGTAAATCAAGCAGACCTGTCAAACAGGCTTTACCACTGTAATGTCAAAAAGAGACCCACTGTCATTGGGGCCAGCTGGGTGAGTGGATAAAAGAAGGGCCCTGGCCTAATCTTTACCTGTAACAGGGGAGGCCTCTTTGAAGAGTGCCCCAGGTGTCACATGAAAAACTCCAGTAGACCTGTCAAGCAGGATGTGACATTCAAGCAGGATTTGACACTTTAATGTCGAAAAGGATCCTCATAGCCCACTCTGCATATTCTGTCAGGTTCAGATGGATCATCACTGCCCATTCATGTCAGCCTATTTTTTGGTCCTGAGAGAAAGTTCACATCTCATTCATGCCTATTAAAATAATAATTACCAGTTGGCAGAAATGATAGAGTAAAATGCAGATTTAGCTTCCGGGGACTGCAAGCAGGGCAAAGGTAAATTTGTAAAAGTAGCCTTTCCAAAATATTTATTACAAATCCAACTTGACCTGTAAATTGGGGCTGTAATGAATATTTCAAAAAATTCAAAAATGAAATTTGTAGCCGTTTCCTAGCTAGAGATATCATTTATCCGACTTAATATTTTATCCCAATGTTTTCCTATGGAACAGCCAACCCTGCTACAGTGAAACTAGCTTTTAAACCTTTTCACTGTAAAGATATGCCTAACATTAAACCTTTACATGTCCTACCTTTAGATACCAAGCACCATGCCATATGGATTATAAGACATAATTAGGGGTAACTTATTAATATTTAAAAGGAAGGTTTAAGCATGTCAAAGGGGTTATTTTGACAGGTTGAATTTGCTGTTTAAAACTGCACAACAGACTACATTGGTAGGCTTGGAATCATGCTTTACGCTACTAATGCAGTGGATGGCACAATGAGTGCTGCAGTTCACTGGTAACATTTAATTTACAGGCCCTGTGCACACTTGGTAGCATATACTAGGGACTTATAGGCAAATTAAATAATCCAATCAGGTGTATACCAATGTTATCATGTTGAAAGGAGGAACACAAGCACTTTACCCGTGGGTATCAGGGGCAAAGTGCAAAGAGTTCTATAGTCAGCAAAAATAGAGCTCAGCAAAAATGCAAAACAAATTCATGGCGACCCTGCAGGAAGGGCAAATTTCCTTAAGTTTGTCTTCTTTTTAATGTTCTCGTTTGCCCTTTTCTGGATCTGACTCCTCTTGTCAGGCACTGATGCACATTTCTGCTTCTTCTAACCATGCCTCAGTAAATCTAAACTACTACTTCACCCTTGTTCTAAGTTGAAACATTGTCATGTTCAATGCATGTAAAAGTTACGGGCATGCTCCAAATCATATTTGATGAGTTATCAAAAGGACAGTTCATCCCTTCTTTGAAACCCCAAATGAAAGTGGTCATGGTCCTCGGATTCCCTGGTAGTGTGGGTTGAATTGCTTCCATTTATTTCATGTGTTATTCCTACCTTCTAAGGGTCTTCAGTAGTAGGCAAAATCAGTGTTGTGTTCTCATCCCTGTTCGTTGTGGGTGTGCCGTACATGTTAGTTCATGGCTACGAATAGATGTAGAGCATGGGTACTCACAAACTTTCTCCCGGGGGCCAAATTTACAGTGTGGTTTGTGGCCGAGGGCCGCACCGGTGGTGGCGGGGTCAGTGGGGGAGGGGGCGGGGCTAGAGCAAAAAAAAAAAACTGTGACCATGAGGTTGAACACAGGCCTCTGCAGCGGACGCCTTCGTCCACTGAGCCACCAGACCCGGCATACACACATCTCTCTCTCTATCTCTCTTTCTCTCTCTCTCTCGATCTCTCTTTCTCTCTCTCTCTCTGTCTCCCTCCCTCTCTATCTCTCCCTCTCTCTCTCTCTCTCTCCCTCTCTCTCTCTCTGTCTCCCTCTGTCTCACTCTCTCTGTCTGTCTCCCTCTGTCTCACTCACTGTCTGTCTCCCTCTCTCTCTCTCTGTCTCCCTCCCTCTCTCTCTGTCTCCCTCTCCCTCCCTCTGTCTCCCTCCCTCTGTCTCCCCCTGTCTCCCTCCCTCTGTCTCCCTCCCTCTGTCTCCCTCTGTCTGTCGCCCTCCTCCCTCTGTCTGTCTCCCTCCCTCTGTCTCCCTCCCTCTGTCTCCCTCTGGATGTCGCCCTCTGGATGTCGCCCTCCTCCCTCTGTCTGTCTCCCTCTGTCTGTCTCCCTCTGTCTGTCTCCCTCCCTCTGTCTCCCTCCCTCTGTCTCCCTCCCTCTGTCTCCCTCCCTCTGTCTCCCTCTGGATGTCGCCCTCCTCCCTCTGTCTGTCTCCCTCTGTCAGTCTCCCTCCCTCTGTCTCCCTCCCTCTGTCTCCCTCCCTCTGTCTCCCTCCCTCTGTCTCCCTCCCTCTGTCTCCCTCCTCCCTCTGTCTGTCTCCCTCTGTCTGTCTCCCTCCCTCTGTCTGTCGCCCTTTGTCTCCCTCCCTCTGTCTCCCTCTCTCTCTCTCTCCCACTGTCTCCCTCTGTCTGTCTCCCTCTGTCTGTCTCCCTCCCTCTGTCTCTCTCCCTCTCCGTCTCCCTCTGTCTCCGTCTCCCTCTGTCTCCGTCTCCCTCTGTCTCCGTCTCCCTCTGTCTCTGTCTCCCTCTCTGTCTCCCTCCCTCTGTCTCCCTCCCTCTGTCTCCCTCCCTCTGTCTCCCTCCCTCTGTCTCCCTCCATCTGTCTCCCTCCATCTGTCTCCCTCTGGATGTCTCCCTCCTCCCTCTGTCTGTCTCCCTCCCTCCCTCTGTCTGTCTCCCTCCCTCTGTCTGTCTCCCTCTGTCTGTCGCCCTCTGTCTCCCTCCCTCTGTCTCCCTCTCTCTCTCTCCCACTGTCTCCCTCTGTCTCCCTCTCTCTCCGTCTCCCTCTCTCTGTCTCCCTCTCTCTCCGTCTCCCTCTTTATGTCTCCCTCTTTCTCTGTCTCCCTCTTTCTCTGTCTCCCTCTGTCTCTGTCTCCCTCTCTGTCTCCCTCTCTGTCTCTCTCCCTCTGTCTCCCTCCCTCTGTCTCCCTCCCTCTGTCTCCCTCCCTCCCTGTTTCCCTCCCTCCCTCTCTCTCTCTCCCTCTCTCCCTCTGTCTCTCTCCCTCTGTCTCTCTCCCTCTGTCTCCCTCCCTCTGTCTCCCTCCCTCTGTCTCCCTCCCTCCCTCTGTCTCCCTCCCTCCCTCTGTCTCCCTCCCTCCCTCTGTCTCCCTCTGTCTCCCTCCGTCTCCCTCTGTCTCCCTCTGTCTCCCTCCCTCCCTCTGTCTCCCTCCCTCCGTCTCCCTCCGTCTCCCTCTGTCTCCCTCCATCTCCCTCCGTCTCCCTCCGTCTCCCTCCGTCTCCCTCCGTCTCCCTCCGTCTCCCTCTCTCTGTCTCTCTGCCTCTCTGTCTCGGTCTGTCTCTGTCTCTGCCTCTATCTGTCTGTCCCTGTCCTTGTCTCTGCTTCTATCTGTCCCTGTCTCTGTCTCCCTCCCTCTGTCTCCCTCTCCGTCTCTGTCTGTCTCTGCCTCTATCTGTCTGCCCCTGTCCCTGTCTCTGCCTCTATCTGTCTCTGTCTGTCCCTGTCTCTGTCTGTCTGTCCGTGTCTGCCTCTATCTGTCTCTGCCTCTATCTGTCCCTGCCTCTGTCTCTCTCTCTGTCTCTATCGCTGTCTGTCTCTGTCTCTCTGCCTCTATCTGTCCCTTCCTCTATCTCTCTCGCTGTCTCTCTCGCTGTCTCTATCGCTGTCTCTATTGCTGTCTCTATCGCTGTCTGTCTCTGTCTCTATCTGTCTCTGCCTCTATCTGTCTCTGCCTCTATCTGTCTCTGCCTCTATCTGTCTCTGCCTCTATCTGTCTTTGCCTGTCAGTCTGTCCCTGTCTCTGCCTCTATCTAGCTCTGTCTGCCCCTGTCTCTATCTGTCTCTACCTCTATCTGTCTCTGCCTCTGTCTCTGCCTCTGTCAGTCTGTCCCTGTCTCTGCCTCTATCTAGCTCTGTCTGCCCCTGTCTCTGTCTCTACCTCTATCTGTCTCTGCCTCTATATGTCTCTGTCTCTATATCTCTATCTGACTCTGCCTCTATCTGTCAGTCTGTCCCTGTCTGTCTCAGTCTATCTCTGTCTCTATCTCTATCTGTCTCTGTCTGTTTCTGTCTATCTGTCTCTGTACCTCGGGCAGTGCACACGTACTGTGTCTACACGTCCCCGTCACCAGCCCAGAGACAGCCCCCCCCCCCACTCCCCCCTCTCCCTGTGTAATGTAAAAGCCAGCTCTTTTCTCCTGGAAAAGACCACTATCGCGTGGCAAGTGTGAGTCGTGTGACAGGTGTGACAATAAAAGGCTGGGGGTGAGTTGGTTCAGATTCAGTCACATCCGTCTGGTGAACGAATGATAAGTAGCACTGGACACCAGGCGCGCAACGCCCATTGGGCTCAAGGGCTTCAGCCTCCCCCCCCTCGTGTGTGTCAGCCCGGGTTGAGACAGCTTCCCGGGCAAACACACAGCCGCACCCGAGTACTTCACAGGTCTTTAAAAGACCATTTAAATGTTAATGAGGCTTTGTTGTATTTCGCCTCTTCTTAGCGCCCCTGCATCTCCACTCTGACTATCCTGGAATCGCCCGGCCCCCATAGAGCAGAGTCTCTCGGAGTCCACGCTGCAAACACAGGTACGATCGATGTCTGCAAGGTCCGCGGGCCGCCAAGGAAGGCTTGCCGGGCCGCTGGCGGCCCGCGGGCCGTACTATGAGTACCCGTGATGTAGAGCATGGGAGAAACCAAAGAATTTAGACAAGTAGAGTACAGTCCAGCTTAATGAGAGCCAGTGTTGAAGGGCACTATCACCCAGCCCCATTCAATACTGTCAGGCCCCTTGATGTCTGGGCTAAATGTTGCAATTAAATCCTTCCTTGAAATGGACATTCTTCAGGGTGTCAGGATTCCTTGTTTCCTGGGTGATCTTGAATAATTATATGTAGACTTTCATGGCTTCAAAATTATGTTGGCATATTGGATGTTCTTGTACCATTTCACTGCACCATGCTAATTTTTTTAGGTGGTTCTCATACCAGGTGATATTCACCAGAACACTGGATGTTTGGTAGATTTACACCCTGCTAGTCCAATACATTTTTTGTGAAGAGTGTTTACAATTCAATGATGGGTGTTTTCACCTCTTTGAGCAAGAACATTGTATTTTAAGTTCTGATGAAAGTGGCTTCTGAAATCCTCTTCATGACTCTGGCACAGAACATGGCTGAATGGTTCCTCATGGGTAGAGGAATGCTTCAAGAACCTTATTTAGGCAGCTTAATAAGTGACAGACCAACACACCAGAATTATTTCTAGATTGTGGCCCTGATTCCCAGTTAGGTGGAGGTAAATTACTGCATGTAATTTAACTCCGCTTGATTCAGAGTGGGTAGATTTTTCCACATCTGTTTTTTCTGGGTGTGGGAGAACAATACCTGATTTTTCCAGCCGGTAATTCTGGCCAGAAAAATAGCGTGTCTTTGGCTGCCCCAGCAGCCTAGCATCATTATTATTGTTTTGAGAGGGGGTGCATATAATGCTCCACCATGTCAGAAAAACGTTCCCCTTCCATCCCCTACTTCCCAACTCATTCCCTCATGCACCTCCCCAACCACGGGTTCCTGTATATATTTACCGCCTGCTTAAATGTATGCCATTAAAACCCATGTGGTTTTAAGAACGGAAAAATAGGTCCCAGAAGGTAATTCCCCATTCCTTGGGGTTTTACTTGTAACTGTACAGATTCACCACATGGTAACAGTAAAATCGCATGCGATTTTACTGTTAACCCAGTACTGTGCCATCTGTTATCAGGCCCTGGGTGTTTTGCGCTTGTGGGAGAACACCATTCTCATTGTATGGACAGCTGTGTTGGTAGGGCTCTTATACGTTAGTTACAGTTTAGTAGCTGCATGTGTTGAATCAGGTGTGAGGTTAGTTTCTTTTTGTTGCCATCGACTCACTGCTCGATGTGCACCAAGCAGTAGACCCTATGTTTTGTCCTTTAAAAGGCAGCAACCAAAGTAAGGAAATCCTGAGGGTGGCAGTGTGGGAACTAGGGTGTTGCTCCATGATGGCTGTGCTCTGTGGGTTCTTAGTCTAATAGTGTGCCGCTTAGATGCTCAGATATAGTGCTGGACATCACATTTGTACTTGATTGTTTCTACTCCCCTCCTTTGCCTGACATTCCTATCCTCAAATGTGACTCAGGGGCAGCTCATTCACGACAGTGATAACATTGTAAGCTAACCACGTGCCAGGGAAGCACTGATACCACGCACAGAGTAAACAGCTCTGCAAAAGAGTGAATTAACTACACAGCCAAGCCACCGACTATCCATTAGAAAGCACTGCTTCAACGCGGAAGTAAACAGAACTCCGCACCAACAGAGAGGGAAATTGAGCTGTGAGCAAATAAAGAGCATATTCATTAAAAGAAATATAAAATGATGTCCAGGGAGAGGTTATCCGAGGAGACTAGATCAGCATGCAGAGATTCAGATCTCTATGTATCAAAACAGGATATTATGAAACACTGAATTCGTTCCTTTTCTGATTGTGGATGCTAATTGTCTTCGCCACTCTAGCTCTTGGGAACCCTACAGGGAAGAGCCTGCCTGCTGCTGACGAAACGTGATTTTGTGCAACCTCCAGAGCGCCCTTTCCTTCTGACAGGAAATAAATACAGTGATGAACACATGAAAAAAGATGGACACGAAAGGCGACTGTGCAGTGTCAGCACGCTGCCTGCAAATCAAACAGGAGAAGATATTTGTTAAAATGTACACAAGCCATACTGTAGAAAATAAGGTCAGAGATGATGTTTCAGCGATTTGTCTCCTCGGGCTGTGAAACTAAACAGAGCTACATTTCGCTGCAGGCCGCAAAAACACAGCGAGATGGAAAATAAACGTGTTGGTGGTGTGAATGCAGGGGTGGGTGGGTGGGGGGGTTTGGGTGCGGGGAGGAGGGATTACAGAAGAGGAGCAGAGCTCACTCAATGAGACCTGGAACATTCACAGGAAAGGTATCTCATTCCAGCACCATTGGTTGCTGCGGAGAAGACAATATGTCGAAGTAAGAAGGAAGACACTTGAGTTACTGAGACAATGTTACAGTGCAATCTAAATTAATAGTATGTTTACATAATATAAAATATAATAATACATCTAGATTTTTCACGCAAGTAACAAATTGTTTCTTAGCACGGATATTACCATTTAGCTTCATCACGCCTGGCCTAATAAAGAAAAGGACTTTCTTGCCAGGGTTACATGCTTCTCTCTGCCTTGGCTGGTGTGCCACTGTACACAGGGACATAGTAAGGGTTTAGGGGGCCCTGGGCCAAACGTATTTTGGGGCCCCCTGTTCGGAACAGCTTTGAATTTAAGATCCAATTTCAGCTTTTTCATGCCCTCTTTGGCCAGGTCACTGACACTGCACACCCAGACCGATCCACATTCTATATGTGTTGCCATCGAATATCCAGGGATAATGATGAGTGTTTTCAGTACTGTAATACAGCAGCAGCTCACAAATATTATTGCAAATATTTTATGTGATCCACTGACATTTCTGATATTTGAGGTCCTGTTTTGATCTAAAAGAAACTTTTTTTTCTATCGATGTTGCATGGTGTTGGAAAGCAAACACAACATTTCTCTGCAAAATGTCTGTAATAGACTCCCTCACATTACCCGGATTAAACATAAATTAGAGGAAAATTGTATTAACAATCTATGTTTAAAAATCATTCAAGGTCGTCAGAGCAGGACTGTGTGGAGAACAGAGCCATATCTATTTGGGGGGCACTGAAAGACTGGGGCCCTGGCCAGAGCCCAAGTTGCCCATGCCTTAAAACGCCTCTGACTGTACAGTCGTGATACAAGGTGTTACTATTACGAAGATTAATGGCCTTCAATGCACCGACCTTAGATAGAGAAGGGGCGGGAGGGACCGACCGGATCCACTGCTTTGAAGTCCATGTTCCACATTGGCCTCTGCACTGGATGGTGAGAAAGGGCAGGCAGTCGGGTAGGTCTGGATGCTCGGAGGTTCCGAGTTCCCTAAATGAGTGGGTGAGTGCCTCAGGAGACCACAGCCGCACAGCCGCAGAACTCATTGCATTGCAAATGGAGTTGGTTCTGTTTTTTAACATACCTTATAGTGTGGTTGTGGGTAAAGTTTCGGAGTGCGAGGCCAGCTATTATTATTACTATTATTATTATTATTATTATTATTATTATTATCATTATTATTATTATTATTACTATTGTTGTTATTATACTGCTACTACTAATAATACTAATAACCCCTTGTTTTTTTGTAGCCACTGTCAAGTTTAGATTCCTTTGGTCTTTATGAAGACCTACGAGGCTGACATGGTGTCAGCCCAGCTCTGAACGAGCCTATCTGCATTTGCTTTAATATAGAAGCAACTTTGTGTTACATTCATTTAGGTGTAGCACTTGTGCAATGTGCTTCTTTTGTACATTGACTGAAGTGTAAAAATGTTACATTTGATGCTAAATTGGCATGTCACAGCCCTAACTTTCTGCCCTTCACATGCATCCTTTTGACGGCTAGGTCCTATGTGACTTTCAGGCTTACCGTCGCCAACTCTCCTGAGTCCTTCCGGTCTACACCAGTGGCATAATTAACAAAATAATACAGTAACCTTATAGTTTAAAACCCAATTTCTTCCCATAGCCTTCGTGAATTTAGAATGCTTCTAGCACTTACTATATTTTTGATTTGGATATGATTGCCTCTATCATATCCCTATATCGTACAATCCTCATTCCAACGGGCATATATTAAAACAATTGCACCTATTGTTATAAGACAGTATCCAACATAGATTTATGTGGACTGGATCAATGGCAGGTTTTCAGAATATCTACAAAAGATAGAATTGCATGCTGTTAAACTAAAGGCTCATGGATTAAAAGACAAACAGCACATAGCACATCTTTGAACTTAATCCATTCATCCATTCCATCATTATTCAACTTGTGATGCGACCTTCAGAAGTGGACAGAGTATATTAGAACGACACATAATACATTACTAGTGTTGAGTCTATTGGAACCTCTGGATTTATCACTGGTTACTCCCTTTCTGTACATCCAATTCACAAAACCTGTCTCTCTAATGAACTCAATTTTTAGAAACTTTGAGATCATCCAAAATAATCCAAAAACAATCCTCCTATTTGGTGACCCACACCACAGATCCTAAACATCCTCGTCAAACTTGTTTTTATTGAAAGTTTGCAAAGTAGAAATCAACAAGCATAGTAGTACATCCTCTTTTATACAATTGGATATCGCTTTCAGTTATCTATTACCAGATACAGATTCTGTCGAGTGCACCGGTTCTTGTCTCATGCATTTCTATCATCATGTATTACCTGCACATCTATATTATTGAACGATACAACAGATAAAGAGGATAACAATAACAAAAACATACCCGCTCCATCTATTGTCCAATATTCTACCCCAGTCCCTCCACCCACTCCGGCTCTTTTCCTAGTGTAGTATGACTTCTGTATTTCTCTTGTTTTAGCATTGGGAATAGGGGGACCCAGGGTCGAGCTATAATGGGAAAAGAGGGTACGAGTTAATCATAATGGTGTAAAGGGAGTGTGCGGGGTCTCGGGGGTCCGGAATGTCTAGTCGTGGCTTGCGGTGGTTGCAAGTGTACTTGGGGGGTCAGGTTGAAATTGGAACAAGTGGAGCGCCCCGACTCTTGTGGGGCAGGTGTTCAGTGGGAGACCGCTGGACAAAAATTCCACCAATCGGCCCCATGCAAATTCGAAATTTTTAAATTCATCCCTGTAAATGTCACTCATGCGCTCCATAGTTAATGCCTGCCACAACCGTGCGTGCCATTGGGTTATGGCTGGGGAGTCTTTCTTTTTCCAGGCGGCCGCTATCGCCGTCTTGACCGCTCCTAGGCAGAGCCATATGATGGCTTGGTCTGCTTTAGTTTGGTATTTCAGGGACGGGTCTCTCAGGCCTAGCAACGTGTATACTAGGGAGTCTGGTATGGGATAATTTATTATCGCTTTAATTTGAGCCAAGATTTCTGCCCAAAAGGGGCGTATGGACGGACAATCCCACCATATATGGTGGTAATCACCCAGTAGGCCACAGCCTCTCCAACAAAGCTCCGAAGTGTTAGGAAATATTTTCTTCAGTTTTTCCGGATACAAGTACCAGTCACACATTATCTTGTAGTGGGCTTCATGTTGATTGAGGGAGTGACAGTGGCGTTTTAGATCTTTCCATAGGCCTTTCCACTGGGTGTCTGAAATATCGTGGCCCAGTGTGCGTTCCCAAAACTCCAGATGCCGTGGACGCCTAGACGGAAGTGTGTGCAATAATAGGGAGTATAAGAAGGAGATCGCCCCTTTCACTGTGCTGGCACATTTCACATAGCGTTCCAACGATGTGAGTTCTCTGGTAGCCCCTTCTCTGATCCCGGGTTGGAGGACCCAGTGGCGCAGTTGGAGGTACCGAAAGTACTCTGTGTTAGGTGATTGGAATTCCCTCTGACAGTTAGTAAATGTTAAAATGTTCCAGTTGTGGAATAGGTCAGCCACTGTGAGGCATCCTCCCTCCCGCCATGCGTCGAAAGGTCCTGGCTGTAGTGCAGGTGGAAAGGCAGGGTTGTAGTGAATGGGCGTGAATGGTGAAGGGAACGTGGTCCATTGTGTCTGTTTTAATATATCGTCCCATACTTTAAGTGTCGTCTTAGTCGGTATGCTAATATAAGCGTTTGCTGATCGGTCCCCCTTCGGCTTCCAAAGCAAGTCCCAAATTACTCTACCCACGATTGCTCGGTCCATGTGTAGCCAGTGTTTATCTGACTCACGTTGGGACCATTCTACCAGTACTCGGAGTTGGGCCGCTTTGTAATAGAGGTCCAGATCCAGCATCGCTAGCCCTCCCTCGTCGATAGGTTTCCTAAGGAGCTGAAACAGCAGTCTCAGTCTCTTGTTTTGCCAAATGAATTTCCGCAGTAGTGTGTGGGCCTCATGTAAGAAGTCTCTCTCCAGTGGTATGGGGAGACTTTGAAATAGGTGGAGAAACTTCGGCAGAATTACCACTTTCACGGCATGTATTCTGCCTAGCCAGGGGGGATAAAGGGGCGCCCATCTCTTCAAATCCACTCATAGCTGGCATAGGAGTGGTGGGTAGTTAGCGGTAAATAATTCAGAGATTTTTGGAGTCAATTTTATTCCCAGATATGTTAAATCTTTCTTGGCTCATTGAAAGGTAGTTGAGGCCACCAATTCACTCATCTGCGCTTCCGGGAGCGTTAGGTTAAGGAGGAAGGATTTATTAAGATTAATGCGGAAGCCTTCTACTATCTCAAATCTTTCCAGTTTGTCACGTATTTCTATGATGTATTGACTCGGATCCATAATGGTTAGTAAGATATTGTTTGCGAACATTGATATTTTGTGTTCGACAGAGCCAAACAGTAGTTCCCTAACCCCTCTATTGTCTCTAAGTCGGGTGGCTAACGGCTCAATACTGAGCGCAAAAAGGAGTGGGGATAGGGGGCAACCCTGCCTCATTCCCCGTTCCAAGCGGAAGGAGTCAGAAGCCATGCCGTTGACTAACACTGTAGCACTGGGAGCTGCAAAGTTAGCTTTAATCATATTGATAAATGTGCTGCAAAAGCCGAATCTTTGAAGAGTCTGGAAGAGAAAACTCCAGTTTACTCGATCAAATGCCTTCTCGGCATCTAAGCCGAGAAGGACCGCAGGGATCTGGCGCTTATTAGCTTTTTCTATGAGATGTATCACTCTGCGTACATTGTCATGGGTTTGTCTCCCCTTAATGAATCCCAATTGATCCGGGTGGATCAATCCTGGCATCAAATTTTCTAGGCGGGTAGCTAATATTTTTGAATACAGTTTAGTGTCCAGATTAAGTAATGCTATGGGGCGATATGATCCGCACTGTTTTGGGTCTTTCCCGGGTTTGGGAATCACAGTCAGCAGTGCTTCACTCATAGTGTGGGTTGTTTGTGTAGTAGTCGCTATGTAATTAAAAAGAGCCGTGAGCTGGGGAATCAGTTCTATACTAAAAGTTTTATAGAATTGTATCGTCAGTCCGTCAGGTCCTGGGGATTTATGTAATTTGAGAGACCCTATCGCTTTTTGTACTTCCTCTTCCGTGATAGCTTTCCCAAGTTGTTCGTTCTGGATCCGTGTAACCTGTGGGAGCTTCACAGTGTCTAAGTAAGTGGATTGTATCTGAGAATCGAGTGGGTCAGCCATGTATAGTGTGTTATAGAAGTTCCTGAATGCATTTGCCTTACCCGAGTCGTCATGTGTCAGCGAGCCCGAGGGTGTGTGAATGTCCCCAATAAATTCCCTTTCTCTCTTTATTCTCAACTGGCGTGCGAGGTGAGCCCCAACTTTATTGCCTTGCGCGTAGGAGGTCTGCTTGAGTTAAAGCAGAGTTAATTCTGCTCTGTTAGCGTATATCGCATGAAGTTTACCCTTTAGGGCTGTGACCCTTCGTTGAGTTGTGGTGGTGGGATTGGCTTTGTGTGTTCTTTCTAGTATTTTCAGTTCCCCCCAAGTTTAGTCTTTCTGTTGTCCTCTCCTTGTTAAGCGTTGCCATTAACGTAATGCGTTAGCCCCTAATTACAGCTTTAAAAGCGTCCCAGTTATTCGATGGGGATGTGTCCTGGGGGTCGATAAACTAAAAAAACTCCCTTATTGAGGCACATATGGTATCGCGGAGTGTTTTGTCTCGTGTTATGGCATTGTGGACTAACCAACTTTTGAACTTCGGTTGAGGACTACGCCAAGCTAGTACGACCGATACTGGAGCATGGTCAGAGATAATGATGGGGAGTATGCTTGCTTCCTGGACTAATTTGTTAAGAGTTTGGCTCATAAATATATAATCAAGTCTTGAATACGTGCGATGGACGTGTGAGAAATATGTGTAATCCTTATCTTCTGGATGCGCTTCTCTCTAACAATCTTGGAGGCCCAAATCGCGAATAGCTTGTTTTAGAGGTTTAGGAAAGCTACCTGTGTGGGCCCTATGTGGGTGGGTACTATCCTTCCCGGAATGCCATGTCAAGTTAAAATCCCCCATCAGCACAATGTCGCCCTCTGCAAAACCCCCCAGGAGAGTCAGCATGTTGTGGATAAAAGTGGCTTGGTTCGTGTTTGGTGCATATATCCCCGCAAAAGTGCAGAGGCGTCCCCAGATGCGACCTTTCACCAGTACCACCCGGCCTTCCTTGGCAGTTTTATAGTCAATTGGTTAGAATTTGAGAGTGGAATGAAAGAGAAGTGCTACTCCGTTGTTTTTGGAATTGGCTGAGGATTTAAAAACTAGGGGGAATGCTTTGTGTTTAATTCTGTGATCTTCTGATCTCTTGAGGTGGGTCTCCTGGAGCGCCACTACGTCATAATGTTGGTCAGTTAAATATTTCCATATCTTTTGACGTTTAGATGGGGCATTCGTCCCTCTCACATTCCATGTCAGCGTTGTGACTTCCATCGTGACTCAATGAACTGTGTTGCTCCGCCATTTGTACCCTCCCATCTCCGAGATTCTCTCTTCGCTATCCCGCTCAAGGACCACCCCCCTCCTCTCACCCCAATGGGGCCACCAGCTAACCAAAACCCTTTCATGTGGACCCGCTGTGAACCAATGACATTGCTCTTACCTCTCCGACCCCCGCACAGAACATAAAAAAGGGGGAAAAGGGGAACAACAAAATTTGTAATGATGTAAAATAAAAGTCTAGTCGTAAACTTGATTAGCAAGATCAATGGAACCGTCCGTCCCTCATTTGAGTCAACATGGTGGTGTCTGAACATCACTTGGGGCGAATTGGACCATAGTTCGTCGCTGAGGCCTATTTGGAAAAACCATATCCAAAGTCTGGCTCTCCTTCTCCATTTGGGAGCTTGCAGATGTTTTGTCGCTATATAAACCTTCTTACCGGTCCCTGCGCCTTCAGTTACTCGTGGTAAGCAGGATTAGCTGCTGAAGTTGTAGAGTGGAGTTACATTTCCATCTTGTTGGCATGCGTGAATGTTGATGTCTTTTTTGCAACTCATGGCTCGCTTGTACAAAATAGGGTCGAGATCTTCAGGGAGCTTCAGCGGTGTTTAGCTTCTTCTGCGCTTTGGGTATCCGGCGGGTCTGCCAGCGGCCTCCCTTCTCCTTTCCTTGCGAGGGACCATCCTGTTGCTCTTCACCACCTGTCTCCATAGTAATCTCCGGTATTGGTATACCCAGCACTCTGAAGGCCTCGTTGACATCGGTTATGTGGTGCGCTTTATTATGATATTCGAAACCTATACCAAAGGGATAGGACCACCGATATCTAATGTTGTCCCTTCTGAGTTTATCCGTGACCAACCTGAGTTGTTGGCGTCGGGCCAGGGTTGCTGGAGCTATGTCCTGGAACAATTGACACGAATGACCTTGGAATGGCAGTGTTTCCAATTTCCTTGCCGCCTGTAGTATGGCTTCTTTAGTCTTGAAAGAGTGTAGTTTCGCCAGAATGTCCCGTGGTCTGCAAGTCTCTCCCTGATTGGGGCGTCCCACTCTGTGAACTCTCTCTATTTGAATTTTTGTCGTTGTTGGCCCAAGCGCCTCGGCGAACAGGCCCGTGATGAAGGCCTCCAAGTCCGGCCCTTCTGCTCCCTCTTCCAGATTACGAATCCTTATGTTTTCCCGCCATGATCTGTTCTCGAGATCCTCATTCTTTAGAAGCACATTTTGTAGTTGATTGTGGAGATCCCGCGTAGTAGACGTCAGTTGTTTCGTTTTCTGTTCTAAGGTTATAATAGAGGCCTCTACATCCATCACTCTGGCCCCCACCGAGTCGACGTCCTGTTGTAGGCTAGTGAGTCTGCCACTGAGATCCGCTCGTAGTGAATCCATGGATTGTACCATGTCAGCCTTTAGCTCCTCTCACAGTTCTTGCTTGAATTCCCTCAATGACGCAAGGAGATCTTCCTTAGAGAATGCCATGTTTTGTTCCCCCGTTGCTGGCTCCTGCACGTCTTTACTGGTTGAGGGGGCAAAGTAAGAGGAGGCTCTATTATTAAGCTGTTTTCTTAGCAGCATAGATGAAGCTTGTAACGATACTGGTCTTTTTAGTGTCTTGCGTCTCCTCACCTGGAGCGCTGGATGAGTTTAGAGATTTAGGTTGCTGAGAGCGCACTGGGACCTATGTTGGAAATCGTTTTCTCCTCTTGCAGAAGGGCTTTTCTCTCTTGGCGCCGGGGTGCTCTGATCTTTTTATCTACTTTGCGTTAGCACTACTCAGCGTCTGTATTATTTAGTGCCTCAAAGAGTTTTTAGTAGGTGCTATCTGACCTTGTAGCTGAGCTTCGTGGTGTTTGCGGGGGTGTCTTCCCCTATAAGTGCTGACCGCTTTGAAATAAACATCCTTTATCGTAGGGGCTCAACAGTGCCATGATCACAGCATTCAGGTTAGGTTTATGTGGACCGGGTTTGTGCCATTACATTTTCCCTCTGGGACTCTGCCGGTTACTGGCTAGTCTGTGAGCATGCTGTAGCGCTCTGCACCGGGCAGTACTGTTCTGGGGCCGTTAGATCGGATGCTGTTGCCTGCTTGAGTGAGAAGCGGCTCGGCCGGGCACCATTTTAAAGTCAGGCGCCCAGCTTCAATCGCTCCTGGCTGCCTCTGAAGCTTTCGTCGGCGGAAGTATTCCGGCCCCCAGACTTGTTGTGATCCCTGTCGCAGCCGCCTTAGACCCGGGGCATCAAAGGTCCCTCTTCGCTGGGCGTGTTGTTTGCATATCTAGGATCGGCGCCATTTGCTCAGGCGCGCCCCACGCCCACATTATCAGCCCACCAGTACCTCCTCCGATGACACGCTTCTCTTCTGGGGTATCCCGTGGGGTGTCAGCGCTCTGGACATTCAGCGAAGCCCCGCAGGCTCGCACCGCGGCACGTCTGCCACGTCCGCTTTCCCGTGTCTCGATCTCCGGTCACTACGCAGCCCGGCTCCTCTCAGCCCTCGTGGATTCTGGCGGCATCCACCTTCAATCTTCGCCTTTCCTCCGGTCCGGTTGCAGCGCCTCACTCATACCGGTTCTGGCGGTAAGACTCATCAATAAATTTGCCTGTTTGTCTGCAAAATGTAGTCTTAATGTTGCCTCGGCGACAGAGCCGTTGTGGATTACGACCACACGGCCATCTTGGTTGGCCACGCCCCCCAATCCTAAACATCTTGTTGGGATTTCTATCCATTAAGTGTGTGTCTTTAAACTTGGCTGCAAATGATTTTCTAAGCCACTTTTCAGCTTTTCTAAATCACACGCAATTTTTTAGGATTTTCTCTGGTTCGTTAGATTTATGTAAGATCTGTATATGTTCAGCAACAGGTGCTTCTTACCTGCCAGCACCTATGAATGGAAATCTAGTAAATGGAAGGGAAAGGTGGTGGGCAGTGCTGTTTTCCTGGTGCACTGCATTGGGCAACATGGTTAACCCAGCATTGGTGTAAAGCGAAAAGAGACTGGCTTAAGACAAACATTTCATTGTCAATACTGAACTGCAAGACTGCCTTTTGAAATGTAATATGACCTGCAACTTGTTCTCTAGTTGTCGTACGAATAGAAATAAGGTCCAATATGGCCTTTAGGTCTGCTGCAAACACTATACGGATGTTAAAGGCCCTGGCCATGGTGAGGGCCTGTAACAAAGAAGAGGGCCTTTAATAACGAGTATAGCTTGAGGTAGAAGGGCTATAAGGCTATTAGAACATTCCACCTACTGAGGGGAGAATGTTCTAAATTAAAAAGGGAGAAGAAGAAAGACAAACATTAGATTGTTGGAGCAGAAGGCTTATATCACCCATTATTACCCTGAGCCACTCCCTTGTATTCAATGGAGCTCCCAACATTCCTGTGGTCTGTTGAAACATAGCGCTGTCAGGGTTATTCCCAGTCGTTTAGTAGTGATATAATGCACTTGCCATAAGGCAGTGTATTTGCCACGTTTGTGATGGAGTACCAATCTGCCAAACTCTAAATCAGGCCCTTAGACATTTGAATGTAGATCGATGCCTTTATTTATGTTCTGTACTTCAAAAATCAGAGTTGTGGCTTGCTGTATCTGTTGTTCAGATATGTGTAAATACCAGTGTTACATACAATTGATATTGTTACCATCATTTGTAAGTTCACTGGGAAAATATAAAGGCTTAATGTGTGTTAGCAGAGCTCCCGAAATACGATCCTTAAGCTATCCGAAATCCTCCTTGATATACCTGTTGTGCACTTGACTCACCTTTAGGTGGCAAAATCTGAATTTAAGGCTTCACTTCACTAGAGTTGCCAATTGATACTGTAGCAACTAATTACATAGCAGTACACCACAATTGGATAGTTTTACAATTTTTCTTCTTTACCACAAATCATTTTGGTGTAAAAAAAGCCAAAAGGTTTGGGGTGAAAAGAGGTGAAATACGAATAAAGGTACTCTTTTTTTATCAAACTAGGTAAATCTCAAAACTACACACAACTGCAGCAAATATTGGTGGGATATTAACAAATAAGGTTCTGTTTCCAAGTATGTGGAAAAAGTGGGTTATTTTTCACACTCATTACATACCATTAACCTGGGGTGAGGTATTTACAGGTTGTGTCTGACTACCTCTCTTCTGGCCCAGATTAAGAATGGGCTGCAGTTTTCTGACCTCTGTGCAAGACCCTGTTTACGAAGGGGTCGGAATTCTGAGTTGTGTGGAGATTACTGTACCTTGTAATTACCAGGTGCGATAAAGTCTACAGCATTCAATTCATTTCGGCAGGTGAAACCTACCAGAATTTACCAGGGGAAAGAGTACAATATTTTCTGCCATATTCAGATTTTCATTTGGTAAGCACTAGAATCCGCATGTTATTCCCAAAAGCTCAGAATAGGTGCAATATACTGCACCTGATAAATTCTGACTGAACCTTGAGGAGTCAGACTTTATCAGATGCAATAAGTAACATCACCCATCTGTTGCACTCTTAATAAAAGCTTCTGTGTTTTCAACTTGGAAACAAGACAGAACATGCAGAAGCAGTGGCGGCTCCTCCGCTAAGGCGGAGGTGCGTCGCCCCACTCTTATTAAAGCAGTATAGATAAAGGAAAAATGAAATCATTGTATTTTGTCCTTGTTGCGGCAGCTTTGCGGGCGGGTCGGGGCTGCTCTGCTGAGAGAGCAAGGGAGAGGAGGAGTGGTTTGCCCTCCTATAGTGCGCATGCATGTTTGGCCGGCCATCTAGGGCTGGCCAAACAGCCATGCACATTTCACATGTTCTCCACGCAGGTTGCCTTACAGCCTGCATGGGGAACATGCCCAGGCCCCCAGTACCCATCTGAGCGCTGAACCATGGTGTTCAGACCAATCACAACGCTGCATTGCAGCATTGTGATTGGCTTAGGGGAGCCAGTCACAACGCTGATTAGCTCAGGGGAGCCTGGGTGCTGCCTTGGTGCTGCTCTGTGTTCCTGTTCCAGAGACGACGGTGGAGAGAGCGGCAAGACGCGGCAAGAATGTACATTTATTTTCTTTTTTACCCCCTCTCCCCCGCCCTCCCACCCACGATCTGTGCCAGCCGCCACTGTGCAGAAATAGTATTTAACACACCAAACTACCCATGATTTGCCCTTTTTTTTTAGACCTTTTCCTCCAAATAAATTTCAACAGGTGTGATCTGCCACAGTTTATCAGGGGAATGGTGCGAGAGACTGCTAATTATGACATATCTCGTAATTGAGATCCCTGTGTAAAATCCTGTTTTTATAGGGATCAGAATTTAGTCCTCAACTTATAATCGAGATCTTAATGTTTTACTAAACAGTTTTTATGGTAAAAATGAAAACTGACAGTAGGAAGATGAGATGGCTTATAGTGCCAAATTAAAATGAAAAAGACACAAAAAATAAGCCTCAAATTCAATGAGCTTAATTTTATTTTATAAACCCCAAAAACGTATTAGACAATCTGACCTTATCTGAAGGAACTGAGGTTCGGTGTAAACATGCTTGATGTACAACATAAAAACAATGGGGGCAGCAGCTGGTAGCATAGCAGATAGAGAGAAGAACACACGTAGAACGAAATGAAGTCAAACTAATCATATCGATTTGCTGGAATTGCTTAAAAAGCTTATTTGGGTTTTGCAATTAGGTATGTGAGTTTTGTTTCTCAGATTCTGCCATGATAAAAAATGAAAAACAAATGTGTTTTGTTTTTGCAGTAAGGAGAATCATACTTGAGGTTTTATTTTATACACAAAATATGGATATATTAATGTATATATGGATATATGGACACATCAAAAGGCCAGCATATAGGTATTTCCTGAAGAACATCCTTAGGTATGATTTGGTTTGAAGAGACTACAATTCATGCTCCGGTGACTTAATATAATGCTTGGCTGCTGACTCATCCTGGGCAAACAAGAGAGCAGACTTTCAAGCACTTTGTAAGGTCCCAATCACAAATTTCCACTGCAGATGGACAGAGCTTTTGTTTCTCCAACATCTTAAAATGACCGTGTACCACAGCTTCCAGGCTTTGGTTCTTAAAGCCAGCGGCGGCTCGCACAGATAAATGTTGTGGGGCGGTGAGGAGGGGCGGGGCGGGGCATGGTGGGGCGTAGTGGAATCTGACATACAACAGAAATGTGAAAACTAACTAAATAAATAAATAAAATCACTTACCTTGCACTCGCCGCTTCACTGAAGTTTGCGATCCAGCGAGCGCAATATATATATATATATATATATATATATATATATATATACATACATACATATACATATACATATACATACATATATATATATATATATATATATATATATATCTTAAGGTACGTAGATGTGGGTTAAGAATAGCATACCTATACTTACTTATGTGGATGTACCTTCTTGATATTTTGGTTCTCAATTTTTTTACCACAATATTTTGGTAGTACGATGTTTCTGTAGCAGATAGGGAAATAAAGTATCGATTCCCAAATATTCTGGCCCCACCTGCAGCCACTGGCTTAAATTAAGCACTGCTCTGTAAGCTGTATAAACTAAATAATGCGCTGTCCTCATGGATTTATAAAAATGTAACTTTAATTCATAGAATACAGTAAGGATGGGAGAACTTGTACTGGATGTGTGTTTTAGACTGTTAGCACAGAGATACATTGTGGCACTGAAAACAATTTCATTCTTGTTTCCAGTATGCAATACAACTTATGCAAGCCACTTTGCCATACATACTTATAAATGAAAATTACATGTTTAGGGCATGTTGCTGCTGTCAGCATACTGGAGAATATACATGATATTAGCAAAGCTGCATTGTTGTGAACCTTTGATCTTGCAAAAGAAATTCCAGAAAACTGAGCAAAAATATCTAGGATTTATCCTTTCTTGGGTTCCAAGTACAATATGCTGCTAGGCAAAACAGCCGGTGGTAGGAAAAGAACATGGCAGATCGATATTTTACACTATATATTTATACTTCATGTTCTGGTTTGATATTACTTATCAACATGCAATATGATTATCTTCAATTCTACTTTAAAAAATGCACTGATATTTGAGTTGTCTTTTGGTGTTAAAGTCGTCATAGTATACATGGCTACTGTAATTATGCAGTAGTGGTGGACCAAATGAATTATGCATCAGGGTTGACTAAATAATGCAGTACAAAAAGGCAGCACATTCTATGGCAACATTATTTTGATATTTTAACAATGTAATGCACATTAATATTTTTTTGGAAACATATTTTGGTTGCTAGTACCAGTTTAACACCTGAACACAGACTTCAGCAATTAACAGTTGACCAGGTAACCTTTGCAAAGGTTTGCCACTGTGTGACACTCAATTCACTTTTAAAAAAAATACATTTTGATCCCTTTGAGTTACAAACAAATTTTTGTTTAAATTTGCAAATTATGATTCAAATCGTGACATGTGGCAAGTGTGGCAAATCCATAATTATGCATAAAATGCTACAGCAGCAGAATTGCATGATCTAGTGGCCTGGCTATGAACCAAGACCTGCTGTTTGACACATTAGGAAATGGTAGTTGTAGGAGATTGGGTGACATGTCGCACCGCGCAGTGGCGGTTCCAAACAGGCCGTTGACGTCATGCGATGAAGGTCCTGAGTCGTCGTTAAGGACACCGTCAATGAAAGCTTGCGATGTGGAGTCCTGTGTCATGTATGGGTCATGCATCCTCAGTTCTGAGAGGTTGCGATGCGAAGTCTTGCATCGGGAGTGCATCGCACAGTAGAGGTTCCGATGCAGAGCTGCAAGGAGATGCATCAGACAGAGTTCGTTCTGCCCAAGAGACCAAAGCTGGGCTGTCGGAGCACCTTCAGGCCCGCTTCCAAGGGTGCAGGACTAGGGTGGCACTACTTGGGGTCAAAACCCACAGCAGACAGAGTCCAAGTGCTGGGTTCAGAGGATAGTTGAAGCCTTTGCCGTCCCGGAGGCTCTGATCAGGAGTCCTGCTAACTAGCCCTTGGAGTCACTCTGGTGGTCCTGAGTTCACGATGCAGGTCCAATCCTTCTCACTTAGGCAGCAGGGCAGCAAAGTAGCAGTCCTTCTTCCAGACCAGCACAGCAGTCCAGAGGCGTTCTGAAGTGTTGAGTTTGAGGGTCCAATATTTATACATGGTACCCACTTTGAAGTAGGAGAAGTTTCTAGAGGCTTCCACCCCAGAGGTGCTTGGAATTTCCTGCCTCCCTGTCCTGGTCCCGCTTGCATGGGGGCACAAAAGACTAGTTTCAAACACTGTTCAAGTGTGCTCAGGCAGTAGCTTTGTGATGTGAAAGCGTGGTTGGTGGCAGCTCCTACCCCCAACAAGTCAGATATGGCCCATTCTGCCTACAGCTATTCACACTTTGTCTCACTGTCTGGGAGCAGTACACAAAAACCAACTGCCAGCTATACCTAGTCATGTGACCCATAATACAAGCCGCAGGCACTGAATGGTTAGGACAGAAAATGCCAACTTTGTAAAAGTTGCATTTTCTAAATAGTGACTTAAAATCCAACTTTAGCATTAAAACGGGTTTTACATTACAATTCTTTTGTCATGAAACTCAACATTTCTACTTGCTCCCAATTGAAAATATCACAAATTAAAAGAAATAAGTTAACCCAAGGTTATCCTATTGGAGAGGTAGGCCTTGTAGTAGTGAAAAACTAAGTTAAGAGTTTTTCACTGCCAGGACATGTACAACTTAAAAGCACATGCATTTTTAAATATGATGCACTCTGCCCCTGGGTTGTTTAGTATATACCCTATGCTGACTTATATGTATTAAAAAAAGGACGGTTTAGCCCTGGCAAAAGGTTTATTTTGCCAGGTCGATATAGCAGTTTAAAACTGCACACACAGTCTGCAATGGCAGGACTGATTCATGTTTAAAAGGCTACTTAAGGGGTGCCACAATTTGTGCTGCAGGCCCACTAGTAGCATTTAATCTACAGGCCCTGGGTACATGTAGAGCCACTTTACTAGGAACTTACAAGTAAATTAAATATGACAATTTTGTAGAAGCCAATGCTACCTTGTTTTAGGGAGAGAGCAGAAGCACTTTTCCATGGGTTAGCAGTGGTAAAGTGTGCAGAGTCCTAAAGCCAGCAAAACAAAGTCAGCAAAAACTGGAAAGTCGAATGCAAAAAGTTGGGGAAATACCACGGCAAGGATGTCAGGCCCAACAGTAGCACATTTCTTTTTGTATCTCTAATCTTTATAACTATTGATACATTTGGACAGCTAAGAAAGAGACATCATCCTTCATCAAGCACAATCAGTATATGGTCAGATGTTAAGCTTAAACAATCAGAGAGAGAAAAACAAGTTTCACATTACATAAAGTTTTACTGAGCTACAAAAAATACACAAGCATATTATGCACCACTTCTAGTGCACTCTTTCTAAGGCATGGTTTAAACGGGTCTTACACCAAACTGGACAAGATCACATTACATAAAGTTCACTCCTGAAACACATGATGGTTACTAAAGTAATGTGTAACTGGGTTGGAGAGGATGCAGAAACATCTGTGCACACATCACTGAGTGGGTATTGTTTGCATCCCCTCTTTTACAGAGATGGTTGTCAGTATGCACCTTGGAGTGATGTCCTTACCCCATTGATTTTTATCAAATGTAACTGGTAAGAGCCAGCACCTAATTCTGCCAAGCATTCTTCCTAAGGAGCCGCGTGTAGCTGCTGCTTTGTGGCCAAGACCTGCTGAAAGTGACTTGAAGCCACTGGCTGTTACAGCAGCCGGAGATACCAGCTTCACAGTTGACCATAGTGCCCCATACATTGCATGTGTGCGTTGTTCTTCTTGCATTTGGAGTTCTGGGCCCAGAGCACAAAAGGTAGAACATGGGTTGTATATCATAATATCATAATCAGAAATCTGATCTGACATAAACATTGTGTTCTAAATAGGTTTACAAATATATTGTCCCAAGTGGTGGAGATTGTCTATTAACTTCACTGGGGCAATATGTTGGTAGATGATATGTAGGACACTTTATTTATGTCAGATGGCATTCTTGTACCACACTGGAACATGTGTTGGGAGAAATGAGGAACTGGGAGAGGGGCTACAAGAGAGGCGGTGTGTCCTAGGAGTATGTGTAGGAGGCGGAGAGAATTAATGAAGCACTGAGAGCACTGTTAGCTCACCCTGGCCGCCTAGCTTCAGCTGCCCTTCTATCATTCCTCTGATAACCCACTCATCCTGCATACCCAAAGGGGTGTCAGACTGGGAGTAAGACTGGGAGTGGAGGAGAGTATGTGTGCCTGACAACCAAATGACCTACTCTTCCACTCTCCAAATGAAGGTCCCTTTGTGAAATCTCAGCATACAAGAGCAACCAAACAGCATGGCCTCACACAACTAACTTCCTGTCATTGCCACAACTACTTTTGATGTTGTTGGGAGTAAAGAGCATTAAGACACCAACCACCATGAAAATAACCTCAGGCACTAAGTCAAGGAGTTAAACAAAGATCATTAAGCAGACTCAAACAAAAGCCTCTCTGCAAGAAATTGACCTATTTTGAGCGGTAGAAGTATTTAAATCATCTGGAGAGGCTGAGAGTTTGGTGAAGGAAGGAAAGAATTCACAAGGATGATGGCAATCTTGTGTAAACCTCTATCTCTATTTAGAGGAACTGTGCTAAAAAGAAGTGGATAAGCTGAAGGAGTTGAAAGAAGAATCTTCAAGGAAAATTCCAAATTATTATTTAAAATCTTTGAGAAAGGTAAATAAAATATACTGTTTAAAGCAGTGCTTAATTTGTAAAAAGGTAAGCGTCAGGGCTTTAGTCAGGAGGCCACTGCAGTTTGTATCACCCACTGTCCGTGCCAGCGCTTCCAATGACAGTACCTGTGTGTAACTGTGAAAACTTAGACTATTTGAGGCCTACAAAACTATGAGAATTGCTTGGGTGGAAGGAATTAGTTGTTTTGTTGTATATTGATTACTAAATAACTGTTGTTTTGCTCATCTCTAAATAACACAAACAGTGCCCCCATGTGACAGCAGTCATAAGTGCCGGTGCCGAGCACCAGCAACCACCCGCTCAAATTAAGTACCGGTCAGGGGGGGCTCCTCCGCTATGGTGAAGGACCGTCACCCCACTGCTTTCTCGCAGTGCGAGAAGCCAAAACATAAAATTATAATAACTTTTAGTTATTACCATTTTATGTTTGCTTTGCGGGCGGGTGGGTGGGGGGGGGGCTGCTCTGCTCTCCGAGCAGGGCAGGGGAGGAGGGGTTTGCCCACTCCTGAGTGCGCACAGACTGTTTGGAACCAGTCATGCGCACTTTGCCCTTCTCCATGCAGGCTGCATTGAAGCCTGCATGGAGAACATGCACATCCCTCTACCTCCTGGCGGAGCACCATGTCACGGTGCTCCAGACCAATCACAACGCTGCATGCAGCATTGTGATTGACTTAGGGGAGGGAGCCTGGCTGCCTGCTTCCTGTCAGAGGCAGGGGAGGAGGAGCAGTGAAGACGCGGGACCCGGCGGAAAGGTAGGTTTAAACATTTTTTTTTCTCCAAAATGACCCCCTCCCCGCGCGACCCCCCTCTCTTCCCCTCTTCGCGCGACCCCCCACGTCCGCCACCCCACCCGCGAGCCATGCTGGCCGCTACTGGTAATGGTTTACAACTGAAAAGAATTAGAAGAGTAAGGGACTCAAGATGTTGAGAGGGGCAATTCCAGGAACACTTAACAAGACTCCTCCATTGATAGCCTATATCATGCTAAAGAACCCCCTATAAGTACACATCATGGAGTCGTAGTAAGATTTTGGCCCCTGCATAACGTCTACAGTCGCTCATCCACCATAGAATCATAATAATTCTGGGAAAATTCATAAATTTTCGAGATCTGCCTCGTCAGGTCCATCAAATGAAGAATTCAATGCCTTAGTGGAGGTCCAGAAAAAAAGAAAAAAAGGCTACTGAAGAATTAAGGCAGCTGATAAGCACCTAAAATACACCTGAGGCAAAGTCAAAGTCATGCTCAGACCTGATGGTCCTATCAAAACTTGGTGGACAAAAAAGGGGGGCGTTAGATGAAGTCACCAACAAAAACCTGGCACTGTTCCCGCACTGTGCATACTCAGTCTGGGCCCTGCACCAAAATGCAAGACAGTGAGCAAGTTCCTAAAGCTCCAGTACTGGAGCAAAATTAAGCACTTGCCAAATGGCACTTGAATGCATGAGCGTCTCAGTTCAAAGCAAATCGTAGCATGAGTTGGGCAAATAGCAAAATGGTTTCCCTTAAAAATGATAAACTGCTACTCAAAGACAGAAAGTTGTCTGTGTTAGTAAAGTATGCGTGAAATATCATTAACAAGATGTCTTAACATGAAGTTGAAGGTGAAAAATGCCAGCCTTACATAGTACTTGATCCTCTCCTTGCAACGGGGATAGATGTCGATAGGTTTGGACCCTCTCTTTTTCACCCGTTCTATCCTTCTCACTAGCGATGGAACCCCTTGTGCCAACTCTATCAATATCTAAGCAAACAAGCATTGGCAAAGCCAATAGGTCTCGGCAATGCCCGAGCTAACAGAAATGTCAATGTGAATGTCTTTTAGATCATTTCCCATAGTAGTCTATAGCATTTGTGAGGCGTGCTTCGATGTGGCAGGCAGCTGACAAAAGTGTGCACATCTATTACAGAATATAGCGGTCATTATTAAGCCCAAATGTAGAATACAACTCACTTATTTTATTTCCTGCCTGGACATCTCTGTCCAATAACTTAAATGACTTCTTCAGAGACTTGTCCCAGGTACCGTGCTGAGCAAATAGAAATGTGAATTTCACAGAGAGGACCCCACACTTAGAATATGTCTGTTACCTTATTCCAGGTAAACGATAGAGAAAAACAATACAACCCGTTCTACTGCGCATGCTCACAATACAAGATACAACACTAAATGGTTTCGGAGTCAGCACCACAGGGGTAGGTTTATATTACAGTCTCACTGCGCATGTTGTAAACCTCCGATTTTCTACTCACAGCACGCCTTATAGATAGATCTATAGTTCCCCACAGAGCAGATGTGCTAAGTATTCTCTTTTCAGTATGTTTTCACAGTCGCTCCAAAGTGTCAGAGACACTGAGCGTAGTATGCAATGCGAATAAAAACAATAATAATATAGCAACCATGAAGGAATTTAATTCTTTAAAGGGATTAGCCTGCAGTAAGCGCACAAAGAACAAGCAACACCAGTACATTAACATAAAAAGTGCATGCAGGTAGGCTCAACAAGAGAAGAAAATTCACTTTGTGCGTACGAGTTTGAATTAGCCAATCCCTTCTTATTAAGCGGCACTATAATATAATAATCTGCATGCGTTTCCACAAACAAGTGAATCGCATCCAAAAGCATCCGTTTCTGAAGTGTCACACTGTAGTAAACAGATCTTCACATATCACAAAGTGGGATGGCGTAAAATAAATACGAATCCCCTGGGTGGATAGCAGATCACGCGGTGACTATTAGACTGGATCCCCAAGAACAATGGTTTTCACAAGACACCAAGCGAGCTACACAAAGCGAATAAAAACAATAATAACGTGACCGCCGTCAAAGAATTTTATTTTTCAAAGGGATTGACCAGCAGTAAGTGCACAAAGAACAAGCAACACTAGGACATTACATAAAAAATCCTCTCATGACACCGAGCGAGGGTCGCAACACACATAAAAATAATAATAATGTGACAGCAGTCAAGGGATTTAATTCTTTAAAGGGATTAGTCAGCACTAAGTGCAAAAGAACAAGCAACATCGGAACATTAACATAACAAGACGCGCGGCCAAGAAACGCGCTCTCTGGTGAGGGAGGGGAGGAGGGGTGAGGGAGGGGGAGGAAAGGCAGATGGCGCCTCGCCAGCGATGCGAGGAATGGAAACGCGCTCTCTGGTGAGGGAGGGGAGGAGGGGTGAGGGAGGGGAGGAAAGGCAGATGGCGCCTCGCCAGCGATGCGAGGAATGGATGGCAGCTGTGCGCGTGCACGCCATCGTGAACACAAGCTGGTCGCCAGCCGAAAGCCAGTGGGTTTGCACTTCCAAAACCCGCTTACTAAAGCTCTCGGCCAGACCAGCGCAAGCGCTGGTGCAGGCCGAGACCTAAAAAGGAGTCTAGAGCGCTCAAACTAATTGGGTACCCTGTCTTAGCACACAGTCTGCATTCACCTGTATCTTATTTCCTCAGTCTCCATGTATGTACGCCCCCCCCGACCCTTCTACATCCCAGTTTAAGCGTATGCCTGGTCGACTAAGGGGTCCTTTTAAACTTGTTATTTCTTTCTTACATGCGTTTGGTTGTTTTTAACTTGTAATTGATTTTACTTCTTCAAGCATTCTATGTTTAACGGCAAAACCTATCTTGGTGTATAGTGACATGTTGTCGTAAGTTTGCTCAACAAAAACGAGGAAACAACACAAAGCTTTTAACTGGGGTAAAAACTACAGCACCATTATGTCCTCCAACTTTCAAATGTGAAAGGTGGGAGCAATTTTAAGGCAAAACCACTTTGAGCTGTTTTGAATACTAATCAGCACCCATAGTAGTGCATTCATTTGCTCCATTTTAGGCCCAGTGTGCAATCTCTGTGTAATGTAGCCCATCACTAAGTGCAATTCCGAGGTCACAAGAAAAGGAGGAAAATAGATTTCTTTCATTCAGAAGGAAGAGAGCACCTGAGTTATTACAATCAGGAGGTGGCGTGCTCACCCCATGCCATGCACCAGCTGCCAAGGGAGTCATGTGGGCAGAGAGCAAGCTAAAGAATCAGCTTCTGTCAACCAAATGGTCGCGGTCCCCAGCTGGCATAGCAAGGACACTTGCTGATGAAGGAGGCAGCTGGAGCTGGGCATGGGCACAGGTCCTATCGACCCTTGTCTAAAGTGTGGGCTCATGAATAGGTCCTTGTGCCATCACAAAGTCGTGCTACGGAATCATTTATGCAGAACCACAAAGGCAGGCAGGGATACAAATTAGCCACAGAGTTGAGGCCAGGACCGGTTCTAGAGGGAAGGCCGGTGGGCTAAGCCCTCCCAAGAAAGCCCGCGGCTCACCCACGAACTGCTCAGAAAAGGAAGAGAATTCGTTGTTTTTTTTACATGTTTCAAGTGTGCTTGTGAGAGCCCCAATTTTCCGCCTAATTGTCTCACTTACATCGTAACAGTCATTAACTTGGGCTACATAAATTGCCTGCATGGGTAGGTGTGATGTCAGCAGGGAGACAATGTGGTGTATCACATCCCTTCCCCACCACAAACGAACAGCGGGATGTTCTACCGCACTCCCTCTACAACAAAAGACAGAATGCACGGTCCCATTAAAAGATAATTGAGTGAAATGACAGCGAAATGACAGAAGCGATCTCAAAAGATTTTTGCTTTTCCAGGAAATGGAAGTACAAATATACATTTAGAACATTTATCTCCCTAGTGGTTTTATTGTTGTGAGGCAATTCCTAACTTGTTCTCTATATAAAAAAATGAAACCTAAAAGTGAACAAAAGTATTTTTTAGCCAAAACATTGGGTTAAATAAAGAACATTCAATGGATCATTCTCTAAAAGTCACGTGCTGTGGACATGTATGTAGATGGACTTATGTGCCAGTGTTGTAACTTCTGCGTGGGTTCTGTGCAATAGGCAGGACACTGGTTTGAATCCCAGCTGGGCATCTTAGCGTTTCACCCTCATGATAAAATGGGTATAACTGAGTTGACTATCAGGGGCCTCATGAAAAGGTGCGCCTGGTGCAATGAAGGTAAATGCGCTGCATTATGGGGAATGCGCTGCCCCCAGGGCAGCTGCGAACTCATGCTGCCCTGGGGGCAGCGTATTCACGTGTACAGTTTTTTCTAACATTTATGTCTCAGTAGGGCAGTTGGTGGCACCCACCGCTTCTTTGCCAAATCCCTTCCTGGCCCTCTCCCAGGGACTCAATCTAGTAGTCCTCCAGCTGGTATTTATTGACCTGAGTAAATAATGAGCACAGCAGGGGCGGAGACTACCATCACAAGGGAAGGTAATAGCTGAATCTAAGTTCTTCCTAAAACCCAATAGAGATGAGGACCAGGAGATAACATTGACGACCACCAAGGTATAAGTCGGGCCAGTGTCATTTGTTGTCTTTCATCTCTATCACTACGCTTCAGAAAGTGCTTTCCATTCTACGTTTCACATTACAGTGTGCCTCCCTCTGCTGACATGTATATAACCTTCCTGTTGAGAAACCTATCACCAAGGTACAAGGCAGTCACTCTTGATGTCTCATTTATTGTTGCAAATTTTTATCTTTCTTGTCAATTATCTGCTTGACTGTAGCATGTGAATTTGAAGGACACTGTTACTTGAGCACATGTTTGGTGTACAGCAAAGCCTCTGAACGTATGACAGTAACCTGGGACATTACACTCTCTCCTTTGGTTCGTGTTAGAGGAAATGAATTCCTGATTGTTAACATGTTCATTACAACCAAGTAACTCCTATAGAGTGGACTAGTAGATTGCTTGATTGCACTGAATGTGCTGTGGTTGCTTTGTAAGAACAACAACCCCGGGCCCTTATTTAGACCCAGGTGGCCTGCACTTCGTTCTGCCAAGGCAGCAGTCTGGCCTACTTAGACCAGTGGCCTGGTGTCCATGGGAAGTTTGTCACATTGCAGCAGAGTACCCTGTCTGCCAAACTTTAAATCGGCCCATTGCATTCAAAACATATTGATACTGTTGAGTAGGTGTCACATTTTCAGTGCACAAGAACCAGGACAGTTCGTACCTAGTATGCCACATTTGCGGAGGTGTAATTGGGGACAGAAAATGTGGTGGACAAGCTTGCACTAATGAGTTTTTACTACAGAGTTTGTTAATGATGTTATGGATTTGACCATTATGTATTTTGCTACAGAAACAAGCGATCAATCATGCTCAAATCGCTGTACCTCCTCCTCAAAAGAAGTCATCTGGCTCAAACTACTAGCTCATTCACATTGTTGACCAAGCACTGTCCTAGTCCAACAAAGGCGTTGACTAAGGTTGGCACTGATGGGAGACAAGGGTCTGTCTCCTAAAATATTCCTTCTGTAAAAAATGAAGAGAATGAATCACTGGTGATAGGAAAAAATTTCAGACACTTTTTTCTTTTTTCAGTGGGATACAACAGTGATGTATTTATTCGCAAAATGCTAATTAATGCTAAGAGGAATATACATATAGTGGACACATTTCCAATGGCGTTTTCTACTCAGGCATATTTCTTATATATTTCAGAAATAAAGTAAAAGTCTCCTATGTATTAATAAAACCCTGTTTCATATAACACTAATTGATTTGGATTTGAGTAAGTGGATCTAAAGTTAAGAATTGCAGATGGATACAATTGTTTATTGTATGCGTGCTACTACGCAGAGCAATGAGATTACCTAAAATATTCAGAAGAGGCCAGGGTGACCCGCATGTGTTTCAGAGCCAAGCGGCCAATGTGCTCTTTGCTGATCAGTACTGGTGGGAGTTAGAGGGCTAATGCAGTGGGACAGTATTGGGGGGGAGGGGAGGGGAATTGAGCAATCGACAGATTATTGTAGTAGGAATAGCAGCATATGGCTAATGCTGGGAATTTCTCAAATTTCGGAAAACTAATGTAGAAAAGTTATGAATTGCAACGTGGTGGGTGATGAAAGCCCGAGGGGATATGGCGCTCATTGTCTATGCTCAGTTTCTAGAGATGTTGTGCTCTAAGGGAGGGGGAAGCACCCTAACCCATAATGTGACCCAAAAGGATCTGTCTCAATAACTTCTCGCTGCCTAAGCACACACTAGTGAGTTTGAACATTCATTACGAATTATATCACAACACAATTCCAGAATAGTAGATCTTGATCTTTTATTATCTTCTGTTGGATGTCCAGCCAACACGTGTTTCGTCGTCCAGGGCAATAACCCACGACTTCCTCAGGGCTAGAAAAATAATTACAAAGACCCAGTTGTAGTGTGTGGGAAACAATAAACACTGTACATGTTCAGTGTAGTGGAAGCCCAAACCACACTCCCCATCTATTGCACCAAAGTTATGTTAAAAAAATAATTGGGCCTATTTATATACAAATTGGTGATGCTTTGTGCAAGTATATCGTACAATTTCATTATGGTGCCATGGGACGCGGTGCACTTGACCATATCACTCAATCTGTAAGTTCGTGCGTAAGACTCGCAGACTCACAGTAGAAGGCGGTGGGGAGTAAGTGCACTTATCCTTAACTCTCACTGTGTGGGTGAATGCCCAAATAAAGTCTGATCCCTGACCAACATAGAAAATGTCATACCTGTCTAAGTATTAGAGACCACTTTGAACCTGAAAAATGAGTAAGGCAACACAACATATGAGTGAGGCACCCGCCTGGGAAACTGAGACATATCCATTCTATGAGATAGCCCAAGACAAATATGCTACCTCTAAACCGTTTGTAATTCCGTGCTGGCCGGTAGGTAGTGGAACTCAAATCTAATCTGTGCAGGAAGTAAAAGACCGTTTAAATAAACTTAATGATACTGTCCATGCAAAAGTCTCCTGAGGGTACGAAAGCTGTCTCATCTGCAAACTGCACTGGGTATATCAATTGGTGCACTACCACCCAATCTTGGGTTCATTGTCTAAAAATAATCTGGTCCACTAACATCCAATTCTTGCACCCGTTGTCAAAAAGCCATCTACAATAAACAAAATATAAAAATATATATCCACAAAAGGATGCCTATCTAAGTGGAGTAAAAACATTGTCTGTTAATCATATGGCCCGGGTGTCTCCACCTCATTAAGTGCAAAACAGCAGTAGTTAACTATCTGCCCATCTAGTGTATTTATGTTCAGTGCAACCTTATTGCCCAAATTCTGAAACCAGATCTAGTATAGATACGAAGTCTAGCCACGGAGTAAAACCTCACTGGTAAATACCACAATCGGGTAAATGACCAAACGTCCCAATGACACCATCCCAAACTCTAATGGACGTCTCCGCTAAGCCATCAGGAGATGCAAATATCTCACCGTCAGACAAAGTCTGGCAGCAAAGAGTAGGGTCAAATAGTGGAATTATTTGAAGTAGAAATAGAGGAAACAGAATGTGCTACAACATGACAAGAGTAATATGAGTACAGCTCACCTGAAACGGATGCCGATTCGCGTCTCGTCCTCAGGTGCAACTAAGAAAGGGCGCTGTGTACGGCCCAAGCGTAAAGACCACAAAGGAAAAATATCACGTGAACACTGTCAAGAACGGAATCCCATAGTCTTCTCCGTATAAAGCCTATTAAGATGACCAAGCCAAACATACCTCTCTAAGAACGCCTATCTGCGTCCTGTCGACTAAGGGGCCGATTCCGATCTCGGTCGGAGGCGCACCCAATACTATTCGGTCGGGAAAAAAGCCATGCGAAAGCCAGTTTCCCGACCGATCCGTACAGCACACCGAACGAGCAAGTACGATGCGCACAACAGCAAAAATCCCGGCCGAGCCGTACTCACCCAAACCAGGTCCTGTTCTCCGACCGAGGCGAATCCGGAAACGCCGAATCGAGTCGCACGGAAGGGAAAATGCAGCCCCGTCCGGCCGGACAAGTACGATGCGCTTTCCGTACGCGCCGAACCCGTCGCTACGCACGGCACGTCAAAGCATCCGGGAGAGGCGCACATAAGCTCCGAATCGCGCCACAACACGATCCACGGCTACGAGACGAACACAGCACCGACGAGGACGACGCGAAGCGACGAGGACGAAGCCAAGCGGCGAGGACGACGCGAAGCAGCGAGAAGGACGAACGACACGAACCAACCATGAATCCCTTCGTCCCGATCATACCAATATTCTACATCTACTACCGGAACAGGCACGGACGCGTACGGCGCAGAAGGTAAGTCAGACACCAACCACAAAACACATACAACACGTACACGACACATCACACACATACACTGGGAATCTGAATATACTTACACCAGCAACAGCAGCACCATAGGGGCGGGATGCCCATCACCAATGCCACATATGCACACAGGGGCCTGAATGCGCGCCACCACCCCAACCCAGGGGGGCTGGATGCCTACCACTACTACCACCCTTAGCCAGGGGGCAGGATGCCCACCACTACTACCACCCCCACCCAGGGGGCAGGATGCCTACCACTACTACCACCCTCAACCAGGGGGGCAGGATGCCTACCACTACTACCACCCTCACCCAGGGGGGCAGGATGCCCACCACTACTACCACCCTTAGCCAGGGGGCTGGATGCCTACCACCACCCTTAGCCAGGGGGGCTGGATGCCTACCACTACTACCACCCCCACCCAGGGGGCAGGATGCCTACCACTACTACCACCCTCACCCAGGGGGGCAGGATGCCCACCACTACTACCACCCTCACCCAGGGGGGCAGGATGCCCACCACTACTACCACCCTTAGCCAGGGGGGCAGGATGCCTACCACTACTACCACCCTCACCCAGGGGGGCAGGATGCCCACCACTACTACCACCCTTAGCCAGGGGGGCAGGATGCCTACCACTACTACCACCCTCACCCAGGGGGGCAGGATGCCCACCACTACTACCACCCTTAGCCAGGGGGCTGGATGCCTACCACTACTACCACCCTCAACCAGGGGGGCAGGATGCCTACCACTACTACCACCCTTAGCCAGGGGGCAGGATGCCCACCACTACTACCACCCTTAGCCAGGGGGCTGGATGCCTACCACCACCCTTAGCCAGGGGGGCTGGATGCCTACCACTACTACCACCCCCACCCAGGGGGCAGGATGCCTACCACTACTACCACCCTCACCCAGGGGGGCAGGATGCCCACCACTACTACCACCCTTAGCCAGGGGGGCTGGATGCCTACCACTACTACCACCCTCAACCAGGGGGGCAGGATGCCTACCACTACTACCACCCTCACCCAGGGGGGCAGGATGCCCACCACTACTACCACCCTTAGCCAGGGGGCTGGATGCCTACCACCACCCCTTAGCCAGGGGGGCTGGATGCCTACCACTACTACCACCCTCAACCAGGGGGGCAGGATGCCTACCACTACTACCACCCTCACCCAGGGGGGCAGGATGCCCACCACTACTACCACCCTTAGCCAGGGGGTGCCAGATGCCCACCACTACCACCCTTAGCCAGGGGGCAGGATGCCCACCACTACTACCACCCTTAGCCAGGGGGCTGGATGCCTACCACTACTACCACCCCCACCCAGGGGGCAGGATGCCTACCACTACTACCACCCTCACCCAGGGGGGCAGGATGCCCACCACTACTACCACCCTTAGCCAGGGGGCTGGATGCCTACCACTACTACCACCCTCAACCAGGGGGGCAGGATGCCTACCACTACTACCACCCTCACCCAGGGGGGCAGGATGCCCACCACTACTACCACCCTTAGCCAGGGGGGCTGGATGCCTACCACCACCCTTAGCCAGGGGGGCTGGATGCCTACCACTACTACCACCCCCACCCAGGGGGGCAGGATGCCTACCACTACTACCACCCTCACCCAGGGGGGCAGGATGCCCACCACTACTACCACCCTTAGCCAGGGGGTGCCAGATGCCCACCACTACCACCCTTAGCCAGGGGGCAGGATGCCCACCACTACTACCACCCTTAGCCAGGGGGGCTGGATGCCTACCACCACCCTTAGCCAGGGGGGCTGGATGCCTACCACTACTACCACCCTCAACCAGGGGGGCAGGATGCCCACCACTACTACCACCCTTAGCCAGGGGGCTGGATGCCTACCACTACTACCACCCTCAACCAGGGGGGCAGGATGCCTACCACTACTACCACCCTCACCCAGGGGGGCAGGATGCCCACCACTACTACCACCCTTAGCCAGGGGGGCTGGATGCCTACCACCACCCTTAGCCAGGGGGCTGGATGCCTACCACTACTACCACCCTCAACCAGGGGGGCAGGATGCCTACCACTACTACCACCCTCACCCAGGGGGGCAGGATGCCCACCACTACTACCACCCTTAGCCAGGGGGTGCCAGATGCCCACCACTACCACCCTTAGCCAGGGGGCAGGATGCCCACCACTACTACCACCCTTAGCCAGGGGGGCTGGATGCCACTACCACCACCCTTAGCCAGGGGGCTGGATGCCTACCACTACTACCACCCTCAACCAGGGGGGCAGGATGCCTACCACTACTACCACCCTCACCCAGGGGGGCAGGATGCCTACCACTACTACCACCCTCACCCAGGGGGGCAGGATGCCCACCACTACTACCACCCTTAGCCAGGGGGGCTGGATGCCTACCACCACCCTTAGCCAGGGGGGCTGGATGCCTACCACTACTACCACCCTCAACCAGGGGGGCAGGATGCCTACCACTACTACCACCCTCACCCAGGGGGGCAGGATGCCCACCACTACTACCACCCTTAGCCAGGGGGTGCCAGATGCCCACCACTACCACCCTTAGCCAGGGGGGCAGGATGCCCACCACTACTACCACCCTTAGCCAGGGGGGGCTGGATGCCTACCACCACCCTTAGCCAGGGGGGCTGGATGCCTACCACTACTACCACCCTCAACCAGGGGGGCAGGATGCCTACCACTACTACCACCCTCACCCAGGGGGGCAGGATGCCCACCACTACTACCACCCTTAGCCAGGGGGCAGGATGCCCACCACTGCTACCACCCCCACCCAGGGGGGGCAGGATGCCTACCACTACTACCACCCTCACCCAGGGGGGGCAGGATGCCCACCACTACTACCACCCTTAGCCAGGGGGGCAGGATGCCCACCACTACTACCACCCTCACCCAGGGGGGCAGGATGCCCACCACTACTACCACCCTTAGCCAGGGGGGCTGGATGCCTACCACCACCCTTAGCCAGGGGGGGCTGGATGCCTACCACTACTACCACCCCCACCCAGGGGGGCAGGATGCCTACCACTACTACCACCCTCACCCAGGGGGGGCAGGATGCCCACCACTACTACCACCCTTAGCCAGGGGGGCAGGATGCCCACCACTACTACCACCCTCACCCAGGGGGGCAGGATGCCCACCACTACTACCACCCTTAGCCAGGGGGGCTGGATGCCTACCACTACTACCACCCCCACTCATAGGATGGACAATGCATGACACAACAAGCACACCACAACCTAGGGAATGCAAGATTAAGACATCCCCCCACCACCATGACAAGCGTGTGAGCAGGCTGTGTCAAATGCCTACAACACCGAACATGACATTGAACATACAATGTGACCCCCTAGCACATGTGCCACACATATATGTGTGTGGCACCCACAATGCAAGCAGCCCATGACCATTGTGGCAATGGGGTCCTAAACCCCCATCATCACAGTAACCAAAAGGCAAGTGTGGGGTCCATAGCTGAAGCACATTTTGACCATTGTGGCAATGGGGTCTAAACCCCCATCATCACAGTGACCAAAAGGTAAGTGTGGGGTCCATAGCTGAAGCACAGTTTGACCATTGTGGCAATGGGGTCTAAACCCCCATCATCACAGTGACCAAAAGGCAAGTGTGGGGTCCATAGCTGAAGCACATTTTGACCATTGTGGCAATGGGGTCTACACCCTCATCATCACAGTGACCAAAAGGTAATTGTTGACAAAGAAAGAGCTGCAACTGCCAAACTGCATGGATCATTCCTGGTCACAGAACCAAAAACTCATCTGTGGCAAAGTAGTGTATGTGTCCCATTGCAACATAAATTGGGGGAGCCAAATACTGCAGTGCAAATGAAACATTCCTTTGGCCATGTGCAGACAAACAACACCCATGGTGGCTGAGACCGTCAACAGTCATCAATGACACAATGACAGAAGTGACCATCAGAATGCAGAACCACATATTTGCACCAATGGGCACACAAATGCAGATACCCTGTGGAGACAGCAGATGTGAGGTGAACAGATACCATACCATGGCAGCAATGGGACACACAAACCATGATCACTGTGCTGACCGATGACCTAGGAGTCCCAGGGACAGCAGGGGAAACACACCAAACAACATACAGCCAATGGCACACCCAAGATATGCCAATGCAGTGGTGCAGATGCACAAACACAAACAGGCAGACCAACACTGTCATCATACACAGCAGGTGAGGGGTGGGGGTGCCATTGTCCCCAGGCAACAACACAACACATGAGGAGAGCTGAATACCAATCATACAGATGTGCATACACTGCCACACTAAGGTAACTCATGGATCCAAATCCCCTATGTGGGCAAGCAGGCATTGACAGGTGAGAGGGAGCACAAAACACACATGTCACACAGGCACGTAGGAACAACAACTGACACAGCAAGTCACAGACACACCACAGCACCACCCCCAGGGCCCCCACAATGTGGTGACCCTGGGCTGAAGAAAAATACCACTGTGATGACAAAGCTAAATGTCGTTCACACTGTGAACCACAGTCAGGTGTCCTGAGCAACTAACTACCATCACACCTACACAAGCACAAATCAATCAGCATGGCCAGTAAGCCAAGGCCAACATGGAGGCAGGGGACTAGCCGGGCAACAACTCTCATCTGCACACACTCAACACCACACCCCTCGACCTCCAACAATGTGCAGCAGTGAAGTACACATGCACTGGTGACATTGCACATGCACCCATTACTATTCCAGGGTGGTGGGTGGGAACCAAGGTGTAGAAACACATCACACATGGACACTCAACAAGACTCCTGAATGTCTGACACACTGCACACTACGCTGTACATGGACATGACGGCAATACCACACCGACCAATGGGATCCCAGCCACAGTCACACACCAATGAAGAAGCCAAGGTCACCCACAAAGAACACACATAGACAACAACCAACATTGCAGCCCGGACCCTAAGGAGTGCCAGCAGTCACACACACAACGTGTCACAATCACTGAAAGATAACACAAACTGGAAATCACATGACAGGGGCAAACAACAAGTGCCAAAGGGAAACCTGACTGTGACCCATCTGCGTCAGCACACAAACTCTGCCCTGACAGCAAACACACCTATGGGTGACACCCTGATGACCAGTAATGTGCCATGCACCCACATCACAGAGAACACAGGGAGAAGACTTTGGGGGAACATAGCTCAAGTCAGCAAGCATCACAAACAGGTACAACACTAGGGATCACAGCATGCGCAGATGAATGGAAGTGAACACACAGACATGCACATACAACACACACCTTGGGCGCAGGCAATGTCACACGTGTACACACTGCCATGAGGGGACTCCACTCCTGTGTGAGGAAAGCTGTGCCATATGTTGCCTCAGTAGGGCCCCATCATGTCAGCTGAGCACTTGGTCACACAATCAACAATTAGCACCAAATGAGGGCTCCCATCACATCAGCCTGGTCATGGATGTGCCAACGGAATCATCAGCACAGATCCAACACACTTGTATAGCAATGTTGCACTGACTACACGGATGAGTCCCTCCCCATTGATGCCCAAACCTGCATGTCCACTGGAGATGGCAACACGGTCAGGGAAGTAGACAAATGCAACGATGGCAGGCACAACAGATGTGCAGGGGTGGAAGCCACAGATGTGAAATTGCCAATGTAAGTAGGAAACCCATTGCCAAATACTGAACACATGACACCCTCAGATGCTGCTATTGATGACATGGATACACCACATGATAGGACACATTCCCCCTGGACCACATGGGTTCCTGCACAGTAACACTTCATAATCATGAGACCAGATATCACCATCACTGCAGCAAGGGCATGGTTAGCTGCACCAACAACATGTACATCTGAAGCATGAGCACTAGAGAAAAGAAAGTTGCTTTATTCAGCATATGTGTTGAGGCCAAACGAAGTCCTGAAAAAAGAGCAAAGGCCAATGGCCAGTCCATTGTCAAAGTTCAAACAGGGTGACACTGGCAGATGTCACCCTACGCATGCCTGCACAATACCAGGGACAATCCACTAGGAGGGGCAACCGGGGGCAGGCCAGGCACCGCAGGGACAGGATCAGGGCTCACCAGGGGGAGTCAGGGAAGGGGTGGTGGGTGCTGGAGAGCCACTGACAACTGCAGTGGAGGTGTCTGACATGGTGTGTGCCGGCACAACTGGGGGGCATGACACAGATGTCGTGGGTGCCGGCACAACTGCAGTGGACCCTGCAGATGGGGTGGACAGGTCCGCCACTGCAGTGCCCAAGTCAGACAGGGCGGTAGTGGACTCCACTGCAGTGCCTACCTCCAGGGGAGGAGAATGGGGAACAGGCAAGGTGGGTTGGACAGAGGGGAGGACACCCTCACCACATCAGTGGCACAGACAAGCGCAGCGGGGGTGTGGTGCTGGGAGAGCAAGTGGCAGGGGGAGAAGGCCGGAGCATCTTGGGGATGGTATATCTGTGGGTGGGGGAACCTGGGGCAGGGTGTGGTGGGGGCACCTGTGCAGTGGGGGCCTGAGGGATGGAGGACGGAGACCTTGTGCCTGAGCTGCAGGGCGGTGGCGGGGTCTTGCTCTTAGCACTCCGGGGGGACTTGCGGGTGGGGGCCTCAGTCCGTCTGCGCCTGGGGAGGGTGTCCGGGGGCGAGGGGCACTCTGCTCCGTGTGGGTGGGCTTCCTCTTCCCCCGGGATGCTGGAGCAGCTTCATCGGTGGGGAAGAGGCCGAGGTCACAGAGGAAGAGCTGCTGTGACTTTGGGGTTGCAGGTGAGGCAAGGGAGGGTGCTTTGGAGGGAGAGGGAACTGAGGACTGCGCAGTGCATGTGGATGCGTGTGTGTGTTCCAGGGCCCCATCCCCTGTGAGTCTGGCTGCAGTCCCCTGAATGTGCTTGCGTGTGCGTTTTGTCATTGGCGTGTGTGTCAGTGTGCTGGATGTGTGTGTGCTGGTGTGTGCCAGTGTGTGTGTGCCTGGGATGGGTAAGGTGCTGGGGAGTGTGGATGGAGCAGAGGCAGGAGGGGTGAGGGACCGTTTGAGGAGGGACACTGCTGCCGTCAGGGAGGAGTCCATGGACCTATTGCCCCTCTGTAGGTCAGACATGCCCGATGAGATGCCCTCCATGAACGACACCAGCTGAGTCAACAGCGCGGTGTGCGCATGGAGGACACTCAGCATGGCTGTCTGCCCTACATGGAGCTGGCGAAGGAGGTACACAGACTCCTCACTCAGGGCAGCAGGGGACACAGGGGCAGGGGGTGCGGTGCCTGGCCCAAAGGAGACACGCTCCCGGACATGGGAGCCTCCACGGACCTGGGGAATGGGAGCCGATGGGAGGGCGGTGGTGGTGCTGGTGGTGGCGGGGACAGCAACACTAGCTGGGGTGTGGTGGCTGCTGACACCCGCCTCCACAAGGGAGTCATCCTCCGAGTTGCTCTGGTCCTCAGCTGAGGTGGATGCTGCTGAGGACTCCTCGGTGTGGCTCCCCTCGCCCTCCGTGCCACTGGGTCCCTCCGACCACTCCTCGGCTGCTGACCCAGTCTGGCTCTCCGGCTCCTCCTGGTCCGTGGAGCTGTCCCCTTCCGTGGCCGTGGATGTATCTGCAAACAATGGGGAAACAGACAGACATCAGTCACCTGCACATAACGCACACACCACTGTGAGCACAGCACATCACAGAGCAAGCCCTGGCATCATTAGTTGTACATTGCTAAAAGTGCACTAATTGAACAGGAGAAGTCAATTGTCAGTCTGATGCCAAGCATGGCACTCACATCCCACATGGCCTTGCACCCATCTGTCTGGTGTCTGTTGGATTGCAACACCCCAGTGTTGACACATGCACCAAGTACACAGTAGTTGGACAGTGCAGAGGACACGGTGTGGACACATCACAGCTCTTGCCACTGAGTCAGTACAGGTTTACGGATGTAAGGGATGCCCAGAGTCAAATAGGAAATGCATGTGATGCATACCAGCGACAGACACCATGATGCACCCATGTCCTGATAGCCATCGCCACTATGGTGTGCATGTAGCACATGTCACTCCCCTGCAGGATCACCAATCAGTAGACACATGCCATGGCGGAGGCATGACTGCAAAGTCATACATCACTGTCTCAGTGATGTATGACTTTGCAGCCAGACAACAACACTCTGCACTGTGTCACAATAGTAGGTCATGGGGAATGCAAGTCCTGGAGCTGCACAAGTGCACATGTACATCCCCCACAACACATCCTCTTAACCCTCATCTGTCCAGGTCATACCTATTGGACATATGGGAGACCTGTGACACTACCCTCTGAACCTGAGCCCCTCACACTCTGCTGTGCATGGGGAACAGCTGCCTGAACTTCACATTTACATGCCCCAGTCTGCATGGGCAGCTGATCAGACACCTATGTGTCACACAAGTATCGTCTCCTATGGTCACATCTCCAGTGGCATGCTGAGCCCCTACCAAGAAACTCCACAGCAGTCCTGGCGACTAATCCACAGCACACTGACACAGAGGCAGACACCTGAGGGGCAAATCACTGTGCACAATGTGTCCTCTGATACACGGGAGTGGGAGTACAGAGTGTATTGTATGGCCTGGAGTAGGCATGACTGTCCAGCCCCACATGAATGAGGGATGAGCCCTGGACTGTAGGCAGCTGGCTAAGTATGTGTGACACACGTCATATACATACTCCTGGGGCCCAAACATTGTTCCCACCCGCAGCATGGGTGTGTGCCAGGTACCCCAGCCACATGTGGTGGATCAGCTCAGCAATTGGACCACAGATCAAAGTAACACGCTGAATACATGTCAGAATACAGGCATTGTGTAAGCAATGGACCCACCCATGATGCCCACCACAGAGTCAGGGAAACAGATGCTGTCTCCCACCTTGAGTCAAGCAAACTGCAAGGACACAGTCCTAAGTGACAGAATTCCCTGCATGTAAGGGCCACACCTGGGTATCAGATGAGGAGTGGGCAGTGCACAATAGAGGGACATGGCTCCTGGACAACATGACTGCTGTACTGTGGCAGTTCAACCTGGCCCGAGGAGGGCACATAACATGTTAGACAGAGTACACAGTGCAGTCTTTGACTCACCCCCTCCTTGCTGCTCTCTGGCCTTCAGCTGCCCATCCAGGTCTGGAAAGACCACCGCCAGGATCCTGAGCATGTGGGGGGTCAGGGTCCGTGTTCCGCCCCTCCTGCGAGGAGGCGACAGCTTCAGCTGGACCCGTGCAATCCTCCGGGTCCAGCCCCGAAGGTCCTGCCACCTCTTTTGGCAGTTGCGGATCCGGCGCTTGTAGACCCCCACGGACCGGACAGCCCGGACGATGTCCTTCCAGATCTCATGCTTCCGATGGGCAGAAGCCTGTCAGGATGACAAAGTGATAAGGACATTACTACACATGCAACATATCCGTGCATGACACAGTTGCATATACATGTCGCAATCACAGGGGCACATGGTGTACCCAGGCAGTGCACGGCTGCCCATGGACAGTTTTCCAGAAGTCACTACATGGTATCATAGCATGGGGAGTAAAACCCTGTTCAGAAGCACTGTCACTGCACCATACCTGTCCAGTGCAAGTCACTACACACTATGGGGGGTGACAACTACTCAGTGAGCCTGCTAGCCAGTGGTGTGCTGACTCTCAGCCTTGCTAGTCAGACAAAATGCACATTCAGAAAGGCAGTGCACAGAACACTCACCTGCTCCCCTGGTGTCCCATACAGCTTGCTGTACTGTGGAAGTAGGCTGTCCAGCAGGGCCTGGTTCTCTTCAAGGCTGAAGGCTGGGGCTCTCTCCACAGTACGTGCCATTGCAGGGTCCAGAGGGGCAGAGACAGCAGCAGTGCAGTGGCAGATGTCGTCCTGGAGCATGTAGTGCAGGCAAGTGGGCTCTCAGGGGAACATGCAGCAATATATATGTGCTGGAGAGGCAGATACTGTCCCTTGTGTCCAAAGTGATAGGTCCAAGTCGTTTGCATCTTCTGAATCTGGCCAATCCATGGAATAGCAGCACCAAAACACGCCCACAGCATCCTTCAAATCTTCAACTTCATGACATACATTATTTTGCAACATTGTTGTGGGTGACCAACTGATTTTCCAGCAACCGACTCGTTCGAATATTCAAAAACGCGTCCGTTGCCAGGCAAGCCCATTGTCAATGGGTGCGCACCGATCGGTCCATTGCTGTTCAACGCGCACAGGGGTACAACGCGTACCCGCACACATTGAATGCAATGGGCCGGCCGGAGGCACCGATCGGTCCATTGCTGTTCAACGCGCACAGGGGTACAACGCGTGCCCGCACACATTGAAAGCAATGGGCCGGCCGGAGGCACCGATCGGTCCATTGCTGTTCAACGCGCACAGGGGTACAACGCGTACCCGCACATTGAATGCAATGGGCCGGCCGGAGGCACCGATCGGTCCATTGCAGTACAACGCGCACAGGGGTACAACGCGTACCCGCACACATTGAATGCAATGGGCCGGCCGGAGGCACCGATCGGTCCATTGCTGTTCAACGCGCACAGGGGTACAACGCGTACCCGCACACATTGAAAGCAATGGGCCGGCCGGAGGCACCGATCGGTCCATTGCTGTTCAACGCGCACAGGGGTACAACGCGTACCCGCACACATTGAATGCAATGGGCCGGCCGGAGGCACCGATCGGTCCATTGCAGTACAACGCGCACAGGGGTACAACGCGTGCCCGCACACATTGAATGCAATGGGCCGGCCGGAGGCACCGATCGGTCCATTGCTGTTCAACGCGCACAGGGGTACAACGCGTACCCGCACACATTGAATGCAATGGGCCGGCCGGAGGCACCGATCGGTCCATTGCAGTACAACGCGCACAGGGGTACAACGCGTACCCGCACACATTGAATGCAATGGGCCGGCCGGAGGCACCGATCGGTCCATTGCAGTACACGCACGCACAGGGGTACAACGCGTACCCGCACACATTGAATGCAATGGGCCGGCCGGAGGCACCGATCGGTCCATTGCTGTTCAACGCGCACAGGGGTACAACGCGTACCCGCACACATTGAATGCAATGGGCCGGCCGGAGGCACCGATCGGTCCATTGCAGTACAACGCGCACAGGGGTACAACGCGTACCCGCACACATTGAATGCAATGGGCCGGCCGGAGGCACCGATCGGTCCATTGCTGTTCAACGCGCACAGGGGTACAACGCGTACCCGCACACATTGAATGCAATGGGCCGGCCGGAGGCACCGATCGGTCCATTGCAGTACAACGCATCACTGTACATGTGACTGGCATATGTCAGCATGCCTGTCTCAGATGGACATATGCCAGCCACAGATAGCTCCCAGGGAGTGAGGGGCACACCTACATCACGACAGCCTGTCCAAACCTTATCATAAGGCATGTAAGGCTGCATTTCCTATTGTGTGTATGTTGGTGTACATGTTGTCCTGTGGGTGTCACCTGTGGGCAGCCACCCCCAGGCTGTGCACGTGTTCATGGGGACAGGATCATGGGTGTTACGTGTACGTGACCACTGTGATGTGCAACTGTTCATATCTGTGCATGTGCCATGGTCACATTTCACAGTGGTGTTTGTGTATGTCATGTCACATACCCCGTGAGTCCCATGTGGGACGGTATGTTTGAGCCAGGGTGTCCCAGTGGCACAATAGTGATGGCCCTCCACAGTCTTTGTGCATGTAGTGTTTACAATGTCTCTGATTTCATGTGCACAATGGGAGACAGTCTCCACATCCACGTTGTGTGTGCATGGACTCTGATGTTGTGCGTGTGTGTCACAGACGTCCATGGCTCTCCTGCCATGGCAAGTGTGGCCACTACCTGTGGGGGTCATGTTTGTTTTGTTGTGGTGTACACATGATACTCCAGGTGATGCCAGTGTCCATGTGGCATTACAGGGTCCCTGGGAATGTGCCTGTCGTTGAGCTGTGGTGCCTGGGGCACATCTGTCCTCACATGTCACTGGGGGGTGACTGTGACACAGCATCATGATATCCAATGGGCCAACCTGGGACAAATTGATGCCACCTGTAGGACCGTGTTGACAGATGTTGGCCATGTATGTACCATAAATGTCGTTCCGGTACTGCACACTTCATGTAGTTGTGCCTCATGATGATGTATGTTGGGATCTTGAGTGTGTTCAATGCCGCATATGTGGGGTGACTGACGATCTTGCTTACTTCTCCTCTGCACTGCAGGGCTCCTGCTGTCCATCGGCCATTCCCAGACCTGGCAACGATGGTGGAACGGGACAGCATCCGACGGTACCGCTTCACCAGGCAGCTGATTGAGGATTTGGCAGTGCAGTTGTCCCCACATTTGCAGCCTGGCCGGCCGTATCCTACAGCGCTGACCCCCAAGGTGAAGGTGATGGCAGCCCTACACTTCTTTGCCACCGGTACCTTCCAACATACTGTGGCGTCTGCTGGTGGGATGTCACAGACCATGTTCAGCCGTGTGCTCCGCGATGTTTTGGCGGCAATGTTGCTCTTCCTGAACCGGTACATCTATTTCCCTAGACTGCGACGACTCACTGACGTGAAGAGTGACTTTTATGCCCTGGGGAGGATGCCGCATGTCATTGGCTCCATTGATGGGACACATGTGGCTTTGGTACCACCACAGGCCCAGGAGCAGGCCTACAGGAACCGCAAGCACTACCACTCGGTCAATGCACTGGTGGTGTGTCTTGCAGACATGACCATCACACACGTGTGTGCCCGTTTCCCTGGTTCAGCACACGATGCCTTTGTGATGAGGAGTAGTCGCATCCCCAGGTTGATGGCACAGATGCAGAACCAGCGTGCCTGGCTTGTCGGTGTGTACTGACTTTGTGCCATTGTGTGTGATCTGATCTGTAGTATTCCGCCCACTTTTCCAAGTCAGCTGATGTGCACTTGTCTGTCCGTAGGTGACTCGGGATACCCCAACATGCCGTGGTTGCTGACACCCCTCAGGAACCCTGTGACACCTGCCCAGATGCGCTACAATGAGGCACATGGTCGGACCAGGAGAGTGATTGAGCGGACCTTTGGTCTCCTGAAGAGCCGCTTCCGCTGCCTGGACAAGACCGGAGGGTCCCTCCCATATGCCCCTGCGAAAGTGTGCAAGATTATCATCGTCTGCTGCATGCTCCACAACCTGGCAGTGCGGAAGGAGTTGCCTCTCATCCAGGATGACGATGACCAACATCCGCCACCTGTGGAGGATCCTGGCCTGGACCACGATGCCAGTGACGATGATGATGATGATGGTGATGGTGATGTCCGCACACAGCTCATCACCAACTTCTTTAGCTGAATGTGAGTATCCTGAGGTGTCATGTGAATGATGTGAGTTGGCATGATGTGTGGGTGGTGCTCTGGTGCTGTTGGAGTGTGTCCATGGGCTACTTGACAGGATGTGTGTTGCGATGTGTGGTGACAGGTGGGCTGTACTCCCCAACAGTGTTGACATGCTAACTTGGTTCTGGGTGGGTATCTTGTAACATGTATTGTGCATGAGTTTTGCTGTTCTGTCCTGTACTGCATTGCTTTTGACTGTGTGTCATTTCTGTCCTTCACAGGGTACTTTCAGATTCGTTTGGTCAACTGTGTCCACCGACGACGTGATTGCACATCCAGGCTGGTAGCTGTTGTGTCCCTACAGGTGATGTGCGCCACACCCATGGACTTCCTTCTGTCTACAGTTGTTGACTGTGTGCCCGCTACCAGGTGGGGTTACCTTGCATCTGTAGTGGTTACGGCATGTTGCTACTGTGTAATAAACCTGTGCTTCACTTAGTGATGTGCGTTGTCTGTGGTCACACATTTGACTGCCATTTGCTTACTGCACCTGTGGGCTACTTGACTACAACTGGGAATGGGTGTGGTGTCTGTGCATTGCACCGTCTTCCCTGGCAACATCAGTGTAGGCAATGAGTCAGATGGCCTAGGTGTGTATGTGTTGTGTAGCCCTGGTGGTGTGTCTCCCTCATATGTGTCACGTTGCCTGTACTCACATGCCTGTGTTGTCCTTGCTGTTGCAGTTCGCATACACTGTGTAATTTTGCAGTTCATCATCCCCATAACAGCACCCACGTTGGAATCACGACAGAGGCAAGTATGGTGTATTAGTGTGTTTATTGTGATAATAGTGCATAGGATGGATTGTGCTGTACATGAATCTTGCAATCCCAAGTTCCTAGATGAATAGAAAGTCCAGGTAGACAGGATCCCCAGTATCGGGGCCACTGTTGTCTGACACATTGTTCCAACTTATACTCCCCATGCAATGTGTGGGAGTAGTGTTGCCATCAACAGGGTGAACAGTCTGTGCACAAAGGCGAAAATCCAGAACAGGTTCAGGCTTCCTGGGAGTTGCGCTTGGCCATCAGCCTCTCACTTTCCCCTCCTCGGACGACCCCTCTTCTTGGGGGGGGCCCTCAAGTGCAGGCTGCTGCGGTGCAGGGGACTCTCCGCCAGAGTCCTCCTCCCTCCCTGTGGCAGTTGCAGTTTGTTCGGTACCAGATGTTGTTGGCACACAGGGAGGTGTGGACTGGTTGCTGTTCATCTGGCGGAGGCATTGTAAAATGTCCCTGTGCACCGCCGTCATCTCATGTAGTACATCCCACTTGGACTCCACGCGGGTCATGTGGGAGTCCACACGTGACATGTGGGAGTCCACACGTGACATGTGTGACTCCACTTGGGACATGTGGGAGTCCAAGCGGGCATGATGGGCAGCCTGCTGCTGTTTAATGTCTCTGAGGAGCCCCACTACCTGGCTGAGCTCTCCGGTGCTGGACTGGTACGCATCAGCTATGCGTACCAGTTGTGGGTCTTCATGCACACCAGCAACGTCTGCAAGCAGCGACCTCTGTCTCCCACCCCTCCCACCACCCCTGCTGACATGTGCAGTGTGTGCAGTTGCACGCACAGATAACCCTGGTCCACCTTGGGGGTTGGTGGTGGTGGTGGTGTCCATGGCCCCAGGTTGGTCCAGGGTCACTGCGCTGGTGTTGTTCCTTATTCTGTCCATGTCGGCAGGGATGGTATTCGTGGTGACAGTCGTTGGAGGGGTGGGTGCAGGGGGTGCAGCTGGTGGACCTGCTGGTGCTGCAGCTGGTGGTCCTGCTGGTGCAGCATGTTGACTTGCACCGGATGTGCCAGGTTGTTCTTCATCGTCCGAGGAGGACAGAGGCTGTACGACGCCAGTGAGCTCGGCATCCTCTTGAGCCTGGGACTGGGACTCCTCAGCGTCTGCTGCTGTGTCCCTATCATCACCTGTTTTTGGGAGACACAAACAATGTATGTCATGTTTCTGCAGGCATCAGTGGTTGACACACCTGACAGTTGTGACTGTGCCTCGGGGTGCGGGCCTGTACATTGTATTGTCCTAAGTCGTCACAGTCAGGGGTTGATATTGGTGTGGCACATTGTCCTGCATTATTTGGGCATTTCTATGTATTCTCTGGGGTGTGAACATGGTCTGCATTGATTGTGTTTGGTTGACAGCCAGACCTCCTTCCCACCCACCCACCCACCCAGTCAGTTATCCCACCATGGAACGTGCTTGCATTGCAGGGAGTGTAAGTTGTCTCTCAGGATGTCAGTCAGTGGTGTCCTGCTGTTTGTTGGTGCACAGTTGGCAGCAGGGCCTTGTGCTCCCCACAGCAGTAGCCAGTGTCAGCCATCTTGTGAGTCCTTCTCCACTCCCTGTGATGTGAGCATGGTTCAGGGTGGTGTTGATGGGACAGTTGTGGGGGTGAGCTATGTCTGTGACTACGACTCCCATCATGCTATTGCCTCCACCCCCTTCCCAGCATGCCCATGCTTCCTTCCTTTTGACTCTGCTTCCCTGTGGGGTGGGCTGGCTGTGCTGACAGGATGGCTGGGAGTGTTGTCCTGGCAGTTGTTTGGCTAAGAGTCCCAAGAGTGTCCCTGTGCTTCACACAACATAACCCAGGGTGGTGGTGCTTTGTGGGATCTTGTGTTAGGATGGAGGGCATTGCATTCTACCAGGTGGGTACTGTGGAGTTTGTGTTGGGGGGGGTGTGAGGGGAGGTGCTGGTGACTATAGTCAGTGCTGCAAGTCCCCCTTCCCACCCAGCCAGCCAGATAGCCCACCATGGAACGTGCTTGCATTGCAGGGAGTGTAAGTTGTCTCTCAGGATGTCAGTCAGTGGTGTCCTGCTGTTTGTTGGTGCACAGTTGGCAGCAGGGCCTTGTGCTCCCCACAGCAGTAGCCAGTGTCAGCCATCTTGTGAGTCCTTCTCCACTCCCTGTGATGTGAGCATGGTTCAGGGTGGTGTTGATGGGACAGTTGTGGGGGTGAGCTATGTCTGTGACTACGACTCCCATCATGCTATTGCCTCCACCCCCTTCCCAGCATGCCCATGCTTCCTTCCTTTTGACTCTGCTTCCCTGTGGGGTGGGCTGGCTGTGCTGACAGGATGGCTGGGAGTGTTGTCCTGGCAGTTGTTTGGCTAAGAGTCCCAAGAGTGTCCCTGTGCTTCACACAACATAACCCAGGGTGGTGGTGCTTTGTGGGATCTTGTGTTAGGATGGAGGGCATTGCATTCTACCAGGTGGGTACTGTGGAGTCTGTGTTGGGGGGGGTGTGAGGGAGGTGCTGGTGACTATAGTCAGTGCTGCAAGTCCCCCTTCCCACCCAGCCAGCCAGATAGCCCACCATGGAACGTGCTTGCATTGCAGGGAGTGTAAGTTGTCTCTCAGGATGTCAGTCAGTGGTGTCCTGCTGTTTGTTGGTGCACAGTTGGCAGCAGGGCCTTGTGCTCCCCACAGCAGTAGCCAGTGTCAGCCATCTTGTGAGTCCTTCTCCACTCCCTGTGATGTGAGCATGGTTCAGGGTGGTGTTGATGGGACAGTTGTGGGGGTGAGCTATGTCTGTGACTACGACTCCCATCATGCTATTGCCTCCACCCCCCTTCCCAGCATGCCCATGCTTCCTTCCTTTTGACTCTGCTTCCCTGTGGGGTGGGCTGGCTGTGCTGACAGGATGGCTGGGAGTGTTGTCCTGGCAGTTGTTTGGCTAAGAGTCCCAAGAGTGTCCCTGTGCTTCACACAACATAACCCAGGGTGGTGGTGCTTTGTGGGATCTTGTGTTAGGATGGAGGGCATTGCATTCTACCAGGTGGGTACTGTGGAGTTTGTGTTGGGGGGGGTGTGAGGGGAGGTGCTGGTGACTATAGTCAGTGCTGCAAGTCCCCCTTCCCACCCAGCCAGCCAGATAGCCCACCATGGAACGTGCTTGCATTGCAGGGAGTGTAAGTTGTCTCTCAGGATGTCAGTCAGTGGTGTCCTGCTGTTTGTTGGTGCACAGTTGGCAGCAGGGCCTTGTGCTCCCCACAGCAGTAGCCAGTGTCAGCCATCTTGTGAGTCCTTCTCCACTCCCTGTGATGTGAGCATGGTTCAGGGTGGTGTTGATGGGACAGTTGTGGGGGTGAGCTATGTCTGTGACTACGACTCCCATCATGCTATTGCCTCCACCCCCTTCCCAGCATGCCCATGCTTCCTTCCTTTTGACTCTGCTTCCCTGTGGGGTGGGCTGGCTGTGCTGACAGGATGGCTGGGAGTGTTGTCCTGGCAGTTGTTTGGCTAAGAGTCCCAAGAGTGTCCCTGTGCTTCACACAACATAACCCAGGGTGGTGGTGCTTTGTGGGATCTTGTGTTAGGATGGAGGGCATTGCATTCTACCAGGTGGGTACTGTGGAGTTTGTGTTGGGGGGGTGTGAGGGGAGGTGCTGGTGACTATAGTCAGTGCTGCAAGTCCCCCTTCCCACCCAGCCAGCCAGATAGCCCACCATGGAACGTGCTTGCATTGCAGGGAGTGTGAGTTGTCTCTCAGGATGTCAGTCAGTGGTGTCCTGCTGTTTGTTGGTGCACAGTTGGCAGCAGGGCCTTGTGCTCCCCACAGCAGTAGCCAGTGTCAGCCATCTTGTGAGTCCTTCTCCACTCCCTGTGATGTGAGCATGGTTCAGGGTGGTGTTGATGGGACAGTTGTGGGGGTGAGCTATGTCTGTGACTACGACTCCCATCATGCTATTGCCTCCACCCCCTTCCCAGCATGCCCATGCTTCCTTCCTTTTGACTCTGCTTCCCTGTGGGGTGGGCTGGCTGTGCTGACAGGATGGCTGGGAGTGTTGTCCTGGCAGTTGTTTGGCTAAGAGTCCCAAGAGTGTCCCTGTGCTTCACACAACATAACCCAGGGTGGTGGTGCTTTGTGGGATCTTGTGTTAGGATGGAGGGCATTGCATTCTACCAGGTGGGTACTGTGGAGTTTGTGTTGGGGGGGGTGTGAGGGGAGGTGCTGGTGACTATAGTCAGTGCTGCAAGTCCCCCTTCCCACCCAGCCAGCCAGATAGCCCACCATGGAACGTGCTTGCATTGCAGGGAGTGTGAGTTGTCTCTCAGGATGTCAGTCAGTGGTGTCCTGCTGTTTGTTGGTGCACAGTTGGCAGCAGGGCCTTGTGCTCCCCACAGCAGTAGCCAGTGTCAGCCATCTTGTGAGTCCTTCTCCACTCCCTGTGATGTGAGCATGGTTCAGGGTGGTGTTGATGGGACAGTTGTGGGGGTGAGCTATGTCTGTGACTACGACTCCCATCATGCTATTGCCTCCACCCCCTTCCCAGCATGCCCATGCTTCCTTCCTTTTGACTCTGCTTCCCTGTGGGGTGGGCTGGCTGTGCTGACAGGATGGCTGGGAGTGTTGTCCTGGCAGTTGTTTGGCTAAGAGTCCCAAGAGTGTCCCTGTGCTTCACACAACATAACCCAGGGTGGTGGTGCTTTGTGGGATCTTGTGTTAGGATGGAGGGCATTGCATTCTACCAGGTGGGTACTGTGGAGTTTGTGTTGGGGGGGGTGTGAGGGGAGGTGCTGGTGACTATAGTCAGTGCTGCAAGTCCCCCTTCCCACCCAGCCAGCCAGATAGCCCACCATGGAACGTGCTTGCATTGCAGGGAGTGTAAGTTGTCTCTCAGGATGTCAGTCAGTGGTGTCCTGCTGTTTGTTGGTGCACAGTTGGCAGCAGGGCCTTGTGCTCCCCACAGCAGTAGCCAGTGTCAGCCATCTTGTGAGTCCTTCTCCACTCCCTGTGATGTGAGCATGGTTCAGGGTGGTGTTGATGGGACAGTTGTGGGGGGGCAATATGTGTGACTGCGACTCCCATGATGCTATTGGCTACACTGACTTGGCCAGCATACACAGAATTCCTTCCTTTGAGTGGTCTTCACTGTGTGTTGGTGTTGTTGTGGTGGCTACATGTGTGGATGTGTGTGTTAGTTCTATTTGTGCCACTGCCTAGCTGTAGTTGTGGTTGTGTTTGTACATGTGTTGGCACAGTTGGATGTGACTTTTTTGATGGCATGTGTTGTGTTTATCTGACTGACATACACATTTTGGGATGATTCTGTTCTAGTTGCTGTGTAATTGCTATGTGTGCATGGTTTGACTCTCCCCTTGACAGTGATGTGTGTGTTTTGTGGCAGTTTATTGTGTACATTTGTTG